>OX411325.1:24497670-25140195 GCA_948150665.1 Conistra vaccinii
GCGTGTAGATTGTTTTTACACAATAATGCGAAAGCGCGCAGCATCGACGGGGGCGCTAGTCACGGCCAGCCCTAGTAGGGTTCTGAAAATGATTGCTGACAGAGTGGACTGTCCGTATATAATTCAATGCTGTAAGTTATATGTGGCTCGTATCGTGCTGTTTACTAACACTTAGTTTTAAGGGCACTGTTACTAACCCTCTATGAGTCTTCGCTCGAACTAAAGATTTTGAATATGATACAGTAGGTAATTTTCAAGTAGCAACATTTGTGGCTAAAATAAGCTCCTGAAAAACCAACTATTTACTAAAAGCCTAAGGCACTAAAAAAACTACACTTTTGAACCACAGTTTTTACTTGCTCAATTTTATTAAAAGCAAACAACTCTACTTTTAGCCAAAAGATATTATTTTTAATGACAAGCCCGTCTTTTGTTACCCGTCCTACCCCAAAGATTATATAATGTTCAACAAAAAGTCTCGGGCAGAAAAATAGACTTTTTTGTTTAACTTAAAAAGAGTTTCCTATACATATACCGCTTCTTTTCTGTTCCTAAATTAGCGGTGGAATTACAAACAAAAGAACATCGTAACTAAGTTTGTCTCATAATTTTATTTTATGTTATCACTTTATAACTTCTAAACGATTTAATATGACGTCACTTCTCTAAACTCCTGAGCCATTCACAATTCAAACAATTTGGAAGCTTGACCACTTCCCTCGTACGTTTTAATGCTTATCAAAACAAGGCTACGTAGTTATTAGAAGTAACTTTTGTTTACACAACTCATCATAAAATCTACCGGTATTTCACAGGATCTACGACAAAATACACTACTTAAGCATGTGTGGTTTTATTGGATAATAATCCAACATGTTTCTTTGAGCTCCTTCCACTGAGTAAAGGGAGAAATTCATTAGGATTTTTACAAGGAAAAAGCAGTTTTCTCATTTCACAACATGCGTCATAAAAGAAGCATAAATAAAACCAAAGTATTCCATACAAACATGTGGTTTTATAACGTCATCATTTATGAGTTTTAATGAATCGCAGGCATAAGGGGAGGTCACAGGAGCGTGGGACGTGATTACATGCAGTGTGCGGGCGCACGCGGCGCGTGTGACGTCATAATGACAGGCTTGCACGTCCAGCTACGTGTGGGGCTCGAGTAAATGGGTGCCAGAAGGACCACTGAAAGTAAATGGGTGCCAGAAGGACCACTGAAAGCTCACAACAGATCTTACAAAGTAAAAGTTCATAAAATTCGAGATTATGAAGTTTTGATGACGTAGCTAAGGTCATTAGAATGAATAAGCTAACTAAAGCAAGTTTCAAGCTTAAAGTTTAAAAATTATACGACTGCCACGTAATCAAGCTCCAAATAACTTTACCTCCCAAAGTAATTACAAGAAGATTATAATCAAAGGAAATCTCACAGATTACCCATATCAATCACAAACAAGTAAAGCTGTGTCTCCACGAGCGAATCCTCGGATACACAAAGCCGAGCCATTAGCAACGTTTAGCTCAACACGGCTCGTAATGGAAGAGTTAATTTATTCGAACAAGCAGTAGTTTGTAACTCAGCCGGAATTTAATTCCGTCGTGACGACCGAGCGATTTCCATGACGACGCCTACCGAGTGGACGAGGCGCAAGCGATGAGCGATGAGAGATTATGAGAAGGATGTCTACGGTCAAGCTTTTGACATAGCAGGTTTACCGAAAAAAAAGTTCAAAGCTTTTCTTCAATTTCAATTTATTTATTTTTTCATAAAAAAGAGTTACAGTCTGTTACAAAGTAGGATGACAACTTAGGAATAGTTTACATCTGAGATGAGTCGGTAAAATACAATTTCACGATCTGATGTCCTAGTTAGGTTACTTAGTAAGATAGTAGCGTATTCAGTAATGTTTGGTGTGTTCTTCTGGGATTTATTCAATATTTTGCTGTTACTGATACAGAAATTGCCTTAGTTCATTAATAAACATTTCTAACAACCAGAAATTAGAATGGTTTCTGACAAATTATATTAGAGTGGCTTCAGACCCAAACATTAAGGCGGTATCTTATAGAGTTCATAAGCATTTCAAATGTGAAGATATTATCATCGTTAAAAAAATCTCTAAAGCACCGACGCTTCCCGTTCACACCTTCCACCAACCGTTCCTAAATTACAACCAGTGGGTCTAACGCGCCCGCTCCGACACCCGACGACGCGCGACGTGGCGTCGGCGTCGAGGCTTCGGTAACGCGACGACTTTGTACAGCTACGGGTAGTTACCGGTAGATGTACAGTGTACGTAGCTCTACTCTAGTTAGGATCAAAGTTTTAGACGATTTCATGTCTCTGATTGAGAGATCCTGATTTTTGGTTTGTTTCTGAAGACATTATAGAGAGCAATCTCTCTAGGGTTGAATTTAAAGTTGAATGTACAATAGTAACTCTGTAAGTCAGTAGTACACACGGCTACCATATCAAGCTATACATTTCCAGTTTAAGCTGATCTCGCATCGTATAGGATTTCCGTACAATAAGAGCTTATGCTGGAAATTTATCTAAGCTGTAGCCGTGTGTACATGATACAAGATTTTACCGCATTTTGCTGAACAAAAAGTTAACGCTGGAGCGGAGTAATGAAACGTAATTGATAGTTTAACATGGGAAACATTGTTATAGTTGTTAAGGTTACTTTGTAAAGGTTGTTTTATATTTATTTATATTAATAACAACTTAATTTGCTTATACATATAATATATGGTCGATGCGACATGTATAGGAAGTCCTCTGCAAACTAAATGATTGGACGCCAAAATTACTTTCCGAGTCGATAACTTCTGCTACTATTTCAAAATCACTTCCGGTTTACATAGAGTCAGGTACTTACTTTCACTTGAATAGGGTACGTTATGATTATTTATAAAGTTTTTTTTTTACAGTAAACCATAAAACGTTTATCCCTGCAATTCGGGGGACAGACCAGTCTGTCATCTTTAGTAACTGATGTCCTGTCAAAAAAATTGCTGCCAACACGTTATTGGGACGCATAATTTGACTTTTTCATACAAATAGCTATCTTATTAAGCGATAGACCATCCCATCGATAGATATCGTGGGCCGGTAAGATTCCATAGTCTCTGACAGACAATTGGGTCGTTAAAACCATAAACAGATAGGTTTTTCTATCTCGCGTATGCCAAAATGGGTGGGAGAAAAAGGTTATGCGGTCCGGCCGTTAGTCTAAAATAGTTGTCACTCTGCGTCAATATCTTGAACCTGTCTCTGATGTGGCTCGTAACATCACAATCTCGGCAAACGATCCAACATTCTTACCTTTTGAATCCTAATTCTGCTCGGTACTCACTTCGAATGGGATCATTTGGGTCTATCTACAGACTTGGGCCTATCTGCAGAGTAATGTCTCGCTACAATGATACTCTTTTATTTCCTACTGCTCTGGTGTTTACAGAGAATGATAGCAGGCGAGGTTGATTAAGAAACTTGTCGTGTCTTACAAATGGTGACTTAGGCTAAAAACATTAGGAACGTTTATAACGCTTCGCTGCGGCAGGGTATAAAAAGAGTTGTTGCAACCCGATTTTGAATTTCTGTCAAATTCTTTTTTTGTGGTTGCTAAGGTTAACAAAATAAACCAGTAGTCGTTTGTGGGAGAAATTTAAACCTGATATTAAAAATAAAATTAGAAAACAAACAATCTTTATTTGTACGAGTATAGGTACCTACATCCTTCAACAACTTACGAAGCAATAGTTGTGTTACGATGACACGTGTCAGACAAGAATAAATAAGCAGCCATCTTTGCTAGAATAATTAAATGACTTTTTCCGTCTGTTCAGGCTGTTTAATATATAAAAATTATTATGTTCTACGATATAATTTTCATTATAATTCGTTTTACTGCTGGAAAATAAGAACTACCTGTAAACATAAAAAAATGCTATTCATTTATTTATAAGACCGACGACTAAAAAATCGTTACAATAAATTGTTGTTTTTTTTCTAATGTCGTTTCCACTTAAGTGTGCCATATTTTTCATAATTTATTTATTTACTATCATATCATGCCTATACCTAACATTTGGGGACGACAATATGACTTTATATGAAAGACTGGCAATACAATTTTGATATAATGGGACTTCAGGTTAATACCAAAATGGACAAATAAAAAAATTAAAAAACTAACAATTTTAGTAAATACTTAGTGTAGGTACTAATTGACCGGCCATAGGTCTTGCCAATCAGCCAACTTGCTATGACTACCTAATTGAATATTATGTATTTGATTGTATTTTACGAAGATTAATGTTGTCGTATTGACATCTCCATAATGTACTCAATATGCTAAGCATATGGAATTGCCCTCAACGATCTGCTAAGTGCCAATTACAATTTCGCCTTTGATCGCTGTACCTCGTCGCTGCATGTGTTGAAATGTGAATAACTAAACATGGCCAGCAAATATTTAAGAAATGATAACTAACTAGTTGTTATCGACTATATAATTGAACTATCTACATGGGACAAACAACATCTCACACATGGTATTACAGTACGACACAACTTAGATGTAGCATAGATTTGAAAATTTTCATTCATTCATTTCAATTTTACCAATGTATTTGGCTATAAGACTTAACAAGTTATTGCGTTTTCGTAAGATCATTGTCACCTGAAGCAGTAATAAAGATTGGTGATTTTGAAGGCACACTCAGTTCGGATGGAGATCGGTTTTACGAATTTTGCCGATGCTACATCTAAGTTGTGTCGTACTGTACTTATTAACACCTCTGCCACTACGAGGGATAAGAGCGAGGCGTGACAATGAAAATAATCTTACAATCGTCCTGTACGACTTACAAGTACTCATCTGAAGCAATAACTTACCTAAGAACACAAGTGTCTCCATGGTTTAAGAGTTGTTCAATAGTAATTAATGCGAACAATGGGCACTCCAATCACGGTCGAGGAGCCGCAGACTCTTGCTACACTCCCAACTAATCCTATTTGCTGCCATTGTCTGACAGAGGAGGCGAGGAACAAGCGTGTCCCCTCCCCACCTTCAGCCCGGATCTAATAGCTTCTCTAACAGTTATCCGTGATGGCTTTATATCCATTGTTAACATAAGGGTTTTAAGACACGGATATGACCCAGTAAGGTACGTGGTAAAGGCGGAGCAGTGATATAAATCAAAGTGAACTTTAAAGCATATATACATACGTATGTAGGTGCTGTGGTCTCTCCGAATATTCCGAAGCTAGAGGATGGCTCCGGTGTATATTAAAGTGCTGAGAACGCCCACCTTGTGGTTCGAGCAGGTCTAACCAGTATTTCGCCTTTTCTATATATCGAAGATATCCAGGTAAACATTTCTACAAGAAAAATTAAGTGGAACACAATGCGATAGTTTCAATCAAGTCAGTTTAAATCTCGATCGACCCGAGATTTGAACAGGAATGAAATTCATAAAATTAAATACGTACCTAGATAATTTCTAAGTAATGATCTCACAGGGCTATTAACTTTAAAGTTGAGGGTTAATTCGACGGATTCCGAGAACAAAATGCCCGCAACTCGTCCTAGAGACACCCCAAAAAATTCCAATATTTGTTCAAACTCCAAATTATTTTGTTTCAGTTCTAAATCACTGAGATTCTAACGAATTATTAATTTCACTTGATTTAAATCAAGGGTTTCAATGAGCCTTTAAATGCGCTCTTAATTAATTACTTTAATTAATCTTATTTAGCACATAAAGTCAAGATAACAAACTTCGATGCTGCAGTCAAAGTTGTGTTAAATAATTGTTTTCAGTGTAATTTATTTGAATCCAATTAAGACCGTTATCAAGTAGAAGGCATATAACAGTGCTGCTTGTTAAGAATTAAGTCACCGTTCATGTGAGGACACAGTCTCAGTGGTAGCGGGCGCGGCAGCGTTTCATGAGTGGGCGCAGTTTCGACAGCCGCGAAAATGCCCTTGACTTGTCCAATAAAAGCTATGTAGTTCAATAAACTTCAATCATCTAATCTATTTTAAGCCTTTTACACATTTCATGAGCTGTAAAGAGTTATCTTACGTCTGAGCGACGTTAAACAATAAAACGGCTGTGAGCGCCGAATAGCCCATCAAGTTAGTTCCCCTTCACTGAACACGGTAACACAACCATTCCGAAATAAGTGAGCCTAACGTCTACATCCCGAAGTAAGCGTGGAAGTGATCGTCGAGAAAATAGAATGGAAAACTAAAAGTTTGGACTACCTAGATACTCCACAATCGCGCCTTAACAAAGCAATGTATCATGATGTTTTCAAATCGTAACTTTCCTTTCTTCATCCAATCTGACTGTTTGAACATAGTAAATAACTGCTTAATCACTTAACTCTTCTAGCTACGCTAAGAACTTATTACTCACAACACAATTTATATAATTGAAACTGAATCTTGTTGTCATTTGTAGATTAGTTTTCAAGTACAGACAGCGGTGATGGCTACCTCATCTGTTTTATCGGATGCATCTGCGACGAACAGTCGACTGCTTGCGATGGTGCCTATCATTGAAATGGATGGTTTTAGTGTTATTGCTTTGGACACTAAGTTTAAAGACATTGCTACATCTGAGGGTACACATTTGTACTGAAGCTGCGTGCATTTGTAGTTGAGTATAATACTTAATAATCCCTTTCACATACGGAATGATATATAATCCATTGCTTCATATAATGTTTGAAGAGTTCGTCTGCTCGACAGCAAAATTTTTGAAATATTAAAATAAATAGTGTGTGCAGCAATTAGCACAGGTTTAATATTATCGGCGTGAACTCTCTTTTATCAAAGCATCATTGAAAAACGTATCATTATCAGCATCAGCAGTAGGTAGCCACTAGCCAGTAGGTAGCCATTAACCAGATCGATACCCCAACGGCAATAGGACAACGTAGACTGATCTGCGATGACGTGTGGATACAGACTAATTGGGAGATTCAGAGCATCACCTTGTTTTCTGCTTATTCAGTGTAATTCAGTAGCTTTGTATTAAAGAGGAATCCTGGCCGTTATATTCTAGTAACAGAACCACTTTAGATTATGTTTCCTTTTAAATATTCCCTTTTCAGATATTTTGCAGTTATTCTTTCATTCTCGGTTGAATTAAAACACAAAGCTAATGCGAGTTAGTTCACTACAGTTATTTCATAATCATGTCATAGAATTTCTTTCATTAAAAAATAATTTGTTCAGCAAACAGATAAAAATATGTTTAATTGCCTTACAGAATCTCAACGTTTAATTGCCTTACAGAATCTCAACGTTTAATTGCCTTACAGAATCTCAACGTTTAATTGCCTTACAGAATCTCAACGTTTTTCTCCGTAGAATGAACTGTTTGAAATCAAATGTAATAAAGAAAATTCATTGTATTGTCTACTGAGTTCAGAACAATGTAATAATCATTCATATCTGTAAATTATGAAAGCTCCTTCTTCTTTAGACCTTGCTTCAGAATTTTACTTTTGGTATTCTTTTATCGTTGATACATTAATTTATATTTTACAGCATACAGACTTTGTACGTTAAGAGGGTTTACGTCGTACAGCATTTCATACAAACTTTCAAGCCCTTGTTTTTCGAAATGACTGAACCGATTTTAATGAAACTTCATACGCATACATGCATGCAGGATACAAAGGTCTAAAAACTTAGTTAAGAACATTTTCGAAATGTCTGATTTAAAAACAGATAACTGTATATCTCTGTTTCTATGGAAAATTTTAAAGCGGTCTAATTTGGCTGTAACACAATTTTTCCAACAATCTGGAGGCGTCAGGCACAACTCTCTCTTAAATACACGGAGTTTAACTCAGGAACCGTCACAGCAACATGCAGTAAGCAATCTGTAATCATAAATCGAACATCCGGAGGGACGGTATTTGTTTCAATTATTTTGTCACCATGCAGTACATCAGTACTGCACAGAAGTACTGCCCTGTCGCGGTGATTCACTTATGAGTTCAAGAGTTTCAAATACATGTAGGTAATTCTGTATTGAGTTATTGTTGACAGTTAGATACCCTTCGGTCACACGAGAAATCCTGAAGGAAAACGCTAGTTTGTGAGGGCCCTTAGCAGGTAGAAATGAAGTGCTACCGTCCGGTCTGTCTGTCGTCTCCCAGTTAGTCGTCTGAGATGATTTATTTTCGCCAGCATTATAAGTTTTCCTGTATTTCGGTTCAAAAGGCAATTCAAGAGTCAGAAGTCGACACAGGCCGAGACAGTATCGTCACGCGAAAATTTACAACTGATAAGAATGTCATATTATTGAGTTAACCTTCTGTACTATACTTAGCGTCGACCCCGCGACCCCCGCCCCCACCCCGCTGCCCGCCGCCGCCCCCGCCGCCGCCTGCGCCGCGACAGACGAGACATTGAGATTCATTCCCTAAGTACTGTTTTATGTCCTCCATAATTTATGGGGAGTTTCCAATCGTCGAGCACTATTTGGGCTGAGGAAAAGACTTTTTTATGTCTAAATACTGGAATCGATTGCGTAAAAAGAGGAGAGACCTCATTGCAATTTTGGTTTACGGTCTATCGAAAGAGCTATTGGTTATAACATGTGCCTAATTTTATGTCTAGCCTATGTCTAAATGATACTGCATTTTGCTTATCCCTTAGATGCAAAGTTAAGTCTCAAGTGTGCCTAATTTCTCCAACACCCATCTCCTGACTTGTCAGCGTTGTCTGTTAAAAACCCGAAGGCAGGTATACTGGTTGACTGAAATTATGTAGGTGTAGACAAATTATTACAAACAGAAGAACCCTCTCCCCAAGTCCCCACTGTATAGATCAAAGTGAAATAACATTGATACAAAACAAGATTACTATTTCAATTTTTTGACAAGGGTTAATCTCTTTCCACTCCATTTAGTTCCCGTTTCTACAATAATGCACACGCAGAATATTGTAATCAACTTCCTTTATTATTCAGTATCACTTTATTAATTCATGCGATCATAAACTCTGTGCTGGAGTCAAGACTAACGGTTTCTTAGCAACTTGTTACATCCAAGTTAGAAATACCTTGTTACGATTGTGAATAATATATCAAGGTACTTTCAGTGATGTAGATAAGTCAAGGATGTTAAGGGTCCGGCAAACACGGCTCGCAACTGCAAGTCGAGATGGGAGGAAAATGCGTTTGGAATATTTTTATCTCTGTTCTGTTGTGTTGTTGTTGTTGTCTGTGTCTGTTGTGTGTTATGTGTGTTGTGTGTTGTTAGCGTTGTTACGAGCTATCGGAATTTATGATAAATTTGGATGTGTTCCGTAATACCAAAAATTATGAATGAAAACTTAATATTCTTTCATATTTTTTTCTATACTTTGTAACTTGATAATATAAGCTATGCTTTTGACGAAACAATATTCAAAATATTGTTGTTTATAATACAGAAAAATCAGTATGAAAACATGTCATTTAGCTGTAAAAATGTGCGAAATTCAATTCGCTTAAACTTCATTTTAGGTAAGATTTTGGAAAAAAAAAGATGTACAAGCCTAGATAAATACTGTCTAAATCCGAATATTAACATAATATGATGGAAATATGCTCAAATTGCAAATGGTTTAGGTATTACGTTTGTATGTACAATTAAAGGGTCGCCGCCGTCTTAAGCATTTATTAACTACCTACTTATATTTTTCAAAAGTGTCTGCTTGACTTTAAAACAAGTCTTTTAAAGTTAGTCTTAAGGATAACGCATTCATTCACTGCTGGTATCCTTCAACCATCCTATTACCCACTGCAGAAAAGTCTAGCATCCCTTATTCTAAACGAAGTGTATAGAGTGCCGCGAGTTTCTTGTGGCACTCTAGTGTCACTGCCTCGGCCCGGCTAGGGTGCCGTGAGCGTTGCATTGTCACTGTCACTTGTTATTTAGGTTAGGTTAGGTTAGAACTGTGACCACACAACGCACGAGCCGAGCGAGCGTAGCGAGCGGTGCCGCGGTAGCGGCCGGCGAAGTGCCAGGGTCCGTTTAGGCACAAGAGAATGTAATGTTTTGGGAATGTGGTGTTTTACAGCGATCTAACCTCGACAATCAAACAAAATACCAAGTGACGTGACTTAGTGACAGTGACAATGACAATCCAATGCTTGCAGCACTTGAGCCGGGCCGAGGCGGTGTTACTAGGGTGCCTGTAGTGGCAATTTATCCGATAGGGATAGATTGCCAATGGTGGCACTCTATACACTGCCTATTCTAAATGTTAGCTCTTCACAACTACCCACTTACTAATTCAAAACGGATTTTCTAGCTGCAATAATAAAATAATAAACACAATCATCATCATCATTCTCCTGCCCTTATCCCAATTCATTTGGGGTCGGCGCAACATGTCCCTTTCTTCCATACTTCTCTAATAGTCGTCATCTCGGTAGTCACTCCCTTTCTAGCCATATCATCTTTCACACAGTCCATCCATCGTTTCATTGGTCTTCCGCTACTCTTATAGCCCTCGACATTCATACTCAAAACTTTCCTCACAACATTTTCCTCATTCTTCCGCTTCACATGCGCGCACAACTTTTCGGTCACTGCACGCCACTTTCAGACTTCGTCTTATGTACTCATTTCTTATTCTATACATTCGTGACTAATTTCCAATTTAATGAATTAACACAATCTAAATAAAAAACTCTAACGACCAACCGGAACCAAACAATCAATAAACAATGCATTAAGATGAAAACTAAACAAAGCAATACAAAGTTTACAACACTCGACGTGAGTGTCATCATCTCCGTATATTTCCCGTCACTGTCACTGCTAATGCATCCATTGAGTTAACAGTCTGACTACACTGCTATAATTACTGCAGTTAGCCTGTCTATCTGTTTGTTAGTCAGTCATCAATCACCGCTGTTTCATTGCAAAGACGTGGAGAAGTGCATGAAAACGGAGACGAGCAATTTCTATTGACCACTGATGTAATGCCGATAAAAAACTACTGACAAGTCGTGGAGGCCAAGTGCCCAATTTTTCACAGATTTAACAAAAATTAAACACAGTCTTCTATTGATGAAAATGCTCTTACCCTATTCTCTGTTTGACATTTTAATAATACTGTCAGTATCAGAAATCTCCTTAGAATACGAGTAATCAACTTTAAATCAAATAGTACCTGAAACTTATTTGACAGTTCACCTTAGTGCCGAAAATAAATTGGTTTATAGCATTGATACTATTTTCTGGGAAACTATATTGCGTTATGTTTTGAATCTCATTAGCATAAGTATTTTCTCCGATACCAGTGTGCCGTCTACGCGCCCACTTATAGAGGTAATTAAATCAGCAACGATTTAACTTACTTATTTGTAAGCGAGTATTGAATAATCGCCTTCCTGCTAAGTGGCAGTTTCACAACTAGTCGCTAAACGATTAGCAATCGATTGTAACTGTCTGTGGATGTCTCAAGTTAGTGAGATTATCGGATGATTGTGCTAAATGATAATATCCGTGTTATTATCGTGTCATGAGATGCTGAAAATTACATTTCAAAATGGAAAATAACAGTGTCTTGAAGAAAACAATGCATTTCAACCGTAGCTCAGTAAAACTGTTAGATTAACGTTAGGGGCTACTATTTTTCCGGTCTGTTGATAACTTAAAGAACCGACGGGACGCCTCTAAACATCTCAAGCATAATATTTAACAAGTCTACGGAATACATACTCTTTCCAAAATGTCCATGCAAAAGGTAACTGTTCAGAGTTTTCTCTGAACTGTTACAATTTGCATTTGCTTTTTGGAAAGGATCAGGAATTCAGGAAAGTAACCCTATTTTTCATAATTTTATGCAGATTTTCAACGTTAGCATACGATTATACTCACTTCATCTAATTTACGTCCGTTCCCTGCAGAAGCCACCCCCTGATTGAGCCTTCCCTTACAGCCACAGGCTCCCTGACCCGGCTTCATCTCGCGGCGGCCATTTAAATAATAACAAGTGTTGCCAATCTCATTAATCTGCGCTTAGCCCATAGTCACATTATACCCACCAAGCAGATGTGGTCAGAAGACTAGAATAAGTAAACTCAGGGAAACTGTTTAGCAAATCGACTACTAACATTTTCGTATCAGTTATGTAGTTGTAGGAAATGGCTATGTCGTAGGATGATTTTTTGATAATTCAAATTTTCGCGAAAATCCTAGCGATATTGCGAAAACACAGAAAATTAGATAATGGGGAAAACATTTCTGCGAGTAACTTGGACGTAGCACTTGCCGGCCGCTGCCGCGGCACCGCTCGCTTCGCTGGTTCGGCTCGCGTGCCGTTGATCACAGTTCTAACTTAACCTAACCTATTTCACCCAGTTCAATATTACGAATCATACAATTTGCCTGCGACTGGATAATAATTAGATAATGGTGAAAACATTTCTACGGCAGATTGTACGATTCGCGTTAATTTGCTTAACATTTCTCTGACTGCAGGTACAACGTGTCATTTACGAACCGCAACTGAGCCAGTAAAGAAACTTCTACACATCTCCATATTACAAACTACTAAATCGCTCTATTGTTTCCCTCATCAGCTATCCACTTACACATTACCATAATCAACGAATTTGCAAGCAAATGGGGGACGCCTTAGTCGTCATTTACGATTCCACAAAAAGAAAATGGGCCCCTTTACCAGGAAGTAGAAACCTCTCGGACTCAGACCTAACTCATCGAACAACACATCATAAATAATTAATAAACGTTACTTGGCACGTACTCCTGTAATACTTAGCCAGAGTCACTGTCGCACAACTGATAAACTCATGTCCAAGATTGAGACTAGAACATTATTGTCTAAGTTTAAGCACTTGCTAAGTAACGTTTCTAAATCTAGGTATTATCCTCAACACCCTTTTCATATGATCACACCTAAGCCTAACGTTTTCGATATATCCATAATACTTGTTATCTCGTAGAACGAACTGATACTTCTATCCTTCAATCTGTGCTACATCCCAGTCACCGCCGGAGGGTGAACTTGGGCGGCAGTGAGGAGGGGTTAGTTCCCTCCGACGATAAATCTAAGCAAGGCGATATCCCCACTGGCCGTGAAAAACGCAGCGTAATTAGTTTGTGTTAAAATAACGGCCCTTGTAAAGCTACATGCTCGCATGTTGGTATACGAGCCTTACCCTTAAGTTCAAAGAAAGTATGTGTATTTTCAAAGTCTTTGAACCTTTCATTTGTTAGGGCTTACGGCTGTTCCGCGAAATCGCCTTTGATTCAATGCATGTAGATTTCAGGTAGGTACTTGCTTTGTTGAAATAAGTATGCAGGACATTCAAAAATTTGGTTTCTAGATCGACCGAATGTATTGAACACCGTTGTATGTTCTTGAATTTATGACTCTGTACAGTTACGTGCAAAATACCATATTCAATAGTTATTATTTCCATAATAATATGTCATCTATCTATACAAATAAAATAAAAATACTTACTCTTCTAATCTTCTTCTATCTAATCTAATCTTCTCTACTTCTTCTTCTTCTTCATCTTCTTATAAAGCTGAAGAGTTTGTTTGTTTGTTTGTTTGCTTGCTTGAACGCGCTAATCTCAGAAACTACCGGTCCGATTTGAATTATTTCAGTGTTAGAAAGCCTATTTATCGATAAAGGCTATAGGCTATATATCATCACGCTAAATCCAATAGGAGCGGAGCACCAATGAATAATGTTTCTAAATCGGGTGGATTTTTTAACGAAGTCGCGGGTTAAAGTTAGCGTTAGCCCAAAGTAACTATTCGACGCGGACGAAGTCGCGGGCAGAAGCTAGTTAGATAATAATTACAATGAAACAGCTATTACACTTCCTGTGTTTACACAAAAACAGTTTACCATCGAGCAATTGTTTTACATTATTAGTACGTACTAGCGCGCAAATATTGCTTTACACTGAACTAATTTACCAACACTAGTAGCTTCCTACTGTGCGCTCTGTGTGTCCATAGATAACGCAGACATGATTGCACGTGAAAACGCATAATGTGAACAACACACAATGACCGGGTGATCCGCATAAGTACCGGCTGAAGTGGAATTACGGTTAATGTGCAGATCTGATAGCGCAAATATTGAGAGGATAATTTATTAATTTGCAAACATTGCCTGATTGTGCATAGGCGGAGTGGGGTAATTATTTCATTGTTATTGATTTATAGGGAGCACACCCTAAAACGAATGATCTGATTACAGTAGCATTGATCGGCATCCGTAAGTTAATGTAAAGTAAACCTTGGCTTATCTACTGCACCTTGACTGGAGCTTTCTGAACTAGATCAATGCTGAATTAATACCACATCCGCATGTCTTGTGGGCGTCGATCTAACATTCCGAAGATTGCAATAAACTCTTCAACCGAACTCATATATGTAAATATGTAAAGTCAAAGAAAAAAATATGCACATTTCATGATTCTTCTGCCCTTATCCGAATTTATGATCGGACGGCGCAACATGAAAAAAATATGCACACTTAGTGAAGCTCAGCAACGATTTTCTCCTTAAAGTATTAATTTGTAATTGTTAGGTGTAATGTTTCTAAAATATTCGTACAAAGACTTTTGTGAATAATTGTTTTACATATCAATAATTAAACCGATAGATAAAGTACCTACTCTGCGAGAAACTTGCTTTTGCAGTGTGTATACCTGCACTTTTGCAGTGTGTATACCTGCACTTTTGCAGTGTGTATACCTGCACTTTTGCAGTGTGTATACCTGCACTTTTGCAGTGTGTATACCTGCACTTTTGCAGTGTGTATACCTGCACTTTTGCAGTGTGTATACCTGCACTTTTGCAGTGTGTATACCTGCACTTTTGCAGTGTGTATACCTGCACTTTTGCAGTGTGTATACCTGCACTTTTGCAGTGTGTATACCTGCACTTTTGCAGTGTGTATACCTGCACTTTTGCAGTGTGTATACCTGCACTTTTGCAGTGTGTATACCACTTTTGCCGTTGACTGCACACTTGTACAGGCTTGATTGACGGGAACCTTCCAGTGCGCTAGAGCAAACAACGGTATCTATCTAATAGAACAGATTAGCTCTAGCGTACTAGTGCGTGAACCTGATTGCAGGTTAACATAGAAAATAAACTGATAATAATATTTAGTAACTATTAATTTTTCTATTACCCTGATTGGTTGTATACATTTTGTGTGCAACGTTATCTTGGTTGAGTATATACTTTACAGACACAATTATTAGGTAAACTATGGTAAAACGCTCAGATCTGTACTCTCTGTACCATACAAACATTTAACTTTGTTACACAGAATTAGGAAGTATATACATTAGCGACAGCGCGCGGGACGCAAAATTGTCTCGCGTGTTTGCTCGGGTTGTCAAAACTTTAGAGCAACAGAAAATAAATAAGAATTGATGATTCTAATTGCTATGTTATTTTATCTGTATAAAACGAGGCGACATTGACACGCTCGGCGAAGAATCGGTTCATTAAAACAAGAAAACTAATAAGCGCGTGTTAGAGTCAGTATTTATGTAATCAAGGACTCCGATCGTCACTTATTTATCTTTTAATTGCTCGTACAAAAATTTGAATGACGCATTTCACACACTTCTGTTAATTCGTTTATTGTAAGTAATAAAAGTAGTTTCGAGTTAAGACATTTGCTTGGGAAGTAGCAATAAAACAAATATGGTACTATTACTTAGTCATAATTAGTGTCGTTTTTGCAACCCTACCGTCCTGGAAAACATGTTAAATGAACTAACACTTGAAAGCAATAATGTAGGTCTGACACTTACATGGGAAAACCCAAGATCCTAACAAACGGAGAAATAAAAGACATTTGAGTAGAGAGTAACATCATACAGTATGTAGAAGAGTATGTATTAGGACATAGGAGCTATAAAGAGATTATGAAAGATTTCGCAATTTAGCAAGAATTCATACGACAGACTAAATAAACGCCTTTTAAACTACTGGAAATGGTAGTAGGTACGTGTTTTCGTGCAGATCTAAGAAGGCCTGTTTTTTATTATGGCATTGTTAAATATAAACCTTTTCATTTCCTTCATGACATGAAAGTTTTCTTATACGACTCATTATTATAAAAATAGGTCGTCCGCTGACATCGCGATATTTGCAAGAATAAGCCATTACAAACACGCACATTCATAAAACAGCGGACAATGCGGCGCGCTATTACATGTCACGTACCTACCGCACCGCACCGCACCGTAACGCGCTGATATTTATCTAGTATGTACGTAGCTTTAAGCAAAGTCACAGACTACAGTTTATAATTTTATGTTACGAAATAGTACCTAACCTACAGAAATCTAACAGCAATAACCTGAATTTCTTATGACAAAAAAAAATGTGTCAGTTTCGGATCACATAAATAAAATTACCTATATTTATGTATGTTAGGTAGGTATATAGTAATTTTGCAAGCCACATAATTTGCTATGTCGCGACGAGGCCGATGGGAAATATTGCGCACAGAAGGCGATTACTTCCACTAAGCAATTTAAATGTCAAATTGAATAAGTAATAACCCGCTTCCATTAAACGTTCAAACAAATCTGTTTTTCAAAATATCTCAAGAATTATAACTATCGACGACATATTTATCGTCCATTACGTGTATTAAAGAGTATTTCTAATGCTCCGTCATATGAATAGCTGTAATAATTCACACTTACCACTGAACACCCACGAACTGCTACAAACTGCGCGTTACTGCGCGTTCCTGAGCACACAACGACCTGGAACAAAACAACGGCATTTGAATCAATTTGAAACTAAAATGAGAAGGATTGGACACAGTCATGTTATTCGAGATAAATCTCATCGAGTAGGTACCTAAGTACTGTGCATTGTTGGTCGTTCTTATTTATGTACATACGAGATACATATGAAGTAGGTTGTAAGGACAAAAATATACATGTTGCATCACACCTTTTGTTACAGGGTAACTCAGGGTAAGGAGGGTACGACGGATTGTTACTTTATTTGCTGTACTTCTAGTTCGCGACAGGGCGCCACTGCGATCATTCTATTGTAATATAGGTAAGTACTTAGTAGTTTTATGTCTAGATCTAAACTGATTTTTATTTTATCGACAGGGCATACAATATCTCAAACGCTACACGTGTGTCACGTTTCTTGCGACCTTCTAACCCATCACAGACTCAAGCGGTAGCGAGCGAGTGCATTCTTGTTACCTATCCTATTTCCATTGCCGTTCTCCTCCGCTTTGAGTTGTCCTTTGAATCTTATCCTATCATAATCCGTACTATTTTAGTGAGAGTGGCCCCCACTATAAAAGTATGCGCTTGACACTGCGCTAACACACTGCGCTGCACTGACTTGCGCTTGTGTCCGCGACTGGATGGCTCCATAATATTCCTATGCACTTATTCCTCTTACCTAAATACCTCAAACATCAGAAGATAAGGCAAAGAATCCAGAAGAATGATCCTTTCCATCAAGTTAAAACTTATTATTATTAATTTTTTTTTATGCTAGCCTGTGCTGTCCCACTCCTGGGCAAAGGCTTCCCTCCACTCCTTCCATCGTTCGCGAGCCCGCGCGTCCTCCTCCCAATGTTGACGGAACTTATCCAGCTCGTCCCGCCATCTCCTACGTGGTCTGCCACTTATTATTATGTTTAAAAAAAAGTGGTTGTCCTTCACAGTTCACATGCCACCGCCACTGTGCTTATATTCCATTTCAATATATTCCATTTGAATCCGCAAGTAAACAGATTGAGATGCTAATCTAAACGTTGTTTGTGCCACACTGTTCACGATACGTATTGTTTTCGCAGCCAATGATACAATTTAACAAATTATCGTGTGAAAGGAAATCGCAGAATTGCCAATTTGTTCCGAGCGATGCGCTGGCGATGGCGGTGCGGACGTTTTCAAAATCTGATTGACGAACGGTAACCGTATTTGAGTGCTTTGTTTATCCAATGAAACTTCTGTTTTTCTTATAAGGAAAAATGCATTCGTTTTGTATAATTGTGTTAAAGTTTTTAATAAGAACAAGGGCCTATTATGTTTCTAACTTTGAAACGTTAACGACTCTATAAAAACTTGAAGCATGCAGAAAATTGCAAAATTACCTACGGCTCTCAGACATGCAACCACGGAAATAACTCGCTTTTCTGCAATTGTTTTTCATTAATTTATTTTATTTATATTTAAAAAATTGCCCTCATAACAGAGACCGTAGTTCCAATCATAACGTAGCGTACTCAACTTCTAAAACATTTTCGCCCAACTCTTGGCTATTAAAGCGGAAACAACTAAAACTTTCTAGAATGGGAAATAAGTTTGACGTCCAAAATTTTTCTCTGAAATATTATTCGCCCTTGAGCTGTTTTTTTTTACGAAAGTTTTATTCTACAACTCGACTTACCTACCTAAAAATACGCTTTAAGATTCGGTCAGAAGGCTGGGAAACTTTCAAGTACAGTCTTTATGCCCCGGAGAGTCTGATTTCGCCTGAGAACGCCCGAGTACACTTGAGTACGCCTGAGTATTTGACATTTGTAGTATTCTAGTCTAGTGTGTATCGAATAGGTTTAATTTGGCGACGCCGACGGGCAGCGAGCGGCGCGCCTCACAAATAGCTGGAAGGGTTTGTGGTAACCTGATATACTCTCGCAGAAGACTGCAAAATTTAGCTAACTAACTTTGCAATACCTATTCTGGAAGAATTCAATTATGTGGGACTTTGGGACCTTGCAGCGATACAATACCGCTGAAATTAAATAAAGGTAACTTCTACACAGGAACAACATAATACATATTCACATAATATTCCTGTAACGAGTTCTCTTTGTAAATAAATGAAGTAATTACGCTACTGTCTAAGATCCAAGCGATGGCTTTACTTCTTCTTCTTAGCGTGTCTGAAATTTTAAAATGAAGAAATAATTCGAAAAAATTATAGAATGGACTACATCTAATAATTTAAAATTAAACTTCGATAAAACTAACATAATGATATTTCGCAATAGAGTTGCACAATTTAGTGACATTAATATAAAATATTCAAATAAAAAAGTCATTCATGTAGAAACTACAAAATTTTTGGGTCTAAATATTGACTGCAGTTTAAATTGGAAAACACACATTGAGAATTTATGCTTAAAATTAAATCAACAATCGTATGCTTTACATATGCTTTCCAAGATGGCTGATATATCGACTGTACTGTCTGCATACCATGGTTATGTGGGATCCATAATAAGGTATGGAATAATATTTTGGGGACATTCTGTATATAAAGACGATGCTTTTAAGGCTCAGAAAAGATGTGTCCGATCAATATGTAAACTTAAACAAACAGATAGTTGCAAAGAGCATTTTAAATATCTCAAATTAATGACACTTCCATGCATATACATTTATGAAATTATTCATTTTGTCAGATCAAACATTATTTCCTTCGAAAATTATAAAAGTAAACGACACAGTAATAAAATTTGTTGTCCTAATAATAAAACAACTCTTTTAAATAACAGTATATTTTGCATGGCTCCCCGTGTATACAATCACCTACCTAAATATTTAATGGAGGCACCATCGACTGTTATTTTCAAAAAAAAACTAAAAAGATTTTTGATAAATAAAGCATATTACAGTGTATCTGAATATTTGCAGGATAAATTATAGTAATTATAATTTTAAACTAGTTTGACTGATCTCATTCTTAATTTTATTCTGTTTAGTTTTTATTTATTCTGTGTTTTTCTTTTTACGTACCTTGCATGCCGAAAGGTAAAATATGGTGATACTAAGACTGTGATATACAATTATTACATGAATGTAAAACATCTGCACATTGTTTACCCATATTTGCAAATAAATAATTTTGAATTTGAATTTGAATTATTTAATTACGCCTTATTTGCCACGATACTTGTAACGAACAACGGAATATTTATTCAGACATGAAAAAATTGTTAGTACACCAAAAATAATAGCTCCGCGCGCGGCCAGTATTTACGTAGATATTACCTTCGACAGACGATTGATTCCCAAATTAAAACGGACCTCAATTCTCGAACGTTCGACGACTGAAAGATGTCTTTATATTTCTTTCTCCGAATATTCGTCACAAGGACACGTTAATTAAGTACGTCGTGTTGTTTGACAAGTTTATATTAATTTATGTTCGTTATCACGCACACCTTCGTATTGTAATCTAAAAACACTTTAATATTATTGTTGAGTTATATTTTGTGCGACTGACGTCTAGACACTAAGAGAATTCAAACAATTCCAACTTTTCTTTTAGCAAGTTTTATGTTCTTCGAGTTTTTAATTAACTAATAAGCTTAATTACGACTCAAAGAAATTACTGGTTCGTAAAAATACTCTTTCGTTAGCGCATAAAAAAATTGCAAACAAAATCTTGCATTTTTATTTAGCAAGGAAATAAAATATCCGTTGCAGAACTCGAATTTTAAAAGGCAATACATTTCCAGGTGTCCCAGTGAGAGGCATGTTTAAAACTGTGCACTTTTATGGATATAACATAAACCTCGCGGCAGTATATTTTGTCCGGGATATAGTGAGCCGTCCCTGCTGTGTTTGTAGTTCATACGGTTAGAGACATGTACCGATTGGCGCGCGTCCAAGTCGCGACAACAACGCAGTAACTAACGAGTGAACTGAGGATATCGCGCAATGGTTCCTGCAATCTTTTAACTTATGATAAGTACAACACAAATAATCGACTATCGTTTGTAGTTTTCCGTGACAAAAAGACGAATAAATAATAGAAATAAGAACAATATTTTTTGACAGTTCGAAACCCCAGTTTCCGTAGTTTATTGCTTCCATTCTATATTCGTAGTGATGACTGACGCAAGTAGCAAGACACTGAAACATTCTCAGAACTCAGACAAACACAGGTGGTTTATTTCGCATAAATGTCTCAAACCGTCCACTGAGAGAAATAATGTGAGATTTATATGAGCGGCTAATGTATCATTGTTATGAATGTATCCCTGTACACACACGTGTGTATCCCTGTATAAACGTATGTATCTCTGTACTGTAAGGTTTTATTGTATTATCAACCTTATGTTGTACTGGCTGTTATGAATATATCTGTTCGAACTATCTGATGAGTCACTTTCTAATTTAGAATAGGTTCGTAATAATTGTTTTATATAAAAAATAGCAGAAGGCTAGCTGTCACTTCGTAGGCGCGTATTCATGTTGTAATATATTTTGACTTAAAATATCTAATTAAATACCTATTATAAATATAACGCATTGCTGTGTCATTGAAGAGAACCCGCACACTACAGACATAGCTACAAATAACATATTTATCCAATACTAAAAGCGTCTCGACGCCCCACACAAACACGCACCCCTCACAATTGGTGGATGGCGCCTAAAACCGGGCTTTAAAATAAGGCGTATGCAGAGCCAGTTAATACTGCACTAGAAAAAAAATATAATTTAGAAAAAAAAAACATAATTCGACACGTAACAGTTCGACACGTAATAGGCATTAACTCATATCGGTGCAAAGAAAGAGCTGAAGAAGATGCTAGCTCCTCACCGGAGCCGAAACTAAAGCTAAGTGGTTTTTATTAAAAGTGTTTTTTTTTTTTATCAATAGTGCGACATGGAATACTTCTCAGGTTTAAACGGAATATGCCTAGAGAATTTCCTAGATGATTTCAGGATTACAGCCACCTTCAATGAATGGCAAGAGAGCGACTGGGCATTAATTTTACGCGCATTTCTTGTGAGTCCAGCTGAGATTGTCCACAAGTACACGTACCATGAAGGTATGAGCTTTGACTCGATGTGCAACGCACTAAGGAAAGAGTTTCCATGCAAATGTCACAGAAATATGTATACGTTGCAAGAAGAAGAGATGGTACAAATAATGTCCGAGGCAGGCGGACAGGAAAAGCTTGCAAACATAGATAATCATACCGATTTATTTTTTAGCGGAATACTGGATATTATTCCACTTGAAACTGAACAAAGCTGCCAGGAGCGCAGTGATGATGAAAATAATGATGATGACGAGCGCAGCTGCCTGGAACGCAGCCTTGCAAATGATGAAGACGGCTCGAAAACGATTTGGATGAAATTCACGAATCGGGTCAGTTCAGTCCAATTACTAAACCCTTTGAATATGTTTCAGAATACCAGAATGTTCCCTCGTCAAATGAAATAATTGATCTCGAGGAGGATATTCCTATACATAACCTCATCGCTGTTCAATCCGACAAAGTCGATATTGTTGAATATTTTTCGGAATCAAAGGAGAATGCCCAAATCCTATTTTCGACCGAAGTAAAGGTCAATGAGCAACAAGTCGATGATTTGGTTATTTTAAACTCAATTAAAGCCAACAAAGACTTAATCGAGTTTGACGTGGAGTCACGGTCAGTCGGAGTTATTGATAATGTCTTTCCAGTGAAAATTTATAATAACGAACACAAATATAGTGTGCCATCGCAAGGTTGCTTTGTCGCAAAGTTGTCATTCATTTGGAAAACAAAATTCATATTATTATTATATTATATTATTACATTATTTCAACAACAAAGTGCTAAAAGCAATTTAAGAAGTGCACCAATTAAAAACAAAACCATGTTTGCAAGAAACAGTAAAATGAAATGCTTTGTGCCAAAAACAAATAAATTAAAAAGGTCGAAAGCTTATAAACATTTTATAATAAAGTTTACCATTTTAGAATATGAGTTTTTAAAATTAAATAATAAGAAGTTTAGGAACATTATACATATTAGATTTTCTTATTGTGTCACCTCCTTTCATATCAATGTCACTTTAGAATGTAATTATTTGTTATTTTATTTTTATTTTAAAAGAGCGTTCATATTTTATTTAGGCTAATGTCATTTAGATGTAAACATCATAATAGTTTAGCACATTATTTTAGTAATTAATTATATTATACTAATGCATTGTTATGTGTGTTTTCATTACATATGCGGGGAATAAACATCGGACGCGGCCGGGAGCGAGTGAGGTGTCACTCCTCATGTCGCCAAGGAGCCTGAGGGAACGTGTCAACCTCATCGTCTTCAAATTATATTCTTGTTTTAGCTTAGCATGAACGCACTCCAGAATTTATCGTTGTGATTTAAAAGGGAAGTAAATAGTTTTGAAATACTGTGGTCCCTCCTGGGGGGGGATGGCACTCCGTCTGGGTTAACATCTATTTTGCTAAAAGGGGCATAGCCCTTGCAAAATGTGTTTGATAAACACAATTGGTTAACTCATGACTGAGGACCCACAGTTTAGTCAGGAGTGACTGACATTTAATGGGGATTGAGTTTTATACTAGGGGATGATGCTTGATCTAGGCTGATACCAACTTCGCTAAAGGGGCATAGCCTCGCGAAGTGTGTCGATTTGACACATTTGGTTTCTGCCGATGATTGAGGATCGACAGTTCAGTCAACATGAACTAATGAATAGATTTGGGATTTTGATATTATTGCGGTGTGATGAATTTTCGAGAATTATTCATCTGGAGTGTGGCCATGAGATAGTTATTTTGGTTGGACGCTTACTTCTTGATCCTGAATTCCCTCTGGCTCAATATTGTCCGATGGGGTTAAGGTTTTAGATGTTAAGTTTCTTTCTTATCTCTTCTAAACCCCTTCTGGGTCGATGTGAATTGTCACATCAGTTTGTTTGTTTCCCGAGGCTTGCCGTACCTTTTATAGTGGTTTTGCTGCGGTATGGTTTAGGCATGACAGCGTTGAATTTTTGAAGTGCACATTGGCACATGCTATAATTTAATTTGGCTGACACTTAGCGTAGTGTCAGGCCTTCGCGACTCGCTTGTCATGAACTAAGCCATCTCTTGTAAGAGAAAGACCTCAGCCGTGTAAATGATTTCCCACTGTTAGGTAGTTTTTCGTATAGGTATAGGTAGGGAAAGTCAGATTGTTCGAATGTTCTGAATAAAAGCAATTTTCCTGTGTGTGTGTGTGAATTCGAGGTGGGCGTAGCTCATGTAAGGTTTTATTGTATTATCAACCTTATGTTGTACTGGCTGTTATGAATATATCAGTTCGAACTATCTGATGAGTCACTTTCTAATTTAGAATAGGTTCGTAATAATTGTTTTATATAAAAAATAGCAGAAGGCTAGCTGTCACTTCGTAGGCGCGTATTCATGTTGTAATATATTTTGACTTAAAATATCTAATTAAATACCTATTATAAATATAACGCATTGCTGTGTCATTGAAGAGAACCCGCACACTACAGACATAGCTACAAATAACATATTTATCCAATACTAAAAGCGTCTCGACGCCCCACACAAACACGCACCCCTCACAGTACACACACGTATGTATCCCTGTACACACGTATGTATCCTTGTACACACACGTACGTATCCCTGTACACACGTATGTACCCTTGTACACACACGTACGTATCCCTGTACACATACGTATGTATCCCTGTACACACGTATGTATCCTTGTACACACACGTACGTATCCCTGTACACATACGTATGTATCCCTGTACACACGTATGTATCCCTGTACACATTCATTCATTCATTCATTCATTCATTTATTTATTCATTAATAATTTACATTGTGTTGAACATTACATATTAAAAAGAGAAGTAACACATGCAGAAACAACTACATTAAGCAAATTAATACAATGTCAGCAAAATAATACAAAGACACAAATAAATACAATATCTGGTTCATAGCAGGTACAGTGTCAGATAGAAAGTCTAATTTATTATTATCAGGTAAAATATCAATTACAATGTGAAATATAAAGCAAGTATAATGTCAAATTCAATGTCCAATTATTAGCAAGTATGTCAAATTCAAAGTAAAAAAAAATAGAAATCATTTCGCTAAGGTCTTAGTAATGAGCATAGTATAATTATATAATTTAGAATCATTAAATCTGTTCAACTGCTATTATTTTAAGTGACTACTTTTATCACTAATAAATTCCGATACCGAGTAAAAACATTTTTCCAACAAGAAGGCCTTTAATTTAGTTTTAAAAGAGTGCGAGCTATAAATGAATAATTTTAAATCAGTTGGTAACCTATTAAATAACTCTACTGCTTGGTATCTGGAACAGTGCTTAGCTATGTTAAATTTCGGTGCCATCTTGTGTTTAAATTCTTTCCTTCTTGTGCTTTCTCTTATCTTACGCTCCTCTTGAGATTCATACTCATGAATATTCCTAGCCAAGTAATTCAAGATTACCAATATATACAAACTAGGTACTGTTAAAAAGTCCAATTCTTTAAAGTGCTCTCTACATGAGTCTCTTTGTGAGATCCTGACTATAGTTCGTATGGCTCGTTTCTGTAAAATAAACGCTTTCTCACAGTTATAACTGTAGCTGTTTCCCCAAAGCATTATGCTGTATCTTAGTCTAGATTCTACCAGCGCGTAATATATAGCCTTGAGTTGCTTTATATCTAACATATCTCTAAGGCTCCTGAGAGCATAACATGCTGATGATATTGAAGCGTCAATAGCAGCTAACTCCTGTTTCCAATTAAAATACATATCTATGGTAATGCCTAAAAATTTAACTTTGTCCACTAATTCGATCTTGTCTTCTTTGATTTTTACATCCAAAGTGTCATTATGGCGAGTTGTATTTTAAATAAAATGATATTCGTTTTACTTGTGTTTAGCAAAAGGTTATTGGCTGTAAACCACTCGCAGAGGTTTTGTAGGCTTTTGTTAACATTTTTGGTCAATTCGTTTAAATCATTCGCCCCAACTATTATATTTGTATCATCTGCGAATACAACCAGTTTTACATCTGGTTGAACATAATGCATAAAATTAAGCAAGTCATTTGTAAAAATAATAAATAATATAGGTCCTAAAATAGAGCCTTGGAGCACACCACGTTTTATGTTTGTAATTTTAGAGGTGTATATGACTTCTTGATTACTATCATCGATGTTTTTTATTTCGACAAACATTTGTCTATTATGTAAATAGGATCTTAAAAGTTGTAAGGATTTGCCTCTGATGCCATAAAATTCAAGTTTAGTCAATAATAATTCATAGTCAATCGTATCAAAAGCAGAGCTAAGGTCAATGAATAGCCCTGCCACTTTCATTTTGTCATTTAATTTATTAATTATGTCATTTATAAGAGTATTTATTGCATCTGAGCAACCGACGCCTTTCTGATACCCAAATTGTCTTAAATTAATAATTTTATTTGCATTTAAATGTACCATTAGTCTCGTTTTAATGATTTTCTCAAATACTTTTGATATGGTTGGCAAAAGGGATATAGGTCGGTAATTTTTCGGATTAGACTTAACTCCTTTTTTAAATATAGGAACTACTTTAGCCAATTTTAACTGGTCTGGAAAGACACACTCTTCAAAGCATTTATTAAAAAAATTAGAAAGTGGGACTGCCAAAGAGTCTATATTCTCCTTCAAGATCGATATTGGTAAATCATCAAACCCACAAGATTTCTTATTGGCCATTTTGCTAATAATCTTTGCAATTTCAGATGGTGCAGTTGTACAAAAGGTTAAATCACTTTCTACCCTTTTTGTACTCTCTATTAGAAAACTCATCGCTCTTTCTTTTTCCTTGCTAGCGAGAGACGATTTGTACACAAAACTGTCAATGAAGTGATTTGCGACCTGCCGGGGATCAGTTATCATTTTGTTGTTCACTTTTAGGATTAAGTTTCTACATTGCCTGTTTTTTGATTTTTTTGTACATTCATTAACAAGTTTCCACGTCCGTTTAGTTATATTTGTAGCCGTATTTAAATTATTTATTATAGCATTTTTCCTGAGTTGCTGAATAACTCTTCTATAAATTCGAACATAGTTGGTTTTATACTTTTTTAGGCTTGCATTATTTACTGTACCTGAGCATAGGACTCTCTTCATTCTACTTGAAACTTTAACGCCTTTAGTAATCCATTGTAGTGAGGTATTTTTAAAAGGCTTTATTCTAATGGATTTCTTTCGGTAACAATCTTGGAATGTTTTTGTAAGACAACTTATAAAACTATTTATTCCCATATTCACCCAGTTTTTATTACTTATGCTTTTCTTGAAAGCAATATTATTTTTATTATTAAATATTCGTTTTTTTATTATTACATTTTGATTCGAGTTTTTAGATTTACTTTTTATTTTTTCAAGAGCTAAATTGCAAAAAAGTCCACCATGACCATCCGCCAAGCCATTGTGATCAACAGAATAATCATCTATTTCATCATCAGCGAGATTTGTTATTATGTTATCTAAACACAAATATGCGTTGCTCCGTATAAAAGTAGGAGTATTTAAAAGGTATCGAAAATTATAACATGTCAATATGCTTAAAAATTCAGTGTGTTTCTTACTGTCAACAAGTACGTCAATATTAAAGTCACCACAAATAAGGCACTTCTTGTTAATAAAATGTTCCAATAACTTTTCTAAACTAGACATAAAACTTTCAAAGTTTTTATCAAATGGACTTCTGTAGCAACAAAAAAGATATAACCCTGTTTCGAGATCTTTAACCCCACATATTTCAAAACTATCAGATCTATACATTTTTTTTACAAAATCAATATTTTCACTTTCTGTATTTGAATGTGCTAAAATAAGACTCCCTCCCCTTTTTTTGTTGCACACACACCCCACACACGTATGTATCCCTGTACACACGTATGTATCCCTGTACACACACGTATGTATATCCCTGTACACACACGCATGTATCCCTGTACATACTCATATATATTCCTGTATACACACGTAATGTATGTATCCCTGTGCGACTCACGTGAGATTTAGTCATTGTGAACGAGGGCAAGTAGTCCGAGTGCGTCTGTATTACAGACAGCTTACAAGTGCAATGAGTAACATCTTTGGTGTTGTTTGACTTCTTCTTAGCAGGGTATGACTCACGCGTTTATTTCGAGGAGTATTCCCTACTACTTATTACAACTCTACACGGGGCCTCGGTTCCTTCCTTGCTAGGTTTTCTTGACTAAATAGGTCCGTTTAAAAAAATGTAATCATCTGACTGATAGATCGATGATTAGTAATTATGACTAAATTATTACGACCTAGCTGCTCGTCTGCGATCCAGGATGAAAAGTAGCCTATGTCTTTCTCCAGGTCAAGGTCTACCCTGTGCCAAATTTCATCCAAATCTCTGCAGCCGTTGTAGTGTGAAAGTGTAACATGCAAACAAACTCACTTTCGCATTTATAATATAGTTAAGATTAGGATACTAGGTAGGCACCTAAATCGAAACAAACTTTCAGTAGGCAAAATTTCACAAGGATATAAGTTAAGGTAACTTTTTCCAAAGCAGTTCCATTTCCACAATATTTATACCTAACCGTAATAACTAAAACATTTAAGAAGTCTCAACTAAACCGATAAAATAATTTATGCTAACTATTCGAATGCCTTTCTTTATGCAAATCGGCGTACTTTCAACTTAGCGGGCAAGGAAGGAAAAAGTCGTCGAAACTAGTTCAGGCGCAGTGGAGCTGAGGGAGTGAGCTCGTCGAAGGCATTAATATTCAAATAATGTAGGAGTTTAGCGAGGGAGTGTGAGCAGTACCCACGTACTTACCTACACTCTAACGAGCTATTTGGTACCTGGTACTTATTGACAGGCCTACACTGTCCTCCCATACTTAATACTGTAATTAGAACCCTTTTTTTACCGGTAGATCCCCAACCGTGTACATATGTACACGGCAAGAACATATCCGTCAAGCCCCACCGTGTATATCGGTACACGGCTGGTACACGCGGCTTAAATCCCTATTTTTACTGCTAAATAATAAAATATTTATAATTTTGGTAAACTGGCAACAATGTTCATCTTTCCTATGCACTGGAAAAATTATATTTTATTGTGCGCATAATAATAACTTTTAAGCTTATGACTTTGGGGGAGGCCTATGTCCAGCAGTGGACGTCTTGCTGCTGAAATGATGATGCTGATGAAGCTTATGGTATACTTAAGACATTGATGTAAAAGAATTGACTACTCAGCACATTCACTAAGTAGTAAGTTGCCTGTATACCAAATAGCTTGTTTGGCTGTACTTCAGAAGGATCGGGACCGGTCCGGATGTGCGCAGACGGACCGCGACGACGGCGACGGGGTCTTCGGACTGTTTGCGCGCCGGACTTCTTTCGTGATCGGTATTGAAGTGTGTCGGTGTGGATTCGTATCTGAATTTAAACGGTTCAGAGATTTTGTGTTGGCAGTGTTCATAATACCTATTTTGGCAGATGAATTCATATTATTTATTCATTTATTTAATACTGTAAGCACACAAATGTATAGAGGTGGACTTAACGGCATTTTCTACCAGTCAACTTTTGGGTGATAGGTACAGAGACAAATAGTGGTAGGTGCAATGACGAAAATTGGAATAAATATTTATTTAAATATAAGGCTATGAATATAATATATATAGCTAGTCATCTCGTGTAAATATTAACACAAATAAATACCTACACATAAATACATGAATATACTAAACACAAATAAGACAAACAATGGGAAAACACTAACGTTTTGATGATACTGCCAGCTTCTTACGAATGTGCTCGCGCATATATTGCGTAAATAATACTAACTCAGAAATAAGATTCCCGAACCTCGCTTTTACACCAAAGTGTAAAATATGTATTCTTCATGTTGTATCTACTAATTTCATGTATCGTTTACATCTACAAACAAATTGTAAAAAAAAAATGTTTAGTAAACAAAACTTGTAGGAAACGGGTAAAAAAATTGAACAAGATAATTGTCAACACATGTTAGTATGATACATGTTTTCTTTTTTTATACACGATATGTTTTTGACAAGAATTTACAAAACCTGTCGAAATCAAGAATCACAACTTGTATAATTGATGTAAACGCAGTACAACACAATATCATCAAGTGAGCCATGCTTTGCCAGATAAAATCAGACCGAGGCTATTCTTTTTCAAGTTATTATTGATTCAAAAGATTTTTTTTTTTTTTCTGTCAATGTTGAGGTGCACCAGTGCTCAGTTATTTCTGTATCTGAAGGCGCCGACGGTTAGAGACAGGCAGACAGCCATTCACCGCTCTAACATAAAAACAGGCTACCGTGGAAACATATGACTGTTGTAAGGCTCTAACTTGGGCGGGGTGCAGGAAAGAAGGTTTCAGTAAACGTTTGGTTTCTTAGACGTAGACAGAAAATATTACATTTTTAGAACTTAACGAAGACTAGGTATAGGATCACTAACAAAAATTTAAGTTACAAACAAGGCGAACGCAAGAGCTTCGTTCACAATTTATTTTTCTCGTCCGTTCAACCATTCGAAACTTCGGAAATCGGATGTGTTTGACAATTGGCACGTGTCTAGTAATTGTATGAAACGCACGGGCGTTTCCATACCTACCTACTATGGGAATTTGGAGCGGGTCCCAAGCGGCTCTCTTCCAATACTTGTGTTGCATGTTATCGTCACAAGACATGTCCGTCCGTCTGACTGCGCCCTAATGCGATTCTCAATGCATGCTGGCCAGCGAGAGATTTATGACCCCACACAATAAAAATGCTGTCGCAGAGCAAACTGCACGTATAGATTCACATGTAAGCGCATACTCAAGGTTTCTACTTATTGGCAGGCTGATTTTTCTATTGAAAATAAAGTTGAATCAAAATAAATGTTGGTTGCAGAAATTTTATGTTTAATTAGAGATAATATGCCAATCAATGTTGATACGAATATCTATTGAAACAAACACTTGAACTCATCGAATTCCATGAATCATGAATAACGTGCAATGTTAATGAATGTTTGAACGTTAACATGTTTCGCTGAACATAAATCAACAAATTATGCTGTATTACCGCTTGCGAGGCTAAATAAATTAAAAGCACTGAATTACAATAAATACTCAATTGTGATTTATTGCAACATAACTAGTCTAGTATAATACAAAGGCACGATGACGATTCTATAAATAAACTATCTAAAAGCTTTGATACCAAATTTGCTGATTGGCGAGCACTGGCTTGCTGACACGATAATACGAGCTTAATCACGAATCTAGCTCAAACCGAAACGAGAAGTGAAGCCGTACCAGATCCACTGATATTAAAGACACACAAAGACCAACAAAGATTACTTGACAGAGGAAAATAGCGTGAACATAAGATGGCTTACATCAATCCATAGAATTGAACTGAAACAGTAGGTACACATCAGAAAAAAAAAACAAGTTTGATAAAAGCTTGTTAAAATACTGAAACAAAATATCATCTTGTTTCAAACTGAAATTAAACAGAATCTTTTTAATTAAATATTTGTGACGACAATAGCAGCTCCGATTGCCGGAAGCAGGCCTGTTATATACCTACTTATTAATATTGGCCTGTTATTATAATATTTCAATGGAAACAATAATATTATGCCAGAGTACCTGCGCCTGCGCTGTCACAATGTCAACAGTAGCAGATATTAGGAATATTGACTTCAAAGCCTTCCAGGAACTACGTTCAATCACTAGTTACCGCGTACACAGAATTCCGGCAAATCTCAGTGTAATTGGCTGTAATAGTATGTCGTTCTGGTACTGGTAAATAAAACAATTATCTGAGTGAACGGTTTTTAAACAAAAACCACAAAGGCCCAGGCCGATAAAAATGTAGATTGTTTTTTATCTAAGATGAGGAAGCAGAATAAACCCGGCCCATATCTCAGGAAAATTCGGCCTAAATTAATAACCCTGCTTCACAAAAACGACGCGAAATAAGATGATGAATAATTTGTAGGGAGGACAGTTTTTGTATTCCTCCAGTAACCTTAATTCGATTGTGAGCGACGACTAACGTCTTCATGATGCGACTTTAGTTTCCTTTACTTAGTATTTTATTTAACTATTTGTTTTTGTTACTTTTAGAGTGAAGTTTGTCGTACTACTGCCGGTAAAATTAGCTTAGATGCAGATTACCTTAGGTGGACCAAAATATATACGGTTTGATATCCTCCTAGAATAAGGTACAGACCTACGTCAAAGACTCTTGAAAAATCTAGTAAAAAAGATTGCTTTTGCAAATATTCTCAGTTATGTACAAGCCAAGTATCTAACACGTATCTCAACAGCTCCACTATGTAAAAATACCTTTCATGCACATAAATACTCGTACATCATTAATTATTATTTTTATGAGAGAAGTGAAACCAACGCTGGTCCTATGTAATATTAAACCCTTGTTTAATACTTTGTGCTGAATATTTAACGGCGGATATCTGACGTAATTAATAATTAACGAGGACGTACTCGAACGTGAAGATAATGGCGAAATGATTGGCACATTCAAAACTTGGAAGTGGACGGAGGCTCTGACCACAACAGTCGGAGGACGGCTTTTGAATATGTACCTCCTGAATTTAATAAGTAATTAATACTTACTGCTTTGTGCAGTTAGCGTGGAAATAGGATTACAATTATGTGAATGAGTAAGTAATAACGATGAGTAAAACTTGTGTGTGTTAGAAGAACAACGGAGCCTTTGTATTGGGAAAGTAATGAATAGTGGGTTGTTGATTGTAGCACCATCGATTTAATTATGAAAATTGTGATCAATACAGCGATGATCCGAAAATGAAGCATCGTAAACAAAAACGATATAAAAATTGGGTTAATACGTTATTATACTAATACAAATATTGCTCAGCTAACCGAGCTCAGCTAGCCCGAAATTCGATAGCGCGTGTTTTGTTTGCGTTGCCCCATTTTTATTGCTCGACTGCTTTTAGTGGCTTCCCGTTCCTCCCAGAAAGGAAATATTCCCAATTATTCCGTAAGGATTCGTCTCTATAAAATAAGAACGATTTCACTGAATTTTGCTGAAGATCTCTTCTACAGATACTTACCTACTCGTAATTTAAAATGAGCAACGTTGTGCGGAGATACCGGACTTGGGTTTAGGCATGTGGATGTGAGTATTGTTAGCAATTAGATAGCTCCATGGGAAAAGACGCTTTTCGTGAAAGAGAATGAGAGAATAAAAGGCTCGCTTACAAGAGGCTTCTTTCAACTGTGACAATGATTGACACGTTTTAGCATTATATTTATGTATCGCTGTAACACATTGGATGATACATCACCATCGATACGCAAATAAAACGACATTGGTATGAATCAGGCCTTATCTTAAAAAAAGTAATAAATATAGTACTTCCGAAGTTACAAAAGTCTTTAAAAATAACAAAAGCTGAGTATAATTGTTGGTACTGGTAGTACCAACAATAAGTTGATTAGTTTAAAAAAAACTAATTAAGTAAAAAGTGTATGAGCAATAAGCTTTTCAATGGAAAATGTTTGATGTCTTTCTAATAATAATACTTTTGCAAATCCGCACCCGAACCATCGATGGATTTTAAAGGAAATTGCTAATGTATTTCTTCATCATTATGTTTGAAATCAACAATCGTAAATTTGTCAAGTTCATAGTTGGGAAATGGCTACGCAGATGATGATGAGATGATGATGGACGGCACCTACGTTAAAGACTTTTTTGTGATTTTTTTGTTCAGAGCATTATCAAATAAAACACATCGATTCAAATCATCAGAAGTTAAGTCATGTACCAGATCATACCACCTTGTTCACTGTTGAATTGTTCAAAATAAAAGGTATTGCCATCGTAAGTGTGTCATGCAAGTCCCCGCAGGTGAATCTGCGGTATTCCATCATTTGTATTATTTACTTCTCCACCACAAAGCTAACGAACAGGTTTATTCAGGTACATACGTAGCAACAATTATTTGATCTCCTATAAAACTTTACACCCTATAAGATTTAACAACTTCTTCCCGGAGCGTTGCCATGCGCGCACCTAATGTTGCCATCAAGTGTAATCCCCTTTAATTACACTTCCTACAAGTATTACAAGTATTACCGGTATTACCGGTATTAATTGTTTTTGATCTCTGGCCCTGACATTAAGCAATGGATGAAATTGTTCAACATAAATATTGAATGAAGAGGCTTTTGACTAATTTGTAAATGAGTATTTTTATGTATTTATTTTTTGTGCGTTTACGTTGTGCAGAATAAACAAGTTTTCTTTCTTTTTTTACAGGTAATTGTTACAGGACCATATTGTATTACCGGTACTGTACATGCTGTGTGTGATTAATACTGTTATGATAAGACTCATTAATAATATGCTTTAGAAGTTCTGGTGGGGTTTTATTTGCTTTTGAGTAATAGCATAATTTATCAGCATGTAAGTTGCTACGCAGTAATGCTGGGCATCTTTCTAAACATACGGAATTTAAGTCCTGACAAACTCATTAGTAATCCATAAATATTTCTCAAAAATATAAATGTACATTATATATTACTCTTTATTTAATTAATTTATAAAAACCTGCGCTTTGGAAAATATACAGTTTTATGAAAAAAATAAGCTTTATAATAAGCATGAGTAAGTGGTAGAAAAAACACGTAATTCTTTTAATTAAAGCACGCTTAGGTAAAACAATTTGTGAGCTATATAACCAAAATGGTTAATTAAACACGTTATAAGGCGGCCTCACTTTTTTTAAAATTTAATTAAACATATATTTTTTGTTTTTATCACGCGGTAAAAATAGAAACTCTTTTTATTGACTTTATTAAATAATTAAATAGCGGTACCACGGCGGAAAAACATTATGAATGTTTTATTTAAGTTAGATTAGAAGTACTTATATACAGGGAAATGCCTAGTTTGGGGGTCACCGTCCAACCTGTTTCTGTATATACAATCTGATTATCTGTAAACATATAAAATGAAATACTGTTCGTTGGTAAGCGCATCACTTGAGAACGGCTAAACCAATTTGGCCATTTTTTCTATAATATTCGTAAATAGTCTGAATTAGGTTTATAAGAAATGGAAATGTTTCCCGTCAGCTAGTTAATAATTTTAGAATTTGAATTTTACTTTTTACTTACTATTAAATGCATTTTTCAATATTAATTTTTTTTTTTAAACATAAGTAATAAAAAACATGCAGAAATGTAAGTTGTTAGAATAATAATGTCATCAAAACATGAAGTAAGTACTATTTCGGCTCTTGTACAAAACTCGCATCGCAGCCTAGTTTTAATTTCATTAGCGGTCTCCCGAAGGACTTCATCGTGTTTATTTCATGCCACTATTTTTACGAAGTGACATGTAATCAACTTAATTTAAAAATGTACCTACGATATCTGGTTTTAATGTATTAATTTGCATGCCGTATACTTAATTTGTAGTAATTAACTGTGGGATTTTTAGTTTACTGAACATCGCTTAACGTAACTAAAAAATTTAATGATGTTTTACTATTTATCTTTTCATATAAGTTTCTCTAGGGCCAAAGATTTCTGTAAAACTATGCTTATTGCAAATAACTAATATCGTAAGCTATTTAAAATAATGTTGTCATAAGTCATTACTACCCTGTACGCTATTTGCCGATATCTCATATTATATAAGAGTGACAGCACGTCTATCTATGTAAGTGTTTAAATAAGTTTTACAAAACATTATGATGTCCAACTTTCAACTCAAAATGTTTATAATATGACGAAAAAATATATCGTACGATGCATGTATTAGTATTTCATGACTTGAAATATTTATAGAACACTCGACAGATCAGCGTAAGTCATCAAAAATGTATCAAAGTGCTGCCATCTACAGACGGAATCGCGAAACACGCGATTATAAAACCGATAGGTAATTAAATATTAATACAGATTATAAAACGCTATCTTATGATCATAGACAAACAGTTACGCAAGTACCTCTATTTTAGCTTTGGTTATTCATTTGAGGTTAAATTATTTTAGAAAAGCAAAATGCCAAATTGGAGAAAAGCTGATACTTAAGTGTCTACTTTAAAAAATCAAACAATATGTTGATAAAATATGGTTTAAAAAAATACTAAAATGTGTAGGTAAGTAACATAAGTATTAATAGACACACATAGCAATAAAGTGACTAGAGAAGTTAATATCGCTCAGTAAGTTACCGACCGCCTGTCACACCGGACGTGACACTACGCAGTTCAAACACCCCCTTAATGAACCGAACACAAGCACAACCCTTGCGAAGAAACCGCTAAATGTAGCACATGACATGCAATAGCCTGAGCTATATGCTTTGAAAAACAAAAATACTCATTATTGCCTCCGGTGTGTTTGTAGCCTCCCTTGTATCCAACCCCGACCAAATACTGTCCGAATTTCCGGTCGGTAATTAGACTGTGTTCTCATTGTTAGCGATTAGCGGTCGACTTTCAATTCAACTTCTAGTGAAGCTAAGTTTTTACTCAGAGACTATTCACTCAGGAGAATAGAAAATGAACCTTGTCTAATGAAAAGGTTCATTTTCTAACGTTATTGCTAAGTCTATGAATGGCCTTTAACTAGAAACTTAGAAAGAAAGAAAGAAAGAAAAAAAATTTATTTGGGACACGCACAGGAAATACAAACAGCAAAAAAAAACCGAAAGGAGCATCTAAAACTAACGATCAAAAGAGTTCGATTAAACCAAAATAAAAACTAAAACTATTAACGACCTGTGCGAGGCCAAAAAAGCCACTATCTCAGCATAAGCTGCGAAATTCAAAAAATAAATACCGCAGCGCTGGTATTCTGATAGAGCCCGCTGTGATACCACGGATATACCTACGGACACGTAAATCCCACTAGGGGATTACAAAATAAATAAACAACCACTTAGCTTCATAGTCTTGTGCAACTCGCGGTCAGTGCGGCCGCAGCCCGAGCCTGTACGTAAGCATGTACTACGTGTGACGATGGCCGTGTATTTGTTCCCGCAGTAATTACAGTGTGCGACCACCGTGTGCTGGATACAGATGTATTGACCACACGCCACGCCACACAAATGACCCACCACGGGGCAGTCACATGGACAATCGCTGATATATTGCGGCTTGTGGTGTGTAAAAGATTGGATGAATGAGGGTATATAAACTGTTTTGTTATTTTTCCTGTCAACAATATTATAGGGAGCATCCCAAACAGCTGAACTTACTTAGTGAGTCAGTGTTATAATTTCTACCCTCAACACGGAACTAACAATGACGCGAACAGTTCTGTAGATCCTCGATAAAACCTCATTTTCTCAATATTAATGTAAACGAGGCAAGGAAATGTGTGCCGCGTCGGCAATTCGTCTTTCTACAAAACTACGTAGTGCCAACATTACAGTCAGCCGAGCAAGGAGGGTCTAAAACGTGCCGCAACGTATCTATCTTTTACTGGAGGTCTTTAAATCTCACAGTTTATCGTTGCAGGCGGCTCTATTACTATATGAATACTGTACGAATAGCTACTGCTTGAAACTTTCATTACCTACCCAACAGTGAAAAAAGAGAATGGGACAGCTATACGAAATCAGGGGTACCTATTTTTAAACTGTGGACCATCCGACACAATTGAAACATTATTAACGAACAGCAATCAAACCCGCGTCTGGAGACAGAAAGTTCAACAAAAACATGCACTTGTTGTGATCTATAACAATGTACCTCTGGTTGCGAACCACACATAGTTGGCAAATACCGTTCGGAATTTTTTTGAGTACGTTGGCAAAAAAGGGATCAGTATAACATTGAAATGAAACAGCAAAAAAGTAATGCGTGGAAAATTGTAGCAGAAAATAATATGTTGTATCGATATTTAGGTACCTAATGTATATATTATGTAGAGTGAAAAGGGTGAACCTTTTCTTAATATAATGTTCGGGTGATATAATACGAGTAGTTATTGTATGCATCCCCGAGGCGCTCGGCTCATCGTGCAGATAATACGATCACCTCAAGGCGTGCTGCATTATTTTATTATGCTGGCATTACTGCCAAGATGGCGGCGATGAGGAACAGTTCATTAAACAAATAAATTGGTTTATTAGATGAGCACGACATTGATAGTTTTCTTTTGTGTATTATTGTGTGGTGCGTTTTCCCAAACATTCACAATAACTTATAATTAAAAATGTATGCAGTCATTGCACAAGTTAATCTATAAAAACCGGTGGACATTTATCAGTGCCAGTCATAAATAACAGTGTTCAGTAACAGTGATAAATACCAGTATCATATGGCTTTATTTTTGAACCCAAACAGTCAAACAATACAGTTACGCCCAAGGGTCGTTTCATTGCTCCAAATAATGAAATATTTCATTGTAATGCCATTCAAAGTGCTTGATAAGCTGACCCATCCCATTCGTGTGTATATAGCTTTCATTTTTATTGTTTTACTAGGTTTTTCCCGCGGCTTCGCCCGCGTGGATGTCAGAAAATATCTTACGGGAACGTACTACCGGAATTACATACCTAATAGCCGAGGAAAAGGTCATTGACTCCTACCGCTGCGCCAGCGTTGCCGTGAACCATAATTATTTTTTACGCGTAATTTTGAATCTATCTTCTATGACATAATTATAATCTACTGCGTCCCGCGGTTTCACCCGCGTAAAGTAGTTTTTTCTTTTAATCCCTTTGTTCCCGTGGGAATATCGGACGCGGTCGAACCACGGGCAATAAACGGGAATAAAAAGTATTATGGGAATATCGGAATAAGCCTATTTTACGCCCAGTGGTCTCAGCTATCTACTTGTGAAAGTCCCTTCAAAATCAGTCCAGCCCTTTCGGAGATTGCACTCCGGGAGTGCTGGCAGAAGTGAAAACTTGAACATTAACGTTGTGCATTTTTGAATGTTTTGGAATGGTTAGGGAATAATTTCGCACGAATTGTTCTATTTATCAGTATAAAAATACTATTATTTATGTGGTTAAATACAATATTCATTAGTAGTAGTATATTTATTTATTTTTAGTCTAACAAAAATAAACAATTTATTACCCATCAATATTGGTAAAATTTCTTACCTCGCAATCTTTACGTAACGTCAAAGACTATTTATTTAAAAAGTGCACAACGCCGCTAAAGAAGTTGTCACTTCAAAATTTGTGTTTTTGTTGTAAGGATCAAAGCTGTTATTTTGACATTACAAACAGAATCTTCAATTTTATTTATTTGTAAGTATGTATGTATAAATAAATAAATATGATGTCAAGACATATTTTAATCTAAATTAAATACCCATGCTATAAATCCTCTATAAAAGATTTTCAAACAGTTAGCTTATTGCCAACATTAAAACAGCCAGTGTCATAGTAAATGCCAAATGAGTTATAATGTTGTACTGAATTTCACTATCAACGCTTTTTTTTACGTCAAACAACCACATTCTCGCTACTCAATTCGAAGTATCTTTATGAATTTATGAATTTCAAAAAAAGAACATTGTCATGCACGCGCACCACAGTGCCGTAATTAAAAATAAACGTACCTATTGGTTATTCGAAATTTCGAATTAACGTCTAATCCCGCCATTTTCATTCGATATTGGTATTGCAAAAATTTATTAATTTGTTGTATAAAGAGTATTAAATTAAAACACTCATGTCACTATTATCACACTCGGCTTCGCCTCGTGAACATTCGTGTTTTAATACCCCTTATTATACAACAGTTGCATAAATAACTAATTGGATAAGGATTATGATACCGGTCAAAATAGCTTTGGAAATAACAATGAAACTTTTATCAAATTCTGAAAAATAATAATATATGCCATTAAGGATTACGCATATGCCATTGCGGACTTTTTTTTTGAACTTTTTAAGATGTACAAACATGTAGAACATACATTTTCTGTATTTGTAATGGTTTACGCGACGCACGCCACTAAAGCTCCCAGTCGGCATGATTTTTCCAACATCAGTCTTCAACAAAAAATTTCATATTTCAGTCAGTTTACACAAAATCTTAATAAACTATTTACCAAAACGGTCCTCATGAATCACTCCGTCCATTGTTAAAATCCGTTTGATAGTTTTTGAGTTTATCGTGTTCAGACAGACAGACAGACGCGGGCGAGGGACTTCGTTTTATTATACGTAAGGATAATGATAACACTGCGTCAAATGTACACCGAGCATAATATAAACCGATAATTTTAATGTCGATTTATCGATAACACCGTTTTAGTTTTTGCTTTATAGTAATTTACCCAAATAATCTTGTCTATACGCAGCCTTGTGTGTGCGTGACAATTTTGACATTACAATAACGACATTGTTTGATTAGGTTCCCTAATATTTATTAATTAAACATATTAGTTACTAATTATCGCTACACTAAACCAGCAACTCTGTATTAACTGTTAAAACATCACACAAATTAATTAACCCAAACGCCAATAATGATAATATTTATTTGATTTCAGTAACTACGAATTTGAATCTAAGCACTATAAACAAACATACCTACATCTTGTCATGCTATGGAAGGTGTTGCTAAATGCTAACTACTATAAATCCACCAGTTAGGTAGAGTAGGTACTTGCTGTGCCTACCCCACATGGAATACACCGTGAACACCGCACTAATTACAATGTACACAGTTCGTTACTCATTCAGAAGGTGCATTCTAATGTACAGACAGCACTTTCGGATTGATAATATTGATGAAAAATGTACAACGGTTTTTTTTATTTCGGCAAATTAGGTGCTTGCTGTAGAGGATTTGAGTGTAGGTACAGCCTAACTATACCTTCGTATTACTGTGTGGGTTTCATAAAACTAATCGTTTTCTGCTAGACATCGTTTTCTCTGTATAAGAGATAATACTGTCTATTGTGTACCGTTCATCTACAGCTCTCAATCTCAAGACTTGTATTTATTTATGTTTTCTTGGAACTCTACTTTCTTGGACTTCCACTTGTTTTGAGGTCAGTTGCTATTGTACACTGTACATCGCTTGATTTTCGGTTTCCTCTTCTTAACGTGTCGAACGCAATTTAAATTGAGTCGTCCTAGAATTTGGCTACTAGTTTAGTGCCTTCATAGCGTCCATCAGTTCGTATATCGTGCAGACAACAGCACACGCTGGGTACGATTTTAAGTATCCCGTTGTTTATGAATCTCCACCTGAGCAAGTTTTCCTTGCTTCAGCCTACCTGGGAGTCTGATTAAAGATTCAAAGTCAAATCATTTATTTCAAATAGGCACACAAAAGGCACTTTTGAACGTTAAAAAATAGAATTGATTCTAGTCGCCCCTTTCAAAAGGTAGCTTTTGTATGGTGAAGAATGCGCAAGAATAACTCTTTTAAAATGTTTTAAAATATTTTGTATAAATTAATTATAATAATTATTATAAGTGAAGACGATGCACCTAGAATAAAATTACTGTACCACAATAGGTAAAAAGTATTAACAATGAGCAACGCCAGATAAATTAATTATGTGATAGATACAATACATGGTGCTCGCATATGTACAAACATTGTAAAATTATAAACAAGTAATACTAATAAGTCAGTGTGCAAGTTCAAGTAATCATATAATGTAAATTAATCAATCTACCTATACATACAAATAAATAAAATTGAAGTGTCTGTTTGTGATGTCCAAATAACAGCTTTTTACTAAATGCATATGAAAGTATATACGATCCATAAAAAAAAAAACACAATTTTAAGATTTTTTGTCTGTCGGTCTGTCTGTCTGTCTCTCTGTTTGTTCCGGCTAATCTGCGAAACGGCCGGACCGATTTTGACGGGACTTCCACTGGAAGATAGCTGATGTTATAAGGACTAAGACTAGTTTGGTTTCAGAAAAATACTTAAGGTTCCGCGCAAAAAAACTAAAATCCATGAAATCTGTATCTACACAATATCTTCTTACATCTTACATCAAATTGAAGTATGTTTGTAATGTCTAAATAACAGCTTTTAACTAAATGCATATGAAAGTATATACGATACATACAACAAAACACAATTTTAATTTATTTTTTCTGTCTGTTTATTCCGGCTAATCACCAAAACGGCTGGTCTGATTTTGACGGGAGTTTCACTGGCAGCTATACAAATAAATAAAGTTGATGTGTAGAATTAGGGTGCGCCAAAGTTCACTAAAATTTTCAACTCCGATAATTGGAAATCCGAAAATGTTCTTCCTAACATTTTTCATCCTAACAATCACAATTCCTAACTACTCTGTCTCTAATGTTCATAATTCCGAAGCATTCAACTTCATAATGTCAGTAGCAATAAACATCTATTATACTTTTATTTGTTTTCCTATATTTTCTCAACATAACCATCTTTTACACTATTATTCAAAGTCATATCTTTTTTGTTTAGATTAGGATTAGGTTAGGTTAGGTTAGAACTGTGACCAACTACGCGCGAGCCGAGCGAGCGAAGCGAGCGGTGCCGCGGCAGCGGCCGGCGAGCTCTACCTCGAAATTGGTCGCGAAATTTTTCTAAGTATTTTTTTCATAGTGCCCCCAAGACGACACTTTGACCTGAATTTCATTCATTTAAGACAAAAATCAGTGAAACGACCTTTAATCATTCTAAACAGTTGATTTTTTAGACATAATTATCTCAGGTATAGTTATAGTAATAAGTATGTAACAACAATAACCAAAAATAAAATGGCTAAATGTAAAAATGTGAACAGTTGTTTTGTAATCACAAGAAATAGTTTAAAAACAAACCTTTTCCTTCAAAGCAGCTGGTTCATGATTATGTTCTCTCAGTAGGATAAAAGCGTTATGATAAAAAACAGTAGGAGTTTAAAATATTTACATGAATGATATTATTAATTAAAATTTTCGGAAACATGAGTGTTATGAACATCGCCGGTAGCACTATAAATAGTATGAATGAAAACTTTAAGATGAAAAATTTTAGAAAGAGTGATCATTCGGATTACAAATCATTAGGAAGAACAATTTCGGGTAAAGAACTTTAGGTGAGCCAATATGGACCCGTAGAATTCCATGCGGACGAAGTCTCGGGTAACAGCTAGTAAATTATATCTACAATTAAATTAGCAACCAGAGTGATTTTGTCTAGTTAGAGTTTCTGCATAAGATTGTTTTGTATGATTTCTGTCGGTCCTTTCGACAAATAAATGTTTGGTGGTTGTATTAAGGTCTACTATTGCTTGTTCTGATTTAGAATAAATGAAATACGTGGTGTCTGAATGCAGGTATATTTGCGACTAATTTAATACTAATAAAAGTAATGATTTTTAAGGCGGCATGTGGTAAACATATAGCTAGGTAGTTATGTGGATATGTGACTTGCGTAGCAACGAAGACAATTTTCAATCTAACATACCGCCCACCAAAAGGACTTTAGTACTTTTATAATCACAATTAAGTTCTAATAAGTACCTAATCATCTAAACAATCAAATACCTAATTCCAAATTGACAGTCTAAAGCCCAAAATATGACAATCGTAAATTAATTAAATTCTAAATATGCTTACTAAAATAATTCACAATATTATCTCAATAACTTAAGAGAAATTAAGTAGAATCGACTGGCAATGCACATAACTTAGTAATAGTTCTCTTTGTTATAGAACCTCCACTTTTCACACTATACACCCTCGTGTTACCATCCATGCCTGGATGCTTATCTGTAATTCGTCCTAAGGACCATTTGCAGGGTGGTTGATGTTCAGTTTTGATCAACACAATATCTCCTATTGCAAATTCCTTCTGTTTCTTCATCCATTTAGGACGCTGCTGAAGCCTGGTCAGATATTCCTCTTGCCATCGTTGCCAAAAGTCTTGAAGAACCTTTTGTGTATGTTGCCAGCGTGACAAATTATGAACCTTCACAGCTTGCAGATCAGGCGAGGGTACCACAATCGGTGGTTCTCCAATTAGAAAATGACCAGGAGTTAATGGGTCTAAGTTTTCTATGTCAGTGTTATCTATTGGGCACAACGGGCGTGAATTCAGACAGGCCTCTATCTGGCATAATATTGTGGTCATTTCCTCGAACGTCAGGTGAGTTGTAATAATACGTTTTAGGTGGTACTTAATCGACTTCACGCCTGCTTCCCACAATCCTCCAAAATTTGGAGTATATGCTGGAATAAAGTGAAATTGTGTGCCATCTGTTGCTAGCGTGGATGTAATTTCGCCTGTCATCTGTGCTTCACTCCACAATTTATGAAGTTCTCTGCTTGCACCCACGAAGTTTTTACCGTTATCACACCACAGGTGGCCACATTTACCCCTTCTGGCAACAAAACGTCGAAAGGCTGCTATAAATGCCTCTGAAGTGAGGTCTCCAACTAGCTCTATGTGGATTGCTTTGGTGGACATGCATATGAAAATGGCCACATATGTCTTTTTAGTTTTGTTGCCTCTTCCTTTAGATATCAGCGTTTGAAACGGCCCTGCGAAATCTACACCGCTATGCAGAAACGGTCTCGTCGGTGTTACTCTTTCCAACGGTAAGTCTCCCATTATTTGTCCCTTCGGTGTGGCATTCATTCTAGCACACTTCATGCATTTGTGAATATATTTCTTCACCAGTGATTTAGCTCTTATAACCCAGTATTTATAACGTAAGTGACATAACATTAACTGTACTCCGCCATGAAGTGTTTTCTCATGTGTATCAGCAATGATTAACTGTACCAGCGCGTTTCTATTTCCCAAGATCACAGGATTCTTCTGATCATCAGGTAAGTTAGCATGTCTTAAGCGACCGCCCACCCTGAGTATATTTTTCTCGTCTAAGTATGGATTTAGGCATCGTAGCTGGCTTCTTTTTTTAACTTGTTTCCCTGTTTTTATTCTATCAATTTCTTCTTTAAATTCTTCCTCTTGAGCCCTTTTAATGCAGATCTGTAGAGACTCTTCTAATTCTTGCGTTGATAAACTCTGATTTTTATTGGTAATATTCTTTTTATAGTTCAGAAATCTTCTACAGTAAGTAACCGCTTTTATTAAATCTGTTAATTTTTCAAAATTTTCAAATTGTGATATAAATGTTGTTTCAGGTTCTATAATCCGTTCTGCGTTCAGGTAAGTATTGATTTTAGTTTTCTTCATTTCCAAGTCTGTTTCTGTTTTTTCATGTTTAATATTTATTTTTGTTTCAGATAGCCAGCCCGGTCCGTGCCACCATAAGTTACATTTTTTCAAGTCGGATAACAACATTCCCCTGGATGCCACATCAGCGGGATTTTCGTGTGACTGAACATGGAACCAGTGCTTGTTATTTATATTTTCAACAATTTCGACCACACGGTTTGCAACGAAGGGTTTCCACCTGTTAGGTTCACCACTAAGCCATGCGATAACAATTGAAGAGTCACTCCATGCGTACATTCTTGTTGTCGGTATCCTCATTGATTGTCCAACTTGTTTCATTAATTTTGAAAGAAGTAGGGCACCACAAAGTTCTAGACGAGGTAACGAAATTGTCTTCAGTGGTGCTACTCTGGTTCTGGCAGCTATCAGTCTTGTTTTAATCTTGCTGTCTGGAGTTTCTATTCTAATATAGACGGCAGCTGCATATGCACGCATTGAAGCATCGCTGAATCCGTGAATTTGTATTTTGTCGTTGTTAACAGTCATCGTACCAAGCCATCTCTCTATTTGTATTTCAGTTATGTTAACGAGGTCTGATCTTATTTCTCTCCATTCTTGTTCTAATGTGTCACTTACTTGTTCATCCCAGTTAACCTTTTCAAGCCAGAGCTTTTGTATTAATATTTTAGCCATAACAGTACTCGGTGCTATCCAACCAAGGGGATCAAACACTCTTTGTATATCAGACAATATGTTTCGCTTTGTTATGGACTCGGTTCTAGGTGTAAATTTAAGATTGTATTGAAACCGATCTGTTTTTAAATTCCATTCAATTCCCAATGCTTTGAGAGTACCATCGAGGTTTAAATCAATATGTGCCTTTACAGATCTTTTATCCTCTTCTATATACTTCATTAAATCGATACTATTGGATGCCCATTTCGTAAGTTGGAAACCACCTCTTTCTAGTGTGGCTGATAATTCCTTAGAAAGTGTCACAGCTTCAGCTACTGAGTCTGTGCCAGATAAAAGATCATCCATGTAAAAATCCTCGTTTATAGTTTGTGCAACAAGAATATTATTTTTTGCTTCGTCTTTGGCTACCTGTTGGAGCGTTCTAACGGCCAAATATGGTGCAGACGCTGTACCAAAGGTGACTCTGAGCAGTCGGTATTCTTCCAAGGTATCAGATTCCTGCTGCCTCCACAGGATTCGCTGAAATTCTGCGTCTTCTTTAGTCACTAATACTTGGAGGAACAACTGTTTTATATCTGCCATAAAACAGACCTTTTTCATGCGCCATCTCATCAAAATGTGTCTCAAGTCTTCTTGTAGCTGAGGACCCACAAGTAACTCATCGTTCAACGAAACGTTATTTGATCCTCTACACGACGCATCAAATACAACGCGTGTTCGCGTAGACTCTTTGTCAGATCTGACAACAGCGTGGTGAGGTAAGTAGACAGCTCTTATATCCTTTTCCTTATCGGATACCTTCTCAAGGTATCCTTGTTCTATAAACTCATTAATAACTTTACTATATTCTTTTTGCAGGTCTGGCGATTTCCTGAACTTTCTTTCTAATTGTGTAAATCTATGTGTTGCTATCGATTTTGTGTTACCATCTGGTGATTGTGGACTGTATGTATTAAATGGTAATTTTACAATGTACCTTCCCGTTTCATTTCTAGTAGTTGTCTTTTCGTATACTTCTTCACACAGTTGTTCTTCCTTTGTTAAGTGTCTTTTAGTGTCTACGTCAATTTCCCAAATTGATTTCAACATGTCTTCTACGTCAACTGAATGATGCATGACAACATACTGGTTTTGGTGTGTTGTATTTACTTCTCCAAAAAGAATCCAACCCAGGCTGGTTTCCTGAGCGCTTGGTGTGCCTGGTGGACCTTTGATTAGGTTGTTTTGCAGAATTTCGGCATATTCTTTTACACCCAAGAGCAAATCTATAGACCCTGGCTTGAAGTAAGTTGGATCAGCCAGGTTGAGGTCTTGAATGTGTGCCCATTCTTGTTTATTGACTGTTTTGGTGGGTATCTTGGTGGTCAGTTGCTTGGACATTACATACGCCTTGATCGGTAAACAATAGTTTCGGTCCAATCGTGATCGTATTTGTAGCTGTACCACGTGTTTTATATCAGTCTTCTGAGATCCCACCCCTATAATGCTTGCTTTTACAGGTTGTCGTTCGAGCTTCAACAATTGAGTCGCCTTTTCGCTAATAAAAGCTGCCTCGGAACCTTGATCTATCAGCGCCCGCAGTAAAATGGTGTGGCCTTGCTCGCTTGTTGCTTCCACTACTGCCGTTGCTAAAAGTGCTGCTACTCTCTGCTTAGTACTGAAATGCGACGCTATCATTGTGTTGACTTGTAATGCTTGCTCTTCTTCTACATGTGTTACAGCTGGAGGTGAGGTGACCGATGATTCTCCAAGCTGCTTGGTCTTGTTTTCATGCAAAAGGGAATGATGGCGCCTCTTACAAATACGACAAGATACTGGCACTTTACATTTAAATGCCGAGTGTCCTGGTACTAAGCAGTTAAAACATAATTGTTTGTTTTTCACAAATTCTCTTCTTTCAGTAGGTTCCTTCTTGCTAAATTCCTTGCAATGACTTAAACTGTGACTTTCTTTGCACATCACACAAACTTTCTCCGTAACTGGTGCGGCAACATGACATGAACGCTCCCTTATTGTTTTATTGTCCTTTGATGTACTATTCTGATTTGTTAATTCTAGGGTGCGGAACTTCGATTCTAAGAACTTCTTCAAATCACTCCAAGTAGGTAAGTTTTCGGTTTCTTCTTTATATGCATGTTCTTCCCAGTTCTTGTGCGTCTCTGGGTCCATCTTCTGTACTAGAAGATATATAAGGAATGGATCCCAAGAGCCGACATCAATATTTAAATTATTAAAGTTGTTAATGCACTCTGTGGTTGTATCTAACAACCCCTTTAACTGAGAAGCTGATTGAGAAGTCATCTTCTTTTGGTTGAATAACCTTTTCATAGAATGATTCAAAAGTAAGCGTTTGTTGCCGTATCTCGTTTTCAAAATATCCCATGCATTTACATAATTGTTATCAGTTACCTGTATATGCTTCAATAGTGATTCGGCTTCTTGAGTAACACTAGTTTTCAAATAGTGAAGTTTCTGGACATCGCGAAGCGAAGTGTTATTGTGCACCAGCGAGATAAACAAATCTTGAAAAGTTTGCCATGATTCATAATTACCGGAAAACTTCGGTATCTCGATCCTCGGCAGGTGCACGAGGTTATTTTGTGGACTCGTGCAGTCGAAACTACTATTTGGTGATTTTGATTCCACCACTGATGGTTCAGATAACGAAATAACCATGTCTTTTAAGTCACCTTGAAGCACGTTAAACAAATCTTCATAAATAAAAAATTCTTCATGCAAAAAATATGGCAATGTTCCTTTTTGTTCCTTTGGCGTTATTTTTACCAAGTCTTTATGCGCACATTTAAACGTATTCCAATAATCTTCAATTATTTTCATACGTGCTTCAATATATCCTCTTGTTAAGCGTGCTTTAGGACATTTCTTTAGGTTAGATTGTGTTTTCCGTAGTAGGTTTGCAGTATCTTCTAACACGGAGAGAAGTTTCTGTTGTTCTTCAGTCGTACTCATTTTTCACGTAAACAAGCTTGAATGCTGCTGATACCCGATGTATAAAGTAGTCACTGATTAATTACTACAATAGTCTTCGTACTACTTCGTAGTAAACAACTTGCTAATTCTCGGAATCCGATGCGCACAAAAAAAAGGTCGCCTTATCGCTCCTGTGGAATGTGGGCCTTTTGTTCTCTCGGTAAGCGACCGTACTGGATGTATCCGGCTCGTTTGGACCATATGGTGGTTGTATTAAGGTCTACTATTGCTTGTTCTGATTTAGAATAAATGAAATACGTGGTGTCTGAATGCAGGTATATTTGCGACTAATTTAATACTAATAAAAGTAATGATTTTTAAGGCGGCATGTGGTAAACATATAGCTAGGTAGTTATGTGGATATGTGACTTGCGTAGCAACGAAGACAATTTTCAATCTAACAATGTTTGTTAACCTTTTTGTCAGTGAGTCTTCTGTGTCTCATATTGTGTGTAAGCGCAGACATGCTACAGGTCGTGATTTGATCTGTCGAGCAATTAGAGAGGGTCGCCCTCTGCTTCGCATATTTGTTCATGAGTTACACGTGCTGGCAATCACGCGGAAAAGGCCTTTGTTGGAGGCGCGCCCTTCATTACCGACATGGTATCGATACGACGGGGGTTTTTTGTACCGTTAAATAGATTCCGACCGAAAATAAAAAAAGCCGAAAATTTATTTTTTTATTTTTATTAGGTTTTGCTGTGGTAAAAGCAACTCATTATATTTAACCGTTTAAACTTACATCAGACAAAACTTTATATTATTTTCTCCCAGGGGTACGAATAATATTAATAAGGAAATATTCTTATGTTATAATGCGATAATAGTTATTTGTTATACAAGAGTGCAAAGTTGCTTTTTAACCGCGTGTTCAATTTTGATGACCAAGCAAGCGAAGGATTCTAAAATTGAATCACGAGCGCAGCGAGTGATTCAAAATTAGAAGCCTGAGCGTTAGCGAGGGAATCAAAAGAGCACGAGGTGAAAAATCTTTGCACTCGAGTGCAACACGTAACTTTTCATTCCACCTCAGCGAGGAAATGACTAAATGCAAAAAAAAAAACGTTTACAATCACAAGATAGGTACACTTTTATTTCAGTTTAGGTATTAATTACTACATTATAACAGGTAAGTATTACAGAATAATCTTTAAATTATAACAAAATAATACTAAGGTATAATTAAGAAAATTTTAAAGTAACGTTGCTACAGTTATTTAAATTGAGTGTAATATTTTTGTTTGGTACTGTAATATTGGTGTTAGTCACTTGTGTACTGTTTTTCGGTAAACTATCTGTCATACTTAATAGTTGTACCGATTCATCGGATTCCCTTGGCGTGAATGTTGGAGAGAGAGGGAGATGGTTAGGTGTTTCATAACGGCTTATTTTTGATGTAGAAGGGCCAGTCCAAGGATCCGATTGAGGCTCTTTCAGTGTAATGGCTCCTACGATGCCTTCACATATTTTAGACTTATTTTGGATGGAATCCTCTATGTATCCCTCTACAACTGCATTGGACTTCCAGCCTCCGTGGCGCTTAAGGGACAGGAGATCAGCTCCGGAATCAGCCAAAAGTGTGGCTGAAGTTCGTCGGAAACAATGACCCGTGTACAACAGGGGTTCTGGAAGTTCAAGAAATGTTGCTATTTCTCGTGGGATACTGCCAATTTTATTAGTACCCATAGGCTGTCTAACACACTTTCCATTGCGATACTGTAGAAAAAATCGATTGATTGGAGTGTTAGGCGGGCGTAAGGCTTGATATTTCTCAACAATCGTTACGTATTCCTTGCGAATGACGAAGTTGCGGTCTCTTTTTGTCTTTGTATTAGGTAAATTAATTAATAGTAAGTCATCTGAATGTTTCTCAATGTTTTTGACATTAAGTTGTGTTAGTTCATTAGTTCGACATGCTCCGTTTATTCCAATAATAAGAACAACCTGTAACGTAAAGAGTATTGTAGTAGATAAATGAATAAAATTGATATGAACGCATAATTATGCCTATCAACATCTACTAAGTATACTATTTAATTGAGATTAATATACTTAAGTAGATACTGAATGTGCAACTGACTTACTTTTGCCGCCAAATATACGGAATCGGGTGCTTCGTTAAGAAACTTTTCAATATCAGATACTGTGAAAACCTTCGATTTTTTTGGTTGATGACCAGATGAGGCTCTTTTTAAAAATGCCACTAATTTAGGATAGGTATCGATATGTTTGTCTTTTTTCATCTTTATTGTTGCTTTTAGCATCGAATACGTACTCCATAGAGTGCTTGCTTTCTTGTTCTCGGATAATTCTATAAAATATGCCAGCAAAACGTTTTCTGAGAAAGTTTTGGCTCCTTTTGCTAGTCGCCACGTGTTGAACATATCGTACTGTTTTAAATACTTCTCGCGTGATTGTTGAGGGAGAAAGCTCATTTGCGCATTATTAACAGTTTCAGTCAATTCTGTTGGCGTCAAGCAAACTTCCTCGTCGCTAGAATCACTCATTTTAGTTTTTTCACTTGTTTTCAAGTTTCTTGTTTTTAATAAAAGGTTTAACAATGACGTGAAAAAATGCCGCGTAAAGAACCGCGTACAAAGCAAATTGAAAAAAGAACACCAAGAAGGTTCCGAGTCTGAGTTTTTAAAAAAATTAAAAAAAAGTTGTATGATATATTCGGCACCATAGAGGTAGCAGTAAATAGGTTTAATGTTTTTTTTAATTCACAAACTTAGTGCACACGATGTTCTAAATTCAATTTACTTTATCCTCTAGCGAATAAAAACGGCTTTTCCACTCAGATATTGAAGATTAAAAATACTCTTTCCGAGATGGTGGGATGAAAAAAGCATTTTGTTCTGCATTTTCACAGTTATTTTGTTAGTTGTAACTAGCGATTTTCTCTGAATACCTAAATGAATTGAAAGTATTGATTTTGCGGCACTTATTTTGTTGTTGCAACTAAAATTGCCAAAAATGGATATATTGACCAGAAATTGGACACAATATATTCGCGCACAGTGTCCGAATTGACACATTTTAATTTAAATATTTTTTCACCTACTATTCGGACACCATCAAATTATTGAAGCTACAGGTATATTTATAATTTCCAATTAAATAACCCATTAGACTTCAGTTTTTCATACAGTTCTAGACTGTTTTCTTCTTCATTAAGAGTAGTGTATACTACACACAGACAACTATCATTTTATTGTTTTAAATAATAATGTAAGTATGTGGGTGACCCATTATTTACACGGAGCCATACTTACTAGGTCAATACATTTTGATTTCAGACTCCATCAACATTTATTAATGACTTCATCAGAATACGTTGACGTGTTATTGATGGATAACGATAAACTGAGTGACGGGTATAAATTAACAGGAACCTACCGACGATATAATATTGTGTATGGAGGTATCCATCAATTTTGTTAATTTGATGGGGAACCGACCTACACCTACTACATTATATTACATAAAACGACAGTAATACCATAATAGTTCTGTTACATCGGCCAATATTTTACATAGTTTCCTTCTGGTAATACCGAGATGAAAGACTTCTTTCATCGTTCAGAGTAATATCAAAAGTGTTGAGAACATTATTTTTATCGTTTGAAGATCGTTTCGATATCGCAGTTATTGCCACCGCGTGTTATGCGAGTTAACAGTATTCTCTCCATCTCCTAACAGATAAACCGTGGCCCCCGTCTAGGCAAGGGAAGGAACACGGGTGGGTTTTAGTCAGTAAGAGTCTGACACGCCCTTTCGCTCCGCCCAGAGCGGGAGAAGTCATTTGATGATTTAACACCCAAAAAAAAAATCTCCTGACAGATCAGAAACAAAATCGTTTGATGATTTTCTACCTACATTTATAAAGTGTAAGGTAATAATACTATCACTGTGGTGATACATTAACTGCGGTTAACAAATGGATAGTTGGTCGAAATTAGTGTGAGGAGCCTGTTTTATGTAAGTAGGAACCGTAATGTATGTGTTACATACTTAACTTAATACGTCTTATTGTGATTTTATTTATTTAATAAGCAAAGCACACCAACGACATTACGACAACGATATCGAGTCTTCAATATTGTGTAAATACATCACTTATATGCATGCAAAACATTAAAAGGTTAACAATTATTCTATTAAATTATTCTATTAAATCATTACAGTATTAGCAATAATATTAATTTGATACATACGTCTACTGATACTACCAAATAAGTTAAGGTTATAAAATAAAAAATATAACATATCGTCACATTGCATATTATATGAACAATACCAAGATACACCTAGTCATTTTTTTAACGCCCACAATACTGTCTATATCAATAACATTAATTCAGTCATTTTTTAAACAGCCTCTGTGGTTTAGTGGTTAAGCCACCTGTCTCAGAACCAGAGGTCTCGGGTTCAATTTCCAGTGGAAGCAAAATTTTCTGCTCGGTTTGGTTGGTGGTAGGACTTGTTCTAAGTCCGCCTGGCTAGCTACCACCATCTTATGTAAGTTTGTCGCCATAACAACAATATTAACAGTATTGTTGTGTTTCGGCAGTTAGAGATAAGATAGCCAGTTCCTCTGTCGTTGAGGATTCCGGGTGAAGCTCGCATCCACCTTCGGCCTGACCATCACTTACCATCAGGTGAGATGCAGGCCAAGAACTTCCCCGTTGCGGGTAAAAAAAAAGAAAAAAATTACGAGTCATACTCCAGACGGAAGATGCATATATTCTACAAGGGTGTTAAAGAGCACTTTGAATACCAAGGTTCCCTTAAATTCTTTGCCAATTCTGTTGCTCTGTATTGAGTTCAGATCAGATTGGATCAAAGCAATATCTTCTCGAGTTTTATTTGACGATAGATTGTAATGTCATCGGCAAATAAAGAACATTGCTGAAGTTCCGTGCAATTTATTATGTCATTAATGAATACAAAAAAGAGAATTGGCCCGGTATGAGATCCTTGGGGCACACCGGAGGTTGCGATTTACTCCGGAGATTGATAGCCATTTACCACCACTCTTGATGTAAGCCTGCATAGATAAATTTGAACCACTCCAGCACGTGTATGCCAAGACTATGTCAATTTCAGCAGGATTTCATAGTCAACATTATCAAAAGCACTGCTAAAGTCGCTATACAGAGCGATGATCTTTTGACCAGAGTCAATGCTCATACAGATTTCGTTAAAGTATGATACCAAATTGGTGAAGGTGGATTTATTGCTGCAGAAACCATGCTTTGAGGGAAGAGTTGTGTTTAAACATAATATATGGCAAATCATTCATAAATTTTTTTTTGAGAATATGGACAAGATTGATCGACGATTTTTAGCATCTGCACCATCACCTTTTTTAGCGTTTGGGTATATTGTTCGGTCAGTTTGAATATCGGAACCACGTTAGCTTTTTTCCATTCTGTGGAAAATGTAGATGTTTCAAGCGATAGTGACAGCTGACATTGCTGTCAACGTCATACTTCTGTTGTGTCACATAAAGACGCGCGCGGTATCCTCGCTCCGCTCGGTATCCTTTGTGCCGTACGCTTAATTTTGTATGTTCCCTACCTTATTGTTCCAGAAGGCTTAAATAAATAAATAAGGCTGCAGTAAACACTTTAGGTACATTATCCTTTAGCGTCTTAGCACTTTTTTATTCTGTAGAATAGTTGCCTGACATCCACGGCGTAGTGTTATATTATCTGTGGGGGGAGGGTTCGCTTCTGCCCTCCCATAACCCTTCGGAGAAACAATGCGTGAAATTATGTTATGTACTTAACACAAAACTAGTGATTCTATCCGGGAATTAAATAAAGTTGCTCGTCCGTCTAAATGGCCACAAGTACTGCTGAGCAACTCGATGCGCTCAAGTCTTGACTCAAGCCCGTCGATTCTGCTAACTTCAGTGAATCGCTTCACATTTAACTTCGTTTTATTAGTTTGTTGAAGGTGCTTCAAGAAATATAAATGAATTACTAGAATTTTATTATGACCTTGAAGGAAGAGTTACCGGTGTAGTTGTTTTTCTTTCTATAACTTCAGTCAGGCAGTCGAGCTGACTAGCAAGGACGAGTTTGTTTACTGAACTATTGTGTAGGTACCAAAACTGTACGTGCCTGTGCCTACTCTTGTTTTCATACCCGGAATTCAACAATTTAATATGACATATGACTCTATGTGTATTATTGTATGGAAATATGAAATATCGGTATCTATTGAACTACAATACTAATAATGAATTACAATTTTATAACACTGAATTCGATGTTGTAACCGTGTTAGGTGTAACAACCGGCCAAGTGCGTGTCGGACCACGCACAATGAAGGGTTTCGTAAATGAGATAAATTAATCCCGAGAAAAAACTTATTGTAGTTGAAAAACATTTTCTCCCTTATGGAATGTATGGGAAAATGTTTTTTTCAACTGCAGGTGTAAGTTGGACGATTATTACTCGTTAACTTGTAGAGCCTATTTAGCAATGATACCTAGTTTTCCTTTTAATTTCGTTATATATACAGTGCTGTGAATTTTTCCTCGTATCCAGAAACAACCATTAAGCGTGCAGGGGGGGACACACTTAACTCTCAAAAATTTGCACTTTAAAGCATAATAATATTTCGCAAACGAATCACTGAATCCAAAAATGGTTTGGATAAACTCACGATATTTTTAAACGACCTTTCCAACCACACCCCTAACCATGCGATAGACGAGAAAAAAACAAACCAACTTTACGTTTAGGGGAGGTACCCGAAAAAATCTTTTTTCACGAATTTATTTTACCACTTCGTCGGCGTGACTAATATGTATCAGCTTTCTAGTACTAACAGTCTCAGTACTGATCAGCTAAGCCGCGCACAGACAGACGGACATGGTGAAACTATAAGGGTTCCTTGTTGACTACGGAACCCTAAAAAGGCATTGGAAAGTTTTAACATACTTTTTTACATCTAAAACTAAATATTCGGTGTTACGATATGATTTAAGTATTGCATTTCATAATCAATATTTTAGTTCATTAGTTAGCCATATTTCATATTTCCAAACAGTACCTAATATTGCAAAATTAATCAAAACACCGAAATATTTCACATCTATTTACGACGTTGCCCACTTTCAGAATGCACGCTTTTAATAAAATTTTGTATTTTCAGTAAAACAACAAACGCTACGTGCATAATTATGTAAGATGTATAATACTTTCGTGTGTACCATAACAGCTGTTATCTCAGACAAAATTCTGAGAAAGATCCAACCTACTTACTTTACAATTACAATACATTACAATCTCATGCAAACATAACCAAACTGTCAAGCGCGCCTTCAGCAATGAAAACTTGCAATTACCTATATTCTGAGCCATGATTTGCAACTAGGGAATGGTTTATAGTGTGCGTGCACACCAGTTTGGTTTAATACTTTAACAAAACTCCTCCCGCACGTTTTAAAAATAAAGTTCGAATATTTTAACACTATGTGTCTATAGCAGTGTTATAACATATCAGAACCCATGGTTGTTAAATATTCAATATATGATAGCTACGATTCCCACTCAGGCTTTATAATAATTCCATCCAAAACGTCTGTTAATCATCCTTAGACTTGGTGAAATATATTTTACTTAGCTGGAGCCTCTGCAAACTTTTTCCATTTTTTTCCTAAAAGAACCCGTTCTCACCAATAAAATAATCTATCGGATTCATTTTAAAACATCACCTAAAAATGTCCTAATTTAGCACCAACACAAACAAACGACATTAAGTAAGTAAAATTCATTTTAAAACATCTTTTATCTGTGTGTCAATAGTCTCGTAGATAAACGTTGTACAAAAGTGAGATCCTTCCCAAAACATTATCAGTAACGAGCGCGAAATGGAAAGTATTATCACAAGTTGCTTTTTAATTACACACTGATAACATTATCTCTCGCTCGATAACCGGCTTTCCTGACAGAGGCACGCTGTCGCGAGTAGTGCGCGATGTATGTCCCGCAGTCGTGACATAGTCACACTTATCTGAGATAGTCACAGTCGTGTGACTCGCAAGTAACTGTGGAAAAGCTCAGGCTCTGATACGTTTCATGGTGGCTTATTGAGTTACATTCAGGATGAATAATTTGCAAACTCTATCTACTTTGAACTGGTAAAAGTTTGTCTCAAAAAAGTTTACATAATTTTATTTTATTTTATTTAGACAACATATTTAGAAGTAACATTATATCTGTAATTCCTTATTGATACATTAAATTAGTCACTAAATACTTACTTGAAAGTTTGTCTTACTTCAAAACTGTAGACTAACCACACTATAGAAACGTTTTAAAGTTTAGTTTTTAACGTTTACAATCCACAAACTAATTTAATATTCACATTAATAGTAGATAAATAATCTAAAACACACGCGAGAGTTAATTCGTATGTTCTGTCGAGTAAAGTTTCGCTGCAGCGCTGCGAGGGGTGGAACACGAGCGACTGGGGCGAGCGCGGCGCGCCAACTGACGTTGCCAACAGACTCCGCTCCACAATATGAATGACTCGTAGCGCGTAGCGCGGGGCTCGTAGACCGCGGCTACGAAGTCCCGTAGAACGCCTACGGACTTATCAGCCCTGATTTTTGCCTTCTGGACAGTAAAATGTTAATAGTAATCCCCCTCCTATTATCCCTTCTCACCCCACTACTTCGAGGCATGTAAAAAGTTCTACATTTAATGGAATTAATTTAATTAAGAAAATTTTCACGAGGGTACGACGACTAGATAAGCGCTTAATAACTTTGGATTTAAATGCCCAAAAATCCTTAAATCTTTAGATTAAACGTTCGCTAATTCGCAAAAAAAGTATTTAAGTACAAAAAGTCTTGGAGTACTCTACAAAGCCTCCTTTTTTACAGTTCAGCTGATCGAGATGAGCTCGTCATTTTCTGCAGAACAAAAACACACTTTACATCTCATGGTTTGTCAGTACTTACCTAAATGCCTTTATGATAATTAATTGGATAAGACAACTTAGTTTGGCCAAGTTTAAAGATGTTGATTTTCAAAATATAACTGCAAATACAAATTAAATATACCGAGGCCGAAACGTGTGACCGTTTAGGCGCAAAATGTCGACTTCCAAAAAAAACACTAAAATAACTTATTTACAAAACAAAAACCACCGCATTCTAGAAAAAATACACTTCAAAGTGAAAAATAACTTTAATTTCCGGTGGCAAAAACGAAAATATTTTAAACTACCACTACTACTTTTTTTCTTTTTTTTTTAAGAAGCGTCATAAATGTAGTTATGGAAGCGGTTCATAACTATATCCCTAGGGATATAACTATACCACGGCTTCAACCATCTTACATTGTATACTAGGGTTATTCCCAAAGTACTCCATCATCATCATCATCATTCTCCTGCCCTTATCGCAAAGTACTCCATAATTATGGTTTTGTATTTTTGTTTTTGCCACCGACTTCCGAAATTAAAGTTATTTTTCACTTTGAAGTGTATTTTTTCCGGAATGCGGTGGTTTTTTTTTTTAGAAAAGTTATTTTATTGTTTTTTTTTTAAGTCGGTTGTTTTTTTTTTTTTTTTTGTAAAATGTTTTTACTTTTCACTTTTTGGTCGTGGTTCCTACTCCACACTTTGTAAAGTGTGTGAACCACAAATAAAAAGTAAACCAATCGAATAATGGAAACATGACAAAAAAATTCAAAAATTAACCCCTTTGTGGGTGAAAAATACAGTTTGTATGAAATATCTTATTCATTTGGTTTAGAAAACGTTGTATAAAGTTATCTAGGTCTTCTAAAGATGGAATCATACATCTTTCAAACTGGCATGAAAACACTTTCAAGCCAGTTGTGCTGACTCTCAACGAGATGTCAGCACAACTGACGGGGTCCGCTCCGGGGTTGCGGGAAAGTTCTAATGGGTAGCCGTAGCCCCTGGCAACGTACAGGCCACTGAAGGAACATGGGTGCGCTTTAGTCAGTATGTACTCCGTTATTAAGCTGGGCAATCAAAGTCCATAAATTACAAGGGTTTTTTCAATTACCTTCGAAAGAGCTGTGATGGACCTTGGTAAAAAAAAACCTTGCAAAACGTCGCGCTTAGTCGTGTCAGAAGTTTGTAAGGCATAGTTTTATCAGATTCACGATGAAAGATTATTGACTAAAATAACGAGGCTTCGAAAATTCTGACAATTAAGGCCACGTATAACATATGACTCAAGTAGCGCAATTTGATGACGGGATATTACCATTATCATCATTTATAGCCAGAGTGCATCTCCTGGCAATTTCAATAAGCCCAAACACGGCTAGGATACATTGTTTTATGACGAAGTTCCGGTGCCTTCCTTCCGGCTTCATCTTCAGATCAGTTCGATGGTAACATTTTCATCAGAATTATTTATTTAAATGTGCTTCCTATTCGCTTAACTTAATCGAGATATCTTATCGCCACCTGTGAAATACTTATCATTGAGTAGTTCCAGTGGCCATCTGTGGTCTTATTCATCAGTTCCACTTCACTAAATGATATTTTCTGAATACAATACAAATGCTTAATTTGTTGCAGAAAATACCAAAATCGGTATGTGTATGCCTATAATATTTGAAGAGTTCCCTCAATTGCTCATGAATTCCATCATCAGAACTGAATTTTGATAAAAACGCCCCTCAAACACTATCTACAGCATAATATTTTACTATAATAAGTTGAAACCCAACTAATTGATAGATTGGATCCTGAATAATATATTCTTCTAACATTTGACATATCGTCAGAACACAGTACTTATTTTGTGGTAAAACAGGCCCTTAGTGTCGTCATCTAACGCTCTCTGATGTATTCAAGTGACAGCACTCATAACACTAATAGGTATCAAAGAGTCATGCAAATGATTCCGATTATTTCGCAGCTGACGAATGTTTTAATTCTTCATCATTGAACCTGAAGCGGACCGCTAATGGCGTCGTGTTTTGTTAAAAGGCATCAAAGTACGCGTGTTTATTATTTATTCAATATCGGGATATATTTCCGAATATTTAGGCTATTAGCAACCATGTTGATGGAGAAAATTCAGGCGTTGTGCTGTAATTAGAAGGTCGGTTTATTGTTAACTGACTGAAGTAGAACTTTTATAAAAGTGGTTAGATAACATTTTATTATTTCATCAAATAAGTACCTACTTACAGTTTCAATAGAAATATTTCTGTTCCTTTAGCCTACTAAATAAGTAAATAGGTACTCTTAAGAACCTAGTAACTCTGGAATATTCAGTCGGTTGTTGCAAAATTAGAATGTCACATAACTTATAAACAGTTCACCTCTACAGGGAAAGGGCCGCTAGTTTACATTTCTATGCCTAAATAGAATGTACAGACGTAACACTTGAACCAACCCTATCTGAGCTCGAACATAAACAAAGAGCATTGTGCCGACAAACCGCGAGAAGAAACTAATATCTCAGTTGGTAGTAGTCGTTAGTGCGATACTCCCTCGCGCGTGCCGAGCAGTGGCGGCGCGGCGCGGCGCGGCGCGGCGCGGCGGCGGCCGGAACTCACAAATGATCCCACTTTGTAAGCAATACAGACCTTACTACACTTTTTAAGGGAATAAAGAAGGTTCACAACAAAGTATCTAAAAATATGAAGGAACCGAAAGGAATGAGAGGAGTAGAACAGTAGGTACAACCTAAGTAAAAAAAACCGGCCAGGTACGTGTCGGACCACGCACAATGAAGGGTTCCGTTTATTAAAAAGAAATGTTATATGTATGGCTCCTTTAATATTTAATAAAATACCTGACCAAATGAAAAACTTACCGTTGCATAAATTTAAAAAACGTTTCACAGATTTTCTTGTGGATAAATGCTATTATTCTGTGCAGGATTTCTTAAATGATAATTGTTTGTAATATCCTTAATTTGTATTACATTTGCATGCTATATTAAGGCAGGATGTACTCGGATGCTATTATATAATTTAACAACTTATTTTTATGTACCTACATTCTAAGCAAATAAAGACCTATTCTATTCTATTCTATTCGTAGTTGGGACGAATTTATCCCAAGAACAAACTTAACATAGTAGTTGAAAAATATGTTCTCCCTTCTTAAGGAATGTATGGGAGAACATGTTTTTCAAACTAGAAATTAAAGTTGGTTATATTATTATTACTCGTTAACCTGTAAAGCCTACTTAGCTGTGATAGTTTCCCTTTTAATTTCGTTTTTTTTGGAACCCCTTTATAACAAAAAAAATATATTTTATTTTACCACTTTGTCGGCGTGACTAATACCCATGCCAAATTACAGCTTTCTAATATTAACAGTCTGTGAGCTAAGCCGTGGACAGACAGACGGATATGGCGAATCTATAAGGGTTCCTTGTTTACTACAGAATCTTAAAAAACTGTATGAATAATAGAAGACAAATCAAACGCAGAACTTTAAATGAAAAATGTAGATCTTGTGTTAATAATTAGTCTCAGTACAAAAGTACTTGACTCAGACTCAATAAAAATTTAGGAAGCGGCTGATCAACAAGATCCACATCATCCAGATATACAAACATAGAAGAGTCAAGTGAATTGTTACCGAAGACCGAATATATGTATGTACCTGCTGTGTTTAACAAAAAAATGATTTCACTTATTCATACAAGATAATACACGCTACACAGAAATGGAAAAACTTCACCGCTTGTGTCAGCTGTGTGCGACAGTTAGATTTTTAACTCTTGTAAAACAAAGAAACTTCTGTAGCTAGTTGTTTTATGTTAGACCCTACACTAAACATTACTACGTGTAACATCCCTTCGGGGAGCCGCACCGATATTACTTCACTAAACTGAATACCACCGAGTTAACAAATAGAGGCGAACAAGAACATACCATGTTATATCCATTTTTCAAGAGAGCTTCAAAGCTGTAAAAAGTAAATTCGTTTTCCATCCCTTTCATACCGCGATCCCGCACTCTTATGATTTTGAGATAAATTCACTGAATTATAGTAATTTCATTAGTGCAGAGTGGTTCGCGAGCCTCCATTAAAACCAATAAGAAAGTGAAAAGAAATCTTGCCGCATTATTGTGTGCTACCAAAGATGCGCAAAAATTGAATACCTCGCCTTTCTTCAAAATGATGTAGGATTTACCTACTGAGTATTTAGAAAACATATTTTGTAAAGTATGTATTTGACGTGACGTAGTCGCCATATTTCTTTTCTGAATCCCTCAATTTTGTAAACACATTTTTCACATGTTTATTTGATATTTTTCACCACTTTCCAACTTATGCAGTCATATCTAACCACCTTTATTTATGTTTGTGATGTGAAGAGAATAGAATAGAATATATTTATTTGCTTCTGGATACGCTGTCGTGAGTGTCTCATATATTTGGAAACTTACGATCTGAAGTCGATTGTTAAATAAAAAAACAATAACCATTGTGTGCATTGGTTAGGAAAATAATGTGACTTATCATTGTACGGTTACACGGTGTCCAGTATCTAACAATAGGCATTTACAGGCTGAAATAACTGTATGTTGCCGTTGTTCAAAAGTATAGTAAGTCTTGTTTAGTTGCCCTAGTTCAATGTTACGTTAACTAAATCTCAAGTACCAAGTTATCAATAAACATTTACCTCATTTTACTAATTTTATCAAACCATTTAAATACATTACTTGAGACGACTTGAAACTTCCAGCGTGCAGAAACTATGCAACTTAAGTCCGTCGCCACTTGAGACGTACGTCTCAACATCGGGTCGTTTATAACTATGAGAGAGTTCATTAATGAAGTTACCTTCTAGTTGTGTTGGCCGATGTTCCAACTACATTGCTGAGATACCTGGGCTAATCATGTGCCGCCGAATGTTCCAGACATAACTATCTTCTCTCTATAAATGCTAACACAAGACTTGGTTATTTTCTAGTTTGGTGCTCTCTCCGTGTGACAGCTAATCATTGTTTGCTTGTTATCATGTTGACAGATTGACATTAGTGCTGATGATGACGCGGGGTCAGACAAGACGCGTCGTTTGCACTGTGTATACTCAAACGGACGGGTTGCTTTGGGTAGAATGTTGTATCAAATAACTGCCAGAATTTATGACTTAATTCCATAACTCCGAGTTGAACGTCTATGACTTCAAAGAACGCGTCTTTCACTCTCTCTTTTGGCGTGAGTCGTCACTCTCATAACAAATTATAATTTTAACCGAATTGTACTGAGCAGACAGTGGACAATGAATCGTTTGGATTTTCGATACCAATACCGATAATAATGGACACACTAAACTATCCCTTGGGTGGATGACAATTCGTCGCAGAGTTCCAAGATGCGTCACAACACTTGCTCCTACCACATCCAGACGACAGATTACCAGGCTACTTGAATACATGCCTACCTAACATACATTATAAATTAATTCACTGACAGTTCACGGAATACGATAGATTTGTTTGGGATTAGCCCATGCTTATGTAATGTTCATACGTAAAACTTAACCTGCTGGTTAATAAACCCATTTGGTAATCATTCGACACCAATTAGATGAAAGAACAGCGGATGTGACCGCCATTTGTGTTCAGGGGCAAGGCTCTCGTAAATCTCACCAATCGAATATTTATCTCAAAAAAAAAAATACCCATAAATTACTACAGCCCCATTTACACGGCGCAAGTTACTCGAACGTTTAAAACAACAATCGTATACCACAAACAACGTTCAATTATTGCCATTCAAGAATTGAACGCAAGTTTTGCCATTCAAATAATTGCATGTGACTTGTGTTTACACCAAGGCAATTATTGCACGCAAGTTTTGCTTCGTCTAAACTTCATTATTCGAATTTATTTTACGATGTTTTTTTTCTCAGGATTTCTTACCTCAAAATAGCCGCAACGATTAACACACCTTCAGTCACCGCACTCACGTTTGAATATTTTCATGCCGGAATTGAAGGCGATTTTACTGTAGGTACTTACGTGCAATTTTATTGTATGATCTATTTACACGTATACCAGTTTTGAACGGCAACTAACTTGCCCGTATTTTGCAACAATTGTACGTATTGTTTGAACGGTGCCAGTCAATTGTTGCTTCACGGTATGCCACAGGCAATAAAAGGGCACCGTGTAAATGGGGCTTTAAAATGATCGTGATCATAAAAATATGGCCAAAATATAACAGTAGATCAATGTGACGCATCTGCTTAATTGATGTGGTCCCCGTCGGTCTCGGCCAGTCTCGGGCGTGGTCTCGGCTACTCCGTGGCCCTGAGGTATAGACTAAACATTTTTTCGCGCCATATTTATGTCAGCGGCGGCGGTTGGCGGCAAAACTGACGGAAACTATAAATTAGTTTTATTTGATTCGGTCGCGTTCAATAATTCCCCAGTTATTACAGCGGTGCGCCAATTTAGTGGTCGTATTATGAGAAAGCGACGAATCGTTATTTTATTTACTCGTAAAAATGTTAACATTATAATTCAATTGACACCTTTTGAAGTTATACAAGCAATTTAATGTTTTGTTTCTAATTTAACATCACATTTAGCATAAAAGTCCCGACTTGCTGATTACATACCTACAATAAACTGTTGGACTAAATATGTTTCTCCGTAGTACTTAGTACTCCGTAGTACTTGATTGATTGATTGATTGATTGATTGTAGTACTTAGAAACGACGACCATAATAATCGTGGTATTGATGGTAGGTATATACAGGTACCGAAACGTGTAGCTATGATATACATAGACTCATCAACATAGCTTTCAACCCAATCCTAGACAAAATCAAACTGGCTGCTAATTTAATTGTATTTTTTTATATATATTTTTTGTTATATTTTATGACATTGATTTTACATTCTGTGATTACTACACTGACTTATTAGGTTATTGTAAATTTTTAGGAAAATCGTCTATTTTCTCAATGTTTGTAAATATGTGAGCACCATGTATCTATCACTTATTTAATTTATCTGTCGGTGCTTCATTTTATTTTAAATTCTGTTTACCTATTGTGGTATAGCAATTTAATTCTAGGTACATCGTCTTCACATATAATTATATAACTAATGTACCTATACGAAATATTGTAAACATTTTAAAAGAGTAACGGTGGAGTTTCTTGCCCATTCTTGTCCATACGAAAACTACCTTTTGGAAGGGGCGGTAAAATCAATACCATTTTTTTGTAAATTTTGACGTTCAAAAGTGCCTTACAAGGGCCTATTTGAAATAAATGATTTGACTTTGACTTCGACAATCCTGTGCGTTAAACAAACAATTAACTTGTACCATGCAAAACGTTTAAACACTCTTTCTTTCTCAATGTGAATTTATTCCTCTCCACACAGAATCTGAAAAGTTTATGAAAATACAATTTGAAACAGATTTAGCGAACGATTGAAAATTAAATGAATTTAAACGTGCGCCGAACAAATGGTACTCAATCAGATAGAATTGTTTCACGGAGCTCTCGGGGCTCTCTGGGCTCGCGGGGCTCATGGGGCTCGCGGGGCTCACGGGGCCCACGGCTGAGTTGAACCGATCTTGCTTTAAGAAAACTTTCCTGATGTATGATAATATGTTTCAAGATTTATTTGTCTAGGGCTCCCCTCGATTTGTAAAAAGAGGTGCTGTATTTTGTCTGTACTATAGGTACTCATTATTCCCCCGTTCTGCCGTACCACTAACACAATGTACTGCCAGACGCCTGGCAACAATACATATAGTAACTATACTTATATAAATGTTCCTTTAATTTGACTTTATTTTTTGCAAGAATAAACTATATTCTTATTTTCTTTCTTTCAAAACAACTCAATCTTCTTTCATAAAAGTTTGGTATTTAAACTTTGTACAATGTCAATACAGGCCAACACTTGCGTGACATTAGAATTACGCCAAAAGTACCAGTAAACTCATTAGTATTGAACGTGTGATGTATCGAGAGTGTTCCAGCATGGGCCACGACCGTCACTCGAGCGCCATCGTGAGCCACACCGGTCGCATGAGTTAGCGCCGACCAACTTGCCTAATCTATCAATGGAGGCAAACTCGAGTCGCGTCAAACGTATGCACCGACACGAGCCACACACATCACAGATAAAGCGCAAAAGATCCATTTGGAAAAGCCAAAGGCACATCAGAAGCCTATAGAAAAATATCGTCAACACTTGACACACGGGTTCGGGTCGGCATGATTCGGCACAGCCGGGTGGCAAATCGAATATATATTTTTTCGCCCGGCTGTGCCAAATCGTGCCGAATCATGCCAACCCGAAATAGTGTGTAAAAGCTTGTGCAGACCAGCGCGACGTGTCGCGCGACGCGACACCGGTTATTGTTATACCGTGAAACTTTTCTTAGAAATTGTATTGTTCGTGTCGCGTCGCGCGACAAGTAGCGCTGGTCTGCACGAGCCTTAACACGCCTCACAATTACTACCGAGAGAAATCAGAAATAAACATAATCGTTCATTTAGCCAGTATCATATTCGTAGTTCACTGCTAAAGAAGCGTGAACACAAAAGGCCTTGTTAGTTACGTGCTGTCAACAAGTTTACATCCAAGTTGATAAAAGCGTACCTTCTGTTTCTTATTACGATGAGCTGAGTGCGGGGGCGTGTTCCCAACAGTGCGGGGGCAACACACGCGGAGATTGAAGACGCGTCACGTGGAGCGATACTTGCTGAACCGCCGCTCGGCGTGACGAGCTTCAATGAACTTAGCTGATACGTCAGGAAGAATGAGCTGTGATTGATACGGTCGGTTTTCACAAAAGCAATTTAGCTAGGATTAAGAATGGTAAGAGCAGAATATAGGGCATCTTGAAAACAAGCGTAAAACTGACAATCATCATCATCATCTTTCAATGTGCTTCCTACAACGATTAGATTGCTGCTCCAGTGTTGTGTCCACCTTGTGGGCCACCCACGCTCTTCCACACACACAAGTCATAATATGAAGTAATTGCCCTGGTGACTGCATTAACAACGTTAAGTTGGTCATGCTAGCTTCATCAAAGGTATAATAATGGCCAGTCTGCTTACAAATTGCTGCAAGAATAAAAACATGGACAAGGAAAATCCGCGTTAAATAAGCTTCTAATAATTTTCAGCAACGCTTTTTGCGAGCTTCATTGAGTAACTGCGAGCTAATAGCAGTGGTCGTGTTTATTACAGTTTGCCATGTTGCAGGCACACGCGATGTAATTGTAGCCAGACACGCTGCTACCTAGTACTACGAGTGTCAATAACTATGTATTGTCTATTAATTATACCTACCTGATAGATAATATCATTCTATCAATATGAGGCAGTTTAGGAAATCAGTACACAGAATTAAAACTCAATAGACTGAACTGACGCATCTTGAAGAGACCTTACAATAACTGCGTACATTTTCTCTATATTATTTTCTAATTCAGTAAATATTGTCACCCACAGGCTAACCCAGGACTGACGGAATGACGATTCCGACAGCGACCTCCATCATCCCATTCCAGATGATACAGTTCCAAAGGTTATGTTTAATACATAGTTGTCGATAACCCCGATATGATGGCCGCTTCCATGTAAGCATCGAGTAAGCAACTAAACGAATATCCCTGCAGCCCTTTATGAAGTATGGATAGGATGAACTCGGACCTTTTGACCTATCAAAACGTAAAACCTTTTGAGAAAAGGGTAAGTGAATAGACGCTATTCAAATAGACAATAAGAACATATGTTCACCTCAATAGAGCCTGCTCAACTTGACCATCAGACTATTCTCGCACGTTTTTGTGTTCTTTTTTATCAATTTATTATTCTGGTTTGCTCGGTTTTACGTAAATATTAAACCAGATTTGTGAACAGTGTAAAAAAACTGGCCTTGAACTTATGAGTTCGTATCCTTGAAGGCACTCGTAGTTTTCAACTAGAATTATAAAATAAGATGTTCTTCACTCGAAATTAAATAATATATACGTCTGTGCACCTAACTTAACGTTAAACAAAGGAACGCGGCAAAGTCTCATCAACGTCAGTCTGCTCCGACGACGAAATGTGCCAACTCTCAGACGGACACCGAAGGAAATTCCTCATAATATTATTTGCGTAAATACAAAGTTAGTCAAAACAAAGCACAAATCTTCCTACACACAGTACATCTAGACAATTTAAAAACAAAAGCATCCAGACAGGGAGGGACGGAGTTTATATCCTCCGACTGTAGCGAGTAAATAACAACAAATCTTAACAAACTTCTAAACAACTACAAACGATGTTTGTAAAAAAACTTTTGTGGCGGCCCTAACATAGTTTATGTTCAGTGTGAAGCAACCCTGGCAGTGGAAACATACGGACGGTAAATATTAGCGCGGGCACGCTTAACGCCAGCACAACGTTGAAACCATCTTTATAAGTACGCATGCACTCTTTCAGAAGGTCTACTCTGCTCTACTGAGGCCATCGAGCATTGTATTAAGTTCCACCATATAGTCTCAGCCATGACTACGATATCGTCGGCAGACCGAAGATGAGTAATGTACTCGCCATTGAAAGTGAGGAGGGAAGACATCCTCCAGTGCAGCGGTGAACAGTTTCAGAAAGATAACGTCTCCTCCTCCTCACACCTCGCTTCCAAAGGATAGGTGACTTAAGCTTGTTGAGTTTAAACAGCTTCAGAGCCATCCTAATTTCGTTTAGGCTGATGTCCAGTATGTCTTCGGTATAGTGTCGGCTCAATCTAGCACATAGGTCTGGTTGACGTTTACAGTCCATAGAACCTCTCGATCTCCCTCGAAACATTAGGTTAGATGGATACGATTCTGCTATCATCAGTCTTTAGGTTGGTTAGGTATCTGCCCAATAGACAGATCTCTTGCAATTACCTTGGAGCCCATGTCCCTGTGTATCGCGTTCTTATAACGTTAAGTATAATAAAGCCCTAAAGGTTGTTTTTCAAGGACTTAGAGTCGTCCGTTGAGCTGGTCGGTACTTGCACGTATCGTCTGAAAACTACATGGTTGTCTTGTGCCTCTCCTCCATGAGCTTAAGAGTAGGATCGGAGAGCTTCATATTTCTATTTGTACACAGTCAGTTTCCACGAACTCATCGCGGGCCTGATCTTATATGGATAATGATTTTTTTATTATTAAGTAATCATAATAATAAATATTTCTGTAATTTGATTTCTTGTTTTCTCACTGTTGTCGTTGAAAGGACTCCGTATCAAAGTTGCGACAAACAAAGGCGCGACAAATGCTAGGGTGACAGTACGAAAGGTCGACCATCAGCGGTGCGACAGAACATCAGCTCGACAAACGTTAGCGCGACAGATTGTTTTCACGACAAACGATGGCACGACGAAACTTTTGATCGACGAACGTTATTGCGACTGATTGTTTTCACGACCATCGATGGGACGACGAAACTTTTGATCGACGAACGATAGCGCGACACAATTTTCGCTCGACAAACTAAAGCACGACAAACATTTCTATAATATTTTGTTGCTAATTGATGTCATTAAAAAGGTTAAATATAAAGTCTAATAATCTTGGGGTAATTGCTATGACCTCCTCCTAAATGGTACCTACTGAATTGTTACTTAGCTGGATTTTACATAATAATATTCATAAACATATTATAATAATTGGTTTTGATATCATCAAAGATGGCGTTAGTGAAATATGCAAATGCATATCCAATGCGCATAGAAATTGCAGAACAGTTATAACATAATTGAATTAAGTAGGAATCGGTTTGTTTATGCATACGATATGTAATCCTCAATTTAATTTTTAAACAAAGATGATTTGAAATGTTTTGTGTTGTGGAAGCCTTCTTATCACAGTCATGACGTGCACTATTTCTGTTTTCTATTTTTTTTTTTTTACTCATGTCTTTTTGTATGCACGTGTTTCTGTGATGAATAAACCTATTTTTCTTTCTTTTTCTTTTCTCTATTTCTTTCATCCACGTTTATAAAACACAAACGTGCGTCGCGCGTCGTTGGTACCTTCTGCCAAAATGTTTTCACTTTAATGTGTTGACATTATCGGTTGTTGTCATTTAATAAAAGATTTTTTTTTACTCTTGAATAGCTTTACGATAGTCGGAACAAAATAAACACTAACTAAAGTCATTATTAATGAGATTAGACTTACATTAACAACAAAAGCGATTCTTATTGCATTGCTCGCTCTACTCCATGTACTAGGGGATTAGAGGATGAGAGAAGCAATGCAATTAAAATCTCAAGTAATTTTCTAGTGGAAATAGAGCTTTAGATAAGTGATAGTAATTTGTACAGACAAGAACTAAGCAGACTAGCATAGTGTGGTTGTAAACTGTCTACATTTAAATTGGCTAAGTTCAAGTTGGCCAATCAACTGGGCTTGTTGTAGGACATTGATTAGTAGGAACCTATTTCTAACTAATACGAGTACATCTATGCCTATATCAAACATTAATTATGACGTAGAGACGAATCTTGCAGTTTTATACAAAACGTCACATTTCCAACGTTGCTATTTCCTATTTATATCCTTTATTTCGTTGTATATACATAACGGTTACATTTTAAATATTTTTTATAAAAACAAAAAAGAAATAATCTATTTATATTATTATTAATCGAGGAAATAAGGAAGGAAGAAGTCGACGAGTATCGTGTATTTTTTAATATCTCAAGTTGTGTTGGTTAGTCACTGTTATTACGGGCTTCAACACCAATATAATCAAGTATATTATGACATAGAATGCAGAAAAAGCATAGTAAACACTGTACCGTGTTATTAGTGAGCTCGCAGCTTAAACGACCAATTAGGAGGTCAGTGGCTGGACGGGCGCTGCACGCTGGTGCTGGATGATAAAACAATGATATTGCACATCACATGAATATGTACGAGTATACGACTAATGTGTGTGTAGCGATGTGTGAATATATTACGTTACACATTATACTTGGCAATGTACGAGTAATCAGAGTGACTACCCTACAGTAAGTGTACACTTTCTCATAATAACAATTTCAGTAAAGTGAATAGATCTGTAGACACTTAGTGGCCAAACAGGAGGAGGTGGACAATAAGGTCATAAAGTATTTCTAAATGACAAAACCGCAGTAGTTATTACATTAAAGCGATTAGTATTCGCACACACAGGCACGCTCTATACGCGGTAATAGATAGGGTTGCCACTGACCTCCAGGCTTTCTCGCATAAATCTCAGGGTTGTCCCTGAAATACTTTCACTACACAGTAGATATTCCACTCGCGTATAAATCTAAACGATGTCCACGGGCTCGCAAATGTTTATAAGAATTATTTTCCCGAATGTGAATAAATTACCACCGTGATCTTTGAGCTGTGTTCGTGCTCACTAGCTTGTTTCCTATTTCCAAACAACTGCCTCCCTTTCGGGAAAAACACGCTCTCGGAGAATATATGTTATGAGATATTTTTATGTGAGGGTTTCTCAAGTAAGAATAGATACTCTGTACTTGTACACCATAATATGAATAACAGAGAGAAGGAGAGACAATAGTGCAGGTAGTATGTGGTGTACAATTTACATAGACAAACATTAAGTAAATAAGCGTAAATGATAAGTTTGCGTGCGAGGTAGTTCTGCACCGCTAGTACTACGGAACTAGTCAGGTTATTGTGTCGCCAGTCGCGTAGCCAGTGCTACGCAACGGCTACGCAACTACGGTCGTCTACGGATTCGTAGCACCAAACTACGCAGTAGCCAATAAATCGATTGCTGACTTGTTTTTTTTTTAATCTTTATTTATTTAAAAGGGGGTTTTATCACGCATTGATAAAGTCACCCCAAAAAGAAAGGTGAAAAATAAGATTATTGTGATGACTGAGACACGTAATAATTTACTGTCTCCAAACTAGGGCTGTAATGGAGGTAATCTAAGCGGAGGCGGAGGCGGAAAATAAGAAAAAGACTGATTAAATATTTTATAAGGAAAATCAATAATCTTGCTTTCCCACCTCACACTCAATTTTCACATCACCTGACTCCAAAGTAGCGGTCGCGTCGCCATTCGCTAAATAAATTTGTTCTCAACATTATAATTGCTGTCCGCAAGTAAATAAACTCTATGATATAGTTCTATGTAGGATTTTCAAATTATATGTAGTACATTACTGTTGCGGCATTACAGCAATTAGGGCATTGATGGACTATCGTGAAATACGTGAGTCCATCAATGCCAGGTTGCGGCCAAGGCTTGTATAGTACTTTTCTCAAACAATGCGCGGATCAAAACTAAGTAAATTAATTATAAATTCCAGAATCAAAGACGCACAAAGAAAATATTTCACGCCCCAATATGTCCATTTTTGTTTCTTTTTTTACTACAGTTCTATTTGCGAAGTCAGTTCGAAATTTAAATAAAATCTTTCAAACTCAAACTCAAACTCAAAGCATTTATTTCAAATAAACCAATTACAGGCACTTTTGAATTGTCAAGGGGTCGGTCAGTCAGAAAGATGAAGCTAGTTGCCCATTCCAAAGCGTAGTAGGTTCCTATGGAGAAGAACGGGCAAGAAACTCCACGGACACTCTTTTAAATCAAAATATTGTTACAATATATTGGTTACATCATTCATGTTGAAATTAAACATGTGAGAACAATGTAGAAAGACGTGCAAGTTAAAAGCGTCCGTAATAAAAACAATTAAAAAATTAAAATAAGCCATGGCAGCTAAGAGATAACCAGTCCCTACTGACGGCGCCCGTTCACGAACATGACGTATGGATCAGCACCATTTAGCTCAACCATTTTGAAGGGAACTTAATGATCCAACACACACGCCACCACCAGCGAGACATTTAAGTGAGTATGACATACTCTCAGCCATCAGGGCTCATTCAAGTCAATGAAAGACATACCCAGTAAATGGTAGTTTTGTAAAATGGTCACAGTGCTCACACATGTGCTATGCAATTATACAATACTAAGAGATTGAATTTATACAATGCAAAGTTAGTTTTTGCAATCTTCAGCGGCTCCAACAATATTTTCGATGCTAATCAACTAGTTTATGCGCCCTTGTGGAGCTGGACCAGCGTTGAGCCAAGCATTTTTGTCAGCGATGTAATCCCCCAACTTATAATATGCTTGGCAGCATAGTGTGCGTTTTATACAAGATTTAAATTTGGTTTCATTTAGTTCGAGTATGTGAGGAGGTATTTTATTGTAACATTTTAAACAGTACCCCATGAAGGATGAGTCTACTTTAGCCAGTCTGAAACCAGGTTGAACTAATTTGTCCCTATTTCTAGTACTATAATTGTGCCTTTCACCTCTTTTACTGAAAAGATTAAGATTTTTCCTAACGTACATGATGTTTTCGTATATATATTGACAAGCTACTGTCATGATGTTAATATTTTTAAACAGCTCCCTAAGAGAATCGCGCCTACGGAGACCATATATTGCTCTGATGGCTCTTTTCTGCAGAATAAAAATAGAATCGATGTCTGCAGCTCGTCCCCATAGTAAAATACCGTAAGACATGATACTATGAAAGTAACTGAAATAGACTAGCCTCGCGGTATCTACATCAGTAAATTGACGGATCTTTCTTACAGCATATGCTGCTGAACTTAGCCGTCCTGCAAGAGAGGTTAAATGAGGACCCCATTGCAGCCTGGAGTCGAGCGTAATCCCCAGGAAAACAGTTTTATCAACGAATTCTAGTTTCTCCTTATTCAATACTATATCACAATCAGTACTTTTAACATTCGGTAAAGCAAATCTTATGCATTTAGTTTTTTTTCCATTTAACACTAAATTATTAGCAGTGAACCAATTTTGGACCTGCAGTAGGGCGTTATTTACGTCGTCAAAATTTGATGCACGTCTATTTATCTTAAAAATTAGGGAAGTATCGTCAGCAAATAACACCATTTGTGGTTGGTTTTTTAATAAATGGGGTAGATCATTTATATAAACTAAAAAGAGGAAAGGACCCAATATCGAGCCTTGTGGAACACCCATTTTTACTTTTAGACCGAGTGAATTGACACCATTAATTTGAACTTGCTGTTGTCTATCATTTAAATAAGATTTTACTAAACTGAGCGCAAGTTTACCTAGTCCGTAATGCTCAAGTTTCAAGAGTAAGGTTTCATGATTTACGCAGTCAAATGCCTTCGAGAGGTCACAAAAGATTCCTATGGCATCTTGGGCCTCCTCCCACGCTGTAAATATGTGTTTTAATAAGCTGACCCCGGCGTCAGTCGTACAACGTCCTTTGGTGAAACCATATTGCTGATCGTGTAAGATTTGGTTGGTGTTAAAATTAAATATTAAAGCCAAATATGGTGCAATAGTCTCGATTATTGATGTACAAACTTTGATAGATAACCCCCATAGATCTTCGGTCAATTTGATTTTAATTTGCCGAAAAGCTTTTATAACTATCATAGGGTTTATATGTTTAAATTGAAATTCAACCGGGCAGCCTGAAACGTTTGCTCTTAATAAATCAATTGAGACATCGGGTGAAGAATTTAAAGCTTCCGTCGTTTTAGATGGTATATCAGTAAAGAAATGTACAAATTCTTGAGCTACTTCTAAGTTAGAGCTTATGGCACCGCGTGAAGTCTCCAATATGTACTCACTGTTCCGTATTTTTTTCCTATTAGTTTCATTATTTATGACTTTCCAAACTGTTTTTATTTTATTTTCTGCTGATTTGATCTTGTTGCTAATGTACAGGGCTTTAGCTATCTTGCAGGTATTTCTAAAAATTTTGGAATATGTAGCAACATACTTGTTGAAAGTTTCAGTGTTAATGTAAGGTTTAAGGCCATACAGCTCGAACAGTCTTTCCCTACTTATCCTTATACCTCTTGTTGCCCAGTCACTAAATATAAAATTGGGGCAAATATTTTTTGTTTTCTTTTCAAAGGTTTTATTGAATTCTGTATCCACTACTGAAAAGAAATCCTCATACAATTTATTTACATCGGAACTATTAAGGCCCAGAACGTTTAATTTATTATTTAAGGTACTATTGAATCTATTTAATTTGCCAGTTGTTATTGGTCTAAATTGTATTTGCACTTTTTGCAAAGGTGTTTTAAACTTAAAAGTTACCGTTTGTCCACTGTGATCAGACGGCAAATAATTTACGATGGATTTAGCTAAATAATCACAATCGCAGAAGACATTATCGATACAAGTAGCAGAAGTTGGAGTTACTCTAGTCGGTTCTGTAAAAATATTAGATAAATTGAACGATTTAAAAAGGCTTAGTAATCTACTGCTATTTAAATTATTTTCCAGAATATTAATATTAAAATCACCACAAATAATTGCGGCTTTGTTACTGGATGCAAGTTTTGCTAGGACATCTTCCATTATTGACTCAAATAAAGAAAAGTTCTGATAATTAGGGGGTCTGTACACACACACTACAACATGCTTATCCAGCTCAACACAGGACAGTTCAATGCACAGGACAGTTTAATATGTTACCTCCTTGGATCCCGCATTGTGTTGAAGTAAAATGTAAGTTCCATTTTTAAATAACACGACAGGTAAGGATTTTCATAGTAAAATTGCCGGTCGGTCACTCGCTTGTTTTTGACCAGTACAGCAATTTCGATTTATCTCCAAGAAGGTTGTCAAAATAATGTTCGAATTTCCAAGCATGTTTGAGAAAAAAACATTAGTTAGCCAAAGTGTCATCAGCTTCCAAGACTTTATTAGTATATTCCTAGAAATATCAGTGTGAAGATATACACTTCTCATCAGAAAAATCGAAACACCTTGCAAGTTTATGTTTTGTAAGGATTATCAGAAAAATGTGTATGTTCAGGAATATATTTAAAATGTAATTTAATAGTGAATAATATGAGGTTTTCAAATCCTAATGTTAATGTTCTAAATTAAAATTATTTTCATAGGTTTCGGATTTTGTTTAACAAGTCATTTTTACCCTGTATGGAGTATGAAGGAAATTGATAAAACAACAAACGTAAATGAAAAAAAAAGGTAAGAAACGTTTATTTAATAACTTGTATTCCCCCCCCCCCCCCCCCCGAGCTCTTATTACTGCTTCCATACGGTTCTTCATCGATTGGATGAGAGTCACGATCAAATGTCGTGGCATGTCATTCCATTCCTCTTGGATTGCACTTGGCAGCTGGCTAAGTATTTCTGGGGCAGGATCTCTTGCACGAATTCGTCTCTTTAATTCATCCCATAGATGTTCAATCGGATTCATATCCAGGTTTCTTGCGGGCCACTCCATAACGGAGATACCGACTTCGGTAACATAATCTCGTACGACGCTCGCGGTGTGAGCCCTAGCATTGTCGTGCATGAATATGAAACCGTTGCCAATAAAATGTGCATAGGGCATCACGTGAGGCTCAAGACACTATTCGATGTAGCGATGACTGTTTAGTGCAGGCAGACGTGGCCCAAACACAAAGACATGCTCTGTCTTAGCGTCGGCGCTGATTCTTCTCCAAACCGTCCACGAACCGCCACCATAGCTGACCTTTTCTTCAATGCAGCATTGTGCAAAGCATTCTCCATCTCTTCTGTAGACCTTGGTCCTTCCATCGTTACCATGTATGATAAAGTCCTCTTTTCTGATGAGTCTAAAATTATGCTGTATACAGCATAATTTTAGACTCATCAGAAAAGAGGACTTTGTTCCACTGGAGATATGACCAATTTAGGTGCTCACGTGCAAAGTTAAGGCGCGCTCTTCGATGGTCTGCAGTTAATTTCGGCCCATTTGTTGGCTTGTGCAGTACCAGTCCACGTTCCTTCAACCTTCTTCTAATTGTAGAGTTACTTACAGCCCACCCTACGTACAACATGAAGCTGCTGCTGCAGTTGAAAAGCATTAAGGTGTCGATTTCGTAAAGAAGTTGTTACAATAAATTGATCATCTCGCTCAGAAGTGACCCGATTCCTACCAGATCCTGAACGGCGCGTGAACAAATCAGTCTCCCGATAGCGTTTGTAGACTCTATGAACAGACGACAGGCTTAATGCAATCTTTCAGCCACAACACGCTGACTAAATCCAGAATCCAGCAATGCCACCACTTGGGCGGCTTCTGCGGGCGAAGTATCCATATGTTTTAGAAAAAAACACTTTTTCAGAAGTCTTAAAGTCACACTACACACACAGTATACAGAACAAAAAGTTTTAAGACAAGCGCAAATTTTTAGTTTTCAAAGGTGAAATGTACTCCAACTCTAAACACACATTTGTCTCAAAACAGTGAATCATTTAATTATAAGACAAACAAATGAAATTCTAATTTTGAATTTTGAATTTTCGCTTATCACTGTAATGGCCAAACTGCCAGCTACACAATCATGTGATTTTTTTCATGGAATGAAAATTCTTTTGTGTTAAATTAGGACACAAACCATAAAAACGGAAGTGTTTCGATTTTTCTGATGAGAAGTGTATTATATTTATTTATCTTATTACAATTAAACTATAATATGATTGCCCGCCATATTACTAATATCCTAAGAAAACTACCACACGTTACCTATTTGTAATGTATGCACGTTAGAGCGTTGTTATTATGTTGTAAGGTGAAGAGGACTATTGAGGCTCACTCGTGCGTCCGCCGTCAGTGCTTCCTCATGAATCCGCGTCCTCTTCACAAGGTACTATAGAGGGTCTAACTTGAGGGGCGTTCTAATCCGACCTCTACGAATACTTGGCATACGAGTATATTAAGAGATAAACATTTTTATATTTAGAAGAATATAAAAAAGAGAAAGGAATCAGCTTGGAGACCTGACGACCCCGTCAGGACTGAAAAAATAAATAGTTTCAATTCTAGAATTATTAACACATACTTTTATTGGTTCCGATACAGCAAGACCGCGAAGCTCTTACAGTACAACAAACATGGCGCTACGAGTACGAAACGCGAGGGCCCTAAACAAACGAACTGCACTGTCTCCACAGGACAACACCGTCATCATGAAACTGAACTGTCTCTACAGGACAACACCGTCATCATGAAACTGAACTGTCTCCACAGGACAACACCGTCATCATGAAACTGAACTGTCTCCACAGGACAACACCGTCATCATGAAACTGAACTGTCTTCACAGGACAACACCGTCATCATGAAACTGAACTGTCTCCACAGGACAACACCGTCATCATGAAACTGAACTGTCTCCACAGGACAACACCGTCATCATGAAACTGAATTGTCTCCACAGGACAACACCGTCATCATGAAACTGAACTGTCTCCACAGGACAACACCGTCATCATGAAACTGAACTGTCTCCACAGGACAACACCGTCATCATGAAACTGAACTGTCTCCACAGGACAACACCATCATCATGAAACTGAACTGTCTCCACAGGACAACACCGTCATCATGAAACATTCATCAGCTGCCTCATAGGTTAGAGTCGAGTATGAATGTATTGAAGTTTTGTTTGGGAAATCTAAGCATTTTTTCGCGATAACGATGTTGCTCTCATTGGAATGTTGTTCAGTTTGATAGTCTTAACCACACCCACAAATATGAGCACACATTTCTGTTACACGCTGCATTATTGTTCGATGGCAAGACAAACCCTGTTCTCGTACAGAGATGGCGAGAGCATAGATCACCACGCTTGCTCAAAGCGTGTCACTATGTTCTCCTTCACCTTAAGTTAGTGATTTCCAAGAAGACATAATCAGGAATTGAATTTTGAAAGTTTGATTAAAAGTAATGGATGAAAAATCGAATTCAGCTGCTAAACACAAAGTTACTAACACGAAGATGTCTTCGTCATTTTCTTGTTCTGTGTGATATTTTCACATTTCCGACACATTATAGGTACAAACAATAATAATACTATTAATAGGCACTAGGTATAGTTTTTGGGAGCGTTATATTAAATAAAAAATAGCAATTCGTGTGAGCAGAAGCGCATGCTCTAATGTATTGTCTTCAAAACGAATTCTATTGATTACATGGTTGGACTTATTGCTATTTAGAACTCTAAATCTACAAAATGCCTTGAACCGTCTGGAAGGGCGACCCTAAACTGCAATCGTGCATTTTATGCTCTCACGGTGATAACGGTTGCATAACTACATACTCTTCAAAAGCAGATAGGCAGGGACTTGCCGGTCAGAGGAACAAAACTAGTTTAAAACTATCCTTCACTCGGTCGATTCCACTCGCACGATTGTTGATAAGTTTTGGTCCTGCTATTGTCGGTTTAACAAATGCCGTTGCCAATGCTGTTTGCAAAACACCGCCTGCCTATGCCTATCCCAGTGGAAAGGGCGTAATAACCCGGAGTTAGCGCCAGCTTCACCAACTACGATTAAGTTTTTATTAACTTACTTGGCAGATAATTTCATACAAATTCTGTTCCATTTTATAATTTATTCGGAAAGTAGTGGGTATTTGGTCATCGTGAAATAGGCCCTTAGGGTTAAATAATGTATTGTTAGATACATTTACATAGTTGTTGAATTGGTTTCCAGGCACATATCGGGTCACGACACCTTGAGGCATTCCAAGGGATCAACTATAACAACCGCTTTGACATCGAATGTTTGTAGCCAATATTAGACTTCGACAGTTTTGACACGTAAAAAGGTTCAGCTCAGATGACCCATAATAAACCGTAGACAATATTTACCCAAAATACACAACCCACCAACAAAAACACAAGCTTTTATTAGTTTTAATTTGAAACTTAACAAAAGTTAAGTTTTATAGAGTAGATAATCTTTTACATTGATGTCGATGATCTGATGTAGGTAATGATGATGAGAGTGTCAACACAAGGTATCTCCCTTAATAGCTTGTTAGGAAAGGAATACCTTCGTTTATAAACGATTTGTAAACCAACGTTACCTTTATGTTAGTCATTAGGGAAAGTCCACAACATTCCGTCGGTACGTACTCGATATGTCAACTTTACTCCGCCTGAAAGAAAAATTTGTGTGGTGTATTTGATCAATATACAGGAGCTCGTGGCTAAGTAATAACAAGCCGCACGGGTCGATCCATCAGGTTAAGCTACGCTTGCCGGGGTTGGTCAGTGGATGGGTGACCATCTTTACATACCTAGACTCCTCCGTGCCTCGGTAAGCACGTTATGCCGTTGGTCCCGGCTGTCATTTGTGGATCTTTGACAGTCGTTACGAATCGTCAGAAGCCCGAAAGTCTGACACCAGTCTTACCAAGCGGTACCGTATTACCCAGTTACTGGGTTGTGGAGGTCAGATGGCAGTCGCTCCATGTAAAATACTGGTATTCAGCTGCATCCGGTTAGACTGGAAGCCGACCCCAAGATAGTTGGGAAAAAGGCTAGGAAGATTGATATTTGATCAATATACAAGCAAGTCGCAGCGAACACTTCACATCACTCTCTCTAATACCTACGTCCCGAAGTGTGTGACGTTGGACTTTGTACAACCAATGTAATTGTATGTAGGTTATATACGACCATCACGACTAGGTTCTTGGAGGGTCAAAAGAAACAGTTGTGTCATTTAAAACCGATTTGAAGCCGGAAGGAAGGCACTGGAACTCCGTCATAAAACAATGTATCCTAGCCGTGTTTGGGCTTATTGGAATTGCCAATGATGATGCACTCTGGCTATAAATGATGTTAATGGTAATATCCCGTCATCAAATTACGCTACTTCAGTCGTATGTGGCCTTGATTGTCAGAAGACAGATTTCGTAGCCTCGTTATTTCCGTCAATAATATGTCATCGTGAATCTGATAAAACTATATGCCTTCCAAACTTCTGACACGACAAAGTGCGACGTTTTGCAAAGTTTTTTTTACCAAGATCGATCACAGCTCTTTCGAGGTTGGTACCCTGTAATTTGTGCACTTTGACCGCCTATCTTAATATTTGAGTTCTGACTAAAACCCACCCGTGTTCCTTCAGTTGCCTGTACGTTGCCAGGGGCTACGGCTACCCTTTAGGACTTTCCCGCAACCCCGGCAGGCATCGGCCCTAGCGGACCCCGTCAGTTGTGCTGACATCTCATTGAGAGTCAGCACAACTGGCTTGAAAGTGTTTTCAAGCCAGTTTTGAAAGATGTATGATTCCATCTTTAGAAGACCTAGTTAAGTTTATACCACGTTTTCTAAACCAAATAAATGAATAAGGTCTTTCATAGAAACTGTATTTTTCACCCACAAAGGGGTTAATTAATTTTTGAAAAATCTTTGTGATGTTTCCATTATTCGACTGGATTACTTTTTAGTTCTGGTTCCTACCCCACACTATGTTAAGTGTGGGGTAGGAAGTAGTAGGAACCACAACTAAAAATTGAAAAATATAAACTATTTTACAAAAAAAAAATGGAATTCGGTGGTTTTTGTTTTGTAAAAAGTTATTTTTGTGTTTTTTTGGAGGTCGGTTGTTTTTTTTTGTAAAATTGTTTTTTACACTTGTAACCTGAACCTACCCTACCTTACAGATTGAACCTCCGATTTACAGATTGGTCCCATATTTTGGTCAAGTTCTGATGAGTGGTAATTGAGTTAACTTCAATAATACTTATTTTTTCCACAGGCCATAAGATTAAAAGCAGTTTAAGTATGGTTAACGAAATCTACGATAAAATAAAATCTATGGTTTATTCGCCATGAAAAGTTTCCGTCATTCGATCATAAGCTGCGTATAAGAAAGTTAAATACCTTTGGAGGGCTTCCATCTGGCGCGGCCGACGGGTCCGGTGCCTGAAGGCGACGGTCCGGCACGTGTCCGACCCGGCCGCATGTAGGTCAACGTCACCAAGTAACTAGACGCCGAAAACCAAAGTTAAGGAAATGAGGCGCTGGCTAGTTGTTGTATTCGACAAATTCCTTTGCGGTGGATGCTAACTAGAACAATCTCAACAATTGATCTGTTTCTTAACACACAGACCTCCCTAGAAACAAGGTCTACCGGCACGGCAATAGGCTTTTATTTTTATAACTTTTTAAAGGATTTTGTTTGTGTTGTCAATGTTTCAGAAAAGCAAAGGTACTTCTGTAGTAAATTTTCTTGTGTGTCGCGACCTGACCAGCTCTGCGGAAGAGTTACTGATTGTGGTGTTTTGTCAATGGCCTGCACTAACCCAAATATCATAATAAATTGTGTTACCCTCCCTCCCCTCCGTCCCTCCCCCCGCCCGGGAGACCACGGAGCCTTCATATTGTTATGAAGGCTCTGACACCATGTAAGAACACATTATGTATTCCGCAGTTCTATTTATTGCTGCTTGTTATAATCTACATAGAATAGTTTTGCTTCATTTATTACGATTTCCTGGAAGGTTACCATTATGTTATTATTTAAATAACAGGAAAATGTATGTGGATATCAGTAATATGCAAACTAATGGTAATAGCAATTGTAATAAATCTTTTATGCAGGATATAGTAGCGGGCGTACCCCAAGGGTCGATTTTAGGGCCTATTTTGTTTATATTATTTACAAATGATTTAATTAATTACATTAATTCAATATTTCCTGACATACAGCTGACTGTTTTTGCAGATGACACCAACGCTATAGTTGAAGCTAACGACATAGAGGAGCTTTCTGCTAAGGTTAATGCAGTGTTGGCACTTTTTAATTCTTGGTTTGAAAGTAACAAGCTCATAATTAACACTGAAAAAACCAAAATAATGTTATTTAGTACAACAGCTCGTAATAAAGACAACATGACGATTGCACTTGATGGAGTTAAAATTGACATAGTTAATGAGGTAAAGTTTCTAGGGGTATACATTGACAAATATTTATATTGGAAACGGGAATTGCAAGCCATTGATTCGTATATTTCGTCAGCGTGTTATGCCTTGCGCAGTCTTAGGGATGAAATAGACATAAAACACCTTAAAATGGTATACTATGCTCTAATAGAATCAAGGTTAAGATATAGTGTTCAGTTTTGGGGAAACGGTTTTAAATATAACTGCCAGAGAGCCTTTGTGCTCCAAAAGAGAGCCATACGAACCATGGCCCGGATATCACAAATAGAGAGCTGTCGGCCACACTTTATAAATTTAAAAATTCTTACTGTGCCCAGCCTCTATATCTTAGTATTGTTGGTAAATTTAAAAAAATACCTGCATGATTATGAATCAGAAGAGGAGAGACAGTTGAGGGAAAGTACGCGCAGGAAAGATTTTAAAAGCAGGATAATACCCCAACTTAGGATTGTTCAGCACAGTCCTCAATATCAAGCAGTGCGGATTTATAACAGGTTGCCATTGGACTTAAAAGCCATCATTTACAAGAGCTCTTTTAAGTCAAGACTCAGAGCGTTCCTATTGGATAAATGTCTTTATTCGATAGACGATGACATATCCACAGTATAATTTGTTAGGTAGTAATTTGTAAATGTATTGTTTTTTTCTTTTTTTATTTAATTTATTGTATTGAATATGATTTTGCAATTTTATCTTTTATTTTGTGTTATGTTCTTTAATTTTTAATTTATGAATGTGTTAGTTTTATAGTTTTTATGATCGTGTTTTTATTGTATTTTTTTAAAATTTCAAACACAATATTTATTGTTCCTGAAAATAAATTGAATTGAATTGAATTATTTTGTTTCAATATAGAAATGATTATGGAAACTAATAAAATAACTGAGAAAGTTAATACGTCTGTATGACATACAGACGTATTAACTTCGGTTAACTCGGTCTGTGTGTTTGTTACATTTTCACGCCTCAACGGCTGATCGGATCACAACGGAGTGCTCAGGTACACCATAGCCTGGTTAGGTCATAGGATACTTTTTATCCTGGTAGGACCTACGTTCCAGTGGGATCATTTCCGCCTTCAACGCGGGCGAAACCGCGAGCAAAATTTGCTAGTTTAATACAGCGTCTAACAAAAACCCTGTCCGACCGCGACGGTGTTGTTAAGAATCATACTGAGACCAAGAGCCTGAGATTGCAAGCCACTACAGGTCAATTTACAAGCCACTAGTTAGAATGCAAGCCGCTACATGTCAATTTACAAGCCACTAGATGGAATGCAAGCCGCTACACGTCAATTTACAAGTTACTAGGTGGAATGCAAGCCGCTACACGTCAATTTACAAGTCACTAGATGGAATGCAAGCCACTACACGTCAATTTACAAGTTACTAGATGGAATGCAAGCCGCTACACGTCAATTTACAAGTCACTAGATGGAATGCAAGCCGCTACACGTCAATATACAAGTCACTAGATGGAATGCAAGCCGCTACACGTCAATTTACAAGTCACTAGATGGAATGCAAGCCGCTACTCATCAATATACAAGTCACTAGATGGAATGCAAGCCGCTACACGTCAATTTACAAGTTACTAGATGGAATGCAAGCCGCTACACGTCAATTTACAAGTCACTAGATGGAATGCAAGCCGCTACTCGTCAATATACAAGTCACTAGATGGAATGCAAGCCGCTACACGTCAATTTGTTAGCACACGAATATAATGTGCAGGTATGTTTTACAGTCTTTTTTTGTGACTTGTTTGAACCTCAGATAGGCAGATCTATCAAAACGTCGAGAATGGTAGAGCTTCGGGGAAAATTACATTAAATAACACACACTAAACGAGAAACGCGCAGAAAAGTTATAATAGAGCGCGCTCATACATGATGCAGAAATCATAAACATGGTATATGTACCATGTACCGGAAAATCCAGTGGAAACAGTATGTAAACTTTGCCCATGCATGGGCACACAGACAACAAGAAAAACAAGCATAGAATAAAAGCAACTGACACGCGTGTAACATGGCACTGCTTTAAAAAAAAAAAAAACTACCATATAGGTAGGTATACTACATATTTTTAATAACGAGTCTTAGTTTCTCACAACGCTTTGTTTATTGTTCACCAACTTTTAAGCAATGTATTATATTTAAACAGCAAATTATTAATAATTACTGAAATAACTGTTTTCGTATTTGACCGATTGATTTAATGTTGGCGAACACGGGTCTTCTGTATTTTTCTTTGATATCCCGCGTTACTGGCGAGAGGTGCCGGCGGCAGCGCATGATGTTCAGGCATAAACAACGGCCGCTTGATTGATCTCCTAATGAAAATTTTAGTATTGTTAGTTCCGAGCGCCACGTAAATCAGAAATGTGTTGTACTATATAATTATCTACCTGTCCACAGAAATGAAACAATGCTCGAGGTTTTATTACAGAAACATTATGATGTTGTGAAGAATTTGCTGAACGATTCGTATGTGGAGGTTAAATTAACCAGTAGCTAAAATATTAATAAGCTATACTGCAATGTAAATGTGTTAGCAACTTTACTTATTTTTATTACTATTCATTCATTCAGGGCTGACCATTAATTATGGTCGCTCCCATAAAAATGCATGGTTATAACTATTACGTGCACTAATCATATCGTAACACCACAAAGTCTCATGATATCGTGTTCCATATCCTTAAGTAAACAGTCTTGCCTCTGTTCAGATGCACGTACGCGCACGCACGAACACAGTACCCGTCAATGCAACAATTTGTTTCTGCATCACTCGACAAGAAGCGTGGCCCGAACCTTGTACTTACCTCTCCGTACATGTGGGGCCCGCTGGAGCTTTGATGTGCCTCTCTGGTAAACAATCTCTTTTTGATTGACTGTGTGGTGAAATGGACCTTGATTGCGGCACCGGAGAGTAAAAATAGATGAACGCATTTGCATACTAAACAATTTGCCTATATAGCGATGTTGACTGGAAAAAAAAACCTATTAAGTCCGTTAGTCAGATAATAAAAAAAAAATTGACAAGTACCTATATTTTGCTTTATCATATTAAAAAAAATTGTTTAGATAAAACGCACTAAAGTTGGGGAGTGAGGGCTCGCTACGTCACAAGTCAGTATACTGGGCAGTGACGTTATGCCACATTTTAACGTATTGCCTACTCAATGCATTACACGTACTAGGAGCCTTCGTCGTTAATTGCATGTTGCACTTTAACGTAAGTACGAGTACTAGTAGAACTAGGCGCCCCACCGAATCGTGGTGCAATCTAGATGCAGTGTATATGATTTCATTTGCAGAGCATATTCATAGCCGGACTTGGGCACAGCTATACAGACAACTAACAGTGATCCCTTGACAAATTAGTTATGTCTCAATTCGATTACATTAGAATTTCAAACATACAGAATAATATGTTCCGAGTATTCGCTCATAGTAAGTACTTTATTAGCTAAAGGCAGTAGGTACATAGTAGTAGCTAGGGCAGTTATCTGAATTACTTCAACTTGGCACACAGAGGACCTCAAGCTTGTACAGGCACGAGCGCTAATATGTATCCCCTTACCAAAATACAAAAGGGATTTTCTCGTGGAATATTCACTACAACTTTGAGATAAGACCTATTTCATATGAGTGCGGGATCCAAAATACTACGTTCGTTACAACATAAAATTACAATCAACACAAGGGGAAAATCACTTTAATAAGTTGCTAAGTGTATACATATAATATCTATCAGTGCTCTCGACTGTACTACTGCGGTTTCCCTTTATTTCTCAAAATTTTGCTGTAAGTACTATGTTTCAATGAACACAAAGACATAAAGGCGCGATATTCTATAGAACTTTAATGTAATTTAGTTGGCATTAGCGATGAATATCATCCGTTCGCCTATCAAATTAATCCTACAAACTATAAAGCGTAGCGTCAGTTCTTGTAAACAGTTTCAGTTTGTGTCTGACCAGTCAGATGTAACCGCAGGGCAACTACAATCGGCTTAGCTACGGGACACAACGTCACGCTACAGGCAGGTAGAAATGGTCCACTTAACGAAGAACTTCTCCATTGAATACATGTTAAAATTAAAATGTAAGACTCGCCTAGCCTGATAAAGTACCTACCCACACATCACTTTGTTGCTTAAAGTTTTGTGTTTTGTTTCCAGCAGGTGACAGATGCGACACTTTAGAAAGCCAAACTGTGTCTGTTACTAAAGTCCGATATGATGTAAATAAATAAACATGTAGGTACTATACATATACCTGCGTACTGTCACGTATTGTCCGAACTAGTATATCTGCGCCTACACATGTCCTCGTGGCGGTGTGAGCGACGCCATCAAGTTGTGAACAGATTAAACCGCGTCAGGGGGAACCGTAAGGGCCGTAAGTTCAATCGTAGTTTAAACCGCAGAATAGAGTTTAATCTCTGGGCATAGATTATTTAATAAGATCAATGGACTACCATTGATCTTATAATTTAAACTGCTAGTGCTGTATAGTCGATCATAAATTGGCAGATTGTTTAAACTGCCAATTATTTATGATCGACTATAAATTGGCAGTTTAAACAATCGATTAGTTTAAACTAGCTCAAAGGGACGGTTAAAATCTTTTGTATGGATTAAACTGACCGTAAACTGACCAGATGGCGTAATTTGACGTGACAACCTTTCAAAATACAAAAGCTACACATTTCTACCTGCCTGAGTGCCTGCTTCAAACATTTCTGCGTATCTGTTCATTGAAGCTTTGTTGCGTGGTTATTAAAATGGAAAATTATTAACAGTGATTCAAAATTATATCAAGATACAATAATTGGAATCAATGGGATGTTAAAGAATTCATACAAGCAATTATAATTTTAGCTGAAATTATATACCACATGAAGACATGAAAATAACCCTCCAACGGTGGCGGCCTTTTTTCGCGAAGTTTTGCTTTAATATCGGGACTTCTAGGATACCCACGTGATATCGGCGCATGTGATTAAAATGACGATTACATAATACCATTTAGCCGAGTCACGCTCTCATAAAACTGGGTCTCTTTATTGTTCGACTGCATAAAAAAACGTCACAGACTCACAGATGTCAAATTTTTCAGTGTCAATGGTAAATGGATCTATTTGTTGCCATTATTTTAATGAATGTATGAACGAACTTCGAATAAACTAGAGAATGTTCGCATGTGTAAAAGACTAATCGAAATTTAAGTAAACTGTTCTTATTTTCCATTACGACATCAAGGTTGAGGCCATTCGATAACACGTTAGCACTCCTAATCTATGCAAACAGACCCGTATTTCTTCAAAATCAAAACGACTTTGTACTTACTGCTCTATTGATAGCACGCACCTACTTACATCAACTAAGACAGGCAATTCATACCTACTCCTGATTTTATTCATTAACTAACTATACGTAGGTAACTTAAAAGCTTAAAGTGCCTTCCTACGTAAATCAGCTAAAGAAATACCTATGCAGAACTTTAACATGCTGAGCTGATAGATTATAATTTGAAACAACATGTGCCCAGGTAATATGAAACCCATCATAATTCATAATAGGATACAGAACTTCATGTAAATACAATTTAAGACTATTGAGATTTGTTTTAATTCTCTACTTCCTTACTTCCGGGTACAGAATGCTTCTTCTTTCCGTGTGGTTAATGTAGTCATTAACCACCATTGCGTGTGCATTTAAAGCGGCCCATGGGCTTCTGAATTGACTTCACATCGTCGAGAACTATCTCTCACAGAATGTTACGAGGGGTGAAATAATTATGAACAGTATGTTACTAAACATTCGGCGACGCCTTTGACGCCATCACTGAGCTTCTGTTGTACTTACTTGCGTCTCGTTTGATATTATTAAACAACCGAGTTGATATTGTTTCTGTCATTATGTACTTACTTACAAACGTTTCGCTTCACAACAACGCTCATTCAAGATTTCCTTATTAAAGGCTTTTGCAGACCAGTGCGACTTGTCGCGCGACGCGACACGAACAATACAATTTCTAATAAAACTTCACGGTATAACAAAAACAGGTGTCGCGCTGGTCTGCACAAAGCTTCATTGTTTGAATATTTGGTTGAATTTCTCTACTTTTAATAGGTAGGTAGGCATGCAAACATCTTGAGAAAGTAGTTCCATAAAATATTATTCACCTAGGAGGTACTAGATACTTATTAACGTTTTATAAATTAATTAAATTCGTTCTGTATACGTTTTTAGTTTTTTTAGTTTTTATTTTCGCTTGATTATAGATTTCGATATTTTTTTGTTGGTATATTGGCGTGTGCTAGCTGTCATTATGGCAAATATATTTTATTTAATGTTTTGTGTTGAGTAATGTAAATTATTTGCATACTATTGTATAGAATCAAGTGTTTTCTAACTGAACAGACAGCTGTGCTGCTGGGGAGTTTGTTGCGCCACTTCTTCTCTCCAGCAAAAGCACTAGGAAGTGGTGAAGGGCGGGCGTTTTTGGGGGACTGTCTTATGTAATTTTGACGTTCGAAAAGTGCTGATCCTCAGCCTAGTTTGAATAAATGACTTTTGAATTTTGAATTCAAATCTTTATTGCATATCTCATCATCGCATGTGTGTACAAGATCTTAAAATAATAGTTACAAGTCCACATGGACCCTGTCGGGCACAACAATTTAATACAATATGAAAAGTACTATGCTTTAAAATTGTTAAGTAATACATATTAATTGTGCGTACATAAGTCATAATAGGATATAAGTGTACAGTTATCATTAAAAAACAAATCAATTTAAATATATAACTCACCGCCACCCCTGTCCCCTCCCCGGCTACACTGCCGGAGCACACAGGAGGCTCTCGACAACCAAGGTTCGTCATTCCCCATCACGTCTGTTGCAATAAGCTGAGCATTCATGAGGTCATCATCATCAGCTTCTAGTTTCACCACTTTTCTGACTCTTAGGAAATGTACTGACCTACTTTTTGTTTTCCTATGAACTATCTGACTATCGAACCCTTTTTTTTTGGGTCGGTAATCATCAAATAACTTCTCCCGCTCTGGGCGGAGCGGGAGGGCTTGTCAGACTCTTTCTGACTAAACTCACCTGTTTTCCTTCAGTTGCCTGTACGTTGCCACTGTTGCCAGGGGCTACGGACTTTCATGCAACCCGGCAGGCATCGGCCCTGGCGGACCCCGTCAGTTGTGCTGACATCTAACCCGACAACCGGAATAAAGAATATAAATTCTACGAAAACATTAGAAGGTACGTACCTACTGTTGGAAGTAGACATTCTTGACATAACTTTTTGTGCCAAATGAAGAGTTCAACAAAAACTCGTTCTGAAGTATTAAACGCTTAGCTTTAATAAAATAGTATACCTTATTAGAAGTCAGCCTCCTAAACAAACTAATTTTCAGCGCAAACTTTCCAAGAATTAATTCAAGAGAGCAATTAAAATTATAAAGAAGTTGATTTATTTTAAAGTGATTCGAAAATTAATTGATAATCAAAACAGGGTGAGACGAGAATCATTTTGTTTATTATTAGGGTAGCGACCCTTAGGCTACCAAACAGAACCCTATTACTAAGCCTCCGCTGTCTGTCGGTCTGTCACCGGGCTGTATCTCATGAATCGTAATAGGTAAAAAAAACCACAGATTGTATAGTTCTATGGCCGCTATAACAACAAATAATAAAACGATATGGTACGGAACCGTTCGTGTGTGAGTCCGACTCGCACTTGGCCGGTTTTTATTATTTTCAGCTAAGTAAAGAGTATAAAAATCTTGAGGCTTATCGAATTCTCACTCTAAAGGATAAGCCTCAAGATTTTTAAGGCGAAAATATCCTTATTAAGGACATTTAGCTTCTATGAAAATATTAAAGTTCCTCTAATCCGTCACGCGCCGCGCCGGCGCAAAACCGTTAACTGTCAAACGGCGCGTGGGTGGTCCCGAGACCCCCCACGAAGCCTGCCACTTAAGATTAGAACGACTATATCTCTAAAGTTTCGTATGGGAGCTATTTATAATACTTACGTAGTTGGAATCGGTATAAAATAAGCTAACACAATAAAACTAGATAACTAAATGTTATTTTCCTATTATATTCTTAATTTTAATGTAAAGTCACGAGGAGGGGGCTTTTTCCCCATTACCGTAAAGAAAAAAATAATTGAATAATATTGAAAATATTTTTATCTATTATTATTATTTTTTTAAATTGATATATTATTTAACGTTAAAGAATTACATAAAAAACTACACGTTTCCACACAATATTCACATAAAAAAATATTTTGTCACTTACCGGCGCAATGACGTCACCTTCCGACGGCCGCCGGCCCGATAACGGAACCTGTTTTTTCTATTGTTCTCTTCAATAATTCACACACAAACACTTTTACGCTGAAGTTTATCTTTTGTTCGTCATTTATACAATAGCTAACAGAGATTCAACTGATATAATTGTTTATTTTTAACAAAAATAACACCACGTTTGACCACGCCATTAAAAGTTTTAACACGGACGAAAACGAAGCAATTTATTTGGATCACAGTTTTTATTACGTTGCACTATACTCAAATCTGAACGTACATTCGAACTTATGATGTTATTTACTCATGGGAAAACACTACACAAAGGCTTGAGGACTACCGAAAATAACTAAAACAAAATAAAATCGAAATCAAAACACGAGACAAACACCACACGCGCGGCCATTTTGCGCGCAGACCGTATGAACTGAATAAATATTGAATTTATTCAATGAATTTACTGTCAGATGTCGGTCATGTCATGTTTTATGTCATCGTTGGTTCATAGACTTTAATTATAAACCTGTTCCACCAAAGTAAACACTATTTATAATACAAATAACAGACAAAATTGACTGGGCCACCCGGGGGGACGCGGGCGACCCCGAGCCAAAACTGTCAGTTTTGACATTGGGGTTATGCGCGACCCAAAAACGTATAAGAGGTACGTAAGTTTTATTTAATACGTTTAGTTCATTCTTGTTTTTTGTTTAAGGTTTTACTATTTTGTACTTTTTAGTTTAAACTCAACGACGCGGATCACGCTATCATATTGAGTTGAGGAGTTCCTATGGCCATCTTCGGGCTCCATCATCAGACCAGCTCCATGGAATTATATTTTTTAAATATAATTCCATGGAGTCAGTAAATGTAGACAAAAAAAAATTTTTGTTGTATCTTCGAAATGATGCAACATTTAGACTTGATTTTTATGTTAAATGATGCTTTAATTATTCAGGTATCATGTTATTAACATAAATCAAACATAAAAGAAATGAAGTCTTAAATATAACACTTTTTCTCGAAAAAGCTCTGAGGTAAGTATCAACAAAAGAGGCAACAATTAACATTATGTTATGCCAACTGATATAGAAGAAAACAAATATAATATGTATGACAATATTTTTTGGTACTAATAAAAGTGATTTTAATACAGAATTGTATGGAACACATTTTCTTATTAATTTACAATACAAATCAAATACAATTCAGGCAAGTGAATATTGTGATGTCGCCTTTGATACACCTAGCTTAGGCCCAGTCATCGCAAGAGATGGGTATATGGAATCCAGTCAGCACGAAGTATCTTCATTACAGGAGACGCCGCAAATAATACAAAAATATTTATTGATTTATTTTATTATTTACACACAATAAAATACATAAATAGATACTACATTTTTAGCGCGTTTATACGTTTTTACTGAACTCGTGGTAGAGCTTTTAGCAGAGGTCTTATGGTTTTGGACCAAGAAATCACTAGCGTCTTTCTGCATGTCTAATGATCCAGCTACCGTAGATATTTGCGCTATCACATCTGGGGTAGATATTAACACGTTAATACTGACCCCGCCGATTTGTTAATTATAGCCCCAAAGGTACATTTAACAAAATATTGGTTAATAATTACACCAATACAGCAATGTTGTTATTAAGTATGAAATATGCTTCTAGAAAAACAAAGAACATAATCATAGCACCGTATAAAGAATAAATCAAAAAAATTAAAAAGTTTAAAAAATTTCGTTCCGTGCGTGAAAATGTCGTCCAGCATATAACACATTCGCATGACGCGCAGACCGCAGCTGACCAACCCCGAGCCATGCGGCGTGATCTAGTCGGCATATTAAAGCATGAGCTGTAGGTGTAGTGTGTATAGTTTTAGAGAAAATCACTTGTTAATACTTACCTCTGTTAATTGTAGCCCCGGTCTCCCCTATTTCTAGTTTCAGCTCAATCGGATGCCAGGAAGTGCTTGAAAAATGGATGACAATTAGAGTGACTGGAATCAAGCTAAAAAAAGCTTGTTAAAAAAATCAACATTAGTTTCGATTGTTTCTGAAGCACTCTTAACAATCTACGTAGTGTACTTGTAGTCATATAGATACCTACCTATTATGGAAATCTATTGCTGTTAATAATACCTTTTCTAGGAATAATTATTTTGATAGCCTAGCTAGATAATAATTCCTCGTTCCGAAAGAGTTTCTATTACTTATACAACCGTAACTACATAAAGTATAGATTATAGATACCTAATCGCGCGTTTTTTTTTTCGTAATTTAGTTTTCAGTGTCGCAGTTTTAGAAAATCTTCATCTTGAATAATTTATATCGAAAGTATCGATTGTTCCCTTGAAATTGTGTTTAATTTGTGTTGAAAATACAAATTAAACACAAATTCACTTTGATACTTTAGTTGAACAAATAATCTTTACGACCAGTGCAAAATAATGATTTTATGAACTTACCGTAAGCATGAGGGCCGTATGTCACCTAGTTACGGTTTTTATGTCTAGGAATTTCGTTAAGAACGGTAACAAATTACAAACGTAGTAAGGATTAATGTCTATGAAAAAAAGATCTGTCTAGTCTGTAGTCTGGTTAAACTCAGTAATTTTTTTAGAGTAATAGTGCTCTAAGCTTATACATATATAGGCACTTCACATCGCTCACACACAACTTGTATATTTTGGTTTTCTGATCTTTCTCCCTATCACATTCAGAACATCTTGTTTTGGATCGTGACATTTTTCATTTTTGCTGGTGGTTCAAGAGCTATTTCACCGAGCAATTCATGTAAGCGCATGCGCGAATTTTTCGGAATCCGTGGTTTGTCTTTGCGGATTCTCAAAGTTCGTCTATGAAAGCCGAATATCCTAAATTACGAATGAAGTTTCTTCTTTGATTAGTTTTCCCTATTTCGATGCCCATTATTCAACATCTGTAAAAACATGGCATTGATGCTTGTGTGGTTTAACATTGAAAATAATATAGTAAGGGGCGCTTACACCAGCGCTTAGCATTACGAGACACGTCATACGGTCTGGAGAGTTTGTCAACTACATTCACTCCACTTTTAGTTTTATTTTAAACTTTGTCTCTTGAACTGACATTTATGTGTAACTTTGACCTCAATTATTTTTTGTGCCATGAAAATTCTAATGCATGCATCTTATTTGTTGTTGCTGTATTTTTCGTTTTTCATTTGTTTAGCACTGTGGAGGATAAAATATAATATTTGAACACCATAAGTAATGGTAGAATGTAAAGGGGCCATTATAGTTTTAAGATAATACAGTGTAAACCTACATTTTCGCAAATAAATGGATTTGAATTTGAATGTCTTAGACCACACATTGATCGTACTTAAACTTACATCTTTTTTGCATCCTCAAGAAAAGTCATGGACACAAGACGTGTCCACTGCATTCTGCTACTTAATAAACATTTAATTTTAAATTTTTCACCTTTATGGGTCACTCTTTTAATAAATTTTGAGAGAAGCTAGATTGAACATTGAAAGCACATTATACGTATTAAAAATGTCGTTTAATAGTGAATAATATGAGTTTTTCAAATCCTAATGTTCATATTCTAAATTTAGATTAAATTTTCATAGGTTTCGCATTTTGTTTAACAAGTAATTTTTACCCTTTAAGGAGTATGAAGGAAATTGATAAAGCAACACACGTAAATGTAAATGATAAAAAGGGGAGGAAATTTTTATTTAATAACTTGTATTCCCTCCCCGAGCTCTTATTACTGCTTCCATACTTTCGTTCTTCATCGATCGGATGAGAGTCACGATCAAATATTGTGGCATTCCATTCCTCTTGGATTGAATTTTGCAGCTGGCTAAGTGTTTCTGGGGCAGGATCTCTTACACGAATTCGTCTCTTTAATTCATCCCATAGGTGTTCAATCGGATTCATGTCCGGGCTTCTTGCTGGCCATTCCATAATAGAGATACCGACTTCGGTAACATAATCTCGTACGACGCTCGCGGTGTGAGCCCTAGCATTGTCATGCATGAATATGAAACCGTTGCCAATAAAATGTGCATAGGGCATCACGTGTGGCTCAAGACACTGTTCGATGTACCGATGACTGTTTAGTGCAGGCAGACGTGGCCCAGACACAAAGACAAGCTCTGTCTTACCGTCGGCGCTGATTCCTCCCCAAACCGTCCACGAACCGCCACCATAGCTGACCTTTTCTTCAATGCAGCATTGTGCATTGCGTTTTCCATATCTTCTGTAGACCTTGTTCCTTCCGTCGTTACCATACAGCATAATTTTACACTCATCAGAAAAGAAAAGAGGACTGGAGTTTGAAGTTCCACTGGAGGTATGACCAATTTAGGTGCTCACGTGCAAAGCTAAGGCGCGCTCTTCGATGGTCTGCAGTTAATTTCGGCCCATTTGCTGGCTTGTGCGGTACCAGTCAACGTTCCTTCAACCTTCTTCTACTCGTAATTGTAGAGGCACAGCCACCCTACGTACTACATGAAGCTGCTGCTGCAGTTGAAAAGCATTAAGCGAAGGCGTCGATTTCGAAAAGAAGTTGTTACAATAAATCGATCATCTCGCTCAGAAGTGACCCGATTCGATGCCAGATCCTGAACGGCGTGAACAAACCAGTCTCCCGATAGCGTTTGTAGACTCTATGAACAGACGACAGGCTTAGATGCAATCATTCAGCCACAACAAGCTGACAAGTCCAGAATCCAGCAATGCCACCACTTGGGCGGCTTCTGCGGGCGAAGTATCCATATGTTTTAGAAATGTTTTAGAAAAAAACACTTTTTCAGAAGTCCTAAGGTCACAGTACACACACAGTAGGTATACAGAACAAACAGAACATAGAACAAAAAGTTTTAAGATAAGCGCAAATTTTTAGTTTTCAAAGGTGAAATGTATTCAAACTCTAAAACACACATTTCTCTCAAAACAGTGAATCATTTCATTTATAGGATAAACAAATAAAATTCTAATTTTGAATTTTCGCTTATCACTGTAATGGCCAAATTGCCAGCTGTACCAATCACGTGATTTTTTTCATGGAATACAAAATCTCTTTTGTGTTAAATTAGGACAGAAACCATAAAAACGGAAGTGTTTCGATTTTTCTGATGAGAAGTGTACCTATATTCTTAAATAATACACTTTTTTCTGATAATCCATACAAAACATAAACTTGTTTCGATTTTTTTGATGAGAAGTGTAATATTTGTTAGAAAAGAAAGAAACAAGACAAGACAAACATAAAAAAATCTGATGGGTATATACAGAGGAAACCATATAACCCTCCGCCAAATAAAATGGAAATTGTAGGTAACAATATTGTGCTATGTTGGTTTGCAAAGTAAACTGGTTGCAAACTGCTGGTCCTGCTCCATTGGATAATTTAGAATCTACACAAAATCAAACTGATTGCTAATTAAATTGTATATTTTATTTTTTTATTATATGACATTGATTTTACTTCTTCACACACGGACTGTATTGTATATACTGAATTGTAATTTTTTAGGAAAATCGTCTATTTATACAATGTTTGTAAGGTGCTCACATAGAGCACCATGTATCTATCACATAATATTATTAATTTATCTGTCATTTGCTCCACTTTAAATTCTTTTTACTTTGTGTAAGTAGTAATTTTATTTTAGGTGCACTGCATCGTCTTCACATATAATTATATAACTAATGTACCTATACAAAATATTGTAAAACATTTTAAAAGAGTAACGGTGTAGTTTCTTGCCCATTCATCTCCATACGAAAACTACCTTTTGGAAGGGGCGGTAGAATCAATACTATATTTTGTAAATTTTGACGTTCAAAAGTGCCTTACAAGGGCCTATTTGAAATAAATGATTTTACTTTGACTTTGAAACACTAATAACAAATAAAGATCTATATTGAAAAATGTAATTTTCAAGTCATTCCTACCTTTGTACTCAGCGCCATCTACTTAAGTTGACATGAAACTTCTTCAGAGAGTACGTCGAGTCGAGAGCGCTCACTAAAATGAGTCTGAGAAGCATACCGAGTATTGTGCTAGATAGCACAGTTCACAGATGGCGGTAGTATAGCTGATGTAAAAAACTTTTGTTGCGTTGAACAAAACTATGAAATGAAAATGTCATTGCTTGTAGAACTTGTACGTTGGTGTTTTTTTTTTTTTACTGATGCATTTTTACGTAAAACTGTATTGATCTAGCCATTACAAACGTGACTGTAGTTTAAGGTTCTGTTCCCGGGTTGAGCAAAGTGTTTACCACCTTGTCTTTGGAACCGAGCTGATTAAATGGCTCACGGCTATTAGGACTCACCGCAGATGGTGAGGCCTAATCTTCATAATTCACAGCCTGTTTCCATTCACTACTGAATATTATTAATATGGCTCCTTGATGTTGTGCCATGCTTCCCAGGTCTATGCGAGTCTCACCCAGGTCTGACCCACGGTCCTTTTCAACCATCAGCTGTTAGTCTGACCTGAGAACACTTCTATCATCTCTCAGACACCACGCCTTTACAAAACGGTAAAAATACGAACCTATTCATACTTCTCTATATTCAGTTGTGTTATACCTACCTACAATATACAACACAACTAAATTGAAATGTATAATCCACCATCCCACCACACTGGGCCCACGTGGTGGATTACGGCCCACTCCGTCTCGCAGAGAGGAGGCCTGTGTCCCAGCAGATTATGCTATGTATAGAGGAGCAGCACCTGTAGTCTTGAACTCTTGACCGGTTAATGCCTCAGGACAACCAAGGAAAGAAACGGAGTAGCTATACTAACTATTATAATAATGTATCATCGTGATTGTAATGCGGTGACAGTAGCATTGTCTAAAGGTCATAACCGGTACGACACACATTTTGGTTGAATGTAAATAAGTAAGCAAATCAGGTCGTCCATATTTATTAGGTTGCTCATTATTCAGTACAGTTTGCATTATAAATTAACCTACTAAGTGGCCGGCGCGCTAACTGCCATTATCTGAGGCCTGATGAGCTTCACTGCGAGTGTCGTTATAGCGTGACTGGTGTCACCGCACCGCACAGCTCCGTGCAGAAGGACCACAAGCTAAAACGAACTTGAATTCACAATACATGCTCACTACGCTATAGGTAATGCGTAGCAGTCTTGATTCCCTACAGTAGCGCATCACATCAGGTGCACTATGTTAGTTCTAGTTGTCGTGTTTGCTTGCCATAGGGAGTGGATCTTCTGTGTCCGTCTGTAGCGTGTGGTGTTGTGTGTTGCGCTATCAGTCCGCGAGATGTCACAGTTCAGGGGCTATCGCACGATTTATTATCTGTGGCGATAGCGCAGCGACACTCTGCAACACTCACACACTCACAAATGTACCTACGTGAGTGTTGTCAACCACACTCGTCATTATAGATTGTGTTTTTGTATCAAAAACAATTTTTTTATGAAGTTTAAGTAGGTAATATTTTATGATTTTTTGCGCTGGGCGCTTCTTCATCTTGCTTACTACGCTTTAGTGTGAAGGTACTTCAGTTGGTTCCACCAGGCTTGCCCAACCAACACCACTCTCACTCACTAAAATAAATATAAAGTCAACTTAGAAAAATATGAATTAGGCCTTCATTCAAAAACCAAAATTGAAAACGTTCCTTGGTGTGTAATGAATGATGCTCTACATGCGATGAACCCTCTCAGTGCGACCAGCATCCTAAACAGCAGCTTCGCTAATGGCCCGCACATGCATGCATGCGTTCTCGCACTGGTCGTGAGTAGCCTTGTGAGCTCGTGCCGGGCCCGGAGAGAAGAGATTAACGGGCAGCACCTCGTTCACATTGGCTCTAACTGACAACAAACTGCAATCACCAATCCAGTGATGATTTTGGCAAATCTTCTATCGTTAAATAGTGTTTGTAAGAACTCAATAAGAACACGGAGGTGTTTGCCAAGCCACATGACACAGTAATACCTTCTAGTACAATTTCCTAGCTGTGACAGTACCTATTTAGAACATTGTTAGGCTAGCAATGTGCAGGCAGTGTAAGGTAAGACTCGCCAACGACTTTCACTGCACCAGGAACCCACTGCCAGCCTTTTGTGGACAGAAGCCAAACATTAAATCAATAGGTACTCCGTTGTATTAAGATCTAAGAAAGGTGATCCAGCATTTCAAGAGATCATAGTAGGAATACAATTTACTCTTACTAAGTAAGTTTGTTAAGCTACTACCATGTTTTACTTTACCATTACCTACTATTAATCCTAAAGTTGAAAAGTTGTTGTAACGATAAAGTGAAAGTGTATGTAGGTAAGGGGATGGGCAGTGGCGCTAAATAACTTTAGCTTTTGATAGAATAACCAGATTTGTGAAGCTGCCTTGTCACAATATTTTTTTCTCCAAATGTTTTGTGGCAATACACACGTAGGCCTCTGTATAGTGTATATACGAGTATATATATACAACTGAGCACGTCACCATGTCGGAAGCGGTCATTCGATAACAACTTTATTATATACTTACCTACCTTCAACCACTTCCGATGAGTGGCAACCTGGGAAACGTATAGGTACCTACAGTTGCTACGGAGGGAAGTATTCAGAGAACGACTAAACACACAGAATCACATTAATTGAAGTGATTAATGAATAAACAAAACCCAACACTATGTTGCCGTAATCAAGTAAAGCAGCATGATATCGAGTGCGTCATAAACTAGTTGCAGTACTGGCTGCAGTCAGGTCTTGTTTACGACGCGGTATAGCGCAGTGCTGCCATACACGGACGGAGTCCGGGCTAGTTCAGCAGGCTCGTAAACTATGCAATATTTAATACTTTAATAGCTCTACCCACCATCAAGTGTCGTACAAACACGTACATAGCAGATAGATACCAGGCGCGGTGCTGTCAACGACGAGGACACAGAGCGCCTGCTCACCACTTACAGCCTATTTATGAGCTTGTATGGAAAACTGATAGAATATTGAGACTAACAGAAACGTAGAGCCATTTGTTATTAGCAGTAGTAATGATCGATCCCTTGTTCCCTTCTGCTAACTAGTAAATAAACGTTTCATTTCCACCAATCATAAATACTTATTGAAATAGCTCATCATAATATTAAATAGGGACAAACTTGCCAATGTATCCATAGTCAAAACATTTGATTAATGAGTAATATCGATTCGATATCAATCGTGTTACTACTGAAAACAATGCTGCCGTGTAAGTATCATCTTGCAATTGACGATCTTAATGAATGTTGAACTACCGGTGCGCGGGCGCCGAGCTCTAGGGGCCCGAGGGCAGGATAATAGTGTTACGTGCCCGCGGGCCGAGGGCCCGGGGCATGCCCGCGGTGCAGACGGGCATCGTTCACTTGTCGCGCCATTCACACAGCGCCGCTCATTACCGCCCGCCATGCGCCGCCCCGAGATAATCAACACAATAGATACTAATCGCCATTTAATTGATCCTAATGAAATCGGTGATCAATATCGACAGTCAACAGTGTTATACGATGTCGTACGGGTCGCCTACTTAAAAGCACTCGGTCAGCGACTTCATCTGCTTGGATTTCGTACTCTTTCCTACAAACTTTCGTAAGTAGTCATACAACCCCCTTTTAGGGGGAGTTTTGATTTGATCGATACTTACTGTTTCTGGGGATTCGAAGGCTTGACATTTTATAAATAGCGTGCACACCGTATTTACAACACACATTTTGCAATTCCCAGATACAAACACAATGAATAAGATTCTGCTATGAATAATGCGCAAAAAACCTTTACTTACATAATAATTTTGTTTTTATTCATTCTAAAAATATCCAAAAAATAAATGGATTGTAATCTGCATGTTTATACGTTGTTACTTAAATTTGCATAACGGTGTAATTACAAGCAAACCACGCACCAACATGTTCAAGCGATTCGTTTTATATAGCGGAGGTCACGAGTCACGACCAAGCTGTTTGAGGATCATTCCAACTTCATCCGAAGCTAATCGGTCGATTATTTGGACTATCACGTTCTTACTTCTTACATAATATTGTATACCTAGCACTTTCATCATTCTTGATCCTGTTTTTTGCTGGGCATAAACAGCTGAGTTCAGACTGAACGTACATTCTTCAACGTGAAGGTTATGATAGCCTAGAAATGTAGTGCCTGGTGTCTGAATGACCGGCAGACAACAGCTGGGTAGGTCACCACTGACCACTGTTGCCAGTCTGCACCGCGCCGGCTGGCGAGTGTCAAACTCATGATGTTAACTGCGGCTAAAGAACTAAATTACCTATAATGTGTAACTTTGTCCGATGCCTTAAATGTCACGAATGCCTCCTCTCTTTATTGCAGTTCTAGATGATATTATATGATGATAATCCAAATAAAAAGATTGCAAGGGAATTTACCAATAACCGGTATTGGTAAATTCCCTTGCAATCTTTTTATTTTTTAGAAGCTCTGAGAGTAGAACTGTAATAAAGCCATTCGAAATGATCCATTAAATACACAGAAATTAAATGATTATTATTCTTAGTTTATTGCAATGTTTACTATAGTGTTTTGGAGAAAAGTCCTTACAGCCAAACGTATTGAATTAATTAATGTTTAATTATTAACTAAGTATATTTAATTAAAGAGATCAACGACGCCGCCCAGTAGCGCGATAGTGCACTCCTTACATAAACACCCGCCCTTTACGTAACAACCTGTATACAGCGCACCTGACGGCGGCTGTTATACAGCGTGTTGCCCAAAACAATGGAGCAATCATATCAATGTTAATTGAAACGAGTTTCAATCAGGTTGTCTAACGCGCGGTGATGGCCCGCGGAGGTGAGGCAGCAAGGGGGAGAGGAGGTGGAGGAGGGGGGGGGGGGGGGGGCAGCAAGTCCGATACCACACATAACAAGTAAGTACAAATGTAGAAGGCACACTCAATACAACAGCGTTTGAAAACAGGCTCAAGCTAAGTGCGAGTTGCTTTCGCCCTGAGTACTTGGGTGTACCTCGGCAAGACGACCATGACCCACCTCAATACTGCTCTGCTGACTGGTACAAGCCCAGGCAGCCGGCCTTATGCCCACATTGCCCACTACCTTATTTTGACAACCGTAACGAGTTTGTTACTGGCGCAGTGGGGCCTGCCAGACTGAGTTCACGCCGGAACTGCTAGCTAGGAATATCCAGGTGTTTATTGAGCAGACAATAAGCAAAGCCTGTGGGGCTGCTAGTGCGCTCTCTATACGTCGCCTGCCTCGCGGCCGATGCACGCGGCGGCCCTGACCCGCCGCCGAATACTTCGGTTCAGCGTCAGCACCTACTTACCGACCAGCCCGACCGGCTAGCTGATCGAGTTATTCACACACTTTCAAGTCACGGTATTTCATATACCTACCGCTACCTACCTGTTGATTCGCTTCCGTGCTACTGACACTTAAAATACGGAAAGTTCTGTCCATTTCATTAAAAAATCGTACAAGTGTTGGAAGTTTCGGCATTACACCCATATTTCATAATGCGATAAGGATAACTCCATTTTTGCAGATCATTGTTTTTGATTGTGTGTCCGCCTCGGCCACGTAGCAAGATAAGAAATAATGTGCTATCGACTCGACGACGCCGGCATCTCCAATTCTTCATGCTGTACCCTGACACTATGATTACCTACAGTCTGCTTCTCCAATGATCTGGTCTAATTTATTTCGTAGCGAATTCCTAGAAAGTTAAATCTTTCTCTAAGCACTCTTCGCCATTGTAGTTTTTGGCTTACAAGAGTTGCAGTTCTCTTGAAATAGGATGGAGGGCATTTCCAGAAGAAACCTACCCTATATATATAGGTATGCTGCGCTAGAATTAGGTTTTCATATCAGCAATTTATGAAACAAAATAATAAATAATGATGCTATTGATTACATAACCGTTCATTAACTGTTGGTCGGTGGGCCGCGCGATAGTGCACAAACACTAATCTCGGCACATCTCGTGCTCGTGAGTCTCGTGGCGTACACTAGCTGGATCAGCTACAATTTTCTGCTCATTGGAAACGGTTAAATATTTTATTTATAGACACGTATTTACGTACATAATTTAACTACTTACAGACTTAAAATAATAATAAATTGGACAATTAATAATATAATTGGAAACCGATTTACTACTTTAGATATAACCTAATAAGTAGCAACGCAAAGATTACCTAAGTAAATATAATTATTTCTGTATTATGTTGCTGCTTCTGAACGAAACTTTCAAAGGATTAGTGTAATGCAGTGTATTAAATTAGTTGTATCTGTCAGTTTCTTATCACTTCCTGATATGATATAGATTAGCAAAACAATTAATTGCTAATGTTATCTACACGAGGCGACAGAGCAAGGTCTTCTCAACCTTCGCGACCACCTGCTCAGCAATGAACGAATAACATTAATAATGAATGCCGATGTAGGCCCTACGCCCTACACGTTACCTAGGTACACCACGGCTACCAAGCAGCAAGCAACAAAAACAGCAACTCACCCGTAAGAAAATGAGAGAAATACCTACAATTGTATAGTGGATCGTTGACTATGTGCTACTTGTCTGGCCGTGTTATCGATAACAATCATTTTGATACATTCGCGTGCTTTTAAATAACCATGTATTAATACAGATTTTGTAGCTATTCTTACAAACCTATAAGAATAGCTACAAAAGCTGTATTTGTAGCAATTATAGCCTATATTAATAGGGACCTAACATCACGAATCGCTTGGGGTTAGGAAGAGGTGTACCTATGTATTGGGACAAAATTAATTAATTAATTCTACAATCAGTCCCGCCCGAAAGGGGTAGCGCAACGCAACACGGTGCAACACGCTGCAGCAACACGGTGCATACGCTGCAGCATGGTGCACGCTTGCACAGCGCACGATGGGCTCAGCGCGCGCTGCCCGCCGGGCAAACATCGCGATAACCAAGTTTATCGGAGCCTCATAAAAACGTATCGGCGCCTTATCTGCTGTCACCACTACAGAAATAGAGCAACGAATATTTATACTTAATCACTATAATCGGAAAATAACGAAGAGACACGCCGATAACACTGCGACCTCTCAATGTGTCCGGCTACCACACAACTTAGAACCGACCTTATGTTTGTCACGTTAGGGTATTTAACTCGTCGCATGGTGCGGGGCTGTGATAAGACGTGCCCCCTGACCCGCGCTTCTCGAAGCGGCCGTATCTCAAGAACGTTCTATCAGCGTATCGGGGTCGCGCGCACTGCTCCCGCGTCACATGCCGCATGCTCGCCGGACGACCAGGAAAATTATACACTTATTATTATGTACATCATTTATATGAATTAGCAAACACATCTAGATATATATACTTAGTGGGAATGAGCTAGTGGGCCCGTAAAATATACTGTTACACACTAATCATTCAAGAAGATATTTTTGTGGGCTGACGTTTGTAAATTAAGCTAAAAGAGAAAGAAGGCTTTCAGATCAGCGCAGACACATCAGTTCAGCAGTGACAAGAGTAGCCGCAAACCTTACAAGATGCTGCGTCCGATGTTAATGTACCGTAGAACAATCCTACGCCGTCATCTCCGCCACTGTCACTACAACACTAGTCCCGGGCTCCAAGCATGCTATACTTACCTAAAGCACAATGAGCCGGCTAGCTAATGCAATGCAACGTTAGGTCCATTTTTTATGAATTTTCATAAACTTCGTAAATTAAAAACCTGCAACTTTACATTTTTCGTAGTCACGCGATGCTAACATGTTGTCCATTTCGCCGAAAGATAACCACGTGGCTGCAAGTACACAATAAGCTGCTATATGTCTATGAACAAAATGACTCTAGAAGAAGAACGAGAAGCACCTGCAAGCACACAACCATCACAACCTGCAGGGATATTGACAATCAGTATAAATACAGTAAAGCAATTTACTTTCACCGGTCAACTTTAATGTTATCATCCAGTAGCTGCCACCTCCCACACCTAAACTGCCAAATTTTAGTAAAGTGATCAAAAGATTGCCGTTTATGAAACGCTGACTACGATTTGTAAGTGGTCCATTACTAAGCGTTTTGACTACAGTCGCTGATTGAGGCTCTGTCTGTTGCTCTATGTCAATGTTTCTTGCTCTGTTTCTGACTTCACTTATCTACACCTTTATTGTTGATTATGTCAGAGAGCATGACACTCCTATCCTAATCATTGTTACTTTGCTACATTCCCACACTCAACAAGTAGTACAGTCGTAAGTGTCGTGACCGATATTAATCCATTTCCCAAAAGACCAAACTGTTACAGAAAACTTTATTTACTTCAGTTATTTTACTGTAGTGAGTTGAATACACGTTTTGTACTTCGTAATGTTTCCGTCTTGCAAAGTTTTAGTTATTGTGCAAACTTTGTTTTTTGCAAAGCTTGTTTTCTGAAACCGCTGCTTACATTGTGCATACATAAAATAAAACATTTTGCATCGTAATGAATGTAACGTCAAATGTGACGTCAGCATCAGCAGTGCGCGTAGGGCACTGGGCAGTGGGCACGTGGGCACGTGGGCACGCAACAAGGAACGTTTCAGGAGTTATGGCTTGTTTGCCGAGTGTGACCGAAGCCGGTCGGGCACAAACAGTGGCGAGCCCGTGAAATAGAATATTTGCATCGCGCGTTGTAATACATTAGCGAGACATTACCGTCAGAGCCAGTCGCTCTAGTCCCATTGCTTCCAAATCCAATATACCAAACATCAATTATTGCTGACACGAGATCCCATGTGAAGCTTTCTGCTCTGAGTACCACTGATTACAGTCGTATGGCTTGCTAGAAAAAGTCTCATGTCATTTTTTATTGGATCCCTAGTACGGTAGGCCGCACGTCAGTGGTAACTAAACCAGTATTAGCCTGGACTCTTGTTCTATTGAAACTCCCTACTACGCCAAGCCAGTTCAAGGTCAAAGGGTTAGCACTGACGTGCGGCTTACTGTACTAGGTCGAATCATTATGTCATCTGAATTAAGACCGCAAAAAGACGTGTGTAGACACTGTAACTACTCGTCTACTACTCCTCGTGGCCTGACAGAGGCCAGGGGGCCAGGGGGGCAGGGGTCGACACGTGTGCACTTGGCCAAACACGCGGGATGTGTGTCAGAGCTGACATACTCACACACCATTACTCCACTTTGCCGAGCAAACACCGGCTCGCGACACACGCCTACTCGGCGCGGGCTGAGTCGCGAAGACACGAAGCGATCGAAGGAATGTCTCTTCTATAGAGAAGGTGACACATCAAAGATTCGATACATCCAGCAATCTGTAGTTTTGTGATGTTATTTGTACAGTGTACTTACCAAATAATAAGCGATCTCGTAACAACTAAGTTGAATCTAAGATACTTAGTTGGAGAATCGTTTTTCTATTCTGGTGGCCGCCATATTGATTCTGGTTTTCAGGAGCTGCAGTGGTTGAGAAATGTGGGGAGGGGTTGTCCCAAAAAACAACTAAGTTGACGTAGAACTCCTTCATCCAATAGAACTTCATCAAAATTGACTTTTCTTTGTTTGACTCATAGCATAAATATTAAATTTTGCTAAACAGGTGCATACTCATTTTCAGGTTGTGGACAATCGCAATAAAGATTTTAGAATGTTTTTTACTCAAACTAATTGATGATTCCAGGGTCACTTTCTATATGAACATGCGTGGTTAGGTACAGATGATCGATGCTACGTGGATAGTACAAGGGTACATGTAGCTCACGTGGCGATTCAAATGAGACAGCTTGGCCGACGCCATTGACTCACAAATGCGGCGCCGCCACTCGCGAGCGCCGGCCGCGGCCGACTTCGACGCGGCGTAGGTACTTCTACCCAAACACCAAGTCAAAGTGTAAGCTATCGTGAATGGCTCACTGCTACTTTTGGTGTCTACGCCAAATAATTGTGAAATGGGTTGGGTCCACTGCTAAAAAAGCACTATAGCCAATGACTACCCGGAAGTCCGGAACATTAACATTGGCAGAGAGATTGCTGAGCTGTACTCTTCTCTACCCATCCTCTTGAAATAAAGTAAAGTAAGGTAAAGTAAACTTTTATTTGCATTGATTGCAGGTTCAGAAAATAAGATGTGACAATAATAAAATATTAGTAAAAATCTTTTTAAAACAAGCTTTTATTGAACTAAAAAGTACAAAATAAACCTTACGTAAACAGATAACTTTAATGTTTTCTTAAAAGCTTGAGGCTTGTCTTTATGTTTAAGAAGAACGTTCACGCCTCAAGCTTTTAAGAAAACATTAAAGTTATCTGTTTACGTAAGGTTTATTTTGTACTTTTTAGTTCAATAAAAGCTTGTTTTAAAAAGATTTTTACTAATATTTTATTTTGTGTTTTTTAGCATTAGTATTTTGATAAAATATCTGTTCTGTCACTTTCACTTGTCTAAACAAATCCAACGAGTTCAACACAACAGGGCTACCTTGTAAAGTTGAGGTTTTCCTGTGGCTACCTTCCGGCACTATCATCACACCCTAGACTACACCTCGGGAAATAGTTTTTGACAAAAGATCTTATTTAATTGAGGATTTTCTATGACCACTTTCTATGTGTCATCTCTTTTCAGCTCTATCATCAGACCCTGGATACTAATTTGGGCTATAGTTCTAGTCAAGACAAAACCAACCAGTTCAAACCCGATGGTAGTCTAGTTTTTTTTTGAAGTTCCTATGTTAAATCTGAATTCCATTGAAGTATAATAGCACAATACATATCCATGTATAAAATGTCGTGTTTATCCTGTTGCTTATTGAGGAATCTCGTCGTTTGGAGCCAATCTCGGGTGCAGCAGTCAGGTCATAATGGACTCTAGAACGGACCATCATAATTCAAGCGTATATTAAATTTCGTGTCTGTACTGTTGACCGTTCAGGACTTCCCTCGTCTGAAGTCAATCCTGGGTGCAGCAGTCAGATCACGGTGGATTTTAGAACGGTCTATCATAATTAAAGCGTATATAATATTTCGTGTCTGTACTATTGGCCGTTGAGGAGTTCCCTCGTCTGAAGCCAGTCCTGGGTGCAGCAGCCAGATCATGGTGTAATTTAGAACGGACTATCATAATTGAAGGATATATAAAATTTCGTGTCTGCGCTGTTGATCGTTGAGGAGTTCCCTCGCCTGAAGCCAATCCTGGGTGCAACAGCGAAATCATGGTGGAATTCAGATCGGATCGTCAATAAAGCCTATATAAAATTTTCTGTTTGTACTGTTAACCGTTGAGGAGTTCCCTCGTCTGGAGTCAATCATGGGAGCAGCAAACAGACCATGGTTGAATTTAGAACGGATTATCATAATTAACACGTTTATAAAATTTCGTGTTTGTACTGTTGACCGTTGAGCAGTTCCCTCGTTTGAAGCCAGACCTGAGTGCAGCAGTCACATCATGGTAGACTTTAGAACGGACTATCATAATTAAAGCGTATATAAAATTTCGAGTTTGTACTGTTGACCGTTGAGCAGTTCCCTCGTCTGAAGCCAATCCTAGGTGCAGCAGTCAGATCATGGTGGCAATAAAAACGGACTATCATAATTAAAGCGTATGTAACATTTCGTGTCTGTACTGTTGGCCGTTGAGGAGTTCCTTCGTCTGAAGCCGATCCTGGGTGCAGCAGCCAGATCATGGTGTAATTTAGAACGGACTATCATAATTGAAGGATATATAAAATTTCGTGTCTGCGCTGTTGATCGCTGAGGAGTTCCCTCGCCTGAAGCCAATCCTGGGTGCAACAGCCAAATCATAGTGGAATTTAGATCGGACCATGATAATTAAAGCGAATATAAAATTTCCTGTTTGTACTGTTAACCGTTGAGGAGTTCCCTCGTCTGGAGTCAATCCTGGGTGCAGCAGTCAGATCATGGTGGACTTTAGAACAGTCTATCATTATTAAAGCGTATATAATATTTCGTGTCTGTACTATTGGCCGTTGAGGAGTTCCCTCGTCTGAAGCCAGTCCTGGGTGCAGCAGCCAGATCATGGTGTAATTTAGAACGGACTATCATAATTGAAGGATATATAAAATTTCGTGTCTGCGCTGTTGATCGTTGAGGAGTTCCCTCGCCTGAAGCCAATCCTGGGTGCAACAGCGAAATCATGGTGGAATTCAGATCGGATCGTCATAATTAAAGCCTATATAAAATTTTCTGTTTGTACTGTTAACCGTTGAGGAGTTCCCTCGTCTGGAGTCAATCATGGGAGCAGCAAACAGACCATGGTTGAATTTAGAACGGATTATCATAATTAACACGTTTATAAAATTTCGTGTTTGTACTGTTGACCGTTGAGCAGTTCCCTCGTTTGAAGCCAGACCTGAGTGCAGCAGTCACATCATGGTAGACTTTAGAACGGACTATCATAATTAAAGCGTATATAAAATTTCGAGTTTGTACTGTTGACCGTTGAGCAGTTCCCTCGTCTGAAGCCAATCCTAGGTGCAGCAGTCAGATCATGGTGGCAATAAAAACGGACTATCATAATTAAAGCGTATGTAACATTTCGTGTCTGTACTGTTGGCCGTTGAGGAGTTCCTTCGTCTGAAGCCAATCCTGGGTGCAGCAGCCAGATCATGGTGTAATTTAGAACGGACTATCATAATTGAAGGATATATAAAATTTCGTGTCTGCGCTGTTGATCGCTGAGGAGTTCCCTCGCCTGAAGCCAATCCTGGGTGCAACAGCCAAATCATAGTGGAATTTAGATCGGACCATGATAATTAAAGCGAATATAAAATTTCCTGTTTGTACTGTTAACCGTTGAGGAGTTCCCTCGTCTGGAGTCAATCCTGGGTGCAGCAGCCAGGTCATAATGGAATTTAGAACAAACCATTATAATTAAAGCGTATATAAAATTTCGTGTCTGTACTGTTGGCCGTTGAGGAGTTCCCTCGTCTGGAGCCAATCCTGGATAGCCAATCAGGTCATGTTTATCATAAAAATGTATTGTCATCGGAATCGAACCAACATGTAAAATATCAACTCCGTGGCGTTAGAGGAAGTGGTCTTAATTCAGCTTGCAAGAATCCACCTAAACAAACATACTAACTTACATACAAACAAACAAACAAACAAACAAACATTGCAAGTTGAATAAAAGCTTTTAAAAATGGGTGATACTTGTACAATCTACCTTAAATTAGGCATGCAACAGTATTTTAAAATTAGTGAATTAATATATGAGATGCAGTGATGACACAGTCAAATTATTTTTGAGGTATTACAGAAAAGAAAAGAAAGAATCAGATAAGTTGTCTTTTCTAAAATACCCTTGTGTGTTGAGTTTGAGTGGGAAAACTTAATGGAATATTGTGAACAACACAAGTCGTAAAATTGAACGAAAGCCCTTGAGCTCATTGTTATCGCGCACCCCTTGGACCGATGACCTACTCACTGATAAGCCGAGCGTTAGCAACTGTCATACAACTATTCTATCGACTGTCCCACACGGTCCAAACTTTATTACTATAGGTACAGTATGGGTCATTAGTGCATTACCAGTTCTACAAAGTTATCGCATCGTAACTCGTCGCACTTGAGACCTTCTTCTAATAAGGCATTCCACACATACACATACACACCCGTATTGCAATCTCTCATCATGAACCAAATAGAAAGAGCGCGGTATATAGGTAACAGTTTTCCTTAGTTCGTAGGCTTATCACGCCCCGTTGTCTTTTTCTGATTATAGCAATTAGAAGAAGACAGCGAAAGTCGAGGAATGAGTAAGTATCATTAATACAAAATTTTAAACTAGTCAACATAAATAACATAAAAATTGAGGGTAGATTTGAAACAAAATTTATTTACTGGCTGTAATTAATTCGTATGACGTTGTTATATGGTGAACTTAGTTACGGGCGTTTGTGATAATTGCTATTAGTGTTTTTAGTTTAAAGATTTTATTCAAAATGCAATTAAATATAAATGATGAAGCCAGGGCGAATATTGTAGCCTTGCATATCAATGGGTTTAATTTTTATCTGAAATATCCAATGAAAGCGGTTTACTTATGTGTAAGTTATTTTGTTGTGATTGATTCTATTTGTTAATCTCTTAAGTGGTGGTTCAAAATGAGTAATAAGGATTTATTTATTTTTAGAGAAACACTGTGAGACGTTGGGTGAAAAGATTTGAGGAAGAGGGAAGTCTGAAGAGCCGTGTAAGTGACTCAGCGACGCTTTATGGGTGGTGAATCTTAAACGAATGGTGTTATACCAACAAGAAGATTTGCTGAAGAATTCGCAACTTTTTAACGCAAAGGCATAAGGATGAACGGTTACGTTTTGCCCGGGAATATTTAGACTTTGATTGGGAGACTACTATATTTACTGACGAGAAGACTTTCAAATCGTGTCTAAAAGGAAGACTTCATTTGTGGCGCAGAGACAATACACGGAGGTCTGACCATAACATTATAAATAATACGGAGTCAGGAAGAATAAGTGTGAATATGTGGGGGTGGATTAGTGCTCAAGGGCCGATTGAGTTGGAATTTATACCGACGCGGCCCAACAGCTCCAACTACGTCGAGGTTTTGAGCGACATAATGCTACCTACAGTGTGCGCAATGTTTATCCAGTGTATGAAATTGGTGAACTTTATTTTGTTCAAGATAATTGTCCGATTCATCGTGCCAGTAAGTATTGTTCGAGACTTCGTGAGTGGGTTTAGACAGTATTTAGATGTTAAAGTTATTCCGTGACCAGCGCGATCCCCTGATCTAAACCTTATAGAAAATGTATGGGTTTAATAGTGCAAAGATTGGAAGCACGAAATGAAAGATGTCTCGATCAGAAAAAAAAAAGTAAGTAATATTAAATGTTATCAGGGGAATTCAGGGGATCCACTAGCCATAATAGAAAAAAGTTAGTTAATAATAAATTGTAAGATTACAGGATTGAGGTTAAGTTTCAATCTTCTTTTCCTTGAGAAAATGAATAAATTAAGCTATAACCTCAATAAACAATAGGTAACATCCAATATTATTAGCAACCAAAAATTATTTACAAACAAATTATAAATTTATTCATTGTCAACGGTTGTTATATCGTTCTTAATACGTGTATGTTTTAAAAGCTAATAATAACATAAATATATGTTTCTATGAAAAACTGTGTTTTTTATTTTATTAAATTACCTATTATATCTATTTACTTTATTTCTACCTTCCGTAACCTATAGTCAATGTAAATTAATGAAATTCAAATAATTGAACTCTGACACGAAAACAAAATAAAACAAAAAGAGTCGAGAGCTCGCACTGAGGTTCGAACCTTCGCCATTCTCATGCACACACAATTATTCCGACCTACTCGTGCGATCCTGCCATCGCTTCATTCAACTATTAGGTTGAATTTAAGCATTGCTTTTAAATAGGAAAACAAGTATAAGTAGGTATTCTTTATTTAGTGTTAACCACACATTCATCTGACCAACCAACATCGCCCGTTCGTAGTTGTACTGTGTGCGTGTTATTGTCTGCATTGAAACATCACACACACAGACCTGGCGTGCAGGCAAATATAAACATTCCGGTGCTTCACAATTTATGACCCTTGACTGTACCTACCTACTGTGCTTACCCCACTATAAATAGCTTGACTTGTTCTGCCGCGTTGGTCTCATGCTCGTATTAGAGCGACTGCTGAGCAAGCTTTCCCTGTGCCCTGTCCCGGGTTCGATAACTAAGCCGAGCAAATAGCTAGTTATTAATTCGACTTTCCATTCAGAATTTATTTTATTATGTATCCGTACTCCGTAGCAGCCCAGAGTCTGGCCGATTGGTTACTTACTACACCTCAGATGGCAAGGATAGAAAAAAGTTTACACCTAACATCACACCTTTATTATCCGAAGGGAGTGGTAGGCAGAGCTGTTCCTGTAGTACACCAACATTTCGTCAGTTATGTTTCAGTCCCATGTAATAGCGAGCGAGCCTATTGCCATCAACCGGGCACAAATCCAGACTCCGGGCTGCTACTGAGCAGTTCGAGAAAAACTCTTGCCCAACACGGGAATCGGACCCAGGAACTCATCTTACCGCTTCAACTGCGCATGCAACCACAAAAAAAAATGTTTTGTTCAAAGTTGCGGAATGAAACTGTAGTGTACCTAAGCTTCACAGTTCGGGAAATACCAGCGTGATGTTGTGAAGAATAGCTGTAGTTAGGAGTATAGTACAGCGCTCGTCGCCAGGCGCGGGCGCAGCGCTCGCGGGGCACATCGCTATGAGCGCCAGATGTCTGGCCGTCACAGGAAGTACAGCTTATCGACATCTAGAATCCAACGCATGTATCCCATCTTGAAACCCACATCGACAACATTACAGTAAGCATCGAATGTACGTAATAGGAATGAAAATCCCTTTTGCAAAAAATGAAGCAAAAAAGTGATACTTATCGAAAAAAACGAAGTCAATTTGCGTGTATTAGTGTCAGTCGGCTACCCCATAGTCAAACAAGCGCTGTTTGTTGTCCCGCGCCCAGTCGCCCGCTGCCCGCACTGGCCCACACTGGCCCACTCGCCACCACTCACCGCCACGCGGCCGGCTCCCGCCGACCGAACTATCGAATTTCTAGTCAAGTAAGTCAAGTCTATAGCTGTAACAAATTCATAAACGCTCACACGTCGCTATGATACTCCACTGGGTGAGGGTGTCACTACTGTCAGTCAACGCTCGATATGCTCCAGCATGTACATGAAAAATTCAATTGAATAACAAAACCCATAGGAACCTAACAATATGTCGTATGAACGCACGCGTAGGTACCTACATCATTAAAAAAAACTGAAAAGATTGTGAATGTGGTGTCAATATGTCAGTAGGTACCTACTGGTCCGTTCCGTTAGGAATAAAACTTGAATGAGACGACACAGTGCGAAGGTTATCATAAAATTATTAAAAATACTATTTAGCAACATGTCATATAATAATAATGAAACAAAGTGAGACAATAGACTCCAAGCGGCGCGGGCGCACGTGCTCCCAGGCGTAACATGCGCCACACATGTGATGTGACACGGACACCTTACTCGCTCCTATTAGTCCAGTACAAGAGATCATTAATTTAACTATTCTAATATTGTATCATAATTATTAGCAGCTTGTTCTGCAGTCGCTTTCACTGCGACCTCGCTCGTGTGCGGACTCGTTGAGTATGTTCTTCCTTGGGACGCTCACGGCATGCTCACAAAAACACTGATACTTAATACTTACTACCATTTGTACGCCTAATGGCAAAGCATAGAGAACTAACAAAAATGTAACATCTCACACACCTGTGTATCTGTAACCTATGTTTACAAATAAATAATTTGAATTTGAACATATTATCTATAATATCAAGTTTGAGCTGTTTCGTAGTGTAAAGATATTTAAAGTAACTCAATAGAATTCGCGAGACAGGACAGAAAATACAATCAAATTAATATTCGATCGCCCTCTATCCTTTGTGACCTAATCAGTTTTATTGCGCAAGTTGTTTTTTTCATGTCAAGACATTATTTTAAACGTTCTGCAACAATTTAAGAAAAAAAAAAAGCTTATACATATACTCGTAGTTCTCAATGATAGATGCGATCATTATAATAAGAAGATGATACCAGTAAGGTAGAGTCTCATGCGCGAACACGATCCTGGCTGCAGCAGGTGATCTTTACATTCTCTACCAAATAAATAGGCTGTCGTGGGAACGAGTCAACAAGTTCCAAATTGTCCAAACTGCAAATCATAATCTGTGATCAGAGTAAAGCTAAGTAAAAGCTTGTAAATCAGCAGTTGTATAATTTGCGGTTTAAGTAAGCGAGTCGGATTTCATGCAGTGACAACAAGTCACAAACCGCCACTTTATGTTATTTGTGTGTTTAGATAACAACACAAATAAAATCGGCCGCAGATCACAATCGACTGTTTAACACTTACACGCGTTGTTTAGTTACCAGCGCATGGTGCAGGCGCAGTTATGCCGTGGGGCCATAGTGCAGATGGGAACAGTAGGTTCACTGTATACACTGAAATCGTGAATAGTTGCCAACTTGAGCTAAGTTCGCTCTGGTGTCAGCAGTGCTTCGATACGACATGCAGCAGTCAGGTCAGAACTATGACCTTCTTTCTGTTTATCTACTTAATATATTATTGTACTGTGATACCAAGATATTTCTGAATATGTTTCCTAATTGCGCCTGTTGTCGCATAATGCCCAGATTCAGTAGACAAGTGGGCGCACTTCCGCACTGTACACCTAACTCATTCTCGATGAGCTCGCAGAGTCGCAGGTGACTCTACTCGCGTCACGCTTCAGATCCTAGTTTATAAAATGTCGTCGCCTACGAACTATTATTATTCTCTTTCGCAAATTAAACGAGTTTTACAACATTATTTAAATAAACAAGCGAGTTTCTTTTATTTTAATACTAATCCGGGGTACCCCAACAACAAATCCGAAGAAGAAATCGGCCTTCAGAAGTTAAACATCTAATCTAAAGAGACGTTCTATTTTGGACATGTAACTTCAACAGATCGATTACCTACTCGTATTTGAACGTTCAAAATCTAGTCTCCATCTCATATCGTCTGTTAATATAAAATATTTTTGAGAGTCTTCAGAGGTTTCAGAAAAAAGAGAATTTTAAATGAAAGCTCTATGGTAAAAAAAGCAATGGAATTAATTTATATTATCTAGTATTATCTAAAAATTTATAGTATCATTAAGAAACAACACTAAAGAGATGCTGAAAGCCTCTATTTAAGTTAATACACATACGTCACATACAGTGTGCCTTGGCGACTACAATTAACAGTTAACAAACATTTTAAGTGTCTATCTATAACAGCGGTCAACTCAAAGCTTATGGTCGTTGCGTCCATTTTGCCCGGCGCGGCGATACATTAGTGTTATAATATGTTGGAGACGGAGTTAAACGCAACAGTGCAAGCTATTCACTTTCGCGGCGAACAATCCGGCGCGGCGCAGGCAATTAATCAAGCGCCGAGCAGCGCGCGCGCCGCCACGCCGCTCGCCGTGACGTCATCACATCGCTCCTGCACGGAGCAACACACAGAAGAACTACTACTGTACGATTAATTTATTACGGAAGCAGTCAGACTGTGGGTGGTTTCACAAGAGTTCAGCAATAGGTATTCAACACATTTGTGATAGTTGCCAGTTACAGTTCAGCAATAGGTATTCAACACATTTGTGATAGTTGCCAGTTATAGTTTATGACGATTATACAGAGTGGCAGGGACATCGACGCGAAAACTGTTACCATGAATTCAGTACATGATTCTGAACCTTTTTTTTAATCTGCTGTTTCATAGAAAAATGCCTACGCGGTCGAAATGTATGGAACATCAATAATTGGCACGAAGTTCCCTTTAGCGCGTTGCGAAAGGGGGATAAACGGAAAAAATTGGGACCAAAAGTTGTAACGACACTTTTTATTTTTTATTATAACGCCATCTGTTGCGACCACAGGTACTAATTAGTGGCATGCCTTTGTGAGGTTCATTCCATAACTTCGTTCCATCCGGGTGTCCCTTGACACCTCTCAGCTTTTTTTTAAAAATAACCGACAAAAAATAATAACGTTGCAGTTTTCGCGTCGTGCCACCCTGTATACATGCGTCAGCTCAGGCAGGTCAGCCCGCATACTGCTTTATTATTGTACTGGCATTGGCATCGTGGTAAAGTGGAGCTGCAGCACCAGCAGCAGACCAGTGCAGAAAATTTTGGGATGCAGTCTGGTCGACATGAATCAGTCGACACTTGGAACATCAACTTGTAACCACTTGTAGACACGTGGTCTACGAAGCACCCCGACCGCGACAGTGCAAACCCGATGATGACATAATGGATTCGTTTCATATCATTACATATAAGTGGGGCTACTGTTCTGTCCTGTCGTGTGCTCTTAACGTACTTCAGTAGCGGACATCTGCAGATTTCTTCATCAAACATATTAAATGCATGTGGCGTGATATGTAACCAAAACGACTTTGTTTCTCGTTCGGCGATAACTTTACATACTACGAGTAACACTGGGACTCATTGACATTTGCGGATGACATGCGGAAAATACGTCGCCGCCTACCCCTTCCGGTGCCGCAGACGTGACGAATATAAATATGTATTCTTTTAGTTATTTTATCACTCACACTGTTTTGAACTTTTAGTCAATGAACTGAGTGCTGCAAGCCGGATTAAAATGAATTTGGAATCGTAAAAACTACGAATTATACCTACGCCAATATGTCAGTTTCACAGCGCTTGATACCCACACTAAAGCCATCGTCGTCACCTCTTCACCACGTCAGTCTGTCACTGTGTCGCGACTCGCGATACAATTTGGGTGACATCATTAGTGAGGGCTGGTCACCAATTATCATAAACGTGTAAGTGAAGGGTGCGAGAGCCGTGCGGACCGCAAGGTGCGCCCGCCAGGGCAAGGCCCGCGATGCGGCCCGGGCCCCGCGGAACCCTTGGGCCCACCCCCACCTGTGGCGCGCGGCCGGCGACCTGTGGCGCGCCTTCCCCGTCCACTTACATTTCAACCCCTTTCGACTACTCCACACAGTTCACACACTTCACACCCTGTATCATTCAGAACACTTACCTTGAGAATGGAGACTTGACTTCTGATTCATGTCTTACATTTTGCCATCGAACTTTTGCTTGAACGTAGAGCTTGAATTCTAAGAGCTAGTTCATCAAGTTCTACGACATACATATCAAGTTCATTGAACCGAGCGCCACATCGGCCTGGATGATTTCTGCCAAGTGTATCGACCGATGTAAGATATAGTAGTGTCTAGCTATTTATGACAAACAAATGTTGCTGTCATATGGACACACATATTAAGTACTTAAAATTTCCATGAAAACTATGTAGGTAAGTAGATAGTAACACTATCAATATCCAATACGTAGTCGTATGTCTGCAGAGCGCATACGATGGCATGGCGTCGTGTTACATCACGTGATCCTTTCACGCAGTCAGCGAAACTCCAGTAAGAGGAGCGAGCCGCACCGAGCACCAGGCTGCCAGGCACCGGCGCCGACGACGCGACAGGCTTACTATCAACATCATATCGGGTTCAGCTCCTCTAGTAATATAACCACCGCATACTGCAGTAGCAGGTTCTTTACTAAATAATAATAATTATATTCTTCCTATTGTTATTTGTTAGCAACTACAAGGCGCTCTCAATTTGGATGTCCAAATTGGATGCAAAGAATGGATGGAAAAATGTAAGGACCTAATCGTTGAAAAAAGGACCTAGTCTTTGTAAGTGTACAATCTGCTGCTCATATCCGGGGTGGGAGCGAGGACTAGGAGTACGTGGAGTGGTACCCACACACATCTAAAAATTCATGAAGAGGTTTCACCTTATTATCGTCACACGTCTGTCGGACACAAACTGCGACGCGCTGCTGACGTAGCATTGTAAGCGAGCAAAGGGACACACAGCCATAATATTTCGGGATTTCGGGAAGTGTCGCTGTTTCCTGCTCAGTGAAGCGACATGCATGCATCGCGGTTATTAAAAGTCCCACAGTTGTAGTTATTATGATGATTAGTGTGCGGGGCGCGGCGCACGCGGCGCTAACGAATGGCGCACATTAACCACCCTCTGCTGGCTCGCCCGAGCCCCCCGGCCCCCCAGCCCCCGAGTGTTTGGAGGTCAACAGCATCGCACGCGGACACGCGCCCTTTACACCCATCACATTATGACATTTAGTCTATAAATGTAGTTCTAAATTTTAGACAATAATCGTGTTCGTGCGAATTAGATAGATAACTAGGTTTATTTGCACTCAAACAATCAGTCAGCATATTCAGCATCACATTTGAGTCCCTCGCGCTAAAACTGACAGGCGGATATCGTTTCAGCACAATCCGCATGTTGTTACGTAACGTTTCAGTATCCCTCAACAGCGCAAGTATTTGTGAGTTTCAGTCCGTTACAATTAATATTCCTTCCTAAAATTCTTATATGTCCGTGCTGTGTCCAACTCATGCGAGAGATTCTGTCGGAAAGTTTATAATTATATTATTATAAATTATGTTAATATAGTGAATTTTACAGTGGATATCGTGTGGTCAAATCAACTTTCTATCAAAACTATAAACTAGGCACTTAAAACGGCTCTCGGTTGAGGAAAATTATACAATTTGATGCGAACTGCAAACTATGATATTTACCTCTAAAATCGTACCTACCAAGAAAAAAAAAAAACGTCCGGGCTATCAATTTATCATACCGATAATGAGGTTTGGATACCGATATATGTATTTATTTCTCTTCGAGGTACCTTTCTCGAAAATAAATAAATACAAATACTTATAAAACTTATTAGTTAGAATTATGTCTGTTGCTCAGTATTATACATCCATCTAAGATATATATTATTATTATACACAATATAAAAACTTACGGACTTAAAATAATAATAATTAAGGTGACCTGCACCCCAGCACAGCCCGTCGTGCTAGGAAGATGAGATGGCGCCACACGTTGCATCCCACACCAAAGGCCTATCTACCTTCCTTGGAAGGCAGAGACCAGGCATAATGACCCTAATGCCTTGGCATTAAGGTCATTATGCCTGGTCTCTTCCCATCGTCGCGTGCCAAACCATTAGCACAAGTAACAAGAGCACGACGGATGATGACGGATGATTGATGCTGGCGGGTCGTGCTATCCGGCCTGTGCTCGTTACTTCAAGAAGGCCCAGGTTGTCCAAGGTAGTCAACTCCTTCACCGCATTGGCAGCGATGCGGAGCCACGCAAGGAGCGCCCAGACATAGACAAGTAGCGAGTCAGAAGGTGGCTGCCAACATAGTGCTCATGTAGGGTGACGGTAGCGCCGGAATTCACCCACGGGCAGCAGGCGGGCACGCAGCAGTATTGGTGGTTATATTACTAAGATTATTCCGTAGTCCGTACCAATCTGCAGAGCGGCTCATCCCTCCTGCTCTGCACTGCCTCTGGGAAGATGGGTTCACGGGCCGGTCTGTACCCTGGCAAGCCGCTTTCCAGGCGTTCACCGCATCGGTCAAGCACGCACTTCAAAGTCAACCAGGCAGGGGGCTAAAATGTTCTCAGTCTACTTGTCAGTGCTGTGGACAGAGGACATATCAGGAACGCCGCTAAAACAAATATTCTTTTAAACAACACAAGATTTTTATTTAGGTACCTACTTAAGTATGTAAATAAAAATCTCCTGTGTCAGAGTTTGTTCACGCATGTATGCCCCGAAGGGTTAGGCAGAGGATAACGATACAAATGACACTTTATCAAAAATAATGACTGTGGGGAAGTCCTAGTGGAGCCCTATACTACATAATGTGAACAGAAGACTTAGTGCTACCCTTCACTTGATACTCTTTTTCGGTGCAACAGGGCCTGCACCGAGAGACAAGCATACCCGGCGCGCGGCGTGAAGCTTTACCCCGCGCGAGCCCATTGACCACTTTGTTCTACTGTACTTGTATATTTCCAATTCTGATATATACACTACGGAATGTTTTAAAACATTGGTCTGTTTCGTAGCAACAGTGTGCCTATGTTAATTATAAAGTAATATTAACCTCTTTGGCCGATATCTCTATGTATAAGAGTTAGAATAATATTTTAAAAATAAACAGACACGTTTTGTGAAGTCGACAAGTTCACGGACGAACTAGATCATAAATATTTCCACGGTCGAGTGTGGAATGAGAACCACTACACACTAGTTTTAATGTCAGCACCAATACCATTTTAATCTAACATAAGTAGAAGATATACGTTTTTAAGCATTGATATTTCTAGTATTTGAAGCTAGTGCACTTGCTGATTATTTGACCATCAATATTGATAGTTCAAATCAAGTTCTGAGCTCACCAGTTCACAGCATCAGGCTGTACGATACGTTTATCTTATGTTCTTGATTCTTTGAGGATTCACTGGATCTGGCTTTCCTAAGTTTTTATTGTTTTCGGATTTTCAAGACCCGTTAGCTATTTATAGAAATGATCTAAAGAAAAAGTGAGAGACATTTGCTAGATTATTGTACATAAACTCACCTTCACCAATTAAAAAGCAACACACGGCCAGCCTGACGTCATCCGCGAATGTCAGCGCGTCACACCCCTGTGGCACACATCGACCACCCGCTGTATGTGCGGACGTATATTCCTCCCTATACGTACAGTTAGACAGCAGTATTATTTATAGGAACGACCTCATTTGTTCACTAACCGTCTGCTGACATAACTTCCGCTGCTTTGCGCTAACTCAAAAATACAAAGAATGTGAACAACAAAGATCACTCGGTAGTTTTCAAAGCACGCTCGATGCGCTAATTCTGTTAGTGTGTTGTCAAACAGAATCAGCCGGCGAATCGGAATGACGTAACTAGTAAGATAATAAAATCATGTGAACAAAACTGATGCTGAAAACATTGTGCAAGCGTGAACCGTGCAGTAATTAATAAGATACCATGACAGTTTGAGATCTGGCGACTATAATCTAAAACAATTATATTTAGTTAGCATAAAGAACAGTGTATGGATGAGTTTTATGTAACTAGGTACCGTACCTACCTATATGCAGCGCAGGGAAAAATAGAGTAACGAAGAGGTATACATTATTTTGTTTATCGACGGCTCTCGTAAACGTGCTCCATTCAAACAAGTTGCTCCATTCAGAGTTTTACGAGTAGCACGAGCTAGATGGTGAGTGGTCCTGAGTGATGAGCAGCTGAGTGACTCCGTGTTGTACAGCACGTCAGTACATGGTCGTGTTGGCCACAGAGAGGTCAAAAGGCCCAGTGTCACTGCCACTACAATTCACAATAAAATGCACAAAATGTACAAAGTTCTAACTCAACGTAAAGTTGACCAAACTGGTACCCTGCGATATTATCGCCACGCTACACCGTGCACCGTTCCGTTCACACCGGTCAACATATGCTTACTCGATAGACTCATCAAAAAACTTCGTATAAGCCTGCACGCCGCCTACCTCAACTGGAGCTATCCAATAATCGACAAACTGGTCATGGAAGCGGAATGTGATTGTGAGTTAGTTACGCAATTTATTGTGATGCAGGTCATTCCAGAACAATCAGATGTGGTGAGAAGCGGATAGTGGTGGTGTGGTGGCTGGAGGCTGAGCTGATGAGTCGTGACGTCACGGCGGGTGGCTGACGTCAGCCCTCGGGGCTCGCGACAGCCGCACCACGCACTCCTCTAATTGTGATAGCGGGAGACGCCGCTAATTCATTTGCGCGCTCCGTTAATTAGGCGGCCGCCCGGCCGGGCCCGCGGTCACACCCCGGCGCACGGCTCACTAACATTACTTAACATTCAGTAAAGCACCGCTTATAATTATTATATCATTTAGTTTTTAGTTTTTCAATTTTTTTTTTCTTTCTTATATCTATGGTAATGGTTACACTTTACATCCGCTATAAGCCGCAATGCTGGATTTTATGTGAAGTCATAGCCTACAACCCGCGAAGCAGTATGTTACGCTGCCAATGATGCCTCGATCGAATCGTTTGTTATAAAGCCAAACTCATAATACAACGAGTAGTTTAAGAGTTATGAGGAAGTTGATGAACCTACATACATTTACCTATTATGTAGGCTCGGCAGTAGTCGGGTAAAAACACCTTTTTTATACTTACTTTTTTTTTAAAGCTAATTCAAAACCTACTACATCAGAACTACTACATCAGAACTTGACCAAATTGTGTTGGAGCCACATCTGAGGTACCTATGCCCTTTCCAATAACAAAAATAATCATCGGAATCGGTAATCATTTATAAAAGTCCGCCGTATTGAGAGCTCTACCTTTTTTAAAGTCGGTTATAATTAAGTATTGGTTTTATAAATTCTGTCAACGTAACAGTATAACGAATTCATAAGAACAGTGGCGGATATTGGCGGGTCACCAGTGTGACCAGTGTGACCAGTGTGACCACGACACCATTCTCACAGACAGTGCGGTACCTCGAGCGGGCAGCTCGACACCCGCGCGGTACATACAGAAGTACAACTCCTTCTTCTTTTTGAGTTGATGGCAGTTCAACACAGTGTATAAAGCTATTGTTGTTTTTTATTGTTGAAGACGTCAGGGTAACACCTCTGTTGCCGAGCGGAGTAGATCACAGCACCGCACAGCGCGGCGCCGCGTGACGTACGAGTATGTGCGATAGTACCCGATTATTGTAGTAGCAGTTAAGCCGATATATTTCGTTCTAATCAATCGTTATCACCGGTCAATGTTACGCCCGGGCCCGCCGCGCCGTATCGCAGTATGTAGATCGCATATAATTTGATTGTGTTGTAATGTGTAGAGCGGTGTGGAGTGTGGAGCGACACTTTCCCTCCCGCGGCGCGGCGCGGGCGCAGCCGCGACGCTGATATGAAATTCGAATTAGTGAAAATACAGTTAGAGGCGCCAAGTATGCGGCCGCCGTCCGCGCCGTATCGCGATATGCGCTGCCACTGCCACGCTGACACGCTCATTCATAAAATATTACATTGTTTTCCTTGAACATTATTTATAGAATTATTTGCGCACCGATAACGAGCTCATATTTGAAATAATGTGAGTAAGTGGTCCTTAGCTCGTAGTGCGGAGTGCGACCGCAGTCCGTCCGGCTCGCCGCGGCCGCCCACGTGTCGCCGCGACCATGTGTCGCGCTGGTCGCGCTGGTCGCGCTGGTCGCGCACGTGTGACGGTTTGTCTCGACTCTCGTTGTGTGCCTGCACTAACTACAGACGATACAGTAGCGAGACTGGCAGCAATGAGCTGGAAATACTCGCGGCATGTCAAGCGTGCGCGGACTCTTCACGACTCACGATTGGGGATGCGGGCTCTTGGACTTGCAAATACCATTTCATCATTGACAGCCTATTAATGTTCCCACTGCTGGGACACAGGCCTCCTCTCTGTGAGAGGGAGTGGGCCGTAATCTACCACGCGGGCCCAGTGCGGGTTGGTAGATGTCACATGTCTTCGAATTTTTTGGTTCTAAGACATGCCGGTTTCCTCACGATGTTTTCCTTCTCCGTTTTGAGAGCAGTAGTGATGAATTTATTTACACAAAGTAAAGCGCCTGCTTGGGTTCGAACCCACGACCTACAACTCGTAAGTCGGGGCCGTTACCACTGGGCCACCACTGCAAAATACTATTTAATTTGTGAATATTCCCTAAGCGTATACCCTAGAGGAGATAAAAGTACATTTAAGAGCTGAAGCCTAGCATGTCTGTTCCGTCGATGCCTGTAGTTATTGTAGCGTCGCCCGTCGATGTAAATATTCCAACTGAAATAGTTTGGTAGCGCTAAAGTTTCCGAGTGATCGGCGGCCTCGCGCGGGTTATCGCGCGACCTCTTATCACCCGCACGCACACACACACGCACGAACACACGCACACACACACGCACGCACACACACCGAGAGCGCGTCGCACGCCGCGTTTGTGTGCGTATGAAATGGGTCGCGTATGTCGCCAGATGTAATTAGAGCAAGAAACTGTTTATTGTTACCCGCCCGATGGCCGATGTTCATTTAATTATCTATCTATTCATAATTCGAAGAGCAATCCTTGAATTATGAATTTTTGTACAAGGGTTTCTGCAGGGACAGCTCGTTAATCCAATGGTTGTAACAATGTTTAAACAAGGGGTTTAAATTATGTATGCGTGCCGGCCGGCTTGTTGTTCCGGCGTCGGTCCGGCGTCAGTCCTCGTGGCAGTCGAGAAGTCATGGGTCCGGGTCGCGTAAATACAAAGGCGAATGCATTACAGTTAGTAGCTGTTCTGTAACGCAGCCGTGTCCGTATGAATATAGTATTACAAAAAAGTTAAATAAAAATTAAAAAAAACCCCTGACACAAACAAAATCCTTTAAAAAGTTTAGTATAAAATAAAATGAACTGGCCTTTTAAGTTTAATTCAAGTTGCAGTTGTTATTTTGTCGTCGCGTCGGGTCGCGGGACGGCATGCTATTGTAGAAAAGATATTTTCATTCACCGTTCCCCGAGCCCGACGTAACGACAAACTTGTATTAAACTAAAGGGCCAGTTAATTTTATTTTAAGTATAACTTTTAAAAGGATTTTGTTTATGTCGGGGGTTTAAAAAAAAAAAAATTAAACTTTTATTTCCTGCTTTTTAAACTTTATATATTTATTACTAGTACATACGCTACGATTGACACGTGGCTCGCGCAGCTGTACGTATTTTGCCCACAGTAAAGTTAGTTACTATTTACCCTGATTTTTTTTGGCCTCTCCATCATCAGACCCTAATTAATATATAGGTATAACCTATTCATTGAGACCATTCCAATGAGCCCAAACACGATACCTCTGCTGTAAGTTGATGACGGAGTTGGGCATCCTCCAAATACCAGGTAATGCTGCAGCATCAGTTCAATGTTACTATGTTAAAGTCAAAGTCAAAGCATTTATTTCAAATAGGCCTTTGAAGGCACTTTTGAACGTTAAAATTTACAAAATATAGTATTGATTCTACCGCCCCTTCCAAAAGGTACCTAGTTTTCGTATGGAGATGAATGGGCAAGAAACTACACAATGTTTTACAATATTTTGTATAGGTACATTAGTTATATAATTTTATGTGAAGACGATGCACCTAGAATAAAATTACTGTATAAAGTAAAAAGATTAAAGTGGAGCAATCGACAGATAAATTAATTTTATTATGTGGTAGATACATGGTGTTCACATATTCACAAACATTGTAAAAATAGACGAATCTACTAAAAATTTACAATTAATAAGTCAGTGTGTGAGGAAGTAATCACAGGATGTAAAACCAATGTTATATAAGTAATAAAAAATAAATACAATTAAGTAAGCAACCGGTTTGATTTTGTCTAGACTCTAAATTGTCCTATGGAGCAGGACCAGCATGTTTCCAAGCATTCTTATCTTGGATATAATCCTCTAATCTGTAATATGCTTGTTTACAAAGTGTACTTTTTACATGAGTTTTAAAGGAGATGTTTCAAAATGGGCCAGGTCTATGTACAGTATCTCAAAAAAAAGAGAAAAATCCGTAGAATTCAGGAAAAATACAGATAATTCAATTAAATGTTTACTGTTGTGGTAGTAAATTGATATTTATTATCAATTTTTATCGACTTTCAACATGGCGTCTCACGGATTTAGTTACTCTATGCTTAAAAACATTGACAGTAAACCATAGATCATAGAAACAGAACTGTCAGCTGTCACATTCAGCTCAGATTCTCAGCTGTCAGATTCAACCTCCACAGAAATAAACATGTCAAACGTGACAAACGTCAATCAAAATGACAGCTTACCGCCATGACGGGTTTTTGTTGTGTTGCAATTTCAAGTGTAATTTCTTGTGTTTACCAGCAAACCAAGTCATTTTAAAGTAATTGGACAATTAAGAACTGTTTTAAATGAATTTCCCTATTTTTTTGTATAGTGTACAAGGACCTGGCCCAGGCTCCATACCTTTTTGAAACATCTCCTTTTCTTTCATTTAATTGTTATATATCACAAGGTATTTTGTTGTAACATTTAACACAGTACCCCATAAAAGATGTATCTACTTTAGATAATCTGAAAAATAGTTGATCTAGTTTATCTTTATTTCTAGTATTAAAATTATGTGTATCACTTATTTTATTAAAAAGATGTAGATTTTTCCTTACATACATAATATTTTCATACATTAATTGGCAAGGAACGGTCATAATATTAATCCTTTTCAATAGTTCCCTGAGAGATTCGCGACTACGGAGATCATAAATGGCTCTGACAGCTCTCTTTTGCAAAATAAAGTTATTCTAATATAATTCCAGAAACAGTTATCAAAAGACTAAGAAAGTTGCTCAAATCCATTAATCAATTAGAAAAGACCTGATAATCTTCGAACGGCTGAATAGATTTTTTTGAATCATAGCGAAGTACACTCCCGATGAAGTCATCATTCAAATAAAACAAAAAAAAATCTAAATCGGTTCAACCGTTTGGGAGCTACGATGCCACTTATCTGTTCCGTGCCACAGACAGATACACAGATACTTATCATAACACTCCGTCGTTTTCCGACGGGGCTTAAAGAACAACTGCAATACAGCTTATTTACTCGCTCTGTCTACATTGCAGGCAGGTATCAAACTTGCTTGCGACGTAACGTACGTACGTTACACTAATACCAAATAGCCTGCCTAGCTGCAAGAAACTTGTCGCGTCATGAAAAAGGTTGAAAAACACTGAAATAGAGTAACCTTGGAGATTCTTGCCGGCTCTTCTCAATACGACCGACCAACTGAAACTGTGCTCCTAGCTTCCGGCATTTCATAAATGCCGATATCTGTTTTAGTGTGCAGTAAAAATATTTTGAATTTTAATGTTTAAATCAGCGTTATCCTTATCACATTAGAAGATTCCTACAGAAGGCTCCAACTGCCACGGATTGTAGATAACGTACGGAACAGACATAAACAAACGTGATCGCCCCCGCGGACAACCTCGCGCGCCTGCAGTCCTGCACATCACGCCTCTCCTGCTAGCGTAGCGCGCATTGCTGAAAGGAACATCCGCGTACTTGCTCACTATCGACACGTCGCACAGTGGACCGAAAAAGGCTCTCGAAGACATAGGAGCTTACATTTTAAACTGTCGGTTTTTGGCTTGAAATGGCTTCTAATAGTCTATCCATAAATATATCATAGGATACAATCTGGTAGGCAAATTCGTATGTTCTCTTTGAAAAAATATTTTATATTACAGTTCTTATGCTTACTTATATCTTCGAAACGGAGAGAATAACCATAATATCCTTGCACACGGTGATGTAACTATTTATTTACGATTTATTGACATACTTATTTTTTTAGATTTGGTGCTGTTTTTTAATGAAGTATGTCAAAAAACATTTTTTGATCACCGTGCGTCGTCGTCGCGCGTCGTCACGTCGGCGTCGCTCGTGCTAATTAATAGATTTGCAAATATTACACACTTTTCCTCATAGCTTGTACTTGTCACTTACATGTGAACTACCAGTCAGACGAGTACCTTGTAGTCAATGATAGAACAATAATAAAATAACCATCAGGCCTACAACCAGAGGAAAGAAAGCGTCACAACCGCAATAGCTAATTAAGAGTCCTATTACATTTTTTTACGGAAATTCATGATTTTCGAAGCTGTAATATTCAGCAGCAGTAAGATATTTTAATTATTTGTTACAATAACGATAGTGCCATTTTAACTTGCTGTTAACTTTCAGTGGACACTGCGCTATTACGGAAATAATATTCAGCTGAAAACGTAGGCGAGGGGCAGCGTCGTGAATGATGAGCTGGTGGGCCGCGGGGTGCAGAGCGTGGGGGGCGGCTCAGGTGGAATAATTGTCACAATAAACAGTCGGTAATGGAGTGGCGGCGCGCCCAACGAGTTAATTAGTGAAATGACACCCCTCCCCGACCGGCACCCCCGCGCCCCGCCGGCACGGCAGCCGGCTGCCACCCCCGGCCACTCCTCTGAGCGGCCCACTCGCCTACTAAATTATGTCCAAGTGCTTATAAATTTTTGGCAACGAATTCTCAATATCGACCCCAGTAGTTAGGTAGGTACCTTCCTACCTACACCCTACTAACTTACAGCTACACTACATTCATTTAGCATGAATGGTTCCAATAACCAGCACTTCTGGGAATCATTGGCGGCCTTAGGGGTGGCGAGCAGGGCTACCGCCCAGGGCCTCGCTCTTGTACCCTCGCGCAACAACCCGAGTAGAAACTGTTGACATTTAACACTACTTTATCCTTAGTTTAGTCAAAAAAATTAAAAATAATTGCTAAAAAGGATTTAACGATATCAAACGACACATTATCTGGGTGCTCAAATATACCTATGTAATAGAATAAAATGTCAAATCTCGAGAAGTACTTTTTAATGAAATAGCTCGTTCACACGAGGACGATTCGTGTTTTTTGACGAATTGTCTTTTTTCAACATTCGTTTCATTTTTGACGGCGGCAATGCTTTTTAAATGCCCGTGTTCACACGCATCAGGAAACGTGAACAATTATGGACATGACTTAAATCACGTATCGTCTTTTTAAAATCATGTTCGTAAAAAAACATAAATCGTTGTTTTTTTGTAACGGATCCGCTGAAGCGCTCGTCCAAGACTGAACTCTGAATCACGAATCAAGTGAAAACATCTATTCGGATATTTTGGCGGATCGAGAAAAAACTCGTTTGCATAAGTATGCTATGTGAACGTGCATCCGATGAAGTTTCCTTTTTTTTGACGAATCGTCAATGGATATCGTGTGGATGAGCTGTAAGGCTAAAATATGTTCAGTGGTAAGTAAAACACATTCTGTAAATCGCCCCCTACGTACTTATGCAAATATAAACGTAGGAGATTCTGTATAAATGGTCAAAAGAAGACCTTACCAATCCGAGAAGGGGTACTAAAGTTTACGAGACAGGTTTGCTCGCTCTTGCATCCTAAGTTCTCACCATTTTTTAACTGCATATTTCTGTATACAATATGTTCAAAACTCAATTAACTCTATCCGAGTTGGAGTGTGTGAGTGTGAGCTCGTTCCGTGGATGGCTTACGTTCATTTCATTCCTCTCCGTGTCACACAATGCACCTTATGATGGTCCCGGCTGCCATTCGTCATGCTACGCATCTTTTAGCATGCTGGGCATCTCAACATGCTGGGCATATTTAGTAACTTAATCCGCTTAACTGTTCTAAAGAGTTAGAGAACCCTGTAAGAAATCGACACGTGTTTCGCCAACAACAACAACATGCTGGGCATCTCAACATGCTGGGCATCTCAACATGCTGGGCATCTCAACATGCTGGGCATCTCAACATGCTGGGCATCTCAGCATGCTGGGCATCTCAGCATGCTGGGCATCTCAGCATGCTGGACATCTCAACATGCTGGGCATCTCAATATGCTGGGCATCTCAACATGCTGGGCATCTCAACATGCTGGGCATCTCAACATGCTGGGCATCTCAACATGCTGGGCATCTCAACATGCTGGACATCTCAACATGCTGGGCATCTCAACATGCTGCACATCTCAACATGCTGGGCATCTCAACATGCTGCACATCTCAACATGCTGGGCATTTCAACATGCTAGGCATCTCAACATGCTGGGCATCTCAACATGCTGCACATCTCAACATGCTAGGCATCTCGAGATGCGTAGAATAATTGAGACCATCCGTCAGAGTTGTTGCGAGTGATTGAAAGTAAACCATTTCTGTATCAGATGTAGCTATGTGGGCTATTATAGCTGCACGCGTAGGTACCTCGAACTCTCTTGTGACTATTATTACCTTCAGGGATAAAACTACCATCACCACCATCACGACCACCATTCCTTTTTGTTTATCACAAGAGTCTGTCGTAGAACCAATCTTTAGTAATCAGTCATGTTTACATCTACTGAATACCATTTATGAGTTTCAATAATCTCACTAAGGAAAGTTACAGGATCTAGCGATTTGCCGTTTTGCACATACTCGTAGTTATTACTACTTATTCGGTACTTGTCTGATTCGTGAATGAGTGAACGACAAAATACTGTTTGAATGTTATATCGGTGAAGTTTATCGTGGAAACAATACAGTGGTCGATTGTTAGCCGGCGGCGGTGAGCGCGCGCGCAGCGGATGGGAATCGCCGCGGGAGATAAGATAAGTTCCGTTGTGTCGTCACGTGACACCGCGACCGACCTCCGCCGCGCGCGGCCTTCGAGTGCAAGCGCCGCGTCGAGCAGCACTGCAAGTCGCAACATACAAACACATGACGTCTGCATCACTTCCACGTGCTTGTGCCCCAAGCCCCCGTCACTGAGCGCCCTCTGCGCTGCGGCTCACAACGCCGTAAAAGTTGCAAAGTTTTGAGCTTTGTCACGCGCAATAATAAACTGCGTAATAATAAACGTTCCATAGACACTAACAAGAAAGAGTTATCAATGTTGAAACACGAGTTTATATTTTAATCGTTGTTCAGAGAGCAAAGCTAGGTGCTTTGCTTCTTACCTACCTGCCATGGATTCTATTCCCGGTGCATGTAATGTCTGCATGTTCTCAGCAGCCCGGGGCGCGTAAATACAAAGGCGGATGCAACACAGACAGTAGCTGCTCTGTAACGCAGCCGCATCCGTATGAATAAAGTACCTATAACAAACACGATTACACCACAGGTTTTTGAAAACTGTCTGCAATGTGATCGGTTCCTAAAGACATTGTTGTAACAAAATCGACTGCAATACAGCTTATAAGTAGGTAAGTACTAGCTCTGTCTACACTGCAGATCGTTAGGTAATTAGTGTATGTACAGAGGAGCGGATCCAGGGTTTCTTTTTGGGGGAGGCATTCTGACAAGGTTCAATAAAAAAATAAACTTGATAATCATCTTGAATTTTATTTTTTTTATAAAATGACGCGTCGGTGTTTTTAGAAATTCAACCCAAAAACAATGTATCATTTGCTCTTGTTCTGAATTATTTATCTTCATTTCAAGGTCTCAGGCCCAAGTGGACGTGATTACGAGGTGGGTTGCTTGCTAGTGATCAGAGAGGGTTATATCTTTGTATACACCGTAAAGAATATATTTCTGTTTCCTGATATACCCACTTATGAGAATGCTGTGTAAAAGTAAGTGCACCTGAATTAAATCGAAAGTATAGAATTCCTCGTCGTTTATCATATCATATATCATAATGCAGCACAGAGTATGGGTGTCTGTGTTGAATCCACCTGTTTGTATTGCCATATACAAACAAATGTGGCTGCACTACAAACCGCTGTGTTGCAGCTGGGTTTGGACGAACTATTACTGCTTTAAGCCATGCGCGACGTCATGATGCAGCACAGACTATGGGTGTCTGTGTTGCATCTGCTTTTGTGTTTACGCGTCCGGGGCGGGGTAGGGAATCGTGCTCACTGCAGTCATTGCAAAAAACATAAATCACCTCATGACATTTGGATTTATATGTGCCTCATTTGGTGACACTATTTCTCGTGATTGTTCGATTAAATAACATTTATAATTTCGAGTTATTCCTGATAACTAGCGGCATCTCATAACGAGCCGCATCGGCTAAGATTAAAGCCAACCCTACCTTAATACTTATTATTGGTAAAATAAGATGAAGGCCCCAATAATTTACTGTTTCACTTCCAAATAATCTACATAGCTATATGTATTGTGTTAAAGGTATGTGGTGGTAGTCGGTAAAGTGTGTCGAGGTGTGAGCGCTGCGCGGGAGTCGAACCGGTCACATCGGCGCGGCGCGGGCGCCCGCGGTCGGTGCGCGGGGCATGTGGCGTGTGGCGGCCTGGCGCAGCGCGACATCGCGGAGACGATACCGCGCCGTGTGAACTGGCTGCAGGTGATCCGGAGAGCTTTCTTTTTGTACACGCTTAACTGTACAAATAAAATACTAGATCTGTTCGGAGCAGGTATTAAAAGCTTTACGAAAACATTCCCCTAAAGGGTAGGCACTAAAAATAGATTACCTATTATAGCCTTTAAGTATTGATGCCTAAAATAAGTTCCGTGAAGATGAGGATCTTTACCTGTTCTAAAGTCGCGCTCCAACTCCCCTGAGCAACATCATTCCCACTTATCACAGAGGTAGCATCAGGACACCAACAAGGTAATGATCTGAGAGATAAGTTTATCAACTGTGTAATTTAAGCTTTCTCATTATAATATTATTTTGTTCGACCAATACACCTAAATGTAACATTAGCATAATGTTAAAGAATGCGCGGTGAGCTGGGTTCAAGGGTACTGCGTTGGTGCGCGGTGGTCAGCAGTTCAGCACAAACTGAACTTTTACAAGTGATTCTGACGGCGGCTCTGGACACTTGGGCATCGTCAAGTGACTGATGTGCACTGGTCAGACGGCGCAAATATCACAATTAACAAATAACAAGCTTCATGAAAATTTACATAATCAGCTCTACACTCTACCATACATAGGCATATCATGTAAATAAGTGATAGACACACGACAAGGCGACAGTTGCACCACCACTGGCGACAGTTGCACCACCACTGGCGACAGTTGCACCACCACTGGCGAAAGTTGCACCACCACTGCCTCTACTGATCACATTGATCAACCAGTAATATTGTCGACCGTTGTTTTAATATTTCTTTTATCTTAATTTAACATCAACGGAACTTTAGAACTTTTCAATACTTTCCATAAAATATTAAAAGTAAGAAAATGTATATAATTATGTACATTATATATATTATGTAAACTATATTATTAAGTTAACTATATTATTATGCAACTAACTATTTACACTTGGTAGGTACTAAATTTAATAACTAAGTACATTAACAGGCAGGTGCCTATAAAAAGAAAAAGGACATTAGGCGTCATAGCACCTATCTCCTCCACATCATCATCATCCGGAAACGTGCCCAGAAGTCTGAAGCATTGCCACGTTGAATGGCAATGCAAATTCTTTGGCCACAGAACGTGAGATGTCGACCAGTGTCGGGCCCCATGAGCCGAGCGTTACGACCCCAAAGGACTCAAAACTGTAATTACGTACTAACCGTACCATATTAATGTATGAAAGAAAAGAGAAAACAAAAAAAAAGTGTACCTGCTTCAACGTTAGAAATGTGGGGGTGGTACCGCATATCGTACGGACTGAACTTTCTGTACCAACCCAGTTATACTGGGCGATTGGATGTACAGTTAGCCGCTCCAGTTCAATACTCGACGATCACCGGCGCGGCTCCTGATTACGATCTCGCATCGCTGTGGATTGCGCGCGCACCCCGCGCCTTCGCCGCCCGGGGCACAGCCGGGGCACAAGCCGAGTTGCGTCCGCGCTACAGGTGGCGCTCATTATTTTCTACGTTACCAGCGCTTGTAGTGCAACTTGGTTACAGTTGGCACAAGGTTGCATTGGAGACTCACTTTAATGTACCTATAGGCGCAACGTGTCAGCGCGGCGCGAATCTAGCAAATTCCATTAAGGTTGTATGGATATTGCTCTACTAGAGTCGCGTCGTGCTGTCGCGTCGCGCCCGTCTGCGGAAGTGTTTATAATCTTATGTGTGTGTGTGGGCTACTGGCTTACTTGAGTATAACAACCGCAGACCGCTAGCAGACTGCTAGACTGCACTTGCGCACATCACACGATCCTTTTGCTGAAAAATATGTGAAACACGATCAAATAATGTAAGTAGGTCATAGATTTTTCATCTCAAGAAGGCAGGGTTTACCTAATATTGTGTGTAGAAGTAGATGCACGTGAACATACGTACGTAATTATTACAGAGATAGAACACCAATTAAAGACGGACACAGTACCTTATTATAGACGCAGATATCCCGGCGCCGTGTTATCTACTAGCACAAACATGTCATTACGATCGGCTCCCTAATGATCAGCAAACATACCCACTTGTCAATATTTGTTCAGTTGCGCGCATTGAAATGATGCTCTTTACAAGGTGATAACATGGAGCGACCGGTGGGAGCTGGTCGCGCCCCGCGCCCTCACGCTCGACCTCACCTCGTCCGCGTGCGCGCCCGCGCCCGCACCCGCGCCCGTGACCGCGCCCGCGCCCGCGCCCAGCGCCTCGCGGCTCTCATTACCAGACTTCAAAATGATCGTTTCCCTGCAGCATCTCAAGTCTGTCCTAGAGTTACTTGAACAGGATCTACCAAGCGGAGAAGGACTAAGATTACTCCACTGCAGAATTAAATAAAGCTTAAATAGGTAGGTACCTAATGGATCAAAAAAGCCACAGGAAGTGGGTCATTTCGGACCTAACTCTGCTCTGCCTACAAATGGTCTTTTTTTTTATAGGATGTGTGCAATCAGTACTTAGGTCATACAAATAAAGGTAAAAAGGTAAGGCGTAACGTGACGTTTAGGACGACGCGGTGTTCCCGGCGCGTGCGTTGATGTCTAATGTTGGCGCGGCCGAGGCAGGCGCGCTACGGCCTTCACTGTTCATGCTGTCTGTTCTGCTAACAACATTGTTTATTGCTCAAGACAGGAAGCCCGACTCTCTCTCGCGGATGTGAGCGCCTGAGCGCGCCGGCGCGGCGGCGGCGGCGCCGCACGGGGCAGAAGGCTCATTCGTTCAGCGCACTCTCTTGCTGACCGTATGGAAGGATCTTCGACAGCAAACAATTGCAATCGGGACATTATTGAAAACTGCTGAGAACTGCTCTTGCGTGTTGTAAGCGCGTCTGTGCCTTAGCGTGCTAACGTGCTAACAGCATCGCCAAGTGTCAATACTGCGATAGGCGATAAAATACTGTAAGGAATCTTTGGCACCATAGGTGCCATTATTGTGTAGAGAGTGGAACATTCGTGTTGGTTGGCTGCGGCGGCGCACGCTGTGAACTGTACTGTGCTTCCATATTTATGATGATCCACAGAAGATGACCAAATTATTAACACATTCATAGAGTACTTTTAGTTAAGTAGAATCCGTAACTTCATCTTGTAAAGACCCAGACCAAGCAGTTGAACTTTTTATAGTTATTTTTTACCTTTTGCTGACACTGTGTTATTATTTATTTCTATAATGGATCTCCAACAGAGACTACACAATTACTTGCAAGAATCACATCGTACACTTATATTCTAAGTGCAATAAGTTTAACAAGGACGAAAATATTAAAATAAAAACAAAGATAAGAAAAAAAGATAAGATAAAGGTTATTATTAAGATTAAATATAGAAATTCAAATGAATGAAGTAAGCTGTAGTTCGGTACAGGTAGGTATGCGCAGGCGCACCCGGTCAGACTCACTCTCTGAACTAAACACGTTTTATTATCTCAGCGACTTGTATTGCGTATCACGCATTCGAAACGATGATTGAAAGTACAAAACTAACTCCAACGACCGTTTGATTTTATTTAAAAAATTCAAATGAGACAGTGATTCGACTAAAGCAGTGTTTACGGAACGTTAATGGTGACATAAATTTGAATGTTAATGCGTGGATCGGGGTCGCGGCCGGCGCGCGTGTTCCAGCTAGCGACACGGTGCCGCGCCGTGCCGCGCCTCGCCGCTCGCGTCTCGTTGGAGCCTCATTCATGCAGATCAACGGTTGCCAATATCTAACAACATCTCATTAATTTCGTAACTCCAGCGTGATCAGACCAGATGGCGCTGCCTCTGACACCCACGTACCTTATATCATTAATTAAGTATGTTATTTATTTTCTCGCGTTGCCGTTGTCTCTATGTACCTCTTGCTCAGATTATTGACATCTTTCATAAGACATGCATGCATACTATCTATGCGCAGGCAATTTGTCTGTATCTAAAGATAAAGTTTCAGCACCCCAGCTGTCACAAAAAATCCACAATATCTTAGACATGTTAATGTATATAAAAAACATAAATACTAAGTGTGTAAGATAAGTAGTGTCCCCCGCCAAAGATTACCGCAGTAAAAGCATGCGGTCATTGCCGGCACAATAGGCTACCGGCGCGGGAGGCGCTGCGGCGGCGCTACCTCTAGTGCCTGGGTTCCGAACCTAGGGATCAATCGACCAATCGGTGTTGGGCTGTAAGAACAGCACTCAATAGAATGCTGCAAGTGTGCAACCTTTTGTTCCGGGACTAGATGTTGAACCCACAGTCCAATATCAAATTAAGTTTCTATCAAATAGTGTCTCATAGTTTCTTTAAAATATTAGTATACTCGTATAAGGAATTTAGGAGGAGCTCGTGGCTAAGTAATAACAAGCCGCACTGGTCAATCCATCAGGTTAAGCTACGCTTGCCGGGGTTGGTCAGTGGATGGGTGACCATCTTTACATACATGTCATTTGTGATCTTTGACAGTCGTTACGAGTCTTCAGAAGCCCGAAAGTCTGACACCTGTCTTACCAAGGGGTATCGTATTACCCAGTTACTAGGGTTGTGGAGGTCAGATAGGCAGTCGCTCCATGTAAAATATTGGTATTCAGCTGCATCCGGTTAGACTGGAAGCCGACCCCAAAATAGTTGGGAAAAAGGCTAGGCAGGTTGATTGATTAGTAGATAAGGAATTTGCATTAGGTACGGTGCAGCGGTGTCTCAAAATATTGCAAGGCATTATTTTTTTATTTATAAACGTTGCTTATATAAGTTACGTTTAAACATAAAAATGTATGGTTGAACCGTTGCTAATAATTACCTACTCAACTCTAAGCAACGTTTATAAATACCTAAACCCCTAACTGGTCAAAGATTCCAGTGTCGTGTCTGTGGCGGACACGCGGCGTCAGATGGTGCGCTGTCTGCAGTACAGTGCAATCTCGCGAGTGGTGCACTACGTTGTGTCATAATGTGTGTGCAACAGCCCTGATCATGCGCAGTGTTATTAAGTACCTCTACAGGTATCGCCAGGGGCCAGTGGCGGCTTCTGGTCCCAGCTTGGTACAACAATTCCACAGCTGCCCACGGCTAAGCGACGCACGGATGCGTGCTATGCGTGACTGGCAAACCTATGTATAATAGGAATTTAATTGGATGTAGGAACTGGGGATCTACTTTATCTGTAACAATTATAAACTTGGAAACTATGTGAAATTGTGCTTCTGTGCGTATCGCACAGTGTGTTATGGTAATGTGGTGGGCGCGCCGCGAGCCGCGATCGCGCAGCACTCGGCAGCCATCAAATAATTTCTCGGCGCGACACTTGCTCGCTCAAGGCTGGCGCTGGCGGCGCGGCGCGGAGCCTGCACCTGCGGACACACGCACACAGCCGCACTGCGCGTCTATTAATAGAAGCCGATGTACGACACTTGGTAACCGACTGGTTGTGCTTAGTCAGTGGCGCTTCTATTTGCAAGGAATTTGATTCCCGCTCGCTGTCCTGCTCCCCTGCATATTCCAATCCGAGGCCGCGCCTTGACATGTTCTTATACATTACATGAACTTATGTAACTATCTATTATTAACAAGGATCTGATAGAAAGGTACTTTCAATATCGTAAGTAGATACTTAGGGCGATGACAAGCTACTTTTAATGATTTTATACCGGAAATTACGTCTAAACGACTGGTGTTAATGATTTGGAAAAAATATATGTTAAATTAGAGCATTTTCCTAATAATTTAATCTACGAATATTTTAGATTAAGTTTACATTACTTAGTGAAATTAATTTCTAAAGTTGTGTCTAGCGCGGATAAAAAACTAAGAATTACGCAAAAGCTGTCAAGCGTATTTTCCTGAAACCTTCACCATTTTAAGGATAATTAAAATATTAATCTTTTAATCTACGAATTTTATTAAAATACCTTCTGTTTTATGTATAATAAATTAATAATGCGTCAAATTGAGAGCGCTCCTTGATGCGCGAGTTCTATTACTCGCTGGATGTACGACGCGTTGCGTGAGCTCAGTACAGAACACGCAAGCTAACCACTCAAGGTCAATGCCATGAACCTGTCTCTTAAGCACCTAAGTAGGTACCTCTTTCTTCCACAGAGCGCGGCGGCGCTTCATATGCTGTCGTTACAGCGTCATAGTCCGTCTTTCATTCAGGTATTTTCTAGCCGCCTACCCCAAGGCGGCAAGCATCACCATTGCTTGAAAGTTAGAGCAACATCTTGTTTTTCTTGTCAGATATTGAATAGGATCTGCAGTTTTTAAATTGCCCGCAACGAAAACTGACGTCATCATCATCATCATCATATCAGCCGAAAGACGTCCACTGCTGGACATAGGCCTCCCCCAAGCACCGCCACTTCGACCGATTCTGTGCTTCCCGCATCCACCGAGCTGACGTTAAAACTGACGTAGCCTTTATGAAATACCTACCTTTAACTTATTCACCTAATACCTAATTAATAGTTTTGTGTTAGGTCAACCGTCAACCAGCTCGCACTCTCGCAGATCGAGTCCACTTGATCCTCTGAGCAGACGGCCAGGCCTAGGCTGTAGGTACGGGAAAACTATTGAAATTGAAACAAGATGTGCGTTACTTACTTCATTTTAATCACACAAAAATTTAGCAGACATTGATCATAATAATTTACGACAAGCACTTTTTGCCGGTGGTCTCAAACAAATTAAAAACTATTTACTAACTTTTTACAAAGAAAATGTACTTAGGTAAGTAGTAGTGTAGTACTTGTGACAAATTGGTGAGATGACGAAAGAACATCCACAATAGATTAATTATCAGTTAACAGTAACAAGTACCTACTTATTAAAAGAGAAATGGTCAGCACCCTACAGACCCTACTCGCTCAATATATGATCAATCACAATCTGAATCATTTTGAAATAGATTGCGTATACATAATATTGCTTGTTAAGTTCGAAAAAAAAGTCTCCTACATACAACGTAATTATTGCAATGAATATAGTTGAACTGTCAAAATGAAACAGATTAGTCTTATTATTGTTTACGAAAATGTGTTATGCAATTAGATAGTAGTTTCACTTACTGGTAAAAGTTAACAGTAGGTACATACATAACAACAAACTATTTATTTGAACATAATTTTAAGGACCTCACGCACTTCGTGGCTGGCAGAGTGGCAGCACAACGTTGGTCGTAGAAGCTGAGTCGACCATGACGTGAATGCTCGTACTAAAGTATACAAAGTTTGGCCGCAACTGGTCAGACGGCCCGCGGTCCTCGGCTCAGTGCGCGACGCGCATTCGGTAGCTCTGTGCGGCCACTGGTCGTGCTCGTGGCCGCGAAGTGCGCGACGCCCGCTACCACACACAACACAATGTCCGGTTCAGAACAGTCAACTTAACAACATTTTATATAAATTCCATGAACCATAAAAATAACATACTAAGACCTAGGTATTCATTAAGTTAAATCCAATGACATAAAAGACCTTTGCACCATTATAGTGAAGCGATTCGACTATTCAAGCAACATAATTATACAATGTATGTACTCGTAAAGTATTTAACTTACAAAACATAGCCACGTTTCCTTGATTTACCATTCTTATACACGAATAACAAATTTGTTTGTTACGTATTGGTCGCAACAACTTATTATCTAACAAAGAGCTGTATTACCAAAACATAGAGGTGAGATCAGCATGCCTGGCGCCGCTGCTGCAGCGAGCAGCTTTAGCGTATCGGAGTCTCGTCACACACTCGATACCTATTACTGGTATTAATAAATACCTCATGTCTAAGAGTGTAAGTTATCAATGAATGTGCTTACTTTAGTAAAGTCAATATGTCTAGTAAGTACACAAATATATACTTATAGGTACTTATAGGATCATAGGTCAACCTTTGCGTAGAGTTGCCGCGTTGTGCAGCGGTACGTTCTCCAAAATCAGCTTATTGGGTTGACCTCTCCTGTGCTTTTTATATGACATTATGTCCTGGCCAGATCTTAAAATTGATTGAAATAAAATTGAATGATAAAATCTGGCCACGACATAGGTATATACTGATACTAGCAAGTCCCCCGCGACTTCTCGTCGGCAAGCATTTCGTACCTTCCCCTATAGACTGCACCGCCCTCCAGCCTCTTCAAAGGGTCCTTTTGGAAAATGTATCATGTTTTCCCAATAATAATCAATCTTTATTGTTTACCTAAGGAAGTAATCCAAGGAAGTTCTTTTTTTTTTGCCTCTTTTTATATTTTAATTATCAAGATAAAATGCTCAGTTTCCAATTTATTTGTTATGGTACTCCAACGACTAGATTTACAGGGATCATAACATATTATAACTTATAAACTACAGCTAACTTGTCACTTAGAGGTGTGCACAGCACTTACATAGTTTACCTATTTATAATTTATTAAAGTGATGAAAAATTGTATGATCTGGAAAAAAATTTGATTGATTGATTGAAATAAAAATTTTAAATTAAAATTAAAATCGTTTATTTCGAGTGACATAGACTCATATTAGAATAGACACATTTACACATAAAATTACATCAAAAAATTAAATACAATTAAAATTAAAGATGTAACGCGTACCAATTAAAAAAATAAAATTAAAAATATGCAGAACAATATTATGAATGATGGAATTAAACAAGAATCAGTCAATGGTCAGGAATTAACAATTAGCAATTCACAAGTTGCCGTATAAGATGGTTGCGAAATTGAGCCAGCGTGTTGGAGATGTCAATGCTATTGGAGCGAGAGTGGCTTTCATTATACGTCCTCATGAAACGGTGCAATGGCGCTGATCGCCCGAGGTTGGTTCGAGCTGTAGATGGTGCAAACACATCTAATTTGCGGCCGGGCCTGGGTTGACTACTACGGTAAGCAGATACATTTGTCTTTCAGAAGTCGTGGAACATAAATCAGTCCATTGACAATATTAAAGAGCATAATTTTGATCAATATTTTTCTGCGGTTTTTGAGAGACGTATGGTTGAAATTACTGAACCTTTCAGGGTAATTAGTTGTGTTGGGGAAGCTGTTCGATTTATATCGCAGGTACCTAGTGGAGCCTTTTTGGACGATCGATATGTACCTCATAGGTAAGATTCTACAGCTGCGATGTTTAACCTTCTGCAGCGTTTGACCATTCAACGATTACGAGGATTGAAGTGTATTTCGTTATATCGCAGGTACCTAGTGAAGCCTTTTTGGACGATCGATATGTACCTCATAGGTAAGATTCCACAGCTGCGATGTTTAATCCAGTACACTTCTGCGAGGGTGAATTAGAGCAGTTTGACGGTGCGAAATTGAAGTGTATTTCGTTTTTAGTGAAGGTTATGTGTTGACACTTTTCAGCGAGCAAGAGTCATCCTGTTCCTCATACACCAGTCGTGCACTGAGTTTAGGTCCTCTTGCAGCAAGAATATATCTTTGGGTGAATTTATTTGCTTATAGAACTTGACGTCGTTTGCATTCACTGTGCTTGATGCAGTTCACAATTTTGTTGACGAATATTAGGAACAAAATCGAACCCATATGAGAGCCTTATGGAACTCCGGAACTAGAATGATGAAAGGAAGACTGATGCCCCTTTACTACAACCCTTTGTTTTCTGTCAGTCAGATAAGATTCGAACCATTGGAGAAGCTGTCCGAATATAGGTTTGAAAGTTTCTGCAGTAGAATCTGGTGGTCGACCTTGTCGAAGGCACTACTAAAGTCTGTACAAATGGAGTCAACTTGTGTGCGAGATTCGATAAGTTTGCCGAGGTCATTGACATAAAGAGTTAGGTTAGTCGTGGAAGTTCGTCGTCAAATTCATCGGACCGCGCGAAAAGATTCTTCCAAACAAACTTTAACAATCCCTATTGGGGGGTAGGTCCGCGGTTCCGTTCGTCCGTACCTATGTGAAGTCCGTCGAGGTAGACCGCGGCGAAGGTGGTGTGACGATCTAATCATGTTTGCGGGGCCAACATGGCCTGAAATCGCACAAGACAGAGAGATTTGGAAGGAAAAAGGGGAGGCCTTTGCCCAGCAGCGGGACACAATATGGGCTAATAAATAAAATAAAAATTTAAATTATTATTTGACTTAATAGCTTTTTCCCCATTCAACATCCCTATTGCAAAAAACGGAAGAAGATTAACATTTCGCGGGCTACCTTAGCGGATCGGGTGTCGGAGTGAACTCTTCTTTCTTATATCTATGGTAGAACTCATGGAAATGAAAAACTTTTATTTATATTTTACCTTTTACCTGGCCCCTGTAACACAGGTGTTTTTACCTAGCGTAGGAGTTAGGGCTTCACTTTGTCTGTATACATTTTTTATGCCAATAAAAATAATTTTATTTTTATTTATTTACTTAAATATTATAGGTACCCTTAAGTAAAAAAAAAAGCTATTTCATACATTTTAATCGTGTTAGTATAGGTAAATACTTTATGGAACAGCAGGGTTATTTTTTCATATTCAGAGTAACCCCGTAGTAAAAGTTGTTCATTGTCATGAGTAGCTACCACACAGGGTACTTACCACACTCCCTAAAAGTCTACTTCTTTCTTATGCTGCTTCCTCAAATGTCGACCCACGTATCTTTAACCGGTCTCCAGTTGACCCGTACAAAAAGCAATTTCCGGAGTTGGACAGGAGTATTCCGGTGACCACCGGGAGCAGTTACTGGTATTATGTCGTGGTGGGATAGCAGTAGCTCAATGAGCAGTGTTGACAGTGGCGGCCGGTGCAGGCCATGCAGGGCAGTGCACGCCGGGCACCTGGCGGTCCTCGCTCGGCCGTGGCTCGGCGTCGGCGCATGTTAATGCGGCTATATTCATTAGCAGAGCGCGGCGCGGCGGCTCGCTGTCGCGCGGCCAGTTTTAAAACAAGAATTAAACACCGAACGAGATCTGAAAGCAAGAAAAGTAACGGTACCGGACATAACCAGCCGGCCAGCGATCCACCGATACAGGCGCACAGCTCACATGCGTACGTATGAATATATAAAGTTTATCGCGGCGCCCACGGCCGGCGGGGTCGCCGACCGCCCATCCACCAAATGGACATGAGACCGTGTGCACTGTTGTCATGTGTGCCCGCACCCCGCACCCCGCGTCCCTCACACTTCTCCTTCACCCTGCGGGCTGCGCTACACACATGCAGCAATGCTGATTTCTGATAAATTCCACTTACTTAGAGACAACATAGACCTAGCTGTGATAATTCTATTACATCCAGCTCATAATTGTATTAGATCCAGCTCATAAACCATACAAAAGTCAAATTAATTTATGGAGTGCGTTAAAATAATTGCTTCTTCGTTTAGGAAGGTACACCGGTAGTAGAGCAGCTACACTAAATATAGCCATACCTACTTAGCCCTCAGCCACTTTGCTGTCTGGCAAATCTTTTTAGAGAAAGAAGTAGATTATGAAAGTAATTTCGAAATATTTCGGATTACTTCAAATATTTCTGGTTAATGTTTAACCAACTTTACGATGACCAGGTAGGTAAGGATGTACTTAATTAAGAGTTCTTTAGAAATACTGTCTACCAGCGCAGCGCTCCCATTACGTACCTATCTAACTGACTTATAATCACAATTATTTCCAATCTCCCATCCATTGGATCCATAATTCATTGCTCCTGAATATTTTTTGAAATTCGTTGGCTTGACAAGCAACGTAGACAACGCAATGAATATTGCTGAATCGTCAACAATCACGAAATGGTTTTGTTCCCTCGGCGCCGGCAGCCGCTATCGAACATTATCGGAACACATATTATCCTAAACCGGGCTGTATCGCGCGATAACGTAGCGATTACAGAGATAGCGACCACGTCCGCCGACGCGGCCGCGGCTGCCGAGCACCGGTCGGCTGCACGCTTGCTACAGTTGCTTCAGTCCTAACTCAAGTCACAGGTATGGGGGTGCAGGCCGCTGCAGGGATATGCCCTTTTCTTCTGATGTGTCAGTGGTAGAGAACACAGACGCTGGCAGAGAGTTCCACACTTGGCTTGTCGGGATATCAACCAAGTGCGGTATGTATCTACTGCAGGGTACCCGCGCTTGAATGATAGTATCCCAGTCCGGTGGTAAAAGGGAGAAGGTGAAATCGGGTCGTTTAGCTCCCAAAATGTCTAACAACGTGTCTAGCATAAATAGTGTAAGGTGATGGTGGAACTCATGAGTGAACTACTTAATTATAATGTTTGACCATGTCTGAAAAATAAAAGCACAATTAGACGTTCTATTAAAAACGTACTAAGTATCATTCTGCCAGCGGTATCGTCCGATTGGGTTTCATACTTTCCCTGACGGACTTCAACAACACCTCCACCGAGTGTTTATGAAAATTAATCGTTACGATTTTTGGAATTATGTAAAAGTGCAAATTGACACTTATCAATCACTATTACTGCGTGTTTGCACTGGCGAAACATTGAATTACTAAACATAAAAATTATAAAAAATAAAACCCAAATACGACAAAAAAGTGAACTAAAAAGTTATATTTCAGGTGAGATGCAGGCCAAGGGCTTCCCCGTTGAGGGTAAAAAAAGTAATTTAAACAAGACATCAGACAGACAAATAAAAAATCCGGAGTCACATGTGTTAGGGCATAAATCGAACAGATGGCTTGCTGACGACTCGGAAACAAAATATTCGGACAAAATGGGACGTGTATTGTTTACTATCTCCTACCTATCCAAAATTGGAGCACAATTAGGCTATATCACTCTACGCGGTCCGTGTCTATGAACCCAAACGATATTTTCTCGTGCGATAGTGTGATATAGCCTAATTGTGCTCCAATTTTGCTTCCAACGATACCTCATTTGTCAAATTATGATGAGCAATTAAGAAGTTATGAGGTAACAGATGAACATACATACTGGTCAAAGTCATAACCCTCCTTTTTGCTTCGCCGTAGTCGGCTAAAAACATGTTGAAATCTCTATTTCGTGTCAAAAATTGTATCGAACAGAACAGAAAATACGAGATTTCAACATGTTTTAGACCAAAATGGTAAAAAGGAACCCTTATGGTGAGACTCAGTCGGTCTATCCGTCTGTCTGTCACAGCTGGATATCTCAAGAACTACTAATGCTAAAAACTTGAAATTTGGAATAGTTTTAGATAACGTTTGCCCAACTATTTTGCAAATAATAAACAAATAAAAATATTTTTATTTTTCTTCTAACAGGGACTGAGCGTGGTTCTTAAAAATCTGAAGTGGGGCTACTAGGGCATGTGGGGTATCATATTATTATGAAAGAGCGCTATTGGCACATTCTCAAACATTTTTCTTTCTTTTTAGGCCGTATTCTTTTCGACTTTTGACGCAAAATGTAAAAAAATACCGTTTTCCCCCCCCATTTATCTCCAAAGTTTGCATAGAGAAAAATCTGAAATTATTCCATGTGATATAAGTGTATGTAAAGATTACAGGAAAAATAAAACGATGTTTCTAAATAGTTCAGTTTTCAGAAATCATCAACAAAATAATATTACATTAGTTCCACAATCGGTCAAGAGAAGCGTTGGCCTAAAACTGCAAAATTTTTATATAAGGAACCCTCGGTGCGCGAGTCCGCCTCACTCTTGACCGGTTGTTGTGTGAATGTTTCGCCGGTGCAAACGCACAGTTAGATCAATCATAATCTATCACGTAAAATAATATGATAGAGGTGAGTTGCTTATAGTTATTATTCTATTAGGTTAGATTGTAATCAATTATTAAGAAAGCTACTTTAAAAAAAAATGTTAAAGAACATTGAACAGTCGTTTCCCCAAATTAACAGTAAAATGGTCAGAATTTATTGATAAGTCTATAAATTACTTACAAAAATGGTTAGGTTTTAACCAGCAGAGTGACTGGCTGTCAATGCTAAGCAGCATATCATTGAAAGAAATAACTGAATATGTACATTTAGAAAATATTATTGAACGGCTCAATTTGTTGACAAAATTAAATATTAACATGAATGATTTGTACATAATACTGAAACCAGTATTATTAAAGAAATTCAAAGAAATTGCAAAGATGTTGCAAGTTTTATAGAAAAAACAAACTGTTGAAAAATGCCAATAGATTTTGAAAAGTTCATCTGATATATAAAAGTTCATCTGATATATAAAAGTTCATCTGAAATATAAAATCCTCCCCTAAAAGCAAAATTACTCTTTTTTGTTCCATGAGGGAATTTAACGATTTTATGAAAACCCAAAATGTGGTTATTCTTTGAACATCGCGTTATAATTGTTCCATACAAACTTTAACACCCCCTTATTAACAAACTTTAGCTTTATTAATGTATTAGTATATACTTCTTTGTAGTCTTCGTCTCGTCTTAGTCTTCGTTCAAAGTTAACCAAAGGAATAATACATATTTATCATACAAACAAAGCCCCTTATGCCAGCCACACACGTAACGATTTGCTTGCGCAAATTTAGGTTTGCGCAAGCAAATCGTTACGTGTGTGGGAAGAAATTTGCGCAAAGGACCATGCGTCATTTTGGTACCAACGCTCAACAGCGATGAAACTCATGCCATGTGAAAGCTTTTGGGGTATTATTTAATTCATTCTATGGCAGCTAAGTCGAAATCGAGCGCGAACATGGTGTTTTGGAACATTAAAAAAGGTTAGGTTATGTTTGGTTAGGATAGGTTAGGTTAGGTTGATCTCATGATTCCCGGTCTAAGTGTGGGAAGGGAACAATGGGGTGGTTTTTAGTCAGTAGGATTCTGACAGATCCCTTCGCCCGCCCCAGGGCGGAGGACTTCCATGAGGATTTTCCAACCCGGAAAAAAAAAACTTAGGTTAGGTTAGGGTATGTAGGTAGATAGGGTAGGTAGGTAGGGTTGGTAGGTATGTAGGTAGATAGGGTAGGTAGGTAGGGTTGGTAGGTATGTAGGTAGATAGGGTAGGTAGGTAGGGTTGGTAGGTATGTAGGTAGGTAAGGTAGGAAGGTACCCTTTTTGGTTAGGTTAGGTTAGGTTCACCGTGCCGTGCAGAGGAAGCGGAATCCCGGGGCAGGGTGATGTCGGCGGTGTCGTTGGACATCTCCAATGCATTCAATACCCATGCGTCATTTTGGACGCGACTTTCAACAGTGATGATACTTATGCCAAGTGAACACTTTTGGGGTATTATTTCATTCATACTATGACAGCTAAGTCGAAATCGAGCGCGAACATGGTGTTTTGGAATATGCGCTCCGCCCTCTCATCCTACCTAACCTTTTTTTTTTTCTCGGGGTCGAAGTCCTCATGGATGTCCTCCGCCCTGGGGTGGGTGAAGGGGTCCCTCAGACTCTTACTGACTAAAACCAACCCGGTGTTCCCTCACACACTTGCATCGGGGGACTGCGGGCGCAATTGCGACTTCCACTGCCACGGACTGGTGACGGCCCGCACTCTGCGGGCCCCGTCCCGTAGGGGGAGTGAGGTGTTGAAACTCCCCCCGTTACGTCTTAGAGTGGCGCGCGTGGAACACTACGCGCCGCCATACCCCAAAAGCTTTCAGATTGCATGAGTTTCATCCCTAACCTAACCTAACCTAACTTTTTTTGAATGTTCAAAAACACCATGTTCGCGCTCGATTTCGACTTAGCTGCCATAGTATAAATTAAATGATACCCCAAAAACTTTCATATGGCATGAGCTTCATACCTAACCGAACCTAACTTTTTTTGAATGTTCAAAATCACCATGTTCGCGCTCGATTTCAACTTAGCTGGCATAGTATAAATTAAATGATACCCTAAAAGCTTTCACATGGCATGAGTTTTATCCCTAACCTAACCTAACCTAACATTTTTTGAATGTTCAAAATCACCTTGTTCGCGCTCGATTTCGACTTAGCTGCCATAGTATAAATTAAATAATACCCCAAAAGCTTTCACATAGCATGAGTTTTATTCCTAACCTAACCTAACCTAACTTTTTTTGAATGTTCAAAAACACCATGTTCGCGCTCGATTTCGACTTAGCTGCCCTAGTATAAATTAAATGATACCCCAAAAACTTTCATATGGCATGAGTTTCATCCCTAACTTAACCTAACTTTTTTTGAATGTTCAAAATCACCATGTTCGCGCTCGATTTCGACTTAGCTGCCATAGTATAAATTAAATGATACCCTAAAAGCTTTCACATGGCATGAGTATTATCCCTAACCTAACCTAACCTAACTTTTTTTGAATGTTCAAAATCACCATGTTCGCGCTCGATTTCGACTTAGCTGCCATAGTATAAATTAAATGATACCCCAAAAGCTTTCACATGGCATGAGTTTCATCCCTAACCTAACCAAACCTAACTTTTTTTGAATGTTCAAAAACACCATGTTCGCGCTCGATTTCGACTTAGCTGCCATAGAATCAATTAAATAATACCCCAAAAGCTTTCACATGGCATTAGTCTCATCACTGTTGAGCGTTGGTACCAGACTCCATACAAAGTTGCCCATGGTCCTTTCTTTGAAAACACGTCACTTTAGATTTTCGCAAGCCTAAGTTTGCGCAAGCAAATCGTTACGTGTGTGGCTGGCATTAGGGTTGAATTTAGGTACAATTCCATCAAAGTCGCAGGACCATCGCCGAGGATACCGGGACGAGAGACGCACGGAACAGGGAGTATGGCAAAGGAGAAAGGAGGCCTATACCCAACAGTGACTGTGGGTGAGTCTACACCGACATTATACGTTTCACGTTCTTATAGTTTACCTATTAAGACATTTAACCACAACGATATAACGACGTTGTATTGTGATTAATGATGATGATTAACAAAGGGTTCTGTAGCTAGCTAAAATATTACAGGCACCGTACCGTAGTACGTTCGAATTGAGTTGTGACTTGTGCGACTTATGCGCGACTTCCATGGGCGTGCGGAGCGGTGCGCTTCGGCGATGAAATATTATTTATAGGTAATGTGGTAGTGGTAGTGGCGATTGTGATAAATGGTTCAACAATGCGCGCCGCAGGTGCAGGCCGCCTGACCTTTGCAGCGAGCTACCCCACCCCCCCCGCCCGCCGCTCGCCCCGCTGCGCAAGCGTCCGAAGCCTCCGCCGCCCGTTATGAATCCTCTCGTATGCGAGAGTGTCCGTTATCCGCAAACTGTATTTTTCAAAAAAGTTTTATATGTACGACTAACTAACCATAAATATTTTATCTTGCTGGATTTATGGCCCACGAAATCAAATAACGAATAGCGAGTGCCTATTACGCTACTGGTCTGCGCTTGTTTCCATGCCGAGGAAAAACTAAAGAGATAGCTAAAAAAACACAAGCTCGACATGCTCACATAGACTCAAGCCTTGATCCCAAGGGGTAACGCACGTTGAAACTACTGTAGGTACCCTGGCGTGGTGCGAGAGAAGTGAGCATTTGTTTGGAACTGTTTCCGAAAATTCTTTCTCAAATGGAACAGAAACAGAAACCATTTTTTTTTAGACCTTAAAGTTCCATTTCATGCTATTGTTCGGTGTGTTTATATGGAAAACCACTTTTTATTTCATGCAACTTTGTTTTTTTTTTCCCATACATAGACCCCATACTTGAGGGCCGCCTACTCCGTATAAAAATTTACTTGCCAATATTCATCAAAGCGCACCAACTTTGAAACGCACCGAATGAAGCGCACTAAAAGTATTTCTCGAAACGCACAAAACAAAACAAAATCAAATTCAAAATATTATAATAACCTCAAAAGGCACCAGTTCGATGAAACAAAGAAGAGTATGAAGGATTCGTAATACATGTTATGTGTTGGTTGGTGCTGGCAGGCCTGGCGGCTCGCAGGTTACAGCAGTGGCAGTCATTTTACTTCAATCTCAGATTTGATGCCAATTTTTAGGGCTCCTTCCGTACCTCAACATAAAAAAACTAAACCCATATAGGATCACTTCGTTGTCTGTCTGTCAGTCTGTCAAACCCCTTTTTCTCAGGAACGCGTAGAGGTATCAAGTTGAAATGAATATCAAATGTAGGTCTACAGACTCTTGAAGCTCTAAAAAAATCAAGCTTCTAAGTCAACGCAATAAAAAAAAACCGGCCAAGTGCGTGTCGGACCACGCACAATGAAGGGTTCCGTAGTTGGGATGAATTTATCCCAAGAAGAAAGTAAACATTGTAGTTGAAAAAGTTGGAGAACATGTTCTTGCAACTGCAAATGTAAGTTGGTCGATTATTACTCGTTGACTTGTAGATAGTTTTAGTTTTAATTTTAATTTCGTTTTCGTTTAATTTCGTGACATATGCTACTGCCGTGAATTTTTTCACGGCTTTAGTAATATGTATAACAAAATTAGTTTTTTATCCAAACCCAACCATTTAGCTGGCAGGGGGGGACACTTGACTAGCTAATATTTCGCAAACGGATCCCTGAATCCAAAAATAGTCACACAATCACAATATTTTTGAACGACCTTTCCAACGGCACCTCACACCATGGGATAGACGAGAAAACAAAAAACATCCCCAGGTTACGCGAAGGGGAAGGAACCTTAAAAAATCTTTTTTATTTTACCACTTTGTCGGCGTGAGTAATATACCCATGTCAAATGATTACAGCTTTCTAGTACTAAGAGTCTCTGAGCTAAGCCGCGGACAGACAGACCGACGACGGTCATGGTGAAGCTATAAGGGTTCTTTGTTTACTACGGAACCTTAAAAGACTAAGTTAAAGACAAGGATAATAAATACTAAAATAATAAAAAAGTTTATTTTCTCCACCACAAATAACAATCAGTACAATACATAAATGTGTATACAAAAATACATTGATGTTGTGAAGACTGGAGCCTGTACTAGGAATACCTGTGTTACAGGTCTCCAGGCCTCCAAACTACCCGGACAAGTCACAGTATACAAACATATTAGATTATAATGTTGGGAAGAAAAATTTAAACAAAAAGACTAAAAAACTAATAATTAATTATACAGCAAAGTAGGGTGTGTGGGTGTGGGTGTGTAGTGAGTGTGATACTTCAAACTGGTCTTCTAATGTCGTATAGGTAGGACATGTGGAACGGTTTTATGAAATGACTTCTAAGAGTCTCTCTGTGGCTTCATAATCATGATTTTGAAGCCAATATTTTAATATATTTTTGAGGTTGAATTTTGATAATGAGTAAATGGAAATTTCTTTATTGACTTTGTTGTAAAGGTAGTCCTAAGAAACAAAAGAATCTACGGCTAAAGCTAGTTTTGAAGGACCTTGATTTACAGACTGTGTGCGTCTCTTAAGGATTTCGAGAGGATTGTATGGAAGTTAAGTATGCCTGTGAATGATAGTACTTTAGATAAATAATTGACGAACTGTCAGTACTTTGCACTGTTGGTAAATTTCTTTCGTTGGAAAAAGAAAAGGAAGCTTACGACTAACTTTAAGAACAGCTCTCTGAGCCCTCTCCAACTTAAGCAACGATGTCTTTGGGGCTCCGCTCCATGCCGTTATGCAATATGATAGGATTGACTGAACTAGTGCATAATATACGGTGTCAATAGTCTTAGTTTCCGCCACATGGCGTAAATTTTTAAAAACATATATTAATTTTCGCGTTCTTGCTGTAAGTGCGTCTACGTGCGGCTGAAAACTAAGACCACTGTCAATCTGGATACCCAAATATTTGATAACAGCCATTTTTTAAGAGCAGGACATGAGCATGAATTGTTTTGCATAAAGGAACATGTGTGTGAAAGATTTGAATTTTTTATGGAAAAGGGAATGTACATAGTTTTAGACACATTGAGGGACGAGGATGTTTGGCAATAATTCCTTCTACACATTTGTGTCTTCCCTGGTAGCTCATTGACGGCATAATTATGGAAATATCTTTTATAAGTGCTCCCAGATTACGATGTTTTTTTCAATCTCAATATTAACATACTTCTATGACATAGTCTTCCCATTTATTCACAGTATACAGGGTGTATTTTTGAGATGGGGCAGTAAGGACAGTATTTCGTTTTTTAAAGTGTCTTGTGTTGTCTTCACTAACATTAGTTTCTCATAAGCATTTCTGTGTTACTAACAACAATATGGATGTATTTTGAAATCTGAAATAAATAATAATAATTTACAAAACGGCTCCGTTATGTAAATCAGCTGGACAACGATCAGCTGTATTGCTATTGCGCTATGGCTACCCACGTTTAGATCTAAGTAATGCAGAATCGCGTATCTGCAGTCACAATAAGCGTTTGGTGAGGCTTCCAATGCCGAAAAAAAAAGAAAAAGCTAGGGCACCATGACTAATTGGTTTCGGTTAGGTTAAAACTGTGACCAACCGTGTGCGAGCCGACCGAGCGAAGCGAGCAGTGCCGGCCGGCGAGCGACCAGCCGGCGAGTGCTACTTCCAAGTTGGTCAGAATTACTTGACTATTTTGTATTTTTAGGACTGACTTTAATAAAACTATGACGTTTTCACTTGAGTTATGGTCATTTGCTCTCATATTACTCGTTTTATTTATAATTTTATATTTGTTTCGGACTCCATTATTGTTGTTATGGCACAGAGCGAGGAAATCGGCTTGCTTGAGAGATATTTCTCGACGGTATGTGAAGCCGGCCAAAGAGGCTATGTGGCCTGGTGAAAATTATTCTTATAATAGACATTAATGATTCAATTTCTGTTACAGTTTATAGATACAGCAACTTTAATTAAAGTTAAATACTGGATAGATAGAGCAGTGGTGGGTGGCCCAGTAGTAACGGCCCCGACTTACGAGTTGTAGGTCGTGGGTTCGAAGTTTCGAACCCAAAGCAGGCGCTTTACTTTGTGTAAATAATTTCATCACCACTGCTCTCAAAACGGTGAAGGAAAACATCGTGAGGAAACCGGCATGTCTTAGAACCAACCAAAAATTCGAAGACATGTGACATACGACAAAATCCTAACATCCCTTTTATCTATAGACTGGGAAAGTTTGATGGGAGGTTGCTCCTCGGTTGGCGAGATGGTCAATATTTTATATGATATTTTGCACGACGTTATCAAGAAACACGTACCACTTAAAACGATATCTAGGAAAGAGGACCCGACATGGTACACGCCCAAGCTTAAGCGACTTTTTAAAGAAAAAAACAAATTTCGTATTAGAATAAAAAGATACAATAATCCTCTTGACATTATATCCTTCGAAACACTGCGTGCCGAATGTAGCAAGTTAAGAACAATTTGCTACAAAAATGATATAGAGAGATTAGAAAATGCGGTTTTAAAAAACCCTAAATTCTTCTGGTCTTTTATCAAAAATAAAAGGAAATCGAGCAGTGCTTACCCCGCAGTTATGTGTTACAATAATAAAACCGCATCAACTGGTCACGAAATATGTAACTTGTTTGCTGAAAACTTCGCAGGTGTCTATAACACTACAACCTCCTCGCAACTATCAAATGATATCATCAATAACAATTCGCCGACTCTCTGTAAACTAGAACTAAATACTGGAGAAGTATTCCGAACCTTAACATCTTTAGATGAACGGAAAAGCGTAGGAGACGACGGTATTCCACCTGTGTTTATAAAAAGATGTGCGAAAGCGCTGGCTTTACCCCTCAGTCTTATTTATAACAAATCTCTTGAGGACGGTATTTTTCCTGAGCAATGGAAAAAGGCACTGGTGGTGCCTATTTTCAAAGCAGGAGACAGGAATTTGGTATCCAATTACAGACCTATTTCTATTTTAGTCATCTTCGGCAAAGTATTTGAGAAGCTTATAACCGAACGTCTTTCATCGCACGTTAAACACCTTCTCAGCAGCCACCAACACGGCTTTATCAAATCCAGATCGACGACCACTAATCTCATGTGCTATGTCTCGTCTCTGTCAGAATCCTTAGATAAACGTATTCCTGTTGACACCATATACACCGACTTTAGTAAGGCCTTCGATAAGGTGGATCATTCTCTTCTCTTGGCTAAACTCCAGCATTTAGGTGTGGGAGGATCAATGCTAAAGTGGTTCCAGTCTTACCTCAGTGACCGGGCTTCAAAAGTTGTTATGAGTGGCCATCATTCAAAGTCTTTTAAAGCTACATCGGGTGTTCCGCAAGGTTCACATTTAGGCCCAATTCTCTTTAATATTTTCATAAACGACATCACGCACTGCTTCAGGCATTCAAAATTCTATCTTTTTACCGATGATATGAAAATAATGAAACCAATGGTAACTGAGTCTGACTCTGCACTATTGCAGGATGATCTAAACAGACTGACGAACTGGTGCAAAACAAACAAAATGCTTCTTAACGTCTCGAAGTGTTACTACATGCAATTTAGCCGTAACAAAATTGTCAAACCTAATAATTACACGATTAGCCAACAAAGACTACAACAAGTAGAGGAAATACGCGATTTGGGAGTCACACTGGATAAACACCTTAAATTTGACAAACATATCTTAAACGTGTCATCAAAGGCGTTCAAAATCCTTGGATTTATGTTACGTAACAGCAAAGATTAAAAAAAGGCGTCTACCCGAATAACACTATTTAACACACTGGTTCGGCCGATACTTGAATATAGCAGCCAAATTTGGAATCCGCACTACGACATATACAGCAAACACCTGGAAAGTGTCCAAAGACGTTTCCTTTATCATCTATGTTACAAAGATCGTTTAGCTAAAAAAAATATCAGCTATAAAGACAGATTAAGGCACTACAAAATGGTCTCACTTGCAGACAGACGGAAAACAGCTGACTTGATATTACTGCACAAAGTGTTCAATGGAGTCATAGACTGCGATGAACTACTAGGCAAGCTACATATAAACGCGCCATCTCGTCTGCCGCGGAAAAGCAGTTACAGTTTCTTTTACGTCTCAGGATCTAGAACTAATCTGGGACATTTCGCCGTTCTCCCGAGACTCTGTAGGCAATACAATGAATTTTCAAAGCGTTATAATCTGGACATAACCCTCCCCATCTCAAAATACAAAAATATTTTATCCACCGCAAATTGTTCTTAGTCAATAAATGAGAAACAATAGTTATTAATTATACTAAACAATTGTATGTAATTCGAATGCACAATCTTGACATGTTAATTCTTCTTTTTATCATTATTATTTTTTGAATTTTATCATAGATGTTCTCTATTTTATTTTATCCTGTTTAAACCTAGTTATATGTGCATGCTGTGGTCTCCTGTAATTGAAGGAGCACACGTAAAAGAACCGTTTTTATTATTGTGATTTATATTGTGTATGTGTATCCTTTGTTGGAGGTCCTAATAAATAAATAAATAAATATCTACCAACCTGCGCAGCCTGCGCTGGGCCCGCATGGTAGATTACGGCCCACTCCCTCTCACAGAGAGGAGGCCTGTGTCCCAGCAGTGGGAACATTAATAGGCTGATGATGATGATGATGAGTGGATAAGGTACGATGGAGTCGGCATATCCGTATAAATAAAAACCCCCTTGTGAACCCCCCTTATAAATAACAAAAAATAAATAAAATCTACTACAATAATTTGTGAAAATAAATAATGACTTTACATATAATTGCAATATTAAGTAGTTGGAACTGAGTTTTAGTTAATTAAGTTACGTACACCTTGTATACATTACACTATACAGTAGGTAGACATTATGTTTTGTTAAAATTATGATTTATATAACATAATTTATTATACTGTTGGAAAGAAAGATTAGCAATTAATCTAACGGTTCTGTTGGCGTTTAGGTAGGTCCATAATCTTTGCGGAAATTCTTGGATGTTATTGGAAGCTAAGAAAGAATATCATAATCATACGTGCTAACAACAGGATCAAGACAAAAGTACAGCTTATCTTAGGTAACTCGTGAACAAAGACGATGAGTATAACGCTGATTGTGTGATAATATGAACGTTATGCACTGACGGATGCGCTCCGTAACCGGTAACCGTTACATTCGAGCCATGTTCTGACCAACCAGAATAATATTAAATGTTATGAGTAGACTCTTATATTGGCCAGTCAACATTCAAGTTCCCAATAGTCCCAAACAGACGTCTGTAACTGTTATAATAGTTCGTATGATTATGAAAATCTTTCTTAGTTTCCAATAATCTACAATAATCCTATGATTTTTGCAAAGACTCGATTTCCTGCGACATATTTAAGAGAATATTAATCTTGGAGCCCGGCTGGGTCCGTGGGACCTCACGTCCGGCTTGAGCTGTTTAGACTACCATAACAATGGCCTAGTACAACAAATAATATGAAGAATCTATTACTACACAACATGTAAAGGAACCCTGTCCGCTCCGTGAGGCTGTTGTTAAGTAAGTATCGTACTGAGAGCTTATTTATGTGGAAATTTTCGGAAAAACACAAAAAAAATCGCCACCTTTTTATGGTGAATTTTACCGGGTGCAAGTCATGACTCATATGAACCCCTGTTGAAAATTTGCTAATTTCTATTGAATTTTGGTACTAAAAATGAAAATTTTAAATAGCAATAACTTTTTTAGTATAATTAATAATAAGATTTGTTATTACGTTTTGGTAATGTTTTTGCAGTAGGCACTTAGGCACCTATGTGCCCCTTTCGGATCGGACAGGATTTTTTTTACCGACGAAAAAAAGGAGGAGGTTCTCAATTCGACACCTTTTTTTTTTTAACCGTCTTCAAAAAGGAGGAGGTTCGTTTATGTATGACCGCGCATAACTTTTTACTGAGTAGTCCGATTGCAACGATTAATTTTTTATTAGGTAAATTTTTATACTTCGAAGTTAGTCCCATATAAAATTGAAAACTGAAATCCACCCCTAAGGGTAAAAAAATTGGGGTTGATTGATGTTTCACCTACTGAATTTTCAACCGTGAACCGATTTTGTTGTAAATTCGCACACTTATGTATTTCTGATGACACAAACACAGAATAAAACCCTGGAGTTGATCTGATGATGGAGTCGGAAGACAGTCGCGAGAGCTACTCACCAGTTTACAGCAGCTACATCGTGTTTGGGCTTATTTCATTCACCTTGATGAGAACTTTACACCTAGCTGGAGTATGACTATCATCGACGGTCAGTTTGACGCAAACATTAAATAGTAACTCAAAAGCAAAAAGTAAAAAACTTTTTGCAAAAAATTAAACCGACAAAAAAACTGAAAACCGAAAAATAAAAAATAACCTTTAAAATTTTTAAATCAACAAATTTTGAGGCGGCGCCAAACACACACTCAACGAAGATCCATTAAGAGGGCTATCACAAAATTGCGTTTTGACAGTTCGAGCGCCCGAACATCGCATAAGTAGCAATTTGGCAGTTGTAATTATGCTTATTATGAGTTACATAATAAAGTTTTTGTTTTTTAAGTATGCAATTTTAATTTCCTTTGAATCAACGTTTATTCTGGTATAAATTTTACGTAAAAATATGAATGTAGAAAAGAGAAATTTACAGTTAATTCTGAGCGTTTTTTATGATTTAGATTTGAATTTTTTTTAGATATCCCATCAATATTTCAGTATTCTGAGGCCGCTATGAACTACAACACTTTTTAAAAGATCTTATTTTAAATTTTTCATTTCATTTGCTATGTAAAATAGTTCTACCCATGAGCTGAATAAAGTGCTGACGCGCATTTTTTTTTAAACTTGCTTCGGAATTTTGGCTTTATATAAACAATTAAGAAAAAATTGTAAAAAGCGAGGTCGCTATGTACTATACTTACTAATAACTATTCTCCACAACTCAATAAGTCATAGTTGTCCAAGTCTTTCAGTTACTCAGAACAAGAACGCCAAAGTTGCCCATTTAACGTAAAAATCACCGTCGAAATCATAGGGCTCTTAAGCTTTTATTCTTAGAATAATAAAGCATATTCTAAGCTTTTATTACTTATTTGAGGGTAATCAATTTGTCACTAAAAGGTTATATTTTTGAAAAAAAGTGGTTTATTACATATTGTAGAACTATTCCCTTTATTTCTTTTTCATAATTTCTGGCTCAACAGTTTCGGAGACAAGCCCCCTTATTTCCGAAACTGTTGAGCCAGAAATTATGAATTCAGTCAATTTTTACCCGACTGCCCCAGAAGGAGGGTAATGTTTTCAAAATAAATTTTCAATGGTCTCTACCAACTTTCTACTTTGGTCCAGTAGACTTGGAGCAAATCAGCTGTGACAGACGGACAGACAGAGAGACACACGGGTAATTTTGTAAGGGAGGGATCCATGTCTTCATTCGGACGTACGGAACCCTAATAAAAACTTTTTACAAAAAAAAATAGAACCGACTTCCAAAAAAACCACTACAAAGTGAAAAATAACTTTAATTTCGGAAGTCGGTGTCTTTGTTTTTTAATTTTCGTTTTTTGCCACCGACTTCCGAAATTAAAGTTATTTTTCACTTTGTAGTGGTTTTTTTTGGAAGTCGGTTTTAATTTTTTTTGTAAAAAGTTTTTATTTTTCACTTTTTAGTTGTGGTACCTACCCCACACAATATCCAATACCACTAACTGCAATAAATAACAGTGACAGGAAGTTATCATCATATCGTCCATATAAACTAAGTGGGAAAAATATGTATTATTGAAGCTAACTCAAAAACTATCTAAGCAAAGTCAATAAAATTTATATGGGACCACCTCGGGAGCTTACCCTTTCAAACAAAAAAATAATTTTCAAAATCGGTCCACAAATGGCGGAGATATCGGTGAAATTACATAAAAAAAAAAAAAAAAAACATACATAAAGTCGAACATAGAACCTCCTCCTTTTTGGAAGTCGGTTAAAAATAGATGGGGACACATACGACCGCGACATCTAGATTTCAGGTTTTCGTTGTAGCTATACTTACTCCATTTAAAATAAGATTAAGCATTTAACTAAACCTTTTTCATATCAAATCAAATCAAATCAAATGTTTATTTGCCAGAAATACATTGTTTTGTCACAAAAAGCATATTATAGTATAACAGAATTTTTAAATGACTCATGGTGATTATTATAAATAAATAAATCTAACTAACATTGTAGTAATTATGGACATGTAATAAATGGAGAACTTAAATCTGCCTTTATTGTAAATATTTGAATGCCTATTAAAAGTGATATAAATGGTGATTGTGATAATTGTAATTTGTAATGTTGGATATGGAAAATAAATAATAAATAACTGCATAATGTAATGAATGAATATAAGATTTTTTAATTATTAATAATTGTGACTGATATTTAATGTATAAGTTTAAAATAATTGTTTTCAATAATAATAATTGTACCTAAAAAATTTGCACGCCATGAGAAATGGCAAACATGTCGTGAGCCACTAAGCTCTTATTTAAGATCTTGCATGCATGTATTATTTTAATTCTATATGTATACACATGTTACAGCAAATAAAATTTCTATATCTTTATCTTTGGTACAGGTGAGATCTAATAACCTAAGTATCATTGTATTCTGCCTGCATGCAAGCGTGCAAATTTTTTATTAAGTTTACATACATTCTCGTTTTATTACTATTATTAGGTATCATATACTATTACCATGCATTTATGTACTATTTTATTAATATTGTTAATAATCTTATAATTAAAGGTACCTACTAATTTTCAATTTTATGTTCCATAAATTCCTTAAAACTATCAAAACAACACTTTATAAGCCATTCTGTCAATTTTGTCTTGGACACATTACCCTGTAACAATTTGAAATCGTTTAGTAAATTAAAACACACATATTAAATACATTTTTCTTACACTATATCCTTATGACAGGGTGGCTGTTACAGTAGGTTGTGAAACTTAGCCCTTTTTTGTCTAGTTAGGACCTCACTACGTTTTTTAAAATAGTGCATGTTTTTTTTTGTGAAGATGCAGATATCTTTTATATACATGCAGTAGTACATGCGGTAGTGGAAGAATTTTACATTTTTGAAATAATGGTTTACAACTATCTAGGAACCAAGCCTTGTTGATAACCCGGATGCATCGTTTTTGAATTTAAAAAACTCCGTCGGTATCGGTCGAGTTGCCCCACATTATTAACCCATAGCTCAGTACGGATGACACATAACCATGGTAAGCCGATAAGGCGGCTTCTACAGAAACATTTTGTCTTAATTTTTTTAACGCAAACACAACCCTATCAAGTTTCTGACAAATTGACTCAATATGGCTTTTCCAATTTAGATGTTTATCTACATTAGGTAACTCCTAAAAGTTTTAGGTCGTCGACTTGTTCTACTTTTTGGCTTTAAAAATAATATCTAATGTTAATTGTTTAGTTTTGTAGGAGTTAAATTCGATTAATTTTGTTTTGCTATTTATGTTCAAATTATTATTTTCCATCCACCTAACTATACCTGATAGGGCCTTTTCGGTAACTGATTTATAAGCGTTTTTATCCTGACAGTTTATAATAATTGTAGTGTCATCTGCAAAAAGAATACAATTCTGCAAAGTGGCTTCCGGAAGATCGCTTATATAAAGCAAGAATAGTAAAGGGCCGAAAATTGTACCCTGAGGCACACCATTTTTATTTATTAATGCCATTGATTTAAAGTTTTCTTTGAAATATATTCTGCTGCCTTTTTTATAACTTTGGATATCTCTGTACACTGTTTCCTGTTATGTAGATAGCTAGATATTTTCACACATATTCATTATGCTTTTCCCCTAATGCAATAAAAGTCTAACTTGTGTAAGAGTTTAGAGTGATTAACAAAGTCAAAAGCCTTACTATTTTTACAGTCTGTTCAACCGATTTGACTTCTATTGCGTTAGTGGCATGACAAATGGCAGCTGCAGTAAACAGTTGGTATTATAACCACTTTTTTGCTTTTAATGCCATCCTTATGCCTACGGTATAGAAGTCAGAATCGGTTGAACGGATTGTAAAAAAGGTTTGTTTAAATGTCTAATTTTATTATTTTAGAGTATAGGTACTTAGGTAGGTACCGCACTGAATATGTGAGCGTATTAGTTATCTGTGGTATTAGCCTGCATAGTTATGTACATTACGAGTAGGTATGTCTTTTGCTGTATTATATATAACATTTATAACTATTAGCTAGGGTTGCCAGTGCCACCCGTACTATATATAGTATCGTACTATATTGCAGTCAATACTACTTATATATTATAGAAAAATAATATAAGTAGTATAAAATACTATATTTCATTGCTAATTGAACAGTCGCGCTTTTTTATATTAAGAGGGAACAGGGCCTGCAATTCTCCATACAAATGTATCCCCATTCTTTCTGCCTGAATAATGCCTCAAGAGCAATCACATTTTTCTCAAATCAAAATCTAGGTCTGCTGTGGACACGTTCCTGTTATTTCCTTTTTTCAGCAACTTATTGGTAAATAAAATATGACCCGCCAAAAATTGCACGCCGTGATTAGAGGACTACCAGACAAATACGAAAAGTGGTAACGATTCTTACGCGCCTCCCAAAAAGAAGTAAAGAAAATAAAAAAAAGGCTTCAAAAATATAAGAGCGAATTGGAGTCCGACTACCAATGGTACAAAGAAGATGTTAATAAAAAACTATGTGTGTGTGCTTGATTGCTTAGATTCCTACAATAATTTAAAAAAAAAAATCTTGATGGACAAAGCGCAGAATAATATTAACAAATACAAATGGAAAAATAAATAATGATTAAAAATAAATGTAGGTACTATTTTTTTCCCAAAAATTTTCTAAAGTACCTGCTATATTTTTGCAAGTTTTTGAGAAAAATACTATATTTCTTCAAAAAAAGGTGGCAAGCCTACTCTTAGCCGACGGCGACGTACGCACGGACGTAATAAAATCGCGGCGATTTTTTTTCGCGTATTGGATTTTCGACGCTCTGCTTAGCGCCGAGAGTTGAATATCCAACATTGTATTTTTTTGACGCGCTGGGATACGCGCTGAATGCGCTCTGTTGGATATTCAACTCTCGGCGCTATGCAGAGCGTCGAAAATCCAATACGCGAAAAAAAAATCGCCGTCCGTGCGTACCTCGGCTCATAAGCCGAGGTACGCACGGACGGCGATTTTTTTTTCGCGTACACAATTACCCATTCACACTAGAAACTGCCTTCACTTTTTAGCTTTTTGGCATGAGCTTCACTGGCTCGTGAATATTTATGAAAGAATATAAATGTTAAGACAAAACTAATAATAAGAGTATTTGCTCGTGTTCGGTGACAGAGACCGGTATTTATAGTGCGCGCGCGCAATGGCACCGCCGCGACGCGACGCGGCGACGACGGGGACGTAGCGCGCGCGGTGGCACTCAGCGGCACACAGCGGTACAGCGACGCGACATCGCCGCTCCACCCGCACGTGTAAATAAACATAAGCGATCAGCGCACACAACAACATCAATGTTGTCTATTAATAATACGCTATCATAACCTCAACATCGTGCGTTACAACCGTCGCGTGGAGATGCCGCCTTCGACTGTTGCGCACCGCTGAGCTTCTTAACGCAGGCAACCGTGTTGCATAGATTGACACTCATCACATAACTTGTAGTCTTACTCGTTTGAGCCGGCTATCTCAGAATATCACGCATATTGTGAGATCCTGCATGTCTCTCTTCGAGGTGTTTCAGGTTTAACTAATCGATCATTAGGAACGTACGTTTTGCAAGAGTTACGGACGTACGTGTTCCAGTTATGTATAACCTGCCCAATCAATGAGTATTGAGTGTATCGGCGAGGCGAGCGACAACCTTCGCATACCGGCTGAACAAACAGGCCCATCGAACAGAACCCAAACATTTAACCGCTTTTGAGTATTCTACACGAACATTATAATACACCGACAGAGCCACCTTCGGCTAGCGGAAGCTCTTCATAATAAGGTTAATGTTGTTAAGAAACTAACTATTTACATAATAATAGCATATCGTTGGTTTCTCATCACATGACCGCGATTATCAAGTTTAGATACTATTCATTTTTGAGAATTCATTGTAGTCCTATGTATTTAATTTAAGTATAACAACTTAGTTCGCATGCTTTGGTAACTATCCAACGGATCGATTAGTCCAAATAGCGGTAGGAACAAGTAGCACGTACCTATCGCTGCATGGCAACGGGCGGCGGCAGGCAGTGCAGCGCGCGCATTGCCGTTGATGTCTTTTACAGGCGCCGCGTCGCTGCTCTCGGGACAGCGCGCAGCGGGCGGAGCGAGTAGGGAGGCTCACTCACACGGCGTCACACCCAACAACAATACAGTACCTAAGTAAACACTTACGAATCCATACTATTACTAATATTATACTATTATACTAATATTATAAATTCGAAAGTAACTCTGTCTGTCTGTCTGTCTGTCTGTATGTTACCTTTTCACGGCTAAACCACTGAACGGATTTCGATAAAATTTGGCAAAAGGATAGATGGCATCCTGGAGAAGGACATAGGGTACTTTTTGTCTCAAAAATAACCCTTAAGGGGGTGATATAAGGGATGAAAGTTTGTATGGGAACCCCAGCATTTCTTATGTTAGCGATATGAAAATTTTAATTTATGCTTTTGGAAAGAAATAAGGAAATACGCGTATCAGAGTTTTTGTAAAATCAACCCCCAAAGGGGTAAAATAAGAGTTGAATTAAAAATTTCTATGTAAAATTGATTTTTTATCTTATTTTCAAGAGATTTTAAAATTTGGCAAGGAGGTAGATGGCATCCTGGAGAAAGACATAGGGTACTTTTTGTCTCAAAAATAACCCTTAAGGGGATGATATAAGGGATGAAAGTTTGTATGGTTTGTGGGATTTCTTATGTTAGCGATATGAAAATTTGCATTTATGCTTTTCGTAAAAAATAAGGAAATACGCGTATCAGAGTATTTGTAAAATCAACCCCCAAAGGGGTAAAATAGGGGTTGAATTTAAAATTTCCATGTAATATTGATTTTTTTGTGTCTTATTTTAAAGAGATTTAAGGTATTGGAAATATACTTAATAGTCCTTATCTTGAATTATCATTTAATCTTTATTTAATTACAATTTTCCCAGTCTGTCAAAAGTTATTAAAGTTCATAAATTAACCTTTCTAACGTCATGTACATAAGTATTGTGTGTTCAATGGCGGCCCTAGAGTAGGTATTACAAATTAATGATATTATTAATAGGAAAATGAATAATTTGTATTTTAAGTAAGGCATTTAGAGTCATATAAACCAGTTGTTTTTTTTAATTTTTAACCGGGCGATAGTGTGAGTATAACAACAATGTTAACAGCATTTTTGTGTTTCGGCAGTAGATAAGCTGTTCCCCTAATGGTTGAAGATTCCGGGTGAAGCTCGCTTCCACCTTCGGCCTGATCATCACTTACCATCAGGTGAGATGCAGGCCAAGAACTTCCCCGTTGTGGGTAGAAAAAAAGAGTAGGACTAGCGCCCTGTCACAATGGGTAGCTCGCCGTCCGATAAGGACCAGGCCCGGGTCGACAGCGCGTTGTGTTCTACGCGCGCCTCTTAGAGATCTATGTCAGCACAATTGACGGGGTCCGCTAGGGCCGATGCCTGCCGGGGTTGCGGGAAAGTCCTAAGGGGAGACCGTGGCCCCAGGCGACGTACAGGCAACTGATGGAACACGGGTGGGTTTTAGTCAGTAAGAGTCTGACATGCTCTTCCGCTCCACCCAGAGCAAGATAAGTTATTTGATGATATCTCAAAAAAAAAAAGGTTTCCGTCTCAAAGCTGTAAGCGGCTCGGCTGCCCGAATTTCCAAACTGGATTGAGAACATACTTAACTTTTCAATTGAAAAAGAAGAAAGAAGGTATAAGGATAGGCCATGACCTGAGTTAGGTAGGACATATGATACTCTGAATCCCGGTAGCACGTTCCTGTGGGATATTTTCCGACATCCACGCGGGCGAAGCCGCGGGCAAAAGCTAGTCTTACATAATTATTTATATAATATTTTGCGTTTGGATCTCAATCTCAATTCAAACATCTACGTAGTACTAGCAATATCTTTATACAGGGTGGACCAAAAATACACGTTATAAAAAAAATATAGATTCCTCATGTCTAGGGGTATTCAAAAATACCCCATGGTATGTTCCGCGATTTTTTTTAGTTTTCGAGTTATAATTTTTTTTGTATTTTTAACCCCCGACGGAAACCGAAGGGGTGTTATAAGTTTAACGTGTGTATCTGTGTATCTGTGTGTCTGTGTATCTGTCTGTGGCATCGTAGCTCCCAAGCGGTTGAACCGATTTAGATTTTTTTTGTTTTGTTTGAAAGGTGACTTAATCGGGAGTGGACGGCGAATGAAAAATTGAAAATATATTTTCTACAATAGCATGCCGCGTCCCCCGACGCGACGACAAAATGTTAACTACAAATTATATTAAACTTAAAGGGCCAGTATATTTTATTTTTTAGCTTTTAAAAGGATTTTTTTTGTGTCGAGGGTTTTTTAAATTTTAAATTTTATCGAGTTTTCTTGCCGGTGGACATAAAAAAATTCATATATTTTTTTGTAGTGAGAATTTTCCAGTTTTTTTTTTTGAGACAGTATCGTCTTGAATGTTACTTTCATACATAAAATAATAAACTTGTTAACATTCCTGCAAGTTACTCAAAAAAGTATCGATAGCAGGAATTTAAGTTATTAGTGGTAAGACTGAAATTTTCAACTTCCATTTAAAAATACAAAAATGATGTTCCATATATTCTAGCTGACTTTAAAAACTATGCAGGTTCCTAAGCTACGCAAAAAATAAAAATAAAGTTAGTACTTAACCTTCTAATAATTCACTGTAATCGGCCTTCGAAGGTTAGGCTAAAAATCCTTTTTAAGCTTTAAAATAAGTGGTCCAAATAGTGACGCCATAAAAAAAACTGGAAAACACTCACTACAAAAAAGACATGAATTTTTGAGGATCCACCGGCAAGAAAACTCAAACAAAAAATACAAAAAAAAAAAAACTCGAAAACTACAAAAAATCGCGGAACATACATGGGGTATTTTCGAATACCCCTGGACATGAGGAATCAATTTTTTTTTTGACGCGTATTTTTGGTCCACCCTGTATACATAATCCTTCCGTACGTGTTTGTCACCTAACTCCTAAACGGTTGGACCGATTTGGATGAAACTATGTGTGTATATATTTGAGTGGATATCTGGGCAGGACAACGTCTGCCAAGTCCGCTAGTAAAAATATAATTATCTAAGTATTCGGAACAGATTCTTTTTTTCATTTCCATCGATGCAAAAGGATCCTGGCAGGCAGGGGGCGAATTGTAGTTTCTGCCTACCCCCATGGGAGAAGGCGTGAGTTTGTGTATGTATCAACTCCATCACATTGTATCTTAATAATGATAGCGCTCCTTTGTTATTGTAGTTAGTAATTGACAACCAGTTTACTATTTATTCCAATACTTAGGTAGGTGTGTTGCTGATGTTTAGCGCCAAAAAAATTCTAGTGGTCAAGGGCGGGTCGCTAGTGTGTAGCTCTAGTGGTTGAGGGCGGGTCGCTAGTGTGTAGCTCTAGTGGTCGAGGGCGGGTCGCTAGTGTGTAGCTCTAGTGGTCGAGGGCGGGTCGCTAGTGTGTAGCTCTAGTGGTCGAGGGCGGGTCGCTAGTGTGTAGCTCTAGTGGTTGAGGGCGGGTCGCTAGTGTGTAGCTCTAGTGGTCGAGGGCGGGTCGCTAGTGTGTAGCTCTAGTGGTCGAGGGTGGGTCGCTAGTGTGTAGCTCTAGTGGTCGAGGGCGGGTCGCTAGTGTCTAGCTCTAGTGGTCGAGGGCGGGTCGCTAGTGTGTAGCTCTAGTAGTCCAGGGCGGGTCCCTAGTGTGTAGCTCTAGTAGTCCAGGGCGGGTCCCTAGTGTGTAGCTCTAGTGATCGAGGGTCGGGTCGCTAGTGGTTAAATAAAAAGATTAACCACTAGCGACCCGCCCTGGATCACTAGATTGTTAATATATTAATATTCCAACGAATTGACATTAAATGTATTTGTGTAAAACATCGTGAGGAAACCGGCATGTCTTAGAACCAAAAATTCGAAGACATTATGATATCTACCAACCGGCACTGGGCCTGCGTGGTAGATTACAGCCCACTCCCTCTCACAGAGAGGAGGCCTGTGTCCCAGCAGTGGGAACATTAATAGGCTGATTATGGTTATGGCACAGATTAATAGTTATGGTAAGATATTTGTGTACGCCATATTTGGCAGGATATGCTGAAACTAAACTGCTGTGTGACATTTATTGTATATTAGTAGGTACCGTTAATATTTTTGCCACTCTGGTAAATAAATATTTTTGATTTGATTTTGTTGGAGTCGTAATGCGAGTAGGTTATGTATATGTATTCCATATAAAGTTATTATTAGGGATGGGCCGAAAATGGGCTTCAACGAGTACGAACATTCGGCCGAATGTTCGGTAAAACTTTTACCGAACCGAATATTCGGCATAATTGATTCCCTTTATAACTAAGTATTTTTGTTTGTATAGGAGTTGGTAATATCTTTGGAGTAAGTAATTGATTGATCTCTCAAATGAGTGGGTACCAGCACGCGTAGCATGCGCTTTCTATGTCTACGAAGAGTAGACACAGCTCTTTCTATACAAAGTGACATTTCCTTTCTTCATTTTTGACATCGCACCGTAGAAATCTTTCTTCAATCTGTCACTTTGTCTTTCGTTTCTAACTATCTTTGTCTAGGTCATTTTATATGTAGACTATTTCAGAAGAAAGTTTTCTATACCAAATTGTCAAAATCACTCTGACGACTGACAGTTGTCTATGGTAGTGAAATATTATACTCGACGGTCACAAAGTATAAAGGGTTATCTGCAAAATCATGATTTTACAGAAGAGCGTTTTAAACACAAAACTGTGATAACTAATAGAAGAAGAAAGCTATCTTCTCCTATTTTACATCATTTAGTTAATATTACCAAGGAAATGGTTAAGGCCAATATTACTGTAATGTTATTTGTTCCAAAACACGGTACTTCGACACACTGAAAAAAATAAGCTGTACTTAGTTGTGTTTAATGTGACTTAATATCAGTAAAAATTGACAATCAAACAGTAAAAACATACTATGACGAAACAAAGAATTCTGAGTCGAATTATATTAAAGAGTGAATTTCGTAAAAAGTCCAGTTGCCTCTTTCTACTTTGCTGCCGTCGTACTGTCTACACGGAACGTCATTTTTGTCTACTCTTCCGTCGACAAAGCGGTGCTCATGCTACGCCTGCTGTATAAAAATGTTGTTTCTGTTTATTTTCAATAAATAATTTTCACTAAAGTAAGTAGAAACTACTAGAAATATGATTCATAATCTGCTAACATGTTGTAATTTAATCATGCAACTCATTCTTGCTATAAATATTGATAAAAACAAAAAAATTGCTTAATTTCTCTTAAAATCTGATTTCTGATTTTAATATATTTTTAATAAGAAGCATTGATTTGATGCCCGAAACATCTGCATACTCATATTTTGTTTTTAATAACCATATTTTTTACCTACTATTATTGGAAATAAAGCTACAGTGTCGACAAAAACATAAAGCTGCACTATAAACTACTTACATACCTAATAAAAATAATGAAGTGTATAGAGTGCCGCGAGTTTCTTGTGGCACTCTAGTGTCACTGCCTCGACCCGGCTAGGGTGCCGTGAGCGTTGCATTGTCACTTGTTATTTAGGTTAGGTTAGAACTGTGACCACACAACGCACGAGCCGAGCGAGCGTAGCGAGCGGTGCCGCGGTAGCGGCCGGCGAAGTGCCAGGGTCCGTTTAGGCACAAGAGAATGTAATGTTTTGGGAATGTGGTGTTTTACAGCGATTTAACCTCGACAATCAAACAAAATACCAAGTGACGTGACGTAGTGACAGTGACAATGACAATCCAATGCTTGAGGCACTTTGGCCGGGCCGAGGCGGTGTTACTAGGGTGCCTGTAGTGGCACTTTATCCGATAGGGATAGAGTGCCACTGGTGGCACTCTATACACTGCCTAAAAATAACACATTTCACACTCGACTCATGATAAATCATACAGTAAAAACTTTGCGTACCACTTTGCCGAACATTCGACGATATAGCCGAATATTTGGCCGAATACGAATATTCGGTAATCCTGCCGAATATGCCGAATACCGAATATAAAACGAATATTCGACCCATCCCTAGTTATTATCATTACTTACTACATTTTATACGACAATCATACTCATACCTAATAATGTTATTGAGTTGTTTGTAACTGTGAACTTTAATAATGTGAGCTCGACGGTTTACTAATGTTTGCCATAATTTAAAATGCCATAATTTTATATGCTATACTTTTATTTGCCATAATTTCATTAGAAATAACGCCTCAGTTGCCATAATCGTGAAATGACATAAAATCATTTTCACTAATTTCATTGGTCATAATCGATCAATTGTCATAATAATTTTAATCCATAAATTCATTAGCTATATTTTTTATTTTCAATAATGTCGTTTTCCATAACATTTATTAATATTCATTTGCCCATACTAGCACAACAATGCTAGTTCAGTATGTACCATGCTTGCTTTGCAAAAGAGGAAATCTAGCACTCGGCGGCCGCTGCCGCGGCACGCTCGCTACGCTCGCTCGCCTTCGCGCGTTGTTTGGTCACAGTTCTAACCTAACCTAACCTACCCATTTCGAATTTGACAAACTGTTTATTGTCTGAACAAGAAAACCTAAAAATTACCCTAATCTGCCATGCATGCTTGCTTTGCAAAAGAGGAAATCTAGCACTCGGCGGCCGCTGCCGCGGCACGCTCGCTACGCTCGCTCGCCTTCGCGCGTTGTTTGGTCACAGTTCTAACCTAACCTAACCTACCCGTTTCGAATTTGACAAACTGTTTATTGTCTGAACAAGAAAACCTAAAAATTACCCTAATCTGCCATGCATGCTTGCTTTGCAAAAGAGGAAATCTAGCACTCGGCGGCCGCTGCCGCGGCACGCTCGCTACGCTCGCTCGCCTTCGCGCGTTGTTTGGTCACAGTTCTAACCTAACCTAACCTACCCGTTTCGAATTTGACAAACTGTTTATTGTCTGAACAAGAAAACCTAAAAATTACCCTAATCTGCCATGCATGCTTGCTTTGCAAAAGAGGAAATCAAGCACTCGGCGGCCGCTGCCGCGGCACGCTCGCTACGCTCGCTCGCCTTCGCGCGTTGTTTGGTCACAGTTCTAACCTAACATAACCTACCCGTTTCGAATTTACAAACTGTTTATTGTCTGAACAAGAAAACCTAAAAATTACCCTAATCTGCCATGCATGCTTGCTTTGCAATAGAGGAAATCTAGCACTCGGCGGCCGCTGCCGCGGCACGCTCGCTACGCTCGCTCGCCTTCGCGCGTTGTTTGGTCACAGTTCTAACCTAACCTAACCTACCCGTTTCGAATTTGACAAACCGTTTATTGTCTGAACAAGAAAACCTAACCTATCCTATTTTGCAAATGTACGTATGTATGTATTTAAATGAACAACATTCGGAATAATATTTATCATATAATACAATACTGAGGACATCTGTCTGTAACGTTTCTAAATAATGTTAAATGTTGCTTATGTCAAGTGTCGATTATGTAATGTGTTACTTATAGAATCTAATGATTATGACACATGTTATTATGGAAACTAATATTATGGCAAATAAAAGTTATGTCAAATAAGTTGATATGGCAAGCGTTATTAGTATAAATGATAATAGTGCAAGTAAATATTATGAGTGGGGACGATTATGGAAAACAATAATAGGACAAATAATATTATGGAAAACAATATAATACCGAGCTCGACTGTGTCATTTACATTTACTATCAGGATAGCAGTATATAGTTGATAATAAATTACGGGTCATTATACTTAGTGGTTGTTTATATAAATTGGTTATCGTGCAGCCTGCAGGACAAGAGCGATGGACGAGTGAACCACGAGTGGACCAGTCACCACAATCATAGTTTAGTTGACATTAGCGAAGGTTCGCTAGACGTATGTGCCATTCAATACCAGAGCTTTGGTATAGCCTAAGGTTGAGCTAATTTTGCCAACGGATTTGAGCATTAAGATATTAGTATAAGTACTTAATTTATTTCTCAGTACATGGTACATTAAGATAAGATCTTAATATTAATAAAAAGCTTCACCTAATAATATACTACCGTTGCCGGTGTAGAAATATTAAAATTATAGTACAATTAATATCCACATTAGTCATTATAAATTAGTAAGGAAGGTCACAGCTGTGTGTTTAAGTCTTTTCTATCCGTACCTACGCGTATACTGTATAAATATAAGACCATTATACTTTTAGATAGGTATTACTGCATTTTTATACAGACTTGGGTTACTCTGACAATGTGCAATAAAGAGAATTCTATCTATGAAAAAGCTTATGTGTTGTGTTTGGGACGCACGCGATGGGCTCGCGAGCGGTGGACAGGCTGGGACAGACACGTCTGAGTTTAGAAACGTGTATTAATAGCGCAACAATGTGCGTGCACCGAGCGCGCCTTGTCACTGCTGCGTGCTGTGTGGCGTATCATATTTGTGTTGGATTGCATGCGCTCGATGGCCGATAAATGGTAGTTTTATGCGAGGGCGAGTCGCGGCCCGCCCCCGGCTTATTAATAACATTATGCTCGATTAGGCATGTCCCTCCCGGCGCCTGGGGACGACGCACTCCCGCGCATTACGTCATCGCCTGAAATACGCCCGAGTTTTACACGAAATCGCCGATCGGCGGGCGAGCCGCTCCCGGAACGACTCTCTGACACGAACAGAATAAAACCGGCCGCCGGTAGTGCCAAACCCGCGGTCAACGACTCCCGAAATAGATGCACAACGCGCGCACCTATAGGAAATTAAGAACCGGTCCCGACCGTGGCGACACTCCGATAGCGATAAAAATTCATTTCGAAAGCGGAATCCACCTGAGCGATTAATTTACTGCGGCTTTCACCGGTCGCGTTATCGAGGCTCGACGGGAACGTAGGCGAACTTCAGGCCTCGATACGGAACCGTAAGACGCGGGACGTGGCAGGCACGCGGCGGCCGCGTGGCCGCCACAACACTGTGCCGCCGCCGCCGTGACGCGCGGGCAACACACCTTACACACCACACCACTGCAATTTATTACAATGCCCATTCGTTCGACAAACCTGTCCGCTGATAAACAATATTATATTACCTGAAATTTATAGAATTTCCTCCAGTCACTATGTAAGTAGTAGGTACTTATCAAGCGCTACACAATCCTACAGACTGGTAACTAATATAGACCCATTGATACTAATTATTATATATTAAGTTTTACATAACATTCCGATGTTTGAGTGCTTTAATCTAACCAGTATGTACCTATAAACATTCAACTATCTAGTGGCGTAATCTTAAAAATGCAGTATGACAGTGCATGACATAGGTAAGGTACACACCTATTATTATGTTATTATTTTGATACCTACAACCCTAACAAGAAACCCTTAAAAATATAACAAAAATCAAGTCGTTAAGGTGTCACTTGACGTAGTACGAGTACATAGTCATTTTAAGTAGGTAGGTATTTAAGTATGTAGGTACTAGTAAGTATTTGATGAAGTACGTAGTCATTTCAATAGGGAGGTATTTGCAATATTTAATTTGCAGTCGATCAATTCTGTAAACATCTTACCGTGGAAACAGGCTAAGTGAACTCTTCCAGATACTAATTATAAACCGACCGAAGGTTCGGTTTCGGTTTCGACAACTTCGGCAAAAAAATCTAGTTTCGGTTTCTTCGCTTCGGCCGCCTCGAAACTCTGCGTTCGTCGATTATCGCGCGTCGTTCGGCTGACTTCGGGTCAGTTCGTGGTTCGTGTATCACCCGCCATCATCAGCTTTTTGTTACTCAAAGGGTTTTCTCAAAAAATATATTATTGTTTTTAGGGTACCGTAGCCAAATGGCAAAAAATGGAACCCTTATGGATTCGTCATGTCTGTCTGTCCGTCCGCATGTCACAGCCACTTTTTTCCGAAACTATAAGAACTATACTGTTGAAACTTTGTAAGAAGATCTATTCTGTGAACCGCATTAAGATTTTCACACAAAAATAGAAAAAAAAACAATAAATTTTGGGGGTTCCCCATACTTAGAACTGAAACTGAACATTTTTTTTTCATCAATCCCATACGTGTCCCTATCTATGGATAGGTCTTTTCTAATATCATTTTTTTCTAAACTGAATACTTTGCGCGAGAGACACTTCCAAAGTGGTAAAATGTGTGTTTCCCCCCCTCCCCTGTAACTTCTAAAATAAGAGAATGATAAAACTAAACAAAATATATGATGTACATTAACATAACCATGTAAACTTCCACTGAAAATTGGTTTGAACGGGATCTACAAGTAATTGATGTTACGTCGGGTGCAGACACGCGGACTACGTAATTTATTTATTATTTAATGTATTTGATACATATTATTTATTTCTTTTATTCCATTTAAATACATATTATTTACATTTTTAAATATTTCTTAAAAAACAGATATAAAAAAACATTTAAAAATATAAAAAATAGTCGCCCATCGGCATCAGGAACAGGGTCCAAGATGTCGGTGGTCAGGGCTCTAGAGAGAGGAACCTCCTCACTATGCGTGCCGTGTCTAGGAGTACTGCTTTCTGAATCAAGCCCTTGACCCAGCCGCGCAATGAGAGCCTCCTGAGGTGTTGGTCGAGGCTCTCCGCTATTAGGCCATTAACCGTAACGATTATCGGTACAATGATTGCAGAGTCCACGTCCCACATGTCGACAACCTCGTGTGCTAAGTCAAGATACTTGATTTTTTTATCTTTCTCAGCTTTCACGAGATTCTCGTCATGAGGGACAGCGATATCAACAATTATAGCACGGCGCTCTTGTCGATCTATCACCACAATATCAGGTTTATTGGCTACAATAGTCCTGTCAGTGATGATAGATCGATCCCAATACAATGTGGCCTGTCCATTATTTATTTATTATTATTTAGTACTTATTTATTGTATCTATCTATCCGTGACATCACTGCGGGCCCTATGAGAATACCAGCGCTGCGACATTCGTGCTGAGATAAGAGCCTTTTGGCCTCGCACAGGACTGATTCTGTTATAATTTTACTTCGTTTTATTTTTATTGTTTGAGATTTTTTTTTTTTTTTCTTTTTTTTTTTATTGATGTTTCAATGTGTCTTACTTTAGTTTGTGATCTCCTGTGCTTGTCTCAATAAATACTTTTTCTTTCTGTCTAGTAAGTTTTTTTTTTATACGTCATAAATCGTAAACCGGAATTTACTACAAGAACTTTTATATTATGTTACTTGCTACTACGGAACCCTTCATGGGTGAGTCCGACTCGCACTTGGTCACTTTTTTTTCACTGACGTACTTCAATTATTGATTTTTAACTCATTTAACACGTGTTAACTGTCTGTAGTGTAAAAAAAAGCCAAATTTCAGTAAACAATAGATTTTTAACTCGTTTCGGTATCGGCCGAAACTGAGACAGACACCGAAGATTCGGTTTCGGTAGAAAGTCCTGTTTCGATCGGACACTAATTATAAGTACCTACTACTTATACCTACTAAAATTATTATAAATGCGAAAGTAAATCTGTCTCTGTGTCTGTCTGTTACCTTTTCACGGATGTCAATGAAATTTGCCCCACAGGTAGACCATGACTTGGGTTAGAACATAGGATACTTTTTATCCCGGTAGTACATTCCCGTGGGATAATTTCCGAACACCACGCGAGCGAATACACGGGCAAATAGTAGTCTAGTCTGTAATAAGAAAAAGCTACCAAGTGTAACACTGTAAAAAGGAATGTGGCAGCCGTGGCAGTGGTGCACAATGAAGAAGCGGTGAAGGAATGTGGCAGCCGTGGCAGGTGCATGGTGCACAATGAAGAAGCGGTGAAGGCTCAGGGTTTGACCTACATCCCATTTTGCGATGCCAAATCTTTTCACCGTCTAATGAATAACGTACTCCTTTTGGAAGAGTCATGAATTGAACTGCTGAAGCTGTGAGTCCCCAGTTTGCTCAACAGCTCATTGAGCCCATTCGACAGCCCTTGTCACTTTTATACATCAGCAATACATAATTATTACATTTCAGTACCTATATAAGCATTAGAGACAAAGACAGACTAACGAACCTAAGGCAACGGGGTGACAGACTACAGCATGTGGGCAAATTCCATGTAAAGAATGTGAGCGATGTATGGTGTGTATGCATAAAATACTAACTAGCAACAAACATTTGTTTGGGCAGACAGACGTGGCGGACCAGCCGCGGCCGGGCGGCCGTCCGGAGCGGCGCGCGGCGCGGCGGAGCGGCCGGCAGCCGTGCGCTGGCGGCGAGGGGCTATCGTGCGCGAGTTAATGAGTTGAAAACGCGTGCTCATTCCGGCCATGAGGAATTTTAATTAGTTAAGTGGGTTACGTGAACGACGATGAGGAAACGCAACAGTGCGCGGATTATGTTGATAACATCGACTTCGGGAAGCGTTTCTTGCTCCGACCAACCCAACTGTTACACGTTCTCATTAGCTAAAAGTCGCTACATCAACACGATTGCTGACAACAGGTCCGGTACGTTACGAACAGAGGGCACTAGTGAGACTGTTGTCAACTTGTCAGTCCGATAGTGACATTATTGGCCACTGAAAAAACCACATGAATACGATTTAAAACCAAGAAAGTAATTAAGTAGTTGTTAGCCGATAACCGGTTGTACGGTTACGACGTCGATGCATGCGGCGATCGATGAATTAGGAGGATCGCTATCGGGGTGGGGAAATGTCACATTGAACAAGTTACATATACGTACTATGCTTTCTTGAGAATTCGATCTAATTTCCGAATGCGGGTACCGACACCAATGACAAGACATTCATAGACGTCAAAAGTCAACGACGACTACTCCGACACGAGTGACGTAATGATGTGCGACATATCACAGAATGGCGATGGAGGTCGACGATATAACACGTTTGTTGTAGGTTACCGTAGGATCCAAAGGTGATGCGAGTGTCGTTAACCGTACAAGTGTTCTGCGCACGCGGTGCTGAGCCACGCGTGCGATTTCCTCGTCGTCTGCGCCGGTCCGGTTACCTGATGCGGAGAGACAAGCTTCCAGTGAACAGCCGGACCCGGTACATATAAACGACGTTACCGGACCGGTTCCGAAGAATTCCAGAAGCCAAACGTAGAACGTGGAGCGCGGACGACATCTTTACCTGACAGTATTAGAAATAACTATTTGACTCTAATGCTGCCCGGTAAGATGCGAACCGCCACTCCGGCCGGAGACAGTGCTGGCTGGTGTATCGGTGGAGGTCGGTGCGCGGTCGCCACGAGGCGACATAAAGCGCGCGCGCGTGCGGACGGAGGCGCTGCTGGTCGCGGACTGGGCCGGTCGGCCGGGGCCCGCGCGGCGCTGCGCTCTGGGAGCGGCGGAGGCGGCGCCGCCTCGCCGCACGCCCCACGCCCGCGACACCTCCTGCCACGCGACAACAACACCAGCAGCCCCGAGTCCGACCGACGTCGGCACCACCACGCACCACGGATACTTCCACAAGGATGCTGTTCACAGCTGACGATGTCCTATAACTAACGAATAACGCGGGTGGCGCCATCATCACTACACCTGCATTAACTCAAAAGTTGCACAAAAATGATATTTCATTGGGGTAGAATTATAAAAAAATAATTAAATAAATATTATTAATTATAATACTAGAAATATTATTGGATTAATCCACTTTGGCCCACCAAGTTTAAAGTTCACAATGTTTACTTCCACTGTGCTGTATCATTACCATTAGTGTTAGCGCTTATTCACCATTCATCTTGCTGTACGTCCCGCCAAGGCCACACACGATGCACGACGTAAAATGACAGTGAAAGTCTTAACATAATTAAGACAAGTAATAATAATAATAATTGACGTACGTCAGGACTATTCACTGTCACTGCACGTCATACATCGTGCGTGGCTTTGGCGGGACGTACAGCAAGATGGATGGTGGATAAGAAACTTAATATTGGCGTGATTTCCCTTTTTCCCTCTAAAAAAACAAAAACATTTAGGTAAAAATAAATAACAAATAAAAACACTCGTAAGATATTATGGCTTTAGCATGGTTGTGGTTGAAAACCCCAAAATGCCCAAAACCGAGAAAAAATCGCCAAAGCTTTTTTCGAGATTTATGGGATGATGGGAGTATTAAGATTCGGGAAGATCCCGTAGCGGGTCTAATTTATTTGTGTCCAACGACAGTCCAAGTAATAATAAGGCGTAGTCCACAGAGTGTATCTTTGTTCTCGTTCTCGTTCTCGCTTCGCTCGCTCTTGCATCCTAAGTTCTCCTAGTAACAGTACCTAGTAGTAGTAACATTGCCTTTTGTAAATACACAAAATGTTCAATATACATATTATGATAGGTACTAAACTACATCATAATATATATGGACTTAAATTCAGTTATTGTAGTGAAGTCACTACAATAACTAATAATATTATATATATAATATAACATATAATAACTAATATATCACTAGTAAAACAACTACAAATCAAAAGGCAGCGAATTAACCTCAACTAAAATAACATTTAAGTGACAGTGACAATGCAAATCCTTACGGCATGGCACTTTAACCGGTTCTAGGTTCCTATCTAGAACCGACGAAATTTGAATTTTAATAATTCTGGCACTGAAATAAATGATTTTTGAATTTGAATTTTAATTTATAATAGGTACTGGCACTATAAATTAAAATTCAAATTCAAAAATCATTTATTTCAATCCATTTAGGATCATAATGTTGAAATAAAATTTAAATTCCAATCATAATATAAAAATAATTAATTAAATAATATAAATAGATACTTATCATTAAAATTATAAAATTAAATTAAAATCATAACATAAAAAGACGTGTGGCACTGGCAATCGGAGACTGCCGCGGTAAAGCTATATGCAATTATAATACAACCAATGCCACCTAGAGGCGAGTTGCTGAACTAAAGAGACAGGGGTGTTATGTTAAGCTATTTTCGTTACGGAATTTCTGGATTCGGTCTTCACGCTCAAGGCCCGCGATAGAAGCTATGCAATAGCTTAAAATTAAAATGATTAATAATACGCCTTGTTTGTTTGTCATTACATTAATCATATAACAATGGTTAATGTACGGACAATCAAAGCTGTCCGCAATTACGCTCAGGATGGTGTTGGAGTTGGTCCGGAGCCTGCGCCCCAGAGATGTGCAACGCTTTCGCATCGTCGTCGTCGTGTAGAAACAGTCGACACGGGCGTCGTCGGTGAACATCCCCGACGCGCTGCCAGTGTTTCTTTCAGGTACTACTCCGGGGGGGGCTTTTCCCCCCCGGAGTAGCCTTACTGCCCCCCCGGAGCGTTTAGAACTTAATCAATAGCAATAGGTTGCCGCTCGCTCACTTTCGCGCGTCTACAGCAGTACCTATTCGCGACGAATATCCCTACAATTTTGCAAATTATTTAAACCTGCTATCATTTTAGAGCTGGAAACCCTTTATTGACGTGACGTGGCACGGTGGCACTCAAGCAGCCAATCAGGAATTGAGTAGTGCATGACATACTAAAGTAGCCAGTAGTAGATTTTAAATATTACTTTGTTTCCTTTATTTGCTCCGCCCCCCGTATCTCTTAACCGCCCTGGAGAATTTTGCCTGAAAGAAACACTGCGCGCTGCACTGCCGAGGCAGCCCCAACAATACCCTGAACGCATTATTATACTGAACACGGAGAGCGTTGTACTGCTTCTGGGTATATGACCCCCACAGGCTGGCTGTGTACAGGGACGTACAAAACGCTATAAAAAGACTTATTTTGACGACCCCCGAATAACGAACAAACTTGCGGGCGATCATATTGGCCCTCACAGACAACGTTCTCCGCTCCATATCTATGTCCGCATCGTCTCTTAGGTCAGAGGTCACGATATTCCCGTGCTATTTAAACTGTTGAACTCTTTTTAACTTGACACCGTACAATCTAATAGGTGGAACAGAATCCGGGCAGCTCCGACCCCTGGCCAAAAATTCAAAGTTGACACACGCAGAGGTTGATTGGAGACGAAAAAGATGGCAGAAAGGAAAAAAATCGGAATGATCCCGTCGAACTAGAGAACTTAAGTACAACTTAACTTACTAACATAAGTAGGTACATCTATTAAAATGTAAAAAAACGTTATTGCTTTTTCCTGTCGAGGTGTAGAAATGTAGAATTCTAAGACGCTATAAATCTAATATATTCACTTGTGGTTGAAATCAGTATGAGCATGTTATCACTACTTATCGCTGTACGAAGCCTCTATGACTCCTGGCGTCATGTTATTCCCGCATTCCCGATAACCCTGCTTTATGTAAGTACGACCTCTGATTTACAATGTCCTACATTTGACTTAGGTACTTATTTACATTACATAATCGCTCATCTTGTGAAAATAAAATATTATTATTTAGACAAGCACAGGTGATTTTTAGGCTTGGTGACCTTGAGCTGTACTGAAAGCACTTGCACCTTTATACATACTCAAAAGTTGTTGCCACGAACGAAGTGAGCAACTTCGATAGTTGAAATTTTGGAACGAATGTTAACTAGTACCTATTTATTGTAAAAATAAAAAACCCCTCCCCACATGGTATACTTCAACTGAATGAAACGAAAGGGCTTTGCCTGAAATGTATGGGCCACTGGTGCCTTTTTTTTTTTGATCGCACACTAACGCCACCTTGATAGATTATGTAGAGTACTTCCATACAAACAATAGTTATTATGGCAGCTCAGCTCTAAAGTACATCCGTCTCGAGTTATTCGCCCTAATCTGTAACGCGTATTTAATTCGGAAAACTGCAAATAATATGAGTTACTTTAATGGTCATAAACTATTTATTTCATAGTACAAACTCTAATGGACTCAAGTTGCATCATATTGGCGTAAGTGGCATAGTGTGACATCAAGTTACACTTCACCGTAATATTGTCGTGAGTATTTTATTAACAAAACTGAAAATATTTGTGCTTTTTACGCAAGGGCGTAAAAAGCACAAATATTTTCAGTAAAATAGACAAGATAAGGATCTTGTCTATTTTATAGTTTAAACACTATCTGGACTCAAGTTAAGTCACGTTGGCGAAAGTGGCATAGTGTGACATCAAGTCACACTTCACAATCGTCGTACCATTGCTGTACGAGTATTTTTATTTGCAAAACTGGTAATGTGACTGCTCTGTACTGTCTTGTCTTCTTTATTAAAAAATTCCGAATGTCTTTTCTAAAAAAGCCCTTCTCTAGGCCTTCTCCAGGATACTTTTTTTATTTTCTCGATATCTCTGTTCGTTTTTTAAAGGTTTAAGATTCTTTAAAAAGAGTCTCAAAAGAAACTGTAGTCCTTTCAGTAACCCATTTTTTTTTGATAATTATCATTTTCATTTCTGTATCTTAATAATTGAGGACGCTTGCCAATGCTTAGCTGTCGGCAATATTGCTATTGTTATTGGTATTATACAGGGTATATTTTTAAGATAGGGCAAGATAGGTTCCATTTTAAGGCTGCCTGTCCACCGGAGCGGAGAGGAGAGGAGAGGAGCGGAGATGTGTCAATATTAACCAATAGAATCAAAACTCCGCTCCCGAGGTGCGATTCTATTGGTTAATTTTGGCACATCTCCGCTCCTCTCCTCTCCTCTCCGCTCCAGTGGACAGGCAGCCTTAGGCAGGCACTTTAACCACTGGCACTGTTGCTACAAGAAAATGGTCTTAGGAGACTGTCCATAACTTTTAGAGATATTTTGATCAGCATTTACAGATTTTGAAAAAATTGCAAGAAAAATGACAGTTTTCACACAAAAACTCGTTTTGATGCCAGTCGATACTGCAAGTTTCATAGAAGAATCAAAAAACTCTATCGGCCCAGCGGAAGTTATCGATGTACCCTTACGTAATTCCCCAAATAGTTCTCATTAGCCACAGTTCACTCAGAAATACTTTGCAGTAATTCAGCCACATGCCTATGGTCTGTTACAGGTTTTCCGAAAACATTTACATGGTTACATGGTTTTCACTTAAGATTTAGGAAAATATCTGGTATCTGGTACTTTTTGATAGGCCTACACTGTCCTCTCATACCTACTAGTAGTTCTGCGAACAGTAGACCTCGCGAGCACAAACTTTTTGGGAAAAATTTACCGCTTAGCTTGAGGCTTAAGTGCCTGCTACACGGTCGCCAACCGCGTCCCGACAGAGGTGACCTTAGGTTTAGGACGAAACGTTGAAACAACTTTGCCGGTCGCAAACTAAGGCCATCTCGGTCGAGGACGCGGTAGGGCAACCGTGTAGCAGGCACTTTATCTTAAAGTGAAAGAATGACGTTCACATTTCAAGCTTTTAAGAAAATATTAAAGTTCTATGTTTACCTATGTGTTTACGTAGGTTTTATTTAGTAATTTTTAGTTCAATACAATTTAGTTTAAAAAAAAGTATTTTACTTAATTTTATTCTAATATTAGAATTTGATAAAATATGTGTTCTATCCATTGAGATATTATTGTACTAAGTTCTATCATCTTATCACCTTATATGAGCTACTGGGTAAAGTTTAAGTATTCCTGTGGCCACCTTCCGGCACTTTCATCAGACCCTAGACGACACCTTGGGCTAACGTACCTACTTGTAAAAGCAAATCGAAATTGCCTAAACACAACGGGGCTACCTTGTCTAATTAAAGAGTTCAGTATAGTGACCTTCCAGATCCATTATGAGGCCCTGGACTACACCTTGGGCTACCTGGCCTGACAAAACCGACGACCGCAAAAACAACAGTTCTTATGGACCTGGACAGTACCTAGTGTAAGAACACTTGTCAAGTGAGTCCTAAAACGATGGCGATGGTTCTACCTTGTTAAGTTGAGGAGTTCCTATGGCCACCTTCTGACTCCATTATCAGAAACCTGAACACTACCATTCATTCATAGATCGGACAAACTAATCTATTTATTTATTTATCTATTTATTTATTTATTAAAATACCAACTTATACTAACAGTTTGCACCACACATACAAGTTATCGGTCAATATCTATTAATAATTACATTTACATAAAGAAAATGAGATTAAATTACATAAAACTTATTAATGTCGAAAAATGAGAATAAATTACATAAAACTTGATGTCAAAAAATTAGAATAAATTACATAACACTAGACAAAAATTTCGAATAAAATAAAATAAAACAAAATTAGGTAAAATTTGACAAAATAAAATAGAATTTGATACAATTGAGATAAAAATCTTATCTCTGTAGCTGATAAGAAGTAGGAATCACACGTAACTTCGGCCGAATCTTCGTATTTAGGGTTTTGACCTGCAGGAAACAAACCATGAACGATAGCTTGTAGTTTTAGCGTTCGAAAATATTTTATGCTACCAACGCACTTTGAATTGACCGCGATGAGATAATTTTTTCCTATCAAAAAAATAGAAATAGAAAAATAGAAAAATAGAAAATTGTTTATTGTCCAGGTAATACAGTAAGCAGGTTTACAGGTTAATAAAAAGTTGAGACGACATGAGTAGCTTAAAATATTACCTATAGCTATGGTACAAAATATTATTAGCCAGTGAGCCCCAAACTAGACAGTTAGTCTGTATCTTGGGGCTCGGGGTGCGAATTCCAGAACCAAATCACCCTTCAAGTCTCCATGAAGGGTGATTTGGTGTTGTTTGGTATATCGGGTGTGCTTGTGTACGTGTGATGTGAGTGTGGTGTGTGTGAGTATGTAGTGTGGTGTGTGTGAGTGTATGCACACTCACACTAAATCAAACTACACTATTGGAACAAAATACGCACATATACATGCGTATATGTGCGTATTTGTTCCAATAGTGTAGTTTGATTTAGTGTCAGGTGTCAGGTCAGGGTATCTAGATTCATTGTTCCGAGTCATCATAACCAGAGTTTTGCAACATTTCCTTTATTTTAGCAAGCAGGATTTTAGCAAGTTTTGGAAGCGCACCAACAAACTGAGTGGCAGGTCGAGCCTACCTGCGAGTGTGGAGGGTGTTAGTGAGTCTGCCTCCATAGCCAATCTCTTTAAAAATCACTTTGCAGTGAAGTCCCCTCTAGGGTTAATGGGAGAGTCACTGTCAACGTTAAGGGAGCCAACAACGGAATCATCGCTGGTAAGGGTTACGGTTAAAGAAATAGTTGCAGTGTTGAAAAACATGAACCGCGGTAAATCACCTGGGCACGATTCTCTCAGCATAGAGCATTTACAAAATGCAGGAGGCCAATTCTCGCGTTTACGCTCGTTCTAGTCGAATTCGTTATTGCCGCTCGTCTTCCTAAGTCGCTTATAAAATGGTGACTTTCCGTATTCTAGTCATTCGTACAGTAGGTACGAGTCGAAGGAAAAAAATTGTGTCATTATACGTAGCGCGAAGCGATCCATTCCACAAAACGATGCTACTTTTCAAACGCAACTACAGGTGTACTTCTTGAAGTATATTAAAAATGATAAGCGTTTATAAGGTTTTGGGCAACTTTTTATTACTTACATAAACGTTTATGAATCCTACCATCATAATTATTGATTTCGTAACTCCATTTATATTTTATTATTAACATTAAAATAAGTTCTCTTACAACGGAATGCATGGCTGATGCTTATTTGTCAATGTCAACGATATTTGTCATGTCAAATTAAAGTTAAAATTTCTGTTTGTTTACATTGGTAAATAAGTAATTAAATAAAAACAGGATGACTGCCAATGATATTATAAGTGATCTGAGGACTACCACAATAACATCAAGACTTATCAAAATGGAGAAGAAGAAGAGAAAGTGTGGTTGTCGTAAAGAGTGCGGTACTGCAACAACTGGAGCGTTCTGCTGCTCTAACGACGCTACTATACCTACGTGTCCCGGTTATATTACTTTATAAAAGCCCAAAAGATAGTTGGGAAATTTGTTTTCACAAAATTTCCCAACTCACAACTCGAATTCAAATTTCTTTGTGGTCATAGTACCGCACAAACATCTTTCGAAATTCATGAAGACTGGGCGAGAGGGGAAATGGTCCGGCGATTCCTAAGCTCCCGGACAGCTGGCGATACAGGACGCTGACTATTCGTGTAAACTTGTGATTATTATAATGTATTGTTTACGTATAGTAGTTTTGTTAGATATATAAGTTTTGCATTGAAAAAAATAAAACATTAGAAATCTTATTGTTTGAAATGCTTTTGAAATACTGCACCGTGTTGGTGGTACAATAATAATAGGGGCGTAGGTCATATCATTTCATTCTAGTGACAAAATAATCGACTCTGTAAATTCAGTATACATCCAAGTAAAACCACCACTGATTAGACCTTAGCTCTCTCGATGTCTGTGGATCCAACCGGGAAATGTTCAGGAGCAAGGTGAGGGGCACCGCGTTTGTTGCGGCTACATCAGGATTGCCAACCAAAGTAAAACCCTCCTGGTCCACATGACTGGTTAAGGAGTCGACAATCTTGAAAAATAACTTCAAAGTAAAAAAAAAAATTTGGAGCATCACTTTATACGTATTACATAAACATTTATCGAAAAATAATTCTTTATAGATTCCGTAACAAGTTGTGTTATATACAATGATATATAGTTCTGTGCTGACGTTTTCTGAAGAAGGAGTTCGTCATAAAGAGGCCTTCTTTCTCCATAAAACTGGCCAGTAGGTGACCCCGGTGGTTCCGACGTCCAACTCCAAATTGCACTCGCAGCTCATCATCGTTTCGTTTGCCCAGTTTCGCGTTGACGACCCCCATGACAACGGTGAAGTGAGTTTTAGAGCCATGCATGACTCTAGAAATATCCTCATACATGATCTCCACCTCATCATCGGGTGTGACGAGGTCGGGGCGTTTTTGGTGCTTGTAAATTTTTAGGGGGTTTGCCATTATCGCCACGCTTGGCAGGTGGGTTGGCGATCGCAGTATTGTGTTAAAAATGCATAGAGAAGACTGCTGCCCATTCTCTAGTAAGCCTGTTTCATATTCATACAAAATGTAAGGAACGACGAGGCACGGAACATACACTCAACGCCTGCGCCGCGCCGCACCGTGAATAACATAAATAAAATAAAAACTTTTTCATTCAGACTAAAGGGCTATCCACACATTTCCGGGTCAGGGCTATCCGTGTTCCGAGTTGTTCGTTTCATTGTTCCCGTCAGGGACGTGCCATCCGTCACCCGTGCTCACACATATCAGGGAAATCGGTATCAGTGTAATCTGTTTTTCTTCTTAGAATTCAAATAATGTGGATTAGAAAGATCGTAAAGTATATTATTCCGTCGAACAAGTTCTATCAACCGTTCTGTGTTCATGTTGTTGTCAACCAAAGAGCACTGTCAGAGCGTCGGTGCGTCCGAGCTTGCTCCTGAACACTGACGATCCTGATGCGCCTGACACGGAGCTATGTGAACAAGTTCGTACAAATTGTACGTAACCGATTTTTTCCCAGTCCCTGACGGAACACGGCAGGGCCGGGTACCCGGAAATGTGTGGATAGCGCTTTATACATTATTACCATAGATATAGTATAGATGAATATTTATTGTAATAAGCTCTCTTTTATATTGCTACAACAGAATGCAATGCTGATTTGTCACTGTCATAGATAATAGCTACACTTAAAATGTCAACGATTTTTGTCACGTCATAATTAAGTAATCAAATAATAAAAACAGAATTCCTGCCAATGATTAAACTGAGTAAACTGATGAATACCGAAATAATATCAAGGCTTATGAAGATAGAGAAGAGGAAGCGTGATTGTCGTAAAGACCGGACCGAATCACCGGTTCTCAGAATACTCTCAGAATGGCTGCTGCGACGCCTGCGACCTACCATTCCAACAACGCAGCTGAGGGTCAAGCAGTAGGAGTCTCGTTACAACACGTTTTTTTTTTGTGGTGAAATTTCTGGACAACGTCTGTCAAAATTCATGAAGACGATTCCTATGCTGGCTACTAAACAGCGCGCCACACATGACGCCGACTAATCGTGTAAACTAGTGATTCTTATAATGCAAAGTTACAATGTATAAGCATAGTATTTTTGTTAGTTATAAGTTTGATATTGAAAAGCAATTATACATGTTTGAAATCTATGTTTGAATGTTTTTGAAATTCTGCATCATGTTTTTGGACCTGTTGTAATACAATAATAATAGCAATATGTATAATAATTTGGGTGACAGAAGACCCTCTACATAAATACTTCACAGACTAATTAGACTTGGGTTTATATTACACCACAAACACATAATTATTATCACACCATACTTGGGTTTGGTAATGCTTCCCTGTAACATCTACATGCCATTCCCACCTGGTGAAATTCGGGTGTATGGACGGCAGGCTTTTGCAACGCGGGAACCTCGAGGATGAAGGACTTAAAATTGATAGTAGGTACAGCTTCATTCACGTCAGCTTCAGCAAAGCCCTTGCTTTGGCACTGATTAGACCATGGCTCCTTCTCTCTCAATGTCTGTAGGTACAACCGGGAAATATGCATGACGATGGTGAGCACTAGCGCTGCAGCTCAAAAATTCTCGCTTGCAGGAGTGGTACGGTGTTTCTTGTGGCTGCTCTGTGATCGACTTTTCTTGCCGTCAAGTAGAGTAAAGCCTTCGTCGTCCACTTGACTGGTTTTAGAAGCCTTCCGCTTCTAAACATATCTCAGATGTGTGTCTTATCAATCGACGCCGCACAAGCAGTGGATAGTTGACAACTTTGCGGACGCGTGAAGTATTTTTCGTGTATTTTTCCTTGTTGTGGCGATCGCAGCGTTTTCTAAGATGTTTATGAACTCGTAACACATTTTGTAAAAAAATATTTATTTATTTCTTCCGCATTGACTATCATGAATGACACAACTGTTTGACATTAGTACGCCGTTCGAAATGACGTCATGAACGTTTCGACTGGTACCGACCACTCTTTGCAAGTCGCATGTAAACGATGCATTTTGCGTGGTTTTCCTGCGACAAATGCTCGAATCGATATGGCGAGAATAGCTGTACGAGTGAAAACATGATTTTCACGAGTGAAAACATGATTTTTACGAGGGAAAAGTACGAATCGAGTGACAATAACGAATGTAGATGCGCGAGAATTGCCTTCCAGGGGTTCATATGCCCAGAGTGCTGGCAATGTTTTTCAACTTCTGCTTCTCACATACCTATCTGCCTGAAGATCTTATGAAAACCGTAGTTGTGCCGATTATAAAAAATCGAACCGGAGACGCGTCGGACATAAATAACTATAGGCCTATATCGTTGGCTACGATTATTGCCAAGGTTTTGGACAGTGTGCTTGACAAGCAGTTAAATAAACATCTGTCGCTTCACGATCCCCAATTTGGCTTCAGAGCGGGTCTTTCAACAGAGCACGCTGTTCTGTGTCTCAAGCACACTGTCAGATACTATACGGACAGGAAAACCCCCGTGTACGCGTGTTTTCTTGATCTTTCAAAAGCCTTCGATCTGGTGTCCTATGGTGTTTTATGGAAGAAGCTGTATGAGGATACTACACTTCCAGGTGAGATGATTGAGTTGTTTTGGTATTGGTACGGTCATCAGACTAATATGGTGAAATGGGCAGGCTCGCTATCCGATGCGTACGGGCTGGAGTGCGGGGTCAGACATCCCGGTCTAACTTCGCCGAAACTCTTCTGTTTGTACGTGGATCGGCTGATTCGTGAGCTCAGTAGCACTATGGTAGGCTGTTCCATTGACGGAACCCTAGTCAATAACATTAGTTACGCCGATGACATGGTGCTGTTGGCCCCATCGATCAGCGCCCTCAGAAAACTCATGTCTGTTTGTGAGCGATATGCGGAGGCCCACGGCCTCAGATATAATGCAAAAAAGAGCGAGTGTCTGATGTTCAAGGCAGGCACTAAAGACTATCGTGAAGTGCCGCCTGTCACACTCGGTGGGAATGCGTTAGAGTGGGTTAAATCTTTTAAATATCTGGGGCATTGGGTCACCGCAACGCACACGGATAATGTGGACATGGAGAGGGAACGTAGGGCGCTGTCAGTCAGGAGCAATATGTTGATCCGTAGGTTTGCTAGGTGCTCGAGAGGGGTAAAAACTACTCTATTTAGGGCATACTGCCAATCTTTTTACACCTGCAGTCTATGGGTCGACTACGAGTGTATGTCATTAGTTCGATCAACAGGTGTGCGACATGTCATAAGGTCGACAAGTCGTTTGTTCGACAGGTTGCTTGTGCGACAGACACGCAGAAGGCTTACAGCGCCTTACGTATCCAGTACAACAACGCATACAGGGCGCTGTTGGGGTTGCCACGATACTGTAGCGCATCAGGAATGTTCGCAGAGGCACGTAAAGATGACTTTTACGCAATCATGCGAAAGCGTGTCGCCTCCCTAATGCGGCGGGTGCGTGGCAGTGCCAACAGCCTCTTGGTCACTGTGGCTGATAGAATGGAAGGTATAATACTCAGGCACTGGACCAGGACTCAGGTATTACCTTCAAAACGTGCCTTGAAGTAATGTTTAGTTTATTGTTGATATTTGATTTTTGCCTGGTGATTTTGACATTATTATTGGTAATTTTGACATTATAGAAGGTATATCTGACATTATAGTTATGATTTTGACATTGACAGTGCAGTGCAATGAGGTTGTACAATACTAGAGGAGAAGTGGACGGCACAAAAGCGTCACCACTACTTAGGTGTCCGCAGGCATAATTATCTGAATTCAGTTGTCAGCTTGACTTCAAGTGAGCAATTGCTTAGCGATAAAAAATAAAAAATGGTGGAATTTGCGGTTAAAATTAGTATGTCACGGTCTGAAAGGATTAATAAAGCATGTGGTGTTACATTTCACAATCAAGTTTGCTAAATTTTCTTCAGATTATCCAAAAAACATTACAAAACGAAATAAATTTAGCAAACATTGTTTTTGCGATCAATGTTACCAGGAAAAACGATGTTGATTTTGCCAGACTGTTGGGAGTTTAGTGAATGACGACATGTAAAAATATTTCGTACTCTTTTAACTTTTATCATTTATTTAGTAGGGATAGATGTAGTAGTGTGTATAAAACTGCACATAACTAGGTATTAAAACGCTCGTATTTTAATACCCCTCCAACAGTTTCATAAACTACTACTAACTATTTTTTAATTGATGTTATTGTTCTAAGAAATTTGAACTGGAGGAGGAGCTCGTGGCTAAGTAATAACAGCCGCACGGGTCGATCCATCAGGTTAAGCTACGCTTGCCGGGATTGGTCTGTGGATGGGTGACCATCTTTAAATACCGAGACTAATCCGTGCCTCGAAAGCACGTTAAGCTGTTGGTCCCAGCTGTCATTCGTGGATCTTGTGACAGTCGTTACCTACGGGTCGTCAGAAGCTCGAAAGTCTGACAACCAGTTTTACAGGTATAGGTCTGATAAGCAGTTGCTCCAAGTAAAATACTGGTATTCAGCTGCATCCGGTTAGACTGGAAGCCGATCCCAACATAGTTGGGAAAAGGCTAGGAAGATTGATTTAGATTATTCTAAAAAAAAGTGAATGTCGCTGGTTAGTGCGTTACATCACTTTAATTAATATATAAATCATGTCAGTCATGAATATATAAATTATATATTCCATTATGAACATTCTTATTTGTCACAAATCTTAAAACTTTTGAAACATTTTTTTTTTGCCTATGTTTTGTAAGTATACCGTAATACTTGTAAATTTTTTTAAATCTTTTAACTACACCCATGATATAAGTCCTCTATAAAAGTTCCTGAAACAGTTAGCTTATTGCCAAAATTAAAACAGCCAATGTCATAGTAACCCTAATGACATCCAAACGGGTGTTATAATGTTGTACTAAAAGACATGTTCAGTTTCTGCCCTTTGGTCGTTGTCTGAATCGAAAATGTTCAAGATTTAAGGTTTTACAATAAGATTTAAAAATTTAGATTAAAATTATTATGGATTTATAAATTCAGTATTACTTGCGTAGCATAATTCTCAAATAAATAATACTCAATATTATAGCTTCCGCCCTGCCATTTTTAACAGGAAGTACTAAAAAGATTTTTGACGTTCCATTTTATCCCATAATTACCTTTAAAGAATGTGAACAATAACTACAACCCGCTTATTTTAGATCAAACGAATGTATGTAATTATTGTAATATAATTGCTTATAAAATACGACATTATTACTAACATTTTTGTGTACACATCTAACGTGTTTGAAAAAAAATACTTAAGCCTCTGCCCCACAAGCTCGTTTTTATCGCGCGATAATAACGCAAGCGTTGCAATAATGCGTCCCGATTCCTGCGTTTCTAGTATTCGATATATTTTCTAACGTCTGCGTGTCGTGTAAAAACGCAGGTGTGTGTGAAATCGCATGCGTTCTAATACAAAATGTTCAAAGTAAACATATCGGAATATCTCAAGACGGAGGAACGCAAGCGTCCTATTTCTATTGCGTCGTTATAATCGCAGGAGTGAGTAAATTCGTGGCCGTCCTAACACAAAATGCACTGAAAGCAGATATAGCAAAAGCGCTTGCGTTATTATCGTGTGATAAAAACGCGCACGTGGGGAGAGGCTTTACCCATTTCTTAATAAAATGAAGGTAAGTATTTATTATTTCTTTGACATGACATTGACATATTATTTTGAATTGACCAGTTATTTTCTGCTTGCTTTATTTGCATTGCAGTTTCAAGTTGTGTTCTTTGCTTACTGTGCGATTATTTTCGACCATTGCTGTAGACTGATATCATCTAGCTAGATTACTATTGCTGTTCATAAAGGATCCCAATGAGGTTATACAATAACTTCATTGTAGGATTCTGTGTTACTTTTCGATTTGGATATTATGACAAGTTGCATCAATTGTGGCATCGCTGTGCAGCGGATTCGTAGACATATCGTGTGAAGCTGTTACCCCTGCAAGTGAGACTCGCTCGATGGTTAACAAATCAGGTACGAAGTATGGCATTCGCGTAAACCATGCAGTAGTGGCAATATATTGAGCAGTTGTGTTATAATTTGCAAATACAATGATATTTTTGTTATTGTTCCAGCTCCCATTAGATGGATACGCTTGTCTCGACTGTTATAATTAATTAAATACTGAAGCTGCTGACAATGAGAGATTGTTGGGTCATACAATGGTCTGCCGTGGATGTGGTATCTCAGTCGTGCTCAGAAAACCAAGACGTCTACGTTTTTATACTGTTGCAATGGACAGCCATTGTTTTTATTCACCCTTATTTCCAATGATCATAATTATCAGGTAAATTATTTATTACCCGGCTAGAAAATCTATCTAATAAATAAAAACGGCGTCTTTGAAAGAAAATGGCATAACGAATGGGATAGATCCCTCAAAACTGGATAGACGAGCGATGGAAACGACGATCAGGAAAGATAGAAGGAGTGTTCGTCATGTAAAAACTCAACATAAATATAACATCACGCCCCAGTGATTCTCGAAGGCGAGGTGAAATTCAATAACTTCATTGTAGGATTCTGTGTTACTTTTACAACACATTTCGCCAGTTAGGTCATGTCATTTTTAATATAGGTAATGTATTTTAATAATATTTTCAGGATATGGCAAAAATATATGCATGTCAAGCCTGTTGGGTTGGAGTGAATCGACACCTGATTCATGACTCATCAAAGGTATTACAAGTTGTTACATCTGTGGAACATGGATCATCAACACCGCTGCCGCCGCCACCACTGTCTCTACAACCAACACCGGTTGTTGCTGTCATGTCACTAGTATGGTATCTTGGCTGGGCAAGACATCAAGATAAACTGCTAGCACCAGCGTCATTTTTGGACAATGTTTTGGTGACTCTAGAAGACAGTGAATTTTCGTATCATTTTATTTAAGTATGTACCGACGATAAAAGAATTTGGCAATAATTACATAGTTTCTTTTTTTATCCCCATTAAATACGAACAAGTAGGTAAAGATAAATAATAATATGGGTATTGAAGATAGAAAATGTACGGAACTAAAGATGATAAAAAAAAATATCATTTTATCATCTTTAGTATTTATCAAAGTATTTTTTAGTGAACACATAAATACACATTATTTATGTGTTCACTAAAAAATACTTTGTGATATACAATTATAATAGGTGCACTCAAAGAGAAATATTTAAAAAATACTGCAAGATCTGATCTCAGACCAACAAAATATTAAATCTTTCTCTAACCTCACAAAGGCATGCTACCAATTAGTACCTGTGGTGGCTCACAGATGGCGTTATAATAAAAAACTAACAAAAATCCTGAGTGTATAAACCTTAATTTGACCGGTTTGCGTAAGTTCCTGACACCTCAATCAATCAATCTTCCTAGCCTTTTTCCCAATTATCTTGGGGTCGGCTTCCAGTCTTACCGGTTGCAGCTGAATACCAGTATTTTATATGGAGCGACTGCCTATCTGACCTCCACAACCCAGTTACTGGGTAATACGATACCCCTTGGTAAGACTGGTGTCAGACTAAGACCCAATTTCACCAAACTATTCTTAATGAGCCATTATGAAATGTTCTGTTTAAATTGACGAAGACGTCAAAAAGGTTTACGTTTTACGGAGGAATCATAACAAGGCGTTGCTAAATCAAACATCAAGTAGAAGTATCTGTCAGTATGTTATAAAGTACTCTGTGGTATCTGTCATCGATTGAACAAATATGACCGGTCTGACTTGTCATTCACTCTCGTTAGTACGAGAGTCCACGACCAAAATCATACCACATCGTTTGACGGCCAAAACCGTATAAAATCGTTAGTTTAGATGATTCTGAACCCGACTCAGTGTGCAGTACCGGTCAGAAACGACACAGTTATGGGAACCCATTTCTGCTATGTCAAAAAAATAGGCAGACGGTTTCATCACTGTGTTATTAAAAATGTACATAGATTTCGTAATTTTATTACGACAAAGTTTGTTTTTAGAAATTTTGCGCATAAAATGTTTCTGAAAATTGTGTTTTCTGTATCTAAAAGGGGTGATAGACGTCCGAGTAAGCACGCGGTCTCCTTCTTATGGCTTGGCGACCTTACTCGCCCGTGTGTGACACGTACTTTAAAACCGCCGAGTAAGTTCGGCGAAATTTAAAAATGCGGTCAGGTCAGACGTGATGCGGAAAATTTAGGAAATTAGGATTTGTTGAATTCAGAATATCCAAATCTATCGATTTTATACGTTTTTGTTCGTAAAACGATGAAGCATACATTTTGGTCATGGGCTCTCTTACCACGTTTATAAGCAACCAAAACAAAATGTCATGGCGTCTAAACAAATAACTATCTAAACATACCTCATTGGAACTAGCCGTATAATAATGTAATGCCACTGAATTCAAATGTCATAATTTGTGTTAAAATCGAAAGAGCGTCTGTGTAATTCTTTATTGGTCGGTTTAAACGTCATACGCATATTTACTGTCATACCAATTATGTTTTATGTTTTCGGTGTCGCGCTTGTGGAATTTTAATTGTGGTGATTTTTAATAACATTTCACCTTGGTTCCCCGAAGGGTTGGGCAAAGATGTACCTTTAGTACATCCACATTTCGCCAGTTATGTTTAAGTCCCATTTAATAGGGGGCGAGCCTATTGCCATCAACCGGGCACATATCTTGACTCCGGGCTGCTACTGAGATATTCCTGGTGGAAAAAACCAATAAGACGCACGACTTGGGAATCAAAACCAGGACCTCATGCTTAGCAGTAGCGCTTGCGACCACTAGACCAACGAGTCAGTGATCTCTACTTTGTAATTATTAAAATTTTGTGTGTTGTATTCTATGGTTGTAATATGTCGAAAATAAATCGCGGACCCAATTTCTGCGCAGTGAAAAAGAAATTTCAATAAGACTCATTACAAAACATAAGAATATTGCAGTGATGATTGCTCATGAAAAACAGGGTTGAAAGGTGCTCACAGAAGAATTCAACTCCCTGAGCTACTAAACTAAATAGAAGTTGGTTTATTAGCGAAATCGACTTGTTTCTGTAAGCAAACAAAATTTCAGATTTGCTTCATCCATGCCCCCCATCTTCTACGACATCTCGTAGACGCTTTGTGTAACATTCACGGTAGAGATGATGGGGTGGTCCTATTACTAGTGGGAACTAATGTGTGAGCTTTTAAACTAGGTTACAAATTACACATATATACCTACATAACACCACGCCCGTATTCCCCGATGGGTTAGGCAGAGGTGTACCTATAGTACACCCACGTTTCGCCAGTTATGTTTTTTAAGGCCCATGTCATAGAGGGCGAGCCTATTGCCATCGACCGGGCACAAATCCAGACTCCAGGCTGCTACTAAGAAATTCCAGATGGAAAAACCCAATAACACACATTACTAACAAGGTTACAAATTAGCATCCAAATATTTATATTAAGTACCTACCTAACACCTTGCGTAAGAAGTTGTACTAAATAACAGAACAGGCATATTTTTTTACAATTCACATTGTAAGGCAATGTTAAGGTACACACCGATTTGATGAATATTCAAGTTTATCTTCAATCATTCATCGCAAAACATCCATAGCTACAAAAATCTATCGATAAATGAAACCTTGTCCTGAAATCTACATCGTCATATTCTTCAAAATAGTGACGTCGTCGCTTTTTGTATGTTTTAGGACGTCGAATAATATTAGAAGTTCTATTTTTTTTTATATCACCTAATTTGTATTAAAAAGTAAAATTATCACCAACTACCAACCAGTTGACAGCCCGTTACAAACATTAGCAGACCATTGGAGCAGTGATTAAGTTTAACGCCATGTTAAGAGAATTAACCATTCGTTACTACGTGGTGAAACACTCACTACGCCTAACGGGCCGTTATCTACGTAATGGGACGTTAAAACTAACTAACAGAGTATGGTGAAACTAGCTCTTAACTTATTAATTGATAAACTATTAAATACAACAATTACAATAATATAACAATCATTACTGAACATAGGTTTTGACTACCTAGGCAATCGTTCATTGTGCCACCAGACATATCCTTTCATAATGCAACTCGTTTTTTACTCATCGAACAGCCACATTCTCGTGGTATGTTTATGAATTTCAAAAAAAGAACATTGTCAACAAAGAGGATTCATAGCATGGGTGTAGATAAAGTCTTGAATGCAACTGTTATAATTAGTACTGTTAAAACACTCATGTGATACTATTTTTTACAAACCCACATTCGTGTTTTAATACCACTTGATAAACCCCCAGTTACATAAGTAACTATTATCTAGTGAAAGTTCCATAACACAACCTTTCATAGTACATAACTAATTGATTCAATAAAACCTTCATTCATTCTGGGCAAATTATGTTGATAACTGGCAACTCTGGTCGTTTTTCCGATAGCAATGTCTTGTCTCATTCCAACGTCATTAGTTTGACGGTAGAAGAAATGAGACAAACATAGATTATTTTGACAGATTGACATTTTATGTATCCGTTTCAAAGCTACGTCTTTAAACTCGTAAGTGGTGACATTTTTCAGAAATTGTTTGTAGGACGCTGCTCCTCTAGTATTGTATAACCTCATTGGTGCAGTGCATAAAACATTCCGACGCTACTTCTTACAATATTATAATATTCAAATTAAGTGATTTCTTTATTTAAAAGCGGAAGGACGCCGTCTCACGGCAACGGTTATGAATGAATGAATGAATGAATGAATGAAATATTTATTTGCAAGAATACAGGTATTACAAGTTCTTAAAATCTATGGGTTTCACTATATTCGGCATTTCAGCCGTGCAAATATTCAGATTTTACAAATCTTGGTTGAACTATAGCATGCAGTACACATTTAGTAATTGGCAATAACATAAAATACTAATAATAATTACATAATTTAAATTTAGATTATAATGCAATTACTTAATGAAACTAAAATTAAATACAGTTCTATTCATTTAAAATAAAAATTAATATTAAAAATAGCATTCAATAATAATATCAAGTCCATAAGATTAAAAATTAAATTAAAAATTGCCAGAATAATGAAAATGTTCAATATTATTATGTAATGTCAATATGTAGATGTCATAATAATTGTAATAAAAAAGTTTTACGTTTTACACTCAAAATATTAATTAATGGAATAAAAACATCTCTCACACAACCAGTTATATAGCTTTCTATTAAACTCTAGATCTGTAGCACTTCTAAATTCTCCGGGTAAGTGGTTATATATTTTCACCGCCATGCTATAACAATTTTTGTTACATATTTTGAGTCTATTGCGCGGGACTACTAGTGGCTTTTGATTTATTTTTCTCTTTGACATAGCCTTCTCATCTTTTTCAAAAAGCGAGTAGTTGGTTCTTACAAACTTACAGACTTCAAATATATATAAAGACGGAAGGGTTAACTTTTGCTTAATAAATACAGGTTTACAAGAGTCTGTCCATTTAAGATTGAAAATTGATCTTATACACTTTTTTTGGGCTATGAAAGCCCTCTGGGCATCTGTTGAATTTCCCCATATCCCGTTTGCCAGGGCTGCGCCAAAATGACGTACGGCGGCGGCGCGGCGCCTCAAGCGGCCAGCACGACTGCGCCGCTGTCATCGTGCAGAAGCCGTCAATTGATTTTTATATGCCATACTATGTTTATTATTTTACTAAGTTTTATTCATAGGGAAAAAATCTGTAAGTAGTCTTTGTTTTTTATTATTTATGTCGAACAATGGCGACAGTAGTGACGCCGTACGAAGCGCCAGTCAACCTGCCACATCGCTGGATGTTCTAGTGAGATGCCCTCATTGTCCCCAAGCACGCTTTTTTAAGGGCGAACGAGGCTTGAAGGTACATTTGGGTAAGAAACACAAACCCCACAATGTGCCTTCATCCTGCCCGATAATACACACTTCCCCAACACCTGATTCACCCGCTCAACCCTTTTGGAAAACCCTGGCAAAATTAAAAAATTCAACTCCAGTTTTAAAGAGAGTTCCTCGTGGCGCGAGACCATCCGTGGCTGCTAGTTTAGCGCGTTGTATACTCCTCGCCGCCAGAGAGAACTCTCAAAGTGCTTGGGAACAATTGCTCACCTTCCCGTTTAGAATTCTACATGTGCAAAAAAATTTGGCAACTAAAAAAACATTAACAGCACAAATAAAGGATAATTGTAACATTTAGGCCCAAAGTTTTGACCCCAAATTAACAGCGCGCCTCCCCCAAAGAGGCTTATTGCACCATGTGGAATCTAAACTAAGCGAAGGTGATATCAGAGGTGCAGCTAGGATCATCTTTAGTAGCGATGTGGTTGCGCCGTACTCTCCAGAGACTCTTACAGCTCTGGAGAGCAAACACCCTGCCCCGGCAGATGACCTCTCCTTCCCTAACCCACCCGATTCGGAATCCAACTCACTCAAAATTTCAGCTCAACAAGTATGTGCGGCCGTGTGCTCCTTTCGAAGTGGCTCCGCCGGCGGCCTCGACGGCCTGACACCTCAACATCTGAAGGACTTAATGTGTTCAGGCGCCGGGGAGGCTGGTGAGTCGCTTTTGAAGGAGCTGACGGCCCTCATCAATCTCATGCTCTCCGGCAATGTGAACGAAGCCGTCACTGACATTTTGTACGGGGCAAACCTATGTGCCCTGCGCAAGAAGGATGGCGGCATTCGTCCCATTGCCGTAGGGTCCACTTACCGTCGTACCGCAGCCAAAATTTGCTGTGCTTTTTACAGCGAAACTCTGGCCAGCAAATTCCAGCCCCTACAGCTGGGCTTCGGGTCTAAAGGGGGCTGTGAGGCTGCGGTACACGCATTATCTACTTACCTCAATAGCAGTAAAGGTGAGGTCATCCTAAAGGTTGACATTAAGAATGCGTTCAACTCTGTAAACAGGGACACCTTGTTGACAGAAGTTCAAAAAGAAATACCCAAAATTTACAGCTTTCTTTATCAATGCTACAGGCACCACTCTAAATTACTTTATAAAGACAACCTTTTGGAATCAGCCGTTGGATGTCAACAGGGTGACCCCCTTGGGCCAGTCATTTTCAGTTTGGCAATTAATCCAATTATTCGACAACTAAATTCGGAATTAAACGTATGGTATTTGGACGACGGAACCCTAGGAGGTGATGTAGACACGGTCTTAAAAGATTTTACATTTTTAAAAGAAAAATTCAGTTCCATTGGCCTAGACCTTAACCTCTCTAAATGCGAAATTTATCTTCCCCAAACCACTGACAGACAGACTACCATAGCAAAATTTAATACTATAGCACCAAACATCAAAATTACAGAAAGAAACTCTTTTCACCTCCTGGGCTCCCCAATTTTTGACGAATCCTTTCCAACGTTTATTGAGGACAAAATACAAAATTTCAACGATGTCTCGGAAAGACTTTTCAAAATTAATATTCATTCGGCCTTCACACTTATTCGGTACTGCAGCTTTGGACCAAAAATCACGTATAGCCTTCGTTCCTCCCATCTGTGGGAGCATCCACAACTTTTAGAAAAAGTTGACAACATCATTAGAAATACTTTAACCCAATGAGGTTGTACAATACTAGAGGAGAAGTGGACGGCACAAAAGCGTCACCACTACTTAGGTGTCCGCAGGCATATCTGAATTCAGTTGTCAGCTTGACTTCAAGTGAGCAATTGCTTAGCGATAAAAAATAAAAAATGGTGGAATTTGCGGTTAAAATTAGTATGTCACGGTCTGAAAGGATTAATAAAGCATGTGGTGTTACATTTCACAATCAAGTTTGCTAAATTTTCTTCAGATTATCCAAAAAACATTACAAAACGAAATAAATTTAGCAAACATTGTTTTTGCGATCAATGTTACCAGGAAAAACGATGTTGATTTTGCCAGACTGTTGGGAGTTTAGTGAATGACGACATGTAAAAATATTTCGTACTCTTTTAACTTTTATCATTTATTTAGTAGGGATAGATGTAGTAGTGTGTATAAAACTGCACATAACTAGGTATTAAAACGCTCGTATTTTAATACCCCTCCAACAGTTTCATAAACTACTACTAACTATTTTTTAATTGATGTTATTGTTCTAAGAAATTTGAACTGGAGGAGGAGCTCGTGGCTAAGTAATAACAGCCGCACGGGTCGATCCATCAGGTTAAGCTACGCTTGCCGGGATTGGTCTGTGGATGGGTGACCATCTTTAAATACCGAGACTAATCCGTGCCTCGAAAGCACGTTAAGCTGTTGGTCCCAGCTGTCATTCGTGGATCTTGTGACAGTCGTTACCTACGGGTCGTCAGAAGCTCGAAAGTCTGACAACCAGTTTTACAGGTATAGGTCTGATAAGCAGTTGCTCCAAGTAAAATACTGGTATTCAGCTGCATCCGGTTAGACTGGAAGCCGATCCCAACATAGTTGGGAAAAGGCTAGGAAGATTGATTTAGATTATTCTAAAAAAAGTGAATGTCGCTGGTTAGTGCGTTACATCACTTTAATTAATATATAAATCATGTCAGTCATGAATATATAAATTATATATTCCATTATGAACATTATTATTTGTCACAAATCTTAAAACTTTTGAAACATTTTTTTTTTGCCTATGTTTTGTAAGTATACCGTAATACTTGTAAATTTTTTAAAATCTTTTAACTACACCCATGATATAAGTCCTCTATAAAAGTTCCTGAAACAGTTAGCTTATTGCCAAAATTAAAACAGCCAATGTCATAGTAACCCTAATGACATCCAAACGGGTGTTATAATGTTGTACTAAATTTCATAATGCAACTCGTTTTTTACTCATCGAACAGCCACATTCTCGTGGTATGTTTATGAATTTCAAAAAAAGAACATTGTCAACAAAGAGGATTCATAGCATGGGTGTAGATAAAGTCTTGAATGCAACTGTTATAATTAGGTATTTAAAACACTCATGTGATACTATTTTTTACAAACCCACATTCGTGTTTTAATACCACTTGATAAACCCCCAGTTACATAAGTAACTATTATCTAGTGAAAGTTCCATAACACAACCTTTCATAGTACATAACTAATTGATTCAATAAAACCTTCATTCATTCTGGGCAAATTATGTTGATAACTGGCAACTCTGGTCGTTTTTCCGATAGCAATGTCATGTCTCATTCCAACGTCATTAGTTTGACGGTAGAAGAAATGAGACAAACATAGATTATTTTGACAGATTGACATTTTATGTATCCGTTTCAAAGCTACGTCTTTAAACTCGTAAGTGGTGACATTTTTCAGAAATTGTTTGTAGGACGCTGCTCCTCTAGTATTGTATAACCTCATTGCTTTAACCTCAATCCTAAATGTGGCCCTGGACGACCGAGCGTGGCAGCAAGCCACACTTCCCATCCGCCTGGGTGGTCTCGGTGTCCGCAAAATTTCAAGTATAAGTTTACCGGCCTTCCTCTCCTCGGTCCACAGCACCGATAAATTAACCAGGAATATTTTATCTTCCTCACTGGTCGATTTTGAGGTGCCGTGTCTGACCGATGCGTTGAACGCTTGGAAAATGGCTTGTCCCTGTAGTGTGTCTATGATGTAATTGATTATGGTCGTCACTTGACGTCTTGTTCTTGTCATACTTATTTTTCCTTTAAATAATAACTTGTGTTTTAGCAGAATAAAGCCAAGATTTTCTATCGGTATTTTCGTTTAAATGTATCAATTTATTCTGCTATAAATATGTCTAAAAATGATACAAAACCGGATACGCAAAAATCCGAAAAATCTCCAAGCATGTCACGATATCTACGACCGGACCGTTTTGATATCGAACCAGGAACGGTGGCGGCTGATTCAAAATGGAGACATTGGTATACAACTTTCTCTAATTTTATAATTGAAGAGAATTCTAGTATTTCTGATTCTATGAAACTGAAACTGTTGACGAATCATCTTTCTCCAACGATTTTCTTATTTATTAACGAATGCGATACGTTTGACAATGCTATTTGAGCCATTATGAAATGTTCTCTTAAAATTGACGAAGACGTCAAAAAGGTTTACGTTTTACGGAGGGATCATATCAAGGCGTTGCTAAATCAAACATCAAGTAGAAGTATCTGTCAGTATGTTATAAAGTACTCTGTGGTATCTGTCATCGATTGAACAAATATGACCGGTCTGACTTGTCATTCACTCTCGTTAGTACGAGAGTCCACGACCAAAATCATACCACATCGTTTGACGGCCAAAACCGTATAAAATCGTTAGTTTAGATGATTCTGAACCCGACTCAGTGGGCATTACCGGTCAGAAACGACACAGTTATGGGAACCCAAACTTCTACTTGAAATCATTTATTTAATCTTATTAAATTCTTCGGATTATTATTATTGCATGTTTCCGAATCAAGTACTTATTAAAATTACCTATTTAAGGAATTATTTGTATACCAACTGCGTTGGTAGAACACAGAGATCACGCTAATATGTATATTTTAAGACCTTTTATGTACCTATGTTCACAAATAAAGTTTGATTTGATTTTGATTTTTTGATTTGAACCCATTTCTGCTATGTCAAAAAAAATAGGCAGACGGTTTCATCACTGTATTATTAAAAATGTACATAGATTTCCTAATTTTATTACGACAAAGTTTGTTTTTAGACATTTTGCGCATAAAATGTTTTTGAAAATTGTGTTTTCTGTATCTAAAAGGGGTGATAGACGTGCGAGTGAGCACGCGGTCTCCGTCTTATGGCTTGGCGACCTTACTCGCCCGTGTGTGACAAGTACTTTAAAACCGCCGAGTTCGCCGGCGATCCAACAGGTTTGAAATTTTGCTCGTAGCCCGCTTTGGTTCGTATAATTGTCGTTGTTATAATATGTTACTGGCAATGTGACATAGAGTGTGTCTATTTGACATGACATACCTACGCATGTCTATCACCCACTTTGGATCTATCGTTCAACTACATTCTGAAAATCAGACAGATTGCTTGAAGCTATGAAACAGTTTGTTTTTTTTTTTTGACATAATATTTAAAAATGCGGTCAGGTCAGACGTGATGCGGAAAATTTAGGAAATTAGGATTTGTTGAATTCAGAATAACCAAATCTATCGATTTTATACGTTTTTGTTCGTAAAACGATGAAGCATACATTTTGGTCATGGGCTCTCTTACCACGTTTATAAGCAACCAAAACAAAATGTCATGGCGTCTAAACAAATAATTATCTAAACATACCTCATTGGAACTAGCCGTATAATAATGTAATGCCACTGAATTGAAATGTCATAATTTGTGTTAAAATCGAAAGAGCGTCTGTGTAATTCTTTATTGGTCGGTTTAAACGTCATACGCGTATTTACTGTCATACCAATTATGTTTTATGTTTTCGGTGTCGCGCTTGTGGAATTTGAATTGTGGTGATTTTTAATAACATTTCACCTTGGTTCCCCGAAGGGTTGGGCAAAGATGTACCTTTAGTACACCCACATTTCGCCAGTTATGTTTAAGTCCCATTTAATAGGGGGCGAGCCTATTGCCATCAACCGGGCACATATCTTGACTCCGGGCTGCTACTGAGATATTCCTGGTGGAAAAAACCAATAACACGCACGACCTGGGAATCGAAACCAGGACCTCATGCTCAGCAGTAGCGCTTGCGACCACTAGACCAACGAGTCAGTGATTATTACTTTATAATTTTTAAAATTTTGTGTGTTGTAATATGTCGAAAAGAAATCGCGGTCCCAATTTCTGCGCAGTGAAAAAGAAATTTCAATAAGACTCGTTACAAAACATAAGAATATTGCAGTGATGATTGCTCATGAAAAACAGGGTTGAAAGATGCTCACAGAAGAATTCAACTCCCTGAGCAGTTTCAATACTTTCAATGTCTGATATACCAACTAAATAGAAGTTGCTTTATTAGCGAAATCGACTTGTTTCTGTAAGCAAACAAAATTTCAGGTTTGCTTCATCCATGCCCATCCTATACGACATCTCGTAGACGCTTTGTGTAACATTCACGGTAGAGATGATGGGGTGGTCCTATTACTAGTGGGAACTAATGTGTGAGCTTTTAAACTAGGTTACAATTTACACATATATACATAACATCACGCCTGTAATCCCCGAAGGGCTAGGCAGAGGTGTACCTACAGTACACCCACGTTTTGCCAGTTATGTTTTTTAAGGGCCATGTGTAATAGGCTCGCCCTCTATGGGCGAGCCTATTGCCATCGACCGGGCACAAATCCAGACTCCAGGCTGCTACTAAGAAATTCCAGATGGAAAAACCCAATAACACATCACAAACAAGGTTACAAATTAGCATCCAAATATTTATATTAAGTACCAAACACCTTACGTAAGAAGTTGTACTAAATAACAGAACAGGCATATTTTTTTAACAATTCACATCGTAAAGCAATGTTAAGGTACACACCGATTTGATGAATATTCAAGTTTATCTTCAATCATTCATCGCAAAACATCCATAGCTACAAAAATCTATCAATAAATGAAACCTTGTCCTGAAATCTACATCGTCATATTCTTCAAAATAGTGACGTCGTCGCTCTTTGTATGTTTTAGGACGTCGAATAATATTACAAGTTCTATTTTTTTTTATATCACCTAATTCGTATTAAAAAATTAAATTATCACCAACTCACAACCAGTTGACGGCCCGTTACAAGCATTAGCAGACCATTGGAGCAGTGATTAAGTTTAACGCCATGTTAAGAGAATTAACCATTCGTCAGTACGTGGTGAAACACTCACTACGCCTAACGGGCCGTTATCTGCGTAATGGGACGTTAAAACTAACTAACAGAGTATGGTGAAACTAGCTCTAAGTCATTGACTTGATTGAATAATATTTGTACCTACAGCGTTTGTAACCACCTGGTTACAAACTCTGTACAAACAAACAAATATTGTTTCTGCTAAAAACAGTTAAAATCCAGTTCATTTATTTGGCGCGTCGAAACGAATAATTTCTAATCACGGAAGTTCTTATGATAATTCAGCTTTTAAGATTTTTTTAATTTTATTTTGTACCACCGTTTAAAAAAATTACCGGAACGAATTGAGATTATATATTGATGGAACTAATAAGGTCTATAAATATTCTCACATAAAATTACGTAAAGTACCTCTTGGTCCAAATGTTCTGGTAGATAAATATCGTGAAAAATTATGACGTGACGGCGGGTAGTAATGATGATGATATCCATGTTCACGAAACAAGCCACGAGATAATACAAAATCAGAAATAATAAGAAAACACAATCCTAACAGTAATGCATCTTTGGCAAACAGTGATACCATTGCCTGTGAATAGTGATACTAGGATATCAATTAATAGTGGTACAATGTCTGCTGACTCACGTACCTTAATAACTATCGGTGAAAATACGAAACATCTTAAGACGGCGGCGACCCTTGAATTGTCCATACATACGTAATACCTAAATCATTTGCAATTTGAGCATATTTCCATCATAATTATGTTAATATTCAGATTTAGACAGTATTTATCTAGGCTTGTACATCTTTTTTTTTCCAAAATCTTACCTAAAATGAAGTTTAAGCGAATTGAATTTCGCACATTTTTACAGCTAAATGACATGTTTTCATACTGTTTTTTCTGTATTATAAACAATAATATTTGGAATATTGTTTAGTCAGGAGCATAGCTTATATTATCAAGTTACAAAGTATAGAAAAAATTATGAATGAATATTAAGTTTTCATTCATAATTTTTGGTATTACGAAACACCACAAATTTATCATAAATTCCGATAGCTCGTAACAACTCTAACAACACACAACACACATAACACACAACAGACACAGACAACAACAACAACACCACAACACAACAGAACAGAGATAACAATATTCCAAACGCATTTTCCTCCATCTCGACTTGCAGTTGCGAGCCGTGTTCGCCGGACCCTTAAGTCACGTTCTGTATCGACAGTCTCTCAACTCAGATTCAAATGCTATTGTTACTAAAGCAGTCACAATAATTAGCAAAAGAAGTGACCCTGTAAAGTCGGTAATGACTGGTCCAGGAGATAATAGTTTTGCAGGGTTTTTAAGTGATAAATGAAAAAGAAATGCGTCACTAAGGCCTCCCTCTTTCCCTACTACTCGAGCCGCTCTACATAAACGAGCGCGCAGCGACGAGGGGATCATCGCCACCTCCTTCGGGATCAGAACATCGACGTGGCGCTAATCAGCGAGACTTGACCAAGATTATGTCTGGAGTTTGTTTCGGCCTTTCTTCTCAGAGTAGTCAGTTAGGAAACGCCGACCTCATCTAGCTTATTTTAAACATTTTTTTAAATATGACGTGTAAAAGTGATTCCGATATCCTATATTTACAGAATAAACAATTTAATTTAATTTCATTTCATTTCATTTCATTTCAGACGCACCTGGGACCCGAAGATAGGGTTAGGTTCCCAGGTTACCATGTTTACCGGAAAGATGAAAGGTCGGCTCTCCACACCCACCCGTTACCGTGGTCTGGCGGTGCTGGTGAGGCGAAGAGTCGTCCATCAAGAGCTCCCCTTGCCGTCGCTCGGCTCGTTTTACGCGCTGGGTGTGCAGCTACATGTTGTCGGCGAGGACGTCAACGTCTATGCGTGCTATAAGCCGCCTGCGACTCGTCTCGATCTGACTGAGTTGCGGGTGCTAATTAGCGCGCTGGACGGCAACGCAGTTATCCTTGCCGGCGACTTCAATTGCAAGCACCCGGCGTGGAACTCCAGTTATACGAACACCGAGGGGAGGCGGCTCTTCGCGGACGCGGAAGCCTTCGGGTACACGGTGTCCGGCCCAGAGACGCCTACCCATTACCCAGATGCGGTCAATTACATGCCGGACGTACTGGACATCGTGGTACACGGCTACACGGCCAGATCACCCAGCATGTCATAGACGACGAGTTACAGTGGGATCATCAACCTGTACTCGTCGTCTTAACGGGACAGCCGACCCAACTGAAACCATTAGCGCCGCGTCGATTAACTGATTGGACGGCGTTTACAGAGAAGATGGAGACCACCACGCCGACTCGGCATATCGTCTCCTCCGCGGACGTGGAGCAAGCGGCGGATGACGTCACTGCTTGTATACGGCGACGACGACGCAGCCGCAAGGGAGAGGGCTACTGCCGCCCTTACCGGCTCGTCTCGTAGCGATGATCGCCGAGAAGAGGCGCCTTCGCAATCAGTGGCAACAGTTGAGATGCCCCACACTTAAGATGGAACTCAACCGCCTCGCGGAGAAGGTTAAGGCCGAGTTACAGGCCCATACCGCCGCGGGCTGGGAAGAAAGAATAGACGCCACCGTTGACAGTTGGCCGTCTGTACACCGTCTCTGCCGCCAACTGGCGAATACCCCAGCCCCGGTGCGCCCTCTACTCAATAGCGACGGGGCGCTTAAGTATAAAGCGGAGGACCGGGCGGAGGTCTTCGCCGAGCACCTGGAGCGTCAGTTTCGCCCGAACCCGACCAGTGACATCGAGCATGTCTTGGCGGTCGAGCAACATATAGGAGACTATTTCGCAACGCCGATAGCTCCCGAGGAGAACCCTATTTTCTTCTCGCCTGGCGCAGTACGACGCGCCATCCTAAGGACGAAGCCTAGGAACCCTAGATCTTCTCCCCGACTGGCTGTCTAAGTGGCGGCTTTCGGTTAACGTGAGTAAAACGCAGGCGATTATCACCGGATTCGCCCCTCTCCCACCACCCTTGAAGCTACATGGAGTTGACGTCGATTGGTCGCCCCAGGTCAAGTACCTGGGTGTGACCATCGACCGCCGCCTCACGATGGGGCCCCATGTCCGCAAGGTCGCTGCGCAGGGTAAGGTCGCCCGCATGTGCAACCTCCTCAGGCCCGTGCTCCAATCCCGCATCCCGACGCGTGTCAAGCTGGGGATATATAAAACATATATTATATTCGCCCAGTACTCACATACGCCGCCCCAGCTTGGTTCGCCCTCACGAGCGAGTCGAGCCGCAAACTACTCCGCACGCAACAAAACCAAGCGTTGCGGATCATCGTAGACGCCCCTCGTTTCGTGAGGAATGACGTCATCACCCGGGATCTCGGGATCGACAGCCTGGATGATTTTGTGAGGCGACTCGCTAAGTCGATGTTCGCGCGTGCCGACGCTTCTGCCTGGCCCCATGTCAAGCAGATAGCGCCATAGCACGCGCGCCTGCCTGACGCGAGACCCACGCCCCACGACCTGGTAGCGGACAACTGACCCCATCGCACCGATTATGACGCCTCGAGTAAGCTGTACCCAGGTTACACACAGCTGACTCGATATAATAGACTCTACAGATGTACACATACATCTGTTGCGCGATGTATTCTAAGTTAATATAGGTATATCGAGCAACTGAATACAGACATTCACTACTATACAGACGCTTATACACAACTCACGCTGACGCAGCGCGGGCCGCGACGCGTGTCTACACTGGGTGGCGTTACACTACATAACTAGCCACCCACACACACATTACTGCTCACCCCTCGAATCGCTAACGGCTAGATCTGTGAACGAGGAGAGGGAAGCTTCATTCCGTCCTGTGGGTGCGTCAAGTCGGCACCTCAGTCGCTGGTCGGCCTCGTTGGGCTTCCCTCAGGTAACTGGGGGTTCCACCTGATGTGGTCTGACCGCCTGGGTGTCCGTGAACATCGACGTTATTGTTTAATAGCGTCGCGACGCCCCTACAGAGTCATTCAATGCAACCATTCACACAGACACGTTGCCGTGTCAATTTTATCAGGCGCTTAAGCCGACCACGAGGAAGGGCCCATATTGATGGGTCACTGTATTGCCTCCGCGGGCGAGGGGCGAAGCCCTGACCCCGCTCGCCACGCCCCCTTGCGGGGGCGTCGCGACATCTCAAGAGGGGATCATTCTTGTCGCAGGCTCGGCCCGGTGCACATGTTGTAGCGTTTAGATACTGAATTAATTGTAGTCTGATTTAGAATAAAATCATTGGAAATATAATTTGAATTAGTGTGTTAATACGCTATGGGAATAAAAGATGATTTCTGCTATATTTCTTACTTTCATTTAAGATGTCGGACCCTCTGCCTTCACGTTCATATTATTATAATTAGGCTAATGTCATTTAGATGTAAACATCATAATAGTTTAGCACATTATTTTAGTAATTAATTATATTATACTAATGCATTGTTATGTGTATTTCCGTTACATATGCGGGGAATAAACGTCGGACGCGGCCGGGAGCGAGTGAGGTGTCACTCCTCATGTCGCCAAGGAGCCTGAGGGAACGTGTCAACCTCAACGTGTTCAAATTATCTTCTCGTTTTAGCTTAGCATGAACGCACTCCAGAATTTATCGTTACGAATTAAGAGGGAAGCAAATAGTTTTGAAAAACTGTGGCCTCTTCTGGGGGGGGATAGCACTCCGTCTGGGTTGACATTAGTTTTGCTAAAAGGGGCATAGCCCTTGCAAAATGTGTTTGATAAGCACAATCGGTTAACTCATGAGTGAGGACCCACAGTTTAGTCAGGTGACTGACATTTAATGGGGATTGAGTTTTATAGGGGGGGTGATACTTGGTCTAGGTTGAGACCAACTTTGCTAAAGAGGCATAGCCCCGCAAAGTGTGTCGATTTGACACATTTGGTTTCTGCCGATGATTGAGGATCGACAGTTCAGTCAACATGGACTAATAAGTAGATTTGGGGTTTTAATATTATTGCTGTGTGATAGATTTTTGAGACTTTCCCTCTGGAGTGTGGCCATGAGATAGTTCTTTTGGTTGGACACTTACTTCTTGATCCTAAATTCCCTCTGGTTTAACATTGTCCGATGGGGTTAAGGTTTTGGATGTTAAGTTTCTTTCTTATCTCTTCTAAACCCCCTCTGGGTCGATGTGAATTGTCACATCAATGTGTTTGTTTCCCGAGGCTTGCTGTAAGTACATTTTACAGTGGTTTTGCTGCGGTATGGTTTAGGCATGACAGCGTTGAATTTTTGAAGTGCACATAAGTGTATTATCTATGGTGCACATTGACACATGCTATCGTAGACAGAGTATTCTATAGACTCACGATATCCGTGTCATTGAAAAGGACAGAAAAAAAGGTACTTCAGTTGTTTAGGGTTACCAAGTGATGTACATCATTTTACCCAATATTCTTCACAAAAGAAGTTTTTTTTTAATGAGGTTGGTATTTCAGGTTTCTATAATGAGAAATTAAAAAATACAAGCAATGATGCAACTGCAATGTTTTATTAAATTCTAAAATTTATAAGTCATTTATTCAAACTAGACTGAGAATCAGCACTTTTCGAACATAAAAATTACATAAGACAGTCCCCAAAAATCGCCCGCCCTTCACCACTTCCTGCAGGGACCGTACAACCCCGGTTAAGAGTTAAGGTGAAAGCGTCAGGGTAGCCCGTCAGGGCGGCCGGCGTCGGGCACGAAGCTGTCGGCCACGAGCAGGCGGCGCCGCAGCTCCGCAACAGTAGCAGTACCTGTGCTCCCGCAGCTCCCAGGTGTCGGTGTCCTCGTTGTAGCGCGCGCGCAGCACGGGCGGGGCGGCCGGCGTCGGGCACGAAGCTGTCGGCCACGAGCAGGCGGCGCCGCAGCTCCGCAACAGTAGCAGTACCTGTGCTCCCGCAGCTCCCAGGTGTCGGTGTCCTCGTTGTAGCGCGCGCGCAGCACGGGCGGGGCGGCCGGCGTCGGGCACGAAGCTGTCGGCCACGAGCAGGCGGCGCCGCAGCTCCGCAACAGTAGCAGTACCTGTGCTTCCGCAGCTCCCAGGTGTCGGTGTCCTCGTTGTAGCGCGCGCGCAGCACGGCGGGGCGGCCGGCGTCGGGCACGAAGCTGTCGGCCACGAGCAGGCGGCGCCGTAGCTTATTGATAATTTTGAATGAGCTGTGCTTGTGCATTGAATAAAGATTACAGAATAAAAATTATAGTTCTTTTTTTGTTACAATTTCTTAGTATTAAAAAAAACCGGATTTGACTTTCAAATCCGGATTTCGAAGTCTAGTAAAAATGTGCGGATATCCGGATTTTTCGGATTACGGATAGTCCGGATTGCATTCCCTAATAATTGAAACAAAATTATGTACATACAACTTTCTGCTTGTTTGCAGCTGTAAATTTTTTAATCCTATATACTTACAGAAGTTACAGATTTAACTGTTTTTGAGCTCCCTGCTAATGTTTCAGTGGATGTGGCTTCGCTGCTCTTAATCATCGTAGTATTTCCTCGATTTACTGACTCTGTAACCTAATGGAATTTAACGTTAAAATGTTATAACCATTGTATTAAAATTCAATCTTTGCAATCACATGATAATATTCATATTTATTACCGTATTTGGAACAGCATCGGGGTATAAGTAAGTTTTGCTTTGTTTCTTTATTAAATGATTACCATCAAAGTGTTGGCTGCAAATCCTGGAACTCATTTTTGGAGCCCAATTAGGTCTACTAGTAGCAGCAATCCACATGTTTCTTATTTCGGGTTTATTTGGAAATCTGCAAGTAGGTACATAATATTTTTGGTCGGTGGGTCGTCTTAGATATAGCTTATAAATAGTGTGTATTGCTAATATCCTAAGGAAAGTTCTTTTTATTTTTATTGAAATTGCATAAAAAAATCAGTATTACCCATTGATGTATTAAAAGCGGTAGATACGGGACTGAGTAACAGCGCGGTCCTATCAAACTACATGATTGCCTGTAGTAGGCACTCAGTCGCGCACGGGATATCGTTGATCAAACAGCTCCATAATTATAGTTTTTTTTGTGTGATAAATACGCATCAAAATGACTTCTTGTGCAGCTATACAGTGTTTTAATAATAAAAGGAAGGAAAATAAGACACACGGGATTACTTAAAACTCGTAAGTACCTACAGCCAAAAATGCTAATTTGTTGAAAGTTATAATAATTTTTAATATTTGCTTCGCCATGTTTGTGAGAGCGAGATAGATATTACAACATGCGTGAAAGACACGATACGCACATAATGTGCGAGTGTAGAGACTTATTGGCGACGAGTACTAACGCGATTTCGCTCGCACGACATCGCCGTCTCCTATCTCTGTTCTTATCTATTGTTAACTGGTAGGTTTGCGACTGTGATCACACTGATCACTGATGTGTGAGTTTTGCTGCATGTAGTGGTGCACAAAGCCCAGGTTTACTGATTGCGATGTTAGCGCGTAACATATCTTCCTCCTTTTAATATATCAATGGTATTACCCATATTAAAAGGTAAATTCCCCGTCAAAAAGTGGCAACACTGAATGTTGAAGAACGAAAATAAAAATATTGCTCAAATCACGATTTTATGAGATGTAACACATTAAACAAATTAGTTAGTACATTACTGCGACTATTTGATTATAAATAGTAGAACACAAAGCGATCTAATACTTAAAAAGATCGAATACTTACGAGTGAAACGACAATCCGGCAATCTTCATCAAACTATCGCTTTTACAGTTTCTTACACTGCACCTCACCATTTTGCACAGTTGCACAAATGTTATATAAAGTCGAATTGAGCACTAAAAGATCGTATTTTGTATTTATTCTTGTTTATTTGGTAATAATCCAATCTGCAACCGCCACAAATGTCAAACTTGTTGTGCACAATGATGTGTTCAGCCGACACGCGAACGAGGACAGAAATATTTTTACTCTGTCTCTTTTTTTTGCTAGTGACGTTAATAAATTCTTCTTTTTCTTGTGCGAATGCAAAGGAGGATATCCAGCAGTCTATAGAATACTCTGTCTACGCATGCTATAGTTTTTGGCTGACACTTAGCGTAGTGTCAACCCTTCGCGGCTCGTCTGTCATGAACTAAAGCGCAGGCCACACCGCCAGCTAGCGGGCGGGCGGGCGAAGCGAACGAAGGAAACTATACAAACTACACGAAATATCGGTAGCTCGCGGTGTGAACCGAAGTATGTAAAGAGGTGAAACGATGTTCGTCCGCTTCGCCCTCCCGCCCGCTAGCTGGCGGTGTGGCCTGCGCCACCTGCGCTTAAGCCATCTCTTGCAAGAGAAAGACCTCAACCGTGTAAATTATTTTCCACTATTAGGTAACTATTCTTATAAGTACCTATAGGTAGGTTAATTTAATGTTTGTCTCATATGGATAAAATTGGACACTACGTTAACCCTATTTTATCCAGTAGGGGCGTAGCTGATGTAGAAACTTTATTCCATGCGGTTTGTAATGCAACCTTAGTCTATTTAAATAACTGGCACTTGAAGGAAACAAACATTAGATTTATATTTAGAATAGGATAAAAGAATAGAGAGTCGCCCCCCGGCTGTCAAGCGGGTCGGCGTAAAACGTTATATTTTAAAAGTAGTTCCTTTTCTAGGAATAATTATGCTATTCACTACATGAGTGTTTGATTTATGATATCATCCCGGCACTGTAGACCGTAGGGTTTACAGTATCTTGGCTGGGCAAGGCATCAAGATAAACTGCTAGCACCAGCGTCATTTTTGGGCGCCCCTAGTCCCAGTGAATTTTTTATCATTTTATTTAAGTATATACCGATGATAAAAGAATTTGGCAATAAATAGGTACGTAGTTTTTTTTAATCCCCATTCAATAATAGCAAGTAGGTAAAGTATAATATTATGGGTATTGAAGATAGAAAAATGTGGTTTAGTCCCATCTCGGCACCCATGAATTTATTTATCATGTCTACGAAAAATTCCCATCTCGGCACTCCGTCATTAGTCGTTGCTAAGTACACAGTCATCAAAAAATGGATACACTGTATCAGTATAGTGAGTAAATCAAATTGACTCAAAACTAAAAAATGTACAGAAAAAAAAAAAGTCCTATAAAATAAGTTTAATTTTAAATTTTTAGTGTTTAGTGGACAAAGTGAAATATATTTTCATGGGAATTTAAAAAAAATACGCAAGTATTAAGTAAACAAGTAAGTGTCATATTTTCTGGCTATCTCTTTCGCCTGGGTTAAGACAGTCAAACCAAAGTAAACCTAACGACTGTCCATTATGGTTAATTTTTGTGTAATACAAAATTAGAAGTGCTTAGTCCAGATAGTATAATAAGACAATAGCGCAAACTAACAAAAGAAAGAGCGAAGTAAATAAAATATAAAAGAATTATAACATTCTATCGACACGTATTCTAATAAATCTCAACCATTTATGCAAAGGGGGATCAGCTAATTGCTATAACTGACTGTACAGTGAACGCGTAATCAAGCCTACTCGTATCATTCAGTACCAGTATGAAAGTCCTCAAAGTATGGACGCCCTTTTGCCTGCGTCCCGGTTATACTGATTTTATAAATGTATTAACTGTTGATTTTTGTAAAATGTTTTTACATAATTGCTGTAAAGATTTTAAAACGATTATTCCTACGAACCGTGAATTTTTCATATTTTAAGATTTGACATGTTCCTGCCAAGGCACGAGATAATGGAGCCTCTAAAAAGCGATTCAAGGGCTTGTCTGTGAAAATGGTAATTTAAAAAGAAACAAAAATGATTTAATAAATAATAAAGTTGATTTACTTACATATACTGATACTGTGTTTCCGGCATTTCTTTTTGTGTACCTTAAAATGATTCATGAGAGGGTGCCGAGATGGGAATGAACCAAAAATGTACGGGACTAATGATGATGAAAATATAATGTTATGTGTATTTATGTGTTCACTAAAAAATACTTTGTGATATACAATTATAATAGGTGCACACAAAGAGAAATATTTAAAAAATACTGCAAGATCTGATCTCAGACCAACAAAATATTAAATCGTTCTCTAACCTCACAAAGGCATGCCACTAATTAGTACCTGTGGTCGCTCACAGATGGCATTATAATAAAAAAAACTAAGAAAAATCCCGGGTGTATAAACCAGTTTGCGCAAGTTTCTGACTCCATGTGGTGTCTTGGTTTAGGTGAGGTATGTAGGTACAATAAAACACTGTTAGCAATATCACTGCGCTAGACGTGCTATCGCAATGGATGCTCAGAGTAGACTGCCGAGCACAGTACAACGCTCTGCACTCCCTCTACCGCGCAGCCCCCACCATAGCACGCATAACTTAGACGTCACATCTCTTCTTTACAAAATATAAAATAAACAATAATACAATTATTTGCTTTTAGAATCAATGGATGACAATATTAACACATTTACTAATCATCAAGTTAATTTCTCACATATAGAAATCTGTTACATTCATACATTCTTTATGATCTAATCTATTGTCAACATTTCTGTAAACAGTTATAGTATGTGAATAAAATTTTTAGGAGTATAAGGAACAGGGCGTAAAGTTCACTCATCCACCATAGAAAAGGGAGGATCCTCCAACCAGACGGGTTGTTTTGTCTGGCGGGCAACTGCCCATATGTTGATTTCGGATAGTCTTATCTATGTTATTCGCTCAGTAAACTCTAACTGCGAGATGTAGGAATTGTGTGACGTCATGTCTTTTTGTTTCGTAATTTTTGTATGTGGCGGTCTAACCGCTACATCACTCCCCTCCGGAGACCGGAGGTCGATAGTGGGCTGAGTCTTGGATCTTGCGATGCTGCACAGTGCCAGCTGTGGTTCCAGTGAGTCGGAACCGGGTGCCGCTCAGTTCACGGTGGGTCGGAACTGTTTGCGGTGATTGCGGCGATTGTGGTGATTGCGGTGATTGAGGTGATTGCGGTGATTGAGGTGATTGCGGTGATTCCCCAGTGAGTCGGGGTGATGTGGCTGAGGGTGATGACCAGGAATGCGCGTTCGCTGCATGCTGGTGGTCAGGATACCCGTTGAAGCCGTGGCTGCTGGCTGGCTGTGTGACTCGCCTCACGAAAGCTTGCGGGAGTGATGATGATGACGTCACGCCGAAGTAGTTGCCCGAAGGCTGCGTTGACATTCATTCTCGGGGTCACCAATTTAGGGGTATGAGGAACAGGGTGTAAAGTTCACTCATCCACCATAGAAAAGGGAGGATCCTCCAACCAGACGGGTATTATGTCTGGCGGGCAACTGCCCATATGTTGATTTCGGATAGTCTTATCTATGTTATTCGCTCAGTAAACTCTAACTGCGAGATGTAGGAATTGTGTGACGTCATGTCTTTTTGTTTCGTAATTTTTGTATGTGGCGGTCTAACCGCTACAAATTCATTACTGGGAATCATAGTTCCCGATTGATTTACCTTCTACTTTCATAAAATGAATAATGTTTCTACTTGATATCTGCCCTATACTTCCACATCATATTTTTTATTTTAATTACAATTTGTTTCTTTTTGTCATATTTTTTTTTACATAATTTTTCATTTTACTAAGCTGAGCATTAAATTGTCTAGTCCTTGTGCTCAAGTTTCAGGTAAATGTATCGTGATTTTCGCAATCAAAAACCTTAGAGGTCGCAGAAGATATGTATGCCTCTGCCAACGCGTTAAAATGCGTTTCATTAAATAGGGTTACACCGACGTCTATCATAAAACGTCCTTTGGTAAAACCATACTGTTGATCGCGAATAATTTTATTCGTGTTAAATGATTAAGTTTTTCATTTAGCACTATCTTTTGAAACAGCTTGCCGAAAACCGGCAACACGGATATGGGTCTATAATATAGGTGTCTTTTGTATCCCAGGATTTGAAAAGTGGTATTACCATACTTAATTAATTTTGGTAGTGGTATTACCATACCAGTAGTATTACCATATTTAGTGGTATTATCATACTAAATCGAGTCTTCCCGGATTTAATTAATTAAATTCGGGAAGACTCCTTGATCTATACATTTATTAAATTTTTGGGCTAATTATAGCGGTAATATCACAATTATAGACTATTGGCTACGACATTGTCTGCTGATATAACCTTATATAAAGCTTTATCTGTCTTACTAGTACTACTACTGTACCAAAAGTTTTAGAGTAAGTAGCTCATACCCACTTATTAAAAGTTTCAGTACATTTGACCTGTAACTAGTATTATTCCATTTAATCCTTTTCAATTTCCCAAAATACAATTATTTGAATAAGTTCAGGAGTATCTGTTACATGAGTTCATCATACTATTACAGAAAATACAAATTCTCAAATAACTCAAGGTATAACAATCATTTTAGAAATTTATATCAGAATTTTATAAGTTAATGAATATTTTGAAGCTCTTTTACTATTCAATCTACCTAGCCTTTTCCCAACATGTTCGGGGCGGCTTCCAGTATTTTACATTATTTCTTTTTATTTGCTTAATTCGTCATCTAAACAAGCATTTTTAAGAAAACATCATTTTGGTTTTCAAGCAGCAGCTTGATATTGTCATTTTGTAGATGTTGTTTTATTCCTTTTCATTACTATTTATTGATGAGGAAATTAATTATTGATATAATATATTTAGCATATTTGTCTTCAAATCAAAAGTTTGATAGTTTATTAGAAATAATCAATTTTATAACAATATGTTCTTAATTATTATGCTAGTTTCTAATATTATAATATTGCAGGACTCATAATGCGAAAGCATTAGAGTGTGCTCTACGATCGAAAAATTTTTTTTGCCCCATTTCTGCAACTGTTTTTATTGTTACACTCCTGCTAGTACACAGAACCTACTTAATTTATATACCATTGTATGGTTAAATGGAGATTAATACTGTACTTTTTAACAATTAAATAAACTACAAATTTTTTATTGTGTAGTAAATAAATAAATAAATAATTATTAGACAGATTTCTTTTATTTCTTGAAAAGTTACAGTGCACAGGTACAAAATATTGATTCAGTATTCGATACTTACCTCTAGTTAGTATAATACATTTTCCATGGAATACACGCGTAAGTTGCTATTATCTGTAATTGACTGTTTGTCAGCGAATAAAATGGTAATAGTACATTACGATATGAGATCCTATCACAATTTATCAACCAATAACATAGCAATGCATTATTACGCTAACGTATAACACGAGATTTTACGCGAATAATATCGTAATGTTGCTTTACCGTTTAAGTTTGTGCCTTTAATTCATGGTAATTTTAATTTCGTTAATAACTATATTTCTAAAAACGTTATATTATTTAATATAGTTTACAATTGTTTAGTAAAAAATCACCTTTCTTTTGGTATTTGAACAATCCCGATAAGTGTATTAGTTATTTAGATATTCACGAAAAACAGTTTTTTATTTTTCCTGTAAATTTTAGTTTACGATTACCGTTTTATTCGCCGGGGACGGCGAAATGTCTTAATGACATTATCCTTGGTAATATTCTGCCAAGTAAAGATTTGACCAAATGAAAATGTACTAAAATCATTCCAAATTGCATTGGTATAAAAAAGGTTGCTATTTGTTTGGATCTAGTACATTACTGTCGAGGCCCGCAATCAAAGCATTGATGGACGATCGTGAAAATGTGGACTGAGGCGAAGCCGAGGCACACATACCTGAGTCCATCAATGCCCAGTTGCGGCCAAGGCTTGTATAGTACTTTTCTCAAACAATGCGCGGAAATTCAAACTAAGTAAATTATTCATATAGGTATTTCAGAATCAATGACGAACAAAGAAAATGTTTCACGTGCAAATATGGACATTTGTTTCTTCACAGCTCTATTTGCTAAGCCAGTTCAAAATTTAAATAAAATCTTTGATAAGTTAATTCCTTGGTAGTATAGCTGAATCAAAAAATAAAAACGAAAAATGAGAAAAAAATCATATCTCGCGTCCCATTCATACTAAAGCAACGGAAATTGGTGGAACGGAAGGTTACTGTACATACAATTAATGAAATAAATATAAACTGGAATACGTAGTACTGTTTTTTAAATAAAATTTTTTTTTTCGTTTTTCATGATGCGGATATTACGTAACTTTGTTTTTTTTTTTAAACAATTACAAGTCGTAGCAAAGCCGGAGTTGAATTCTCGTAGGTACTTGAAATGATAGAAACTATCGGTTACTTGAATAAAAACATGATGAAACAAAAATCGGGTTCTTAACATACTGTGCAGTTGTGCCAGTAGGTACGGACTATGTTACACGGGCGATTGCACGTTGTGTGATGGTAAAGAGAAATAAATATCTAACTACAGAGATATAAAAAAAAAAATATTTAGGTAAGTATTTATAATTTCGATTCAGATACGACAGACATTGGTCTAGGATTTACTATTACATATGACATTGAGGCTTATCTTCAAGTTTAGAGTAAAAAGATTTTTACTTTAATATATTTTATTTTATACTTTTTAGCATTAGGGCGACCTCATCTATTTTCGTGGTAAAACACAGTAATAAAATATACAGTTAACATAATAGAAAAGTTTTCATTTTCATTAGGAGCATAAATGATACTTTTGTGCATAGTTTTATCCATCGACGTGTTAAATAACACAAACACACATAAAATTATGTGTGTTTTATTAGACATAGTTCTCTTTGGTAATTAAGTAACAGTCACCTTAAGTCCGTGATACATCCTACCCTAATTACGTTGTCACGAAATTACGTTAGACTTAATAATTTTTATATCACGGAATAAGAAAATAGGGCATAATATTACTAAAATAAGGGCCAATTTTTAATCGTCAGTTATACAATCAAACAGATTTATTCAAAGTAGTCAAATACTCAAAAATAATCATCACTTTATGTTTCTTGATTCACATAATTATCAGCCTAAGTAAAATATAGCTCACTTAATTCCGTGATAAAATAGTTGAAAAGTGGTCTGTAACTGAACTGAAACCACTCATTTAGTTTCAAAAACATTAATCTCTATATTTTTGCTAAGTTATAATTAAAAACACTTATTAATATCATAGTATCACACCTTCTTTAAAATAACCTTGGTTAATTCCTTGGCAGTCTTCAATTCAAAACTTGTGAAATCGTTAACTTTTCGAGTGAACAAAATAAGGAACTATTTCAAAACTATGCATTATTCGCAAAAAAAATTATACTGCAACACAAAGTTCAAGCTTAACTCACTATTATGTTCGAGTTTTGTTGAAATCTATTCACTTTTTCTATTAAAATTCGATTAATTAAGACCCATCAAAACTTCAATGGCCGCGCGGTAAACAAAACTGCGAGTTGAGTGAAAAAATGCGGATTGTTGCTATCCCACTTGCTCAATTGAATCAGATTTTTACATACGAATAGAAGACTTATTGCGTCGTCATAAGGTTAATTTTAAAAGTATGAAATCGTCTCATATAATTTAGTATTCGATTAGAAACATGTTGTCACGGAATTAGTTGTATCACTTAATTACCCAAGTTTACCCTAGGTTTTGTTTAAATATCTGTTCTATCACCAAATATCCAACAAACCCAACACTCTTTTTAGTTCTACAATTTATAAATCAATAATAAGAACGTATTTTTGAGTCTATTATATTTTATACTTTACACATTTTGTGCATTAGTCTGTTTAATAATTTATTCACTTAGTCCGTTTACCATGTTCGGTAAAATGTATCATTCTATTCATTTACCCTAGAGCATCGTTGTTACATGACTTCTTCCCTGATAGTTTTGAGCAATCAATATGACAGTATATCTAGTCTCTGTTAATAAGTACGATACTTTAGCAAAGAAATCATATGGGATTATTACCGCTCCAACATCAGATAATAGACACATCTTGAGACACATCTCAACATCTTCATACTTGCCATGACAGAACCAACGAGCTCAAACACTATCACGACACTATCTTTTTAAGTTGAGGAGTTTAATTTTTTTAATATGTTTCTTTCATATTTGAGTTATCTTTTTGTACACACTGTTTCTGTGAAAAATAAATCAATTTGTCAGGACAAATTGTTTTTTTTTTGTCTTTATTGTATTTCGTCCATTCGGCTCCAACATCAGTTCATGAACACCAGCTAGTGTAATATCAGTTGTCAATACATATCTAATGAGACCAAACACGATGGTGTTATCTTATTTGGTTGAGGAGTGCTCGTGACTACCTTCCGAATCCATCATCAGACCCTGAACACCACCTAGTGTCAAAGCACTTGTCAATACATAACCAATGAGTCCAAACACGACGGGGTTACCTGGTTTACTTGAGGAGTACTCGTGACCACCTTCCAGCTTCATCATCACACCCTGGACACCACCTGGTGTAATAGCACAGTTTGTCAATACATATCCAATGAGACCAAACAAGATGGTGGTATCTTGTTTGGTTGAGGAGTGCTCGTGACTACCTTGCGAATTCATCATCAGACCCTGAACACCACCTAGTGTCAAAGCCCTTGTCAATACATATCCAATGAGTTCCAAACTTACTTCCAACACGATGGTGCTATCTTGTTTGGGGGTTTCCCATGGCTACCTCCCACATCCATCATCAGACCCTGAACACCACTTAGTATCAAAGCACTTGTTAATACATAACCAATGAGTCCAAACACGATGGTGCTATCTTGTTTGATTGAGGAGTTCCTGTGGCTACCTTCCGGTTCCATCATCAGACCCTGATCACCACCTAGTGTCAAAGCACTTGTTAATACAAATAACCAATGAGTCCAAACACGATGGTGCTGTCTTGTTTGATTGAGAAGTTACTACGGCCACCTTCAGTGGCGGATTTACCCTAGGACCAAAAGGGCCATGGCCCGGGGCGGTAGGCTGCGAGGGGCAGAGCAGCCTAACTTGTCCGAGTCAGGGTGCTCCAAGTCCCAAGCTCGACTCACTCGCTTTTGCATCCAAAGTGTTCCTAGTAACAGTAGTAACATTGCCTTTTGTCCATACACAAAATGTTTTAGGTATTGCGCTAACTTTAACACTCAACCAAAACACCAAATGACAATACAATGCTTTTTTTTGCGTGGGAAATAATTATGGAATAACTTCTCCTGCTTTGGGTGGACCGGGAGGGCGTGTCAGACTCTTACTGACTAAAACCCACCCGTGTTACTTCAGTTGCCGGTGTGTCGCCAGGGGCCACGTCGTACAGTGTAGCGGTTAGACCGCCACATACAAACTACGAAGCAAAAAGACATGACGTCACACAATTCCTACATCTCGCAGTTAGAGTTTACTGAGCGAATAACATAGATAAGACTATCCGAAATCAACATATGGGCAGTTGCCCGCCAGACATAATACCCGTCTGGTTGGAGGATCCTCCCTTTTCTATGGTGGATGAGTGAACTTTACACCCTGTTCCTCATACCCCTAAATTGGTGACCCCGAGTATGAACGTCAACGCAGCCTTCGTGCAACTACTTCAGCGTGACGTCATCATCATCACTCCCGCAAGCTTTCGTGAGGCGAGTCACACAGCCAGCCAGCACCCACGGCTTCAAGGGGTATCCTGACCACCAGCATGCAGCGAACGCGCATTCCTGGTCATCACCCTCAGCCTCATCAGCAACCTTGGCACAGCACCTGCACTTCCGGCCGGTCTCACAAGCAGAGCCTATTCTACCCTCTCCTGGTCGACGCAAGCAGTCAGCCAAAAACCCGGCGCTGTACCACATCCGACTCACTGGATGACGACGCAGCGCCTCCCCGACTCACTGGGGAATCACCGCAGACAGTTCCGACTCACCGTGAACTATGCGGCACCCGGTTCCGACTCACTGGAACCACAGCTGGCACTGTGAAGCATCGCAAGATCCAAGACTCAGCCCACTATCGACCTCCGGTTTCCGGAGGGGAGTGATGTAGCGGTTAGACCGCCACATACAAACTACGAAGCAAAAAGACATGACGTCACACAATTCCTACATCTCGCAGTTAGAGTTTACTGAGCGAATAACATAGATAAGACTATCCGAAATCAACATATGGGCAGTTGCCCGCCAGACATAATACCCGTCTGGTTGGAGGATCCTCCCTTTTCTATGGTGGATGAGTGAACTTTACACCCTGTTCCTCATACCCCTAAAACAGTATCGCTTTCGGACTTTCCCGCAACCCTGGCATCGGCCCTAGCGGACCCCGTCTGTTGTGCTGACATTTCTTTGAGGCACGCGTGGAACAAAACGCGTCGTCGACCCCTGGTCCTTATCGGCAGCGAGCATTGCTCACCGTTCGCAAGCCTGCACCTACGGTGGCCGGAAATCGGCTATGGATTCCCGACGTCCAGGGCGTCTTCAGCGGCGACTAGAAGCATGAGGGCGCCTAATTTGCCTTTCCCTCACGCGCTCCGCCTCCTCTTTCGCGAGCATTACTGCTTCGTAGAAGGAAGTGATGAGTTCCCAAGTTCCCATGCCCTCTTGTTCCTCATCATGGCCTGGACCAGGGCCGGACGCGAGAGATCACTGCCGCCGATCGCCTCCACGAGGACACTGCGGTGGAGCACCGCTGTGGAGCAACGCGATCTCCCCTGCACCAGGACCAACGTATCGTCAGTGTAGCAAACCACGCTGACGCCTCTAGCAGGTTGGCGCGCAGCACCCAGTCGTATCCGATATCCCACAGATGCGGCCCCAGGACTGATCCCTGTGGGACATCGCAAGACATCTCTCACCGGTTCCATTCTCCCTCGTGACTGGGGTAGATTGCGGCCCTGTCCGTCAAATAGGCCTCGACCACATGACGCACACGAGGTAGATTGGCATCTGGTGATACCGGAGTGCCTCCCTGATGCAACTCCAGGGCAGGGTACTGAAGGCATTAGTGATGTCTAGAGACACCGCCAAGACGACCCTACCTCGGGCCACAGCATTCCCCGTCCGCCGCGGCGTACACCGTAGACCTCCCCCTGCGGAAGCCAAACTGGCTCTCCGCCAAATCCGGCCACTCCCAGCACCAGCCGCCCGACGAGGCGGTCTGCAATGACTCTCTCAAAGAGCTTGCCCACCTCGTACAATGCAAAGTTACGGCACTATAAACGGGTCTAGGTAGCGCCACTTGACTGCTGTGGCACTTTATCCGATAGTGAGGAATGTTGCTAGAATGAAGCTAGCTATACGCTTCCTAACAAATAGGTATGTATTTACAGAATTAAAATCGTTAAAATCATTTTATCTCTCCAAGTTATATAATATTTGTTCTCAAAAGTCATGATTTCATGAAAAAAACATTCAATGGACACACACTGGGGTTTTATACTAGAATATTGAAACTTTTTGCTTTTTTTCGTTAATTTATGGAGCGGCAAACCTTATAGGCCGCTGAATCTTATAATACGCCACTGGCCACCTTCCGGCTTCTTCATCAGACCCTGAACACCACCTAGTGTCAAAGCACTTGTCAATACATATCCAATGAGTTCCAACACGATGGTGCTATCTTGTTTGGTTGAGGTTTTCCCATGGCTACCTCCCAGATCCATCATCAGACCCTGAACACCACTTAGTGTCAAAGCACTTGTTAATACAAGACCAATGAGTCCAAACACGATGGGGCTATCTTGTGTGATTAAGGAGTTCCTCTGGCTAACTTCCGGCTCCATCATCAAACCAGCTCCATGGTATCATTTTTTCAAAATGTCTCGGTAGTTGTATATGTATGCCAAGTTTCAGCTCAATCGGATGCCAGGAAGTGCTTGAAAAATTAATGACAATTGGAGTAAATAGAAACACATATGGCCACCTTCCGGCTCCATCATCAGACCCTGACCACCACCTAGTGTCAAAGCACTTGTTCATACGAAGCCAATGAGTCCAAACACGTTGGTGCTATGTTGTTTAATTGAGGAGTTCCTATGGCCAAATTCTGGCTCCATCATCAGACCAGTTCCATGGTATCATTTTTTCAAAATGTCTCGGTAGTTATAATATAAGTATGCCAAGTTTCAGCTCAATCGGATGCCAAAAAGTTTTGGAGTAACCGGAAACATACGAACAGAGCAAGCTAATATAAAGCTTGTAATTAAAATTTAATTTAATTTAATTTATTTATTTATTTCTGACATAATTTTAGTCCATAGCTTCTGATTACATAATACATAACTACATTAAAATACCAAACAGATAAAATTGTGATTAATTAAGTATAAATATTCAACAACTCATTAAAAAATTAAAATTAAAATTGTCAAAAAATTATAAAAATGTCAGAATCGTATAAAAAAATAAAAATAAAATTAAATGTCAATTTGTAAAAAACTTTTAACAAAAAAAAAACAACCGACTTCCAAAAAAAACACTACAAAGTGAAAAATAACTTTAATTTCGGAAGTCGGTGTCTTTGGTTTTGAATTTTCGTTTTTTTGCCACCGACTTCCGAAATTAAAGTTATTTTTCACTTTGTAGTGTTTTTTTTGGAAGTCGGTTGTTTTTTTTTTGTTAAAAGTTTTTATTTTTCACTTTTTAGTTTTGGTACCTACCTACCCCACACAAGTTCGAATAACACTACCAGCGACGCAATTAACAGTGACAGGAAGTTATCATCTTATCATCCTTAAAATGAATTAAGTCCAAACACAAGGTAGCTACTGTAAAACGTTGAGGAGTTCCCTTGACTGTCCTTCGTCTTCATCATCAAACCCCTAATGACAGTCACAACCCATCTAGGTGTAAAGTTCTCATCAATACAAATTAATCAAGCCCAAACACCAGGTAATTGCTGTAAATCTTTGAGGAGTTCCCTCAACTGTCTTTCGGCTCCATCACCAGATCGACTCCAGACCTTCATTAAATAGTAGTGCTTTAAAATGCTTAATGAAAAAAAATATACAAACGCAGTAGTCGCCACTACGATATTGGAAGGTTCCCCTTGATTTGTCTGGGATGCCATCAGCAGATCCTGGTTTCCTTATAATTTTTTTTGAAGAGTTCCCTCAAGTCGACATGGATTTCATCATCAGAACTGAATTTTGATCAAAATAGGACCAATCTGAAAGTATACCTTTCAGGTAAGAAAATCATTTTCTAAATCGGTTCATAAGAAGCCACCCGTGAAATACTTATCATTGAGAAGTTCCGGTGGCCATCTGTGGACTTCTTCATCAGTTCCACTTCACCAAACGATACTCTCTGAATGCAAATGCTTAACTGGTTGCTGAAAATACCGAAATCGCTATGTGTATGCCTATAATATTTGAGGAGTTCCCTCAATTTGTCATGGATTCCATCATCAGAACTAAATTTTGATAAAAATGGGACCAATCGGGAAGTATATCCTTTCAAATAAAAAAAGAATTTTCCAAATCGGTTCATAAATGACGGAGATATGAGGTAACACACATTAAAAAAAAAAAAAAAAAAACATACAACCGAATTGAGAACCTCCTCCTTTTGGGGAAGTCGGTTAAAAAGAGATGAAGATGTCAATTTGCGTATGGCATTCGTTTTTTTTGACATTTTTATAAAATGTCAAAAAAAACGAATGCCCTAAGCTAGAATAATAAACATAGGGATGTGTCTGTCCGCTATAATAAATAAATAACAAGGTAGTATACAAAAAAAAAAAAATATATACATATATAATATTAAAATAGACTCATACAAAATTAATAAAATGTTGTGACATACATGCGTATGTGCGTTGTGTTGCGATTAACTTTTAGTATAATTATGTAACCAAACGAAAAAAAAATCTGTGTATTACCTACATTAAAATAATAAATCTATCATCTTTATATAGAAAGTACCTTCAAGGCAAAATCGTGTGACTGAGTAGTTCTTCTAAACTACGAAACGGAGGTTGATGCGGTTTTTATTATTATCATTTTGAGTACCTATTGTAGCATATGAAATCAGCTTCTGCCACTTGTTTAAAAAATGCTTGGTGAGAATCGAACCCACACTTGCATAGGATAACTAAATACAAAGAAAAATAACAGGAGATTTTAAATATGATTTGTATTGTAATTTAAAAGTAAAGAAAAAGAAACAGTTAGGTATAAAAGGTAATAAATAAATTAAAGGACTATTGCGAGCCGCCTAGTTAGAATTTTTGTTTTAGAAGGAAAATTACGTGTTTGAAGGTTGGGAACTAAAATAGAACGCGACGGGTTAAACAAGTATTGGCCATTACCTAATTAATCCCGGAAATCAAAAGTTGGGCAAAGAGTTAATATCACGTAATGATCCTGATTACAGGTCAATCCGGAAACCGCCTAACATAGAATTTGGTAGTTATTGATATTATGAAAAAGTTCTAGGAGCTAAAGTATGAATGGGCCTAAGTCCTTGGCGCTGAACCGAAGTGACGTCCCGTCGAACGGCGTCTCGCTGGGGTTTGGTGCGTTGTGGCCTCTACCATGTGAGAAGGTGACGGAGTCGAGCGGCGTGTGCACAGCGGCGTCCGTGCGTGCCTGCGTTGGCCACAGGCCGCGATGTGAGAACTTGGGTCGGTGGCCGCACGATGGCCCGGCGTCCCAGGAGGCCTCACGACCTTCTTTTATGTTTGTACAGTAAATACTTCACCAATAATAGTGGTTCTAGACGCTCGCTTGGCTGGCACGAACTATAGATTTAACTTGAGGGCTAGATACCACAATGTACTCGACGCAACTGCGACCAGCTAGCACAAAGATACTATCGTCATTGTTTAAATCCGTTTCTTGAACTGAAAACAGGACGCTTGAAGCAGAGAAAAATTATTTTATTCCATGACGTTTTATCCAGAGCGACTCACAATAGAATGACGCAAGTCAAAAAAAATTGTTTTACTTTGAACGATATAGAATTCAAAATTTGAAAATGTGCTCAATTCGAAATTTTTAAAAGAAATAATAGTCTATGAAACTTTTACAACTACAAAAGAGGCTTCAACGGCAGCGCAATGCTGCACTATGTATATGACGGATGTTCGAGCGGCTGAGACACTACGTGTCGCTGCTGGTCCATCATCTGTTGGTCCTCCATCGCGGGCGTGTACGTGCAGGTGTTTTTTTAAAAATAATACTCGCAAAATAAAGCACTTAATTTACTTGCAAATATCGTAATAAAACTAATCCACAAAACTTAATGATTACAATGATTGACGCTGATTAAATGATTTACAATAATTCTTAACCTTAAATTAGAGCCAATGGATTTGTGTGCGCACCGCGTGACGATCGCATCAAAAGTGATCGCCACCGCCGCCATGACACTCACAACCCTATTCGGTGTTACCCGCCCTAAATAAAAATACCAAAAACATCGACTAAATCATCGCGCGCCGACACGGCTATCCTGCATCTTCACACGTCCTCGTGTGTGTTTTCTTCATTATCTGTGGACAAATGAACAACCACTTGTACACACACTTCAAAACTCGGTCATTCTGACCAAACCACAACAAACATGATAAGAGGACAATTTATCAAAATTTTACGCCAATAGTCAGTTCAATCGTCACTAAAACCGAACACACTCCTAAAACCGAATGGATACTAAAACAGTGCTACACAAATCAATGCGCGCCTTACAAGCCAGTCACATGAACAATTGCCACACAGAACATACTGCCACACAGGTTTCTGCAGGTGCCACACAGACATACAGGTACCACACAGACTACGGTTGCCACACAGGCTACGGTTGCCACACACGCTACGGTTGCCACACAGGCTGCGGTTGCCACACAGGCTGCGGTTGCCACACAGGCTGCGGTTGCCACACAGGCTGCGGTTGCCACACAGGCTGCGGTTGCCACACAGGCTGCGGTTGCCACACAGGCTACGGTTGCCACACAGGCTACGGTTGCCACACAGGCTAGGGATGCCACACAGGCTAGGAGTGCCACACAGGCTAGGAGTGCCACACAGGCTAGGAGTGCCACACAGGCTAGGAGTGCCACACAGGCTAGGAGTGCCACACAGGCTAGGAGTGCCACACAGGCTAGGAGTGCCACACAGGCTAGGAGTGCCACACAGGATAGGAATGCCACACAGGCTAGGAGTGCCACACAGGCTAGGAGTGCCACACAGGCTAGGAGTGCCACACAGGCTAGGAGTGCCACACAGGATAGGAATGCCACACAGGCTAGGAGTGCCACACAGGCTCCGGAAAATCAAATAAACTACTTACTAGCTAAACTTCACTTAATCAGAGAGTACTTAATACCGGAGTCAAAACAAAATGAAAACGACTCACCGGATTAGGAAGAAAGGAGATCTGCAGGTGGAGCAGATATCTACTCGTTTCTCAACTCGACTGTTGCCGGAGTCAGCTCCTTCTTAGGACAGCGTGTGGCGATGTGACCCGTCTCGCCACAGAAGAAACAGGTCACCAGCTTCAATACTTTCTTCGAAACACTGTCTTTGCCAGGTTGTGATCCAGTATTTCCTGAAAACTGAGATTGAGAGTTAGCAAAAGAATCGCAAGATCTTTTAATAGGCCAGGTTATTCCTGGAAAAGTATTCTGAGCTAGCCAAGTAGCCGCCGAACCCTTAAGGGCTTTACTCATCGCAATAATCAACCAACTGCTAGATAATTGTTTTTCTTGCATGCACAAATCGACGGTATTGCACCAAACTCGAGCATCAATATCTCGAGAGTCGGTATTAAATTCAGGTAAAGCTAGCTTATTGACTTCTGACCTAGGTTATTTAATCGTGCGAATCAATTTCATCATTTGGAATAACAATTTTCAACGGTTATTTTCACTTGATAAACAAATCAACACTCTGACCTGACTGTTCCTGCGCCGTTCCGTCGTATCCCAGTTCTGATGATGGATGTTCGAGCGGCTGAGACACTACGTGTCGCTGCTGGTCCATCATCTGTTGGTCCTCCATCGCGGGCGTGTACGTGCAGGTGTTTTTTTAAAAATAATACTCGCAAAATAAAGCACTTAATTTACTTGCAAATATCGTAATAAAACTAATCCACAAAACTTAATGATTACAATGATTGACGCTGATTAAATGATTTACAATAATTCTTAACCTTAAATTAGAGCCAATGGATTTGTGTGCGCACCGCGTGACGATCGCATCAAAAGTGATCGCCACCGCCGCCATGACACTCACAACCCCATTCGGTGTTACCCGCCCTAAATAAAAATACCAAAAAACATCGACTAAATCATCGCGCGCCGACATATATAATAATAATTGACAAATATAAGAGATTAAAACTGATAAAATTGTAAAAAGATAAAATAAATTAGTAAAATTGACAAAATTGATAAATGTTATAAAAATTATATCTGTATTTTTATATGGCAGATATGTAGGTACCATAGATAATACACATATTATGTCAGTACGCTACGTCAAATAACAAGATGTCCACATTTTGTTGTATTTTTGAACCCTTACAGCCCTTTCACACGGCAGTCCAGTTTTGCAGGATCGGCTTTTTACGGTATCCTGCTAAACTGGACGCTGTGTTCACATGGCAGTTCAGTTTTGCAGGATTCAGTAAAAAGTCCAGCAGCAACAGTGTCCAGCAAAAAACCGCACGCAGGAAGCCGTGGGAACACTGCTATTGAAATATATGTGTGATTAAACGTGATCCCGCTTTTTACTGGACTTCGGATCCAGTTTCTAGTGACAAAACCGAACGGCACAATTCGACCGGATCGGTTTTTTGCAGGATCCCGCATGCGGGATGCTCGTGTGAACGCTAGCATATAAACACATTCGCCATCAAACGGGATCCTGCAGAAAACGGGATCCTGTTAAAAACTGGACTGCCGTGTGAAAGGGCTGTCAACATGCTCAATAATACTGTTTTCTTTTTAAGTTTATTACTAATGCAGACAAAACGACAAGAAAAAGTGTTTGCGGAATAGGTACCCAATTTGTAGAATTAATTACTTATTCAAGTTTCCCAAACAAAATTTTGCTAAGCTTACCTAAAAATTGTATACTATTTTATTTTTTAAATTGTATTCTGTAGCAAACTATAAAAAATAAAATAAACAATGCTTATTTGATGAATGAATGCATAGAATAATTTTATTTCTATTTCCAAGTATCAATTTCTGTCATTCGTCATAATAATTTTATTGCAGTTGATCAAAAATAAATTAATATCGTTTGGCATAACCGTTTTCGTTCAATATTCCAATCATTACCTAGCGAAAAAAAATAGTGGTCGGTGATTTAGAACACAAATTGAGTAGGGGAAATGAATGAGTACGAGTTATTGGACCTGTGTTTGCTTAGTACGTTAAGATCTGGGCATGTTCTTGTATCTACATTATTTTGTGATATTATTGCCTGAAAAGTAAAAATTTAAACACACACGAGTGGCGCTAAAATTCGACTTTGGTTAAAAAAAAACTTTATTACCACTGCCTAGACCTGGGTACTTACTTACTTAACTTGAACAATGGATGAATTCGTCAAATAATTATGTGATGTATTACCTATTCACTGCCCCTGTCGTGGAGTTTGGATGTTCTAAATCCCCAACTTTTATGTTTTTTAGCCTCGACCACCAGTGATAAATCAAAATGCCGATTATCGCATTTACAGACATAATCAATATACCTAAATGGTGTAGTATGTTGTCATTCTGGGGTCCAATGGGACCCACTACCGAGCGGGCGGAGGTTCGTGTGTTTGGGTCGACGGGTCCAAACGGGCCCCCTTTCGAACATTATACGGTTAATTTAGCTTGGAAGTTGGAACATTAAACTCATTACTTACCCTTGATTTGTTTCATTTCATTATTCCATTGAAACCATTCGGGAAACATTTCTCGACCTAATTCACTCCAGTCATTGGTATTTCTTATTTTATTTCTATATGAGTCATGCCGTGCCATTTTTCCGTGTCGATCATGGTCACCACTTTAAAATTTTAAATACGCGCGGAGTTTCTACTTGATGTTTCAACCATTGTTGCCAGATGCGTTTTCTTAAAAGACATTGACCAAACCTGGTATCGCTATTTACTCTGCTGTGACTTAAGTTTATAATGTTGATAAATCTTGTTTTTAATTATAATAATTTTATCTGGTAATGCGAATCCTTAAATTCTCCAGATAAAAAAACACCATAAAAGTATTAGTTTTGTAGCGGTTAGACCGCCACATACAAAAACTACGAAACAAAAAGACATGACGTCACACAATTCCTACATCTCGCAGTTAGAGTTTACTGAGCGAATAACATAGATAAGACTATCCGAAATCAACATATGGGCAGTTGCCCGCCAGATATAACAACCGTCTGGTTGGAGGATCCTCCCTTTTCTATGGTGGATGAGTGAACTTTACACACTGTTCCTCATACCCCTAAATTGGTGACCCCGAGTATGAACGTCAACGCAGCCTTCGTGCAACTACTTCAGCGTGACGTCATCATCATCACTCCCGCAAGCTTTCGTGAGGCGAGTCACACAGCCAGCCAGCACCCACGGCTTCAACGGGTATCCTGACCACCAGCATGCAGCGAACGCGCATTCCTGGTCATCACCCTCAGCCTCATCAGCAACCTTGGCACAGCACCTGCACTTCCGGCCGGTCTCACAAGCAGAGCCTATTCTACCCTCTCCTGGTCGACGCAAGCAGTCAGCCAAAAACCCGGCGCTGTACCACATCCGACTCACTGGATGACGACGCAGCGCCTCCCCGACTCACTGGGGAATCACCGCAGACAGTTCCGACTCACCGTGAACTATGCGGCACCCGGTTCCGACTCACTGGAACCACAGCTGGCACTGTGAAGCATCGCAAGATCCAAGACTCAGCCCACTATCGACCTCCGGTCTCCGGAGGGGAGTGATGTAGCGGTTAGACCGCCACATACAAAAACTACGAAACAAAAAGACATGACGTCACACAATTCCTACATCTCGCAGTTAGAGTTTACTGAGCGAATAACATAGATAAGACTATCCGAAATCAACATATGGGCAGTTGCCCGCCAGATATAACAACCGTCTGGTTGGAGGATCCTCCCTTTTCTATGGTGGATGAGTGAACTTTACACACTGTTCCTCATACCCCTAAAGTTTTTATTTCGATTTCCTATTTTACCCATATATAGTTTTTTTTTCACGTAAGTAATGTCACATGTCATTGGCTTCAAAGAGTATGTAAACAATAAAACCTTCTTGACTTACGCAAAATAATTTATTTACGCATCGAACTATTGAAATTATAGTTCAATAATTAGTAACAAAAGATATTAATAACAACTAATTATTATTATGACATTGTAATAATAATCTGTAGGTGTTAAAAGTACCTTATGGTTATGACAAAGGCAGAATGTATTGAGAGACCTTTGCCTGTTTCATTCATCAATAGAAACTCTTTCAAAATAGAACAAACGCGCGCCATAAGATTCTATGCGCGCGCATCCTGAGCAAAATATGCTGGCGTCCGGCGAGTTTTCTCTTTCTAGCATGTATGCACGTCCCATTCGTTTAGTTTTAAGTACAGTCTCGAACGGTAGGTCTTTAATAATAGTTTATTATTATTGTATAATTAATTTAATGATTTCATTTTATGTTTTGAATGACATAGGCCATTATTATTTGCAATTTGGATTTAATTTAATTTAATAACTTATGTTATGTTTCTATGTCGCATAGATTATTTTTTAAGTGAAGACTGAAATTGTCCCAACACTTACTTACGGCAAATATAAAATGTAGGTACCTATACGGGGTGGCAGGGACATCGACGCGAAGCCGGTTACCATGGATTCAGTACATGATTCTGAACCCCCTCCGTCGAAATTTTTCGTCGGTTATTAAAAAAAAAATCAGCTGCTCCATACATTTTGACCGCGTAGGTATTGCACTTTTCTATGAAACAGCAGATTTTTTTAAAAATAACCGATGAAAAATTTCAATGCAGGGGGGTTCAGAATCATGTACTGAATCCATGGTAACCGGCTTCGCGTCGATGTCCCTGCCACCCTGTATATAAAAATCAAAAAAAGAAAGTTAAAGTGAATAAGAATATTCTGATTCACTTTAACTTTTTGCTTGTCTCTATAGACAGGTAAATATTGTAAACCCATCCGGGTTTAATTAACCACTTAAAGAAATAACTAACGTGAACACATTTTGCATAAAGATAAGGTCTGGTCTGGATTATAGTATATTTACATAAGCGTAAACAAGTACCCATATCAATTAAAATAAAATGGGTGCGGGTGAATCTGCGGGCAGAAACCAATATGTGGTAGAAAAACATCCATTGCGCTTTTTATGCGACTGTACGTGCGCCAATTATTGGCGCCAATTTTTTAATGCGCAGGTTCTACTCTGTGACTTCTAGTATTCTTTCCACCGATTGTGCTTTTGTTTGTTTTTGTGAATATTTGAATTTTTTGATTAATTTCATTTTCTTGAGCAATAAATAATCATTATAATTGCGTTACATTTGAAAGTTGCTCACTATGGGAGACTCAGTTCGTCGGTGTATTAACTGTTCGATTCTTCTGCGGTATTTACGTTGGCAGTCATTGAGAGAAGTTAGTGAAAATGTCTACAATACTCTGGCTTTTTGGATTTCTCCAACACCGGTAAGTCGACAATTCTCAAGTTTTTACTTACTTCTAAAGTCCCTAAATCAACCTTTATCTGTCGGAATTGAGGTCGGAATTGACGATCATTCAAAATACTAAAACGTCATTTTGTCAAATTCGTATTTTGAATTTACCAGCATACAATGACCAAAAGTCAGTAAGAGATTCGATACTAAACCTAGATTTTGAGACCTAATTACCGTGTAATGCCGAGATTTTATGATAAAATGGTAAATTACATTTGAAAGCCCTCAGATCATTCTCTAAATTAAACCATAAATCTTTGAGTCACAGCATGTTTCGTAGCGATACTAGGTTCCTTAGTCGCTTGGTCAATCTCTTTTCTCCAGGATTCAAAATTATTTTTCCCCAAAATTATACCTTTTCAGAGTAAGCTCCCAAACTTAATTTGGCGAAATTAACAAAGAAATACACATTATCAATCTGCCTAGCCTTTTCCCAACTATGTTAGGGTTGGCTTCCAGTCTAACCGGATTACCGGATGCGGCTGAATAGCTGTATTTTCCATGGAGTGACTGCCTATCTGACCTCCACAACCCAGTACTTACCTGGGTAATACGATACCCCTTGGTTGTCAGACTTTCGGGCTTCTGACGACCCGTAACGACTGTCAAAGGTCCACGAATGACACCCGGGACCAACGGCTTAACGTGCTTTCCGCGACCCGGAGGAATCTCGGTATGTAAAGATGGTCACCCATCCACAGACCAACTCCGGCAAGCGTAGCGTCCTGATAGATCGAACCGTCCAGCAGACTTAGCCACGAGCTTCTCTAACAATAACTTTAATTTCGGAAGTCGGTATATAAAATTTTAATTTAACAGAAATGATCCAATCATTATTTTTTAAGTTATCTATTAATATGAAGGTATTTAATAAATATTATTATATTATTATATTTGTGGAGTGATTCTTGCGGAGGACAAAATCGCAACATCAAGCTAACTTTAATGCTGAAGACAGCTCTACATTCACACAGCAATTTGAAAAGTATTTCTTTAAGATTTTTAGAGCCAGGGCACACGTTCCTGCCTAATGATACGGATTTTTCAAAAATAGAGTCAAAGCTGAAAGAATATGAAAGGATATACACAGTAGATGATTACATGAATATAATGAGGAAATGTTAAACACGAAATCCTTTGAAGGTCATAAGAATGAAAAATGAAAACTTTTTGAGCTGCAAAACCATCGAAGAAAATATTATAAACAGAAAAATGTACACAAGTAAGAAGAAAGTGAACTGGCTACGTACTAAAGAAATTCTTTTGAAGAAAGAGTTTCCTTTTTCTATTTTCATGCGAAGTGACATCAAAGAAGAATCGGAATTCGAAGAACTGGATATTAAAAAGCGGGCAGGAAAAAGAATTATTAGAGTAACAGTTAAAATCCAAAGGAATGAATTGGTCCCTTTATGGCCCGATGGCAAGGCAATAGCCCAACCTAAACTTGATAATTTGACGTCAATATTTGAGTTAATACCAGCTGACTGTCGCCCATTTTATGAAAATTTAAAAGGAAGTAACCAAATTATTGATGATGTAGATGGGTTTGGTACAGTCCCAGACTTTGATTTTGAACCTTGAGCTCTTTTTTATTTTTGGAAGCAAATAAATGTTGAAAATTAAAATATCTGCATTTTATTTTTGAGTAGTGATATACCTGAAAAATGTTAGAATGGTTGGTGGCAAAATAAGGAATTTCAATGTATATTTGATGTTGGATCATTATAGCAAAACTGTTAAATATTGTGATTCTATAAAATTTTAATTTAACAGAAATGATCCAATCATTATTTTTTAAGTTATCTATTAATATGAAGGTATTTAATAAATATTAAGAGTCATATAGAAATCTAGATTCAATTCTTTATAAACCTATAAGTATAAGATGGTGTATTAGGATCACAGTCACAAAAGAAATGAACTTATGTTTTAAATCATCATAACTTTTCTTTTAGTTTTTGTTGGTTGGATCATTAGTGCACAACACGGTCCGGCTATTTCCACACTCGCATTATGCGAGTGTGGAAATAGCTTTTTCGATCATGAACGTGGTAAAAAACAAGCTAAGAAGCCCTGCTTACCAAAATGGCAGACCACATAATTAGGGTGAGATGCGGACTAGCAGCCCATGGTGGATGTTCGCACGCCGTTTGAGCCGACTGCTAAACTGATAAACCGATACAATTCCGAAAAGTTTACTCTGCGCGATTCGAGACAGAGATGTAACATTTTGTTAGTGGAAACCCCCTTTCTTTGTTTTTTTAACCGACTTCCAAAAGGAGGAGGTTCTCAATTCGTCTGTATGTTTTTTTTTTTTTTTTTTTTGTATGTTTGTTACGCGATTTCTCCGTCAATTGTGGACCGATTTTGAAAATTCTTTTTTTGTTTGAAAGGGTATGCTCCCGAGGTGGTCCCATATCAATTTTATTAACTTTACTTGGATAGTTTTTGAGTTAGCTTCAATAATACGTATTTTTCCCACTTAGTTTATATGGATGATATAATGATAACTTCCAATCACTGTTATTTACATAGCAGGTTAGTGGTATTCGAATTTGTATGGGGTAGGTACCATCACTAAAAAGCGCAAAATAAAAACTTTTTACAAAAAAAGAACAACCGACTTCCAAAAAAGACACTACAAAGTCAAAAATTACTTTAATTTCGGAAGTCGGTGGCAAAAAACGAAAGTTCAAAACCAAATACGAATCACAATATTTAACAGTTTTGCTATAATGATCCAACATCAAATATACATTGAAATTCCTTATTGTTTCAAACGCTTTTGGATCATTATTGCGAAATGGAATTTCTTGGTGCATTTTGCAGAAATGTATCAAATGCTTTTGAATCATTTTAGGAAATTACATTTCCTTTAAGCTGTAAGATCAAGACGCATGGAACATTTATGAAAAAATATTATATCCTAACTATTATTTGCTATAATGTTTCAAGAGTTTTGAACCATATTTGCTTTATTTTTTAAGTTTCCTTCGTAGGTGTGGGTTGGTATAACCCATCATAAAATAATATTTATAGTTGACAGAATAGAATGTGTCTTTGTGACATGAAAATAGAGATCATTTTCGATTGTTTGGCATCAAAATCTTGGTTTTGCTTAGTTTGTGGATTGGATCATTTCTGCACAACACGGTCCCATTGGCAAAGGGCAAACTCAACATGAACGTGGTTAATTTGAGTAAGTGAGGTTAATTCCTAAAAGATAACATTTCCCTTTTTTTCCCAAAATCACGAAAAAAACCTCCAATCGGGATGGGATGGCGCTAGTGTGCCGTAACGTAAACATTGGCTCCGTGTTTCAAAAATAATTAAAAATAGAACAAGTATCTTTTTGAAGTAATTAACAGTGAAACACAAACGTACAGTGCATAAATAACATCAGTTACTGTTATTCAATTAAAATTCTAAGAAGAAATCATAATATCGAGAACAGTGTGTGTGTATCACGAAAATCACAAAAGTGTGGTAAAACTAAACAATCTTTTGTGAAAGAAAACTGGAAAGTGCTTCTTATATACCAGCAGCTAAAAGATAGTGCAGAAAAGTTTTTATCATCCAAGAAAACTGGGAAACAAGGAAGTGATAAATTCGTTTTTTATTCAAAATCCGCAGCAATCAGTTTCGGTAAACAGTGACATCTAGTTTGTACTAATGAGAATTATTATCGCACAGTCGGTAAAGCAGTGATTATACTGTACGAGTACATAGTAAGGCCACTTTTCGCTAATATTGTTAATATCACAAATGGCGCGGTGCGGAACGAGTCGGCATAGCTTACTGTAATCAGGAAATAGTGGTTCAAACCCGACCACACGCGAATCTTTTTAAAGGTTTATTAAAGTTTACATATTACATATTTAACAAAATAATATGAACATGGAAGAAATGCAAAATGTCAACACACAACGAAGATGTCGCCAGCAAAGCTTTAACTTACAAGATAGCCAGAATGAATTGGATATTTCATATCAAAGTTTACCAAATAGTATGACTAACCGGGACGAAATAACAGAGTTCAAAATAAAACTAGACAAGCTAACCATGGAACTACAAATAGCGAACTCGGAGATAGACAATTTAAATGTTGAAAATAACGCATTGAAAAAAGAATTGTCATCAGCTATGCAGAAAATAAATATGTACAAGTCAGTAGGCGCTTTAGAATTAAATAATAGTAACAAATCGATCGCTTCGCCCCTCAAATTCTATTCGCCACAGTATATCAAACGTAAGAGGTCATGTTGTGTGAGAAAAAGCCTGACTAGAACATCTTCTAAAGAGCAGGAAATTAACGTAGATGGTAATGCCCAAGATGGTGACAAAATCACGAACTTAAGTGACTTTTTTGAACAGCCATTAACTGTAGAATGCGACTTACAGAACACTATAATAAGTCACCAGCCTTCATATCGAAATATTGTGGAAAAATGTAACGTAGAAATGGACGCAGAGGCAGCGGAGACTGGGACATTTTTGACTGTGGATTCAGATCATAGCAGCATTCGCTTAAGTAAAGATATAAATACGAATACCAAAACCAGTGAATCAATGACGAGAAAACATCAAGTGAAAATCTTTGCTGACCAAACCGGACTTGAGATTAGAAGTATGCTTCAAGAGCTACTGGGGAACTCATTCCAAGTCACATCGGTGGTTAAGCCAGGAGCCCCCATGGCGGAAGTAATAAGCTCATGTGTCGAAATGTGTAAAGAACTCACTAAGTCAGATTATTTACTAATACTGGGGGGTTCTAACGATTCGAATCCTTTGTATTGTCAATCATTTTTGTGTTATACGTTGAATCAAGTTAAACACACAAATGTCTTAGTCGGCAAACTTTATAAAAATAAGTACCTTAATGTTAAAATGCTGAATAAGTCAACGAAACTGACATGTAGTAATTTTACTAACACAATATAATTTGCCACTGGATCTAGCTCATTCTAATTTTGAATTTAACGCAAAATACATAAATACAAAACAAGCATGTCGGTTATTCCATAAAGAAATATTACGTTTAAAGTATAGAAATGAATATCTGAACTATGTTACAATAAATAGTGGTAAACAAATATGTAAACAAATGTGCTATAATCATAAATATACACAGACAGAGAATGAAACATCATCAAAGCGTTTAATAGCCGTTACAAATAGTATTAGTACCCAGACTAATACTGAAAATAATGAGTTTTTTCGGACCTAAATCACCTGGAAACTTTGGTAATAGCTACACAACTAGATCTGATCCTAAATATGTGTCCCTTAATATTTATTTACAGAATTTATGTGGAATAAGTAATAAAAAGAACGAATTAGAGTTATACTTACAAGATATTAAGCTAAACAATTTATATTTGTGCGTAACAGAGCATTTTTTGACTAAAGATACGGCTTTACAGTTTAGCATTGACGGTTATAAAATGGTCTCATTTAATGCACGAAAAAATAAGACTAGGGGGGGTAGTCTCATAATGGCGAATAATGATATTGTCTGTGAAGAGGTGTCTTTTTGTAAAAAAATATACAAAATTGAATGCTTCGAAATATGCGGCGTTAGAGATGCCAACACCAGTATATACATTTTCTGCTGTTATAGAAATCCTATCGATCAGAACTATGACATATTCTTATCTAAGTTAGAACAATAATTACTTGAACACTTTTACAACAAAAAATGCATCATTTGCGGGGATTTTAACATTGACTTGCTTAAAACTGACCTAAAAGCTACCAAATTCGTAACACTACTGACATCCTATAATTTTAGACCTATTTTTAAAGAAGTCACGTATAGACGAAATAATGCGCAGTCTTGTCTGGATAATTTTTTGACGAATTTACCGGATAATGTTATAACTGAATTTCTCGTTGATCATAACTGCCTGGCTGACGGACACGCAGCATTATTGTGTGGCATTAAAACTGAAAAAATAGCATCCTAGGACAACCAAAACTATACAGGGTGTTTGGCAGAACGTTGAACATACGAAAATGGTGGATAGGTGGGGTCATCTGCTACTTACTCAGCCCTAATTTATTTGACCCTGGGCCCCGGATATTTAAAAAAAAAACATTTTTTGCTTTGTTCCTTTTTCACCACTTTATACATACTTAAATACTTAAATTAATTTCAACTTATTTAAAAAAAAAACAAACCAGGGGCAGTTAAATTAGGGCTGAGTAAGTAGCAGATGATCCCACCTATCCACCATTTTCGTATGTTCAACGTTCTGCCAAACATCCTGTATAACTATTGAGGCTAGACAGTTCAGCGTTAAAAATTCAAATACATTTAGAAATAGTTTATTAAATATTAACTGGATGGAAGAAGGTTTAAATGGGTTCTTAAAGAAAATTGTACAAATATATCGCGACAGTTTCAAAAAGAGGAAAAAAAGGATTAAGTACAAAAAATGTCGTATGGCAAACTGGACAACTAAAGGGATAAAGGTGTCTAGTAAAATGAAACGGTTCTTACTTCAAAACACAAATAAGATGACTTGCACTGAGGAATTAAGGACTTATACAAAAAGGTACATTAGAATATTTAGACTAGTTTTAAAAAAAAGCCAGACGGATTGCTATTAGGACAGAAATTACTAAAGCGAAGGAGTCTTCAAAAGCCTTATGGCAGGTCATAAACAGGCATAGAAATAAAGAACCTAAACAAGACGGAAATAAATGCATACTGCTTAATATTTGTGATAAGATTATATCGAATCCCCAAGACATAGTTGACATTTTCTCGAACACGTTTGACAAAGCTGAAACAGGTGGGAATGTTGATTATGAACAAGCTATTGGAATCTTGCAAAGTAACGTAAACAGAGTGAACGTAGAAATGACATTTGAACGAGTCACCGCGCTTGAAGTAGTAAAAATTGTCAATGCAATGGCAAACAAAAAATCTTATGGCCATGATGAAATACCGATTCAATTAATAAAAGATCACATTGACTTATTAGCAGAACCGTTGGCACATTTTGTCAACATGTGTATAGATAAGAGTATATTCCCTGAACAACTGAAAATAGCCAGAGTTTTACCCATTTATAAAAAAGGTTGTAAATTAGACCCACATAACTACAGACCAATCTCGTTATTACCGATAATTTAATTAAAGACTGCTTAAGCATTTGAACCGTAATAAAATTCTTGATAATAGACAATTTGGTTACCAGAGATTTGTGGAAACAAATGACGCAATTGACACACTAATGGAAGAAGTAATTAACAAACTTAATAAGAAACTTAAAGTTGCCGGGTTATTTCTTGATCTAAGCTCAGCTTTTGACACTGTCGATCACAAATTACTATTAGCGAAAATGGAGCATTATGGAATTAGAGGACAGGTTTTAAGTCTATTTAAATCTTATTTAGAAAATCGAAAGCAATATGTAGAAATTAAAATAGCTGAAGATAAATGTGAAAAAGTATACAAATCAGGTCTAAAACTAATAAAGAAAGGTGTCCCACAGGGTTCAATAGTAGGGCCAATATTTTTTATCTTGTTCATAAATGACCTAATTAATTACATGACAAATCAAACTGATATAGGACTTGTTCTTTTCGCTGACGATACAAATGCTATAATAACCGCAGAAAATATAGAAGCCTTGACTAATAAAGTAAATATGACTCTTACTCACTGTGCACGATGCCCTAAGGTCACCTCGTTCGTGGGCGCAACTAGCGCGTCGACCGCTACGGAAAATGCGGAATGTTTAGAGTTAGGATTTATGTTTTGTATCATATTTCATACTGTGTTAATGTTTTTATAAGTCTAATAATAATATAATAAAGTAAAACTATTGTTCTTATAAGAAAATAAGATATTATAATAAGAATCTAACTTGTAAAATTGTTAAGTAAATTCATAAGCTAATGTTTAAAGTTTTAACTAATGTAATATAGTAAATAGTTATTAACATAAGGTAAATAAACGATTAAAATTGGTATGTTTCATTCCCCTTACCTCTGCGACGTTCCCAATAAGAATAGCGAGCGCGCGCGCTCGACAGAGCGCTTTTATAGTGCTGAGGCGGGGGGCAGGGAAATAGTAATGTACCCTCACGCCACAGCTAAATGGGACGTCGCAGAGACTAGCATTATATGTCAATAGTTAGGTAATAAGAATAGCTGTAAGGACATAGTAAATAAGACACTGTAATGTAAATATTGTAATAAGAAAACAATAAATAAAGCTAGCGGGGGTGAAGAAGGGGAGTGCGGGCAGAGGGTGGCGCGCGCTTACGCGTTTGTGTATAAAAGACGGGCCGATTTGGCGGACCGTCACTGAGGATTGGCTAGTGGTCACTCAGACTGGTCATTCCTACGCGTCCAGTTTTTGTTTTCCGCGCGGACCGCATACTTTTAACCGTCTTTCCTTGTGTTTGTGCAGGAGTCGTCGGATACCTGTGCGAACACAGGGGAAGCCACCCGCTGCCCGGCGTTTATACGCCGCCGCGGTCGCGGAGGCCACGCCCCAGCGATGCCGAAACCCGGCGCGCGTGGCTCGTTAGGCCATGACGCCGGGTCCCAGGAGGACCGTCCGGTGTTGGACCGGACGACGTCGCTGCCGAACATCGGTGACGCGTCGTCCGGTGCGCCACCAGCCGGACCTCAAACCAAGAAGACGAGGAAGAAGAAGGGAGGAGAACCAAGCACCGTCATTGCTACCGGCCCACCGACGTCATCGGCGCCTGCGCGCGTTGCGCCTACGCCGTCGTCGAGCCGGCCGCACGCGGTAGCCATCCGCCCCGCCGCGTTCCGCCCGGTGCCTATTCAGGCCCCGGGGCCTGCCGCTAAAGAAGGTCGCGCGCCGCATGCGCGCGCCCCAGTACCGCCCGTGCGCGTGCCCGCGCCCGTGCAACCCGTTGCAACCGCTGCGCGCCCCGCTGCGCCGCGGGCTGCATACCCCGCGCTGCCTACACCGCGTGCGCCCGTGCCATCTGCACGTGCCCGCGCCCCCCCCGCACGAGCCGCCGCTCCGCCGCCGCGGTTCGTATCACCGCCTGCGCCCTCAAGGGATGCACCAACTGCGCCCAAAGCTGCACCCGCCCAGCTCGCCGCCGCTCCCGGCCTCCGCCTCTCGCTGGCGGGGCAACCGCCGGCTGAGCAGGAGCGGCCAGCCAGTGCCGGTCCGTATTTCCGACCGGTAACGATGACCTCAAAGGCGCCCGACTCGCCGGCGCCTCCCCGAGTCTCTGCCTGCGACTCTCCCGCGATGCTATCGGCATGCTCCTCTCGCGTGGGGTCGAGCGTGTCGCTGGCATCTGTGGGCTCGGCCGCATCCGGTCGCCCGGACATGTCCCCGGATATGACCCCGCGATCCGGTCTGCGGCTCACCGCAGGCAGGGCCGCCGCCGACACGATGATGTCGCCGGCATCACCATCATCATCATCTCCATCACCGCCGCTGAGGCTCGGCTCCGAACGTGAGTCCGAGGCCAGAGCCCAGCGGCGAAGAAGAAGCTCCGGCGAGACTGTGTCGGAGGAGGCCAAAAGGTACTGCCTTGACCCGCCGCGGCCACAGCGCGATAGCGCGCCGCGGGGTCGAGGCACGCCTGTGTCGCCTACCTTTGCCGACACGGTCCGCCGTACACCGCCGCAGTCCCCAACTCCACCCGTGACACCTGCAGGGGTAAGTACCCAAAACTTACCCCCCGCCCCCATGGCTACCAATTCCCCCTCTGCTGCCGCTGGCAATGCCGCGGCGGCGTCAACATCGACGTCGAACAAGCAACAGAAGGGGAACAAGAAGATGAAGTATCCTCCGCTGGTCGTGGAGACGCTGCCCAACTGGGCCATGCATTTCCGGGCCATCGCTGGGAAACTGGGCAGGCCGCCTAATGCTCGTCCGTACCGGACCGGGGTGAGATTTACCCCGGACACGGAAGACGAGTATCGGCTAGTCCAGCGATACCTTACTGGCCTGGAGAAGAGCAGCGGCGTCAGTTGGTTCGCGTATTCACTGCCAGCGGAGAAGAACCTAAAGATCGCCATTCGGGGCCTACCGGCGGACACGGACCCGAAGGAGATAGAGGAGGAGCTCCGGGCGCTGGGATACCAGCCGGAGTATGTGCGTCACATTAAGGGCGCACAAGGACGACCCGGCTGTGTGTTTCACGCCATCTTGAAGAAGACCCCAGACGTCCGGGCCATATATGACACCACCGTGTTTATGTACATGTGTGGTGTCAAAATAGAGGCCTGGAAAGGGAAGCGTGGGCCCGCACAGTGCCACCGGTGCCAGCGGTTCAGGCACAGCTCGCACCAGTGTCACCGTCCGCTCGCTTGTGTGCGATGCGGAGGCGAACACGCGGCACGTGACTGCCCTCGCCCGCGGGAAGAGCCGGCCACATGCGCCAACTGCGGAGGACCGCATCCCGCGAGCAACATAAAGTGCCCCGTGTTCGAGATGGAAATCAAGAACAAGCGAGCGGGGACCGTCGCCATCACGGCCAAAAGCCGGACACAGACGGCTAGGCCGACTGAGATTGCCACCGTGGAGGCAGAAGGCATGACGCTGATGGCGCCGGCCAACGAGCCCACGGACAGACAGGCCTCCTCCTCCGGGCGGAGGAAGAAGAAGAGACGCGGGGGGAAGAGGAAGAGGACGAAACCCCCCCCAAAAACTGAGATTCCAGTGCCAAACACAGCCGACCCTGTCTCGAACATCGCGCCGGTTGTGTCGACGGGGGTCAGCAGCGACGCTAGCGGCACCCTGCGACAACTGAAGGAAGCTCCGAAGTTCATCAAACATCCGCGGGGCGTCGCTACCGCTGCGCCAAAGCAGCTAGCGCAGCGGCCAATCACAGAGCAGGGAAGCTTCCCTGCTTTGACCACTGGTGTCGCTGCGATCGCCGATACACATCTTGAAGCTTCGTCGAGTAAATCGGCGAAAACCAACAAAGCTTTCACAACCTGCGCGATAAAGCTCTTAATGGAGCTGATTAGAGCACTGAGGCAGGGCCGAGACATTGAGACAGTGATCCTCGACGGTCTGGCCACATTATTATCATTGTGTGATGGCTAGATCGTTGAGGATGGTGCACTGGAATGCTCGCGGCCTTAGGAATAAGGTCGCAACCCTCCGCCACCTCCTTCGGGATCAAAATATCGACGTGGCGCTAATTAGTGAGACGCACCTGGGGACGGAAGATAGGGTAACGTTCCCGGGTTATCACGTCTACAGGAAGGATGAAAGGTCGGCTCAAGACGTCCGGTACCGTGGCCTGGCGGTACTAGTGAGGCGAAGAGTCGTACATCAGGAGCTCCCCTTGCCGTCACTCAGCACCTTTTACGCGCTGGGTGTGCAACTTCACGTTGCCGGCGAGGACATCAACATCTACGCGTGCTATAAGCCGCCCACGGCCCGCCTTGATATGGCTGAGCTGAGGGCGCTTATAAGCGCGCCGCACCACAACAACGCTTCCATCCTCGCCGGTGACCTTAATTGTAAGCACCCAGCGTGGAATTCGTCCACCACGAATACCGAGGGGAGACGACTCTTCGCGGACGCGGAAGCCTTCGGGTACGCGGTGTCCGGCCCAGAGACGCCCACACACTACCCAGACGCGGCCCGCTACATGCCTGACGTGCTGGACATCGTGGTCCACAGAGGGCTACGCTGCCAGGTCACTCAACATGTGATAGACGACGAGTTACAGTCGGACCACCAACCTGTACTCGTCGTCTTATCGGAAATGCCGACCCGACTGAAGCCTTTAGCGCCACGCCGATTAATGGATTGGACAGCGTTTACAGAAAAGATGGAGACCACCACGCCGACTCGGCCTATCGTTTCCTCCGCGGACGTAGAGCAGACGGCGTGTGACGTCACTGCTTGCATGCAGAGCGCCTTGGAAGCGGCGACGACGACGCAGCCGCAAGGGAGAGGGCTATTGCCGCCCTTGCCGGCTCGTCTCCTAGCGATGATCGCCGAGAAAAGGCGCGTACGCAAGCAGTGGCAACAACTAAGATGCCCAACCATCAAGACTAAACTGAACCGTCTCGCGGAGAAGGTTAAGGCCGAGTTATCGGCCCATACCGCCGCGGGCTGGGAAGATAGAATAGACGCCGCCGCAGACAGCTGGCCGTCTGTGCACAAACTGTGCCGCCAGCTGGCGAATACCCCAGCCCCGGTGCGCCCTCTACTCAACAGCGACGGGGCGCTCAAGTATGTAGCAGAGGACCGGGCGGAGGTCTTCGCCGAGCACCTGGAGCGTCAGTTCCGCCCGAACCCGACCAGCGACGTCGAGCATGTCGCAGCGGTCGAGAAACACCTGGGAGACTACTTCGCACCGCCGATAGCTCCCGAGGAAGACCCTATCTTCTTCTCGCCTGGCGCAGTTAGACGCGCCATCCTAAGAACGAAGCCTAGAAAGGCCCCCGGGGCCGACGGTATCACCAATACAGCGCTGCGCCACCTGCCGTTCCGTACGGTAGCGGCACTGGCGCGCCTGTTTACGGCGATACTGCGCACGGGGGCCTTTCCCACCTCGTGGAAGGAGGGGCGCGTCATAATGCTGCCCAAGGCGGGGAAGAACGTGGTGAAGCCGGAGAGCTATCGGCCGATTACACTTCTGCCGACAGTCTCCAAGGTGTTCGAAGTACTCCTGCTGCGACACCTATCACAACACATTGCCCCACGCCCGGAGCAATTCGGTTTTCGGGCGGAGCATAGCACGACGCTTCAGCTGTCAAGGGTACTGCACCTGCTGACCACAGCTAGAAACAAGAAGGAGTACTCGGTGGCAGTATTCCTTGACATGGAGAAGGCCTTCGACCGTGTGTGGCACGAGGGCCTTATATATAAACTGGCCACGTCCGACGCGCCCCGTCGCGTTGTAAGGGTGGTCTCATCTTTTCTGTCACACAGGACTTTCAAGGTGGTGGTCGACGGGGCGCTATCCGGCGCCCGCCCGGTGATGGCTGGCGTGCCGCAGGGCAGCTGCATATCGCCGGCGTGTTATTCGCGTTACACCGACGACATCCCCACCACTCCAGAGGCGACGCTCGCGCTGTATGCCGACGACGCCGCGTACATCACTTCATCGCTTAACGCGAAGTACGCGGCGGTCAAAATGCAGCGCGCCCTCGACCTCCTCCCCGACTGGCTGTCGAAGTGGCGGCTGTCGGTGAACGTGGGTAAGACGCAGGCGATCATCACAGGTTCGTCACCGCTCCCACCACCTTTGAAACTCCACGGAGCCGCCGTCGATTGGACGCCCCAGGCTAAATACCTGGGTGTGACCATCGACCGCCGCCTCACGATGGGGCCCCATGTCCGCAAGGTCGCCGTACAGGGTAGGGTAGCCCGCAACCTCCTCAGGCCCGTGCTCTCTTCTCGCATCCCGACGCGTGTCAAACTGGGCATATACAAAACGTATATTTGCCCAGTCTTGACGTACGCCGCCCCAGCGTGGTTCGCCCTCACGAGCGAGACGAACCGCAAGCTGCTCCGCGCGCAACAGAGTGTTGCGCTGCGGACCATCGTTGACGCGCCTCGTTTCGTGAGGAACGATATCATCGCCCGGGATCTCGGGATAGAGAGCCTGGACGAGTTTGTGAGGCGACTCGCGAAGGCGATGTTCGCGCGTGCCGACGCTTCTGCCTGGCCCCATGTCAGGCAGATAGCGCCCTTGCATGCGCGCCCGCCTGACGCGAGACCCACCCCCCGCGACCTGGTAGCGGACCCTTGACCCCATCGCACCGATTGTGACGCCTCGAGTTAGCAGCACCCAGGTTACACGCAGCTAACTCGATATAATAAGACTCTACAGATGTACACATACATCTGTTGCGCGATGTATTCTAAGTTAATATAGGTATATCGCGCAACTGAATACAGACATTCACTACTATACAGACGCCTACACACAACACACGCTGACGCAGCGCGGGCCGCGACTCGTGTCTACACTGGGTGGCGTTACACTACATAACTAGCCACCCACACACACATTACTGCTTACCCCTCAAATCGCTAACGGCTAGATCTGTGAACGAGGAGAGGGACGCTTCATTTCGACCTGTAGGTGCGTCAAGTCGGCACCCCAGTCGCTGGTCTGCCTCGTTGGGCTTCCCCCAGGTAACTGGGGGTCTAACCTGATGCGGTATGAACGCCGGGGTGTCCGTGAAGATCGACGCCGTCGTTATAACGGCGTCGCGACGCCTCTACAGATACATTCAATGCAACCACTTACACAGATGCAGATTGCCTGCATCATTTTCACAGGCGCTCTAGCCTAACATGATGAGGGGCTCATCGTCATGAGCCAACGTATTGCTTCCGCGGGCGAGGGGCGAAGCCCTGACCCCGTCTGCCACGCCCCCTTGCGGGGGCGTAGCGACATCCCACACGGACCGTCACTTCGATCCCAGCACGCAACGAGAACACATCTAATGAGAAGAAACTCTGCCCGAGCTCCAGCATAATTCCTCCCCACCGTTTGCTCCAGTACAAGATCCAAGCTTCGAGTTTCATTTCCATCTTCATCAGAAACGGTCGCTATCCCCCACATTATTGGTCCTTCGTCGTCGGATAAGAAAACCTGCGCCTGGAAGAAAAGAAGATGGTCCTTACTAGAAGCAAGGATGGAGAACAAGCGAAACGTCGTCAGGAAGAGCTCGGCGTGTCCGGGACCAGACAAGAGACTACGTCGGGAGACCTGCCTGCGCAGGGCGCGTCGAACGTCGCTGCCGAGTCATCAGGAACCAGCAGCGGAACCAGCACGTCGACCGCTACAGAAGCAAGCACCTCAACTGGAACAGAAGAAACCAGTGACACGTCTCAGAAGAAGTCGTCTCAGCGAACATTGAAGCCCGCAGACGCACGGTCACGTCGCTCCGGAACCTCCCGCAAGAGACTCCTCGCGGAGTTGGAGGCGAAAGAGCGGCTAACCGAGCTGAAATTAAAGCAGGCACAGATAGAAGCTGAAACAGAGAAGCAACGTCTACGTGTTCAACGTCTTCAAGCAGAAGCAGATACCTCAGATGAAGAAGAAGAAATAGAAGATGACCTGGCTTCAGTCCGCATCAGCACCTGGTTACAAGGCACCGGGCCGGACCCGCAGCAGTCAGGGAATAAAGAAATTCTTCAAGAAGAGGGCAAGAAGACGCAAGAAGATCACGTAGAAGCGAAGAAAAAACAAGAAGATAGTACGAAAACAAGCCAGCCATTGATCGACGTGGCTACCCTAGCCGCCGCTCTCTCTCAAGCGGTACGAAGCACGAGGGAGCCACCGAAGTATATTCAAGAGCTGCCGCCTTTCAACGGAAGCAGCGCCGACTGGCTCGGCTTCAAGACTGCGTACGAAGAAACCCTCATGTATTTCACATTAAATGAAAACATGGCACGTATACGTCGGAGCCTGCGTGGAACTGCAAAAGAAGCTGTTGGCTGCCTCCTAGTGAGCCAACCCGATCCGAGAGTCGTCATAGAAACTCTCGAAAGAAGATTCGGAAGACCAGAAGCACTGATTCACGTCGAAATAGAGAAGATCAAGTCACTCAACCGGGTCAGCGATAATCCTCGCGATTTATGCATCTTCGCGGGACGAATCGCAAACATAGTGGGCACCATTGAAGCACTGAAGAAACCGCAATATTTACACAGCCCTGAAATGGCGCGAAATATTACTGAGAAGCTTACTCCTATATTGAAGAACAAGTGGTACGACTACGCATCAACGAAGAGAGAAGATACTCCTGAATTAAAGAAGATATCTACCTTCTTGAACGAAGAAGCAGACAAGTGTGGAGCCTACGCTTTACCAGAGGCTACCATCGATGAAGTCGGGGGCAGAGAACGAAGAAACAGAAAACCAGAGCGCACCTTCGCCGCAGAGAAGAAATCTTCATCAGAAGATCAGTGTCCTCTCTGCAAACAAGATCACAAGCTACCTGACTGCAAGCAGTATACCTCCCTCGACGTCAACACAAGATGGGAGATCGCAAAGAAGAACAACATCTGCTACCGCTGTCTTCGAAGCAAGCATCGACGACTTCAATGTAAAGTTCCGCCGTGTGGAAAACATGGGTGCGTCATGAGGCATCACAAGCTGCTGCATCACGACAAAGAACAGAGCAGCGCAAGTGAACCAGAGAAGAAAGAAATCGCAGCATCTTCAGTTGAAATCACGTCAGCAGCGAAGCCAGGCAGCAACCGTCGTGCATATTTGAAAATCGCGCCCGTAATCATAAAGGGGCCGTACTCCAGCATTGAAACATATGCTCTATTAGATGAAGGGAGCACCGTCACTCTACTCGACGCATCAATCGCCGAGGTCATCGGGGCGGACGGGCCTGAAAATACTATGTGGATTCAAGGAATCGGCAACGAGATGAAGCACGACAACAGCAAGATCGTCAGTCTCAGCATCAGAGGAAAATATGCAGAGGAAGAATACCAAATAGAAGCTGCACGTACTGTCGACAGACTCAGCTTCACACCGGAGACAGTATTCGCCGAACACATTGAAGATTGTGAACATCTGATCGAAATCAAAGATCAGATAAGCTATCAACACGCCTCACCTAAGCTGTTGATTGGTCAAGATAACTGGCATCTCATCGTATCAAGAAAGCTTCGCACCGGCCGTCGTAACCAGCCCGTAGCTTCCCTCACACAGCTCGGCTGGGTTCTTCATGGCTGTCACAGCTCGCTCACAGCTAAGGTAGCGTTCTGTGGCAGACTTCAACAAAGAGAAGATGAACTGGAAGAGTTGATCAAGAATCACTTCAGACTCGAGTCACTATGTATCGAGCCAAGAAGACCGAGAGAAGATCCCGAACAAAAAGCTATCCAGATCCTAGAAGAAACCAGCAGACGACTACCAGAAGGAAGATTCGAAACCGGCCTGCTGTGGAAAGAAAAAGACTACCAGATACCGAGCAACTATAAAGAAGCTGAGCGGCGCCTGCACTCCCTAGAGAAGAGATTAGATAAAGAAGAGGACCTCAAACAAAAATATGAAGAGAGGATGGAAAATCTATTCCAGTCGGGGTATGCAGAGCCAGCGCCCACACCGGCTCCAGCAGGAAAAACATGGTACCTGCCTCACTTCCCGGTCATCAATCCAGCGAAGCCTCACAAGCCACCAAGACTTGTTCATGACGCGTCAGCCAAGACAGCCGGCATGTGTCTCAACGACATGCTGTACTCGGGACCCGACCTCCTGCAATCACTACCGGGGGTCGTCATGAGGTTCCGTCAACACGCATTCGCCGTCAGCGGAGACATCAAAGAAATGTTCATGCAAGTGAAAATAAGAGAAGAAGACAGAGACGCGTTACGATTTCTATGGAGAGGCAAACGGCGGGAGGGCAGACCGGAGGAATACAGAATGACTTCTGTAATTTTCGGCGCAACTTCATCACCATGTACGGCGCTATTCATCAAAAATAAAAATGCAAGTGAGTTCGCGAGCGACTACCCCGAAGCGGCAGCAGCGATACTGAAGAATCACTACATGGACGACTACGTTCAGAGCTTCTCTACAATACAAGAAGCACGTGAAATAACGAAAGCAGTCGACTTCATTCACAAGAAGGCGGGCTTCGTTCTGAACGGGTGGACATCGAACGACGCACGAACAATAGAAGAGTTTGGTCTACCTACAGAAGATAGCTCCGCGACAGTAAGCCTAGGTGGCAAGGACACAGAAAAAACGCTGGGCTTACTATGGCACGTGAATGAAGATTGCATAGGGTTCAACACAAACTCTATGAAAATACCTAAAGAAGTTAAAGAAAACAGGCGCTCTCCATCAAAAAGAGAGGCCTTGAGCATCATCATGGCACTCTTCGACCCGCTGGGACTGATCTCACCTGTCACCACGCCGGCGAAGAGAATATTTCAAGACACCTGGCGCTACAAGACCGACTGGGATGACCCGCTGCCAGCTGAGCTGCAAGAAAAATGGCAAAAGTGGATCACGTCACTCGTCACCATCGAACAGCTGAGACTACCACGATGCTACGACTACGAGCAGAGCGTCTCCATCCAGCTGCACACCTTCGTCGACGCGAGTGAAGAAGCCTACGCCGCAGCAGTATACTGGCGAACGGTACGTCACGACGGCAGTGTGCACGTGTCGTTAGCAGCTGCGAAGAGTCGAGTCACCCCCCTCAAGCCGGTATCCATGCCCAGGTTGGAGCTACAAGCAGCCCTACTGGGCGCGCGACTCGCACAGACGGTGCTGGAAGAGCACGACTACCGACCCGAGAGCAAGACCTACTGGAGTGATTCACGCACAGCACTAGTGTGGATCAGGTCAGAGCCCCGCGTCTACAAGTCCTTCGTAGCTCATCGTCTGGCGGAGATCGAAGAAACCACGAAGAAAAATGAGTGGAGGTGGCTCCCCTCCAGACACAACGTGGCCGACGACGCGACGAGAGACACGCCCGACGACTTCGACGCCACACACAGGTGGTTCCAGGGACCCTCATTCCTGAAGCTACCAGAGTCACAGTGGCCACAAGAAGAGAACGTGATAAAATACGACACGGGAGAAGAAAGAGAAAAATGTCATTCGTGTCAACAAGAAGACGGTCACAATCTCGATCACCTACCACAGATCGAGAGATTTTCAAAGTGGCTCCGATTAATAAGAGCGACAGCACGAGTCTTACAATACATAGACTTGTGTAAAGTACATAAGGACACCGTCGCAGCCACTAGAAAACGAACGAAGAAAATCGAAGAAAAAGATTCCAGTTGGCGCAACTCAAAGAAAACACTACCTAAACCAATAAAACGGGTAGTACATAACGAAATCCGCAAATACATAGAAATACCTACAGAATACCTAACAAAAGCTGAACAGCTGTGGGTACGCGCCAGTCAACAGGAGAGCTTCAAAACTGAGATAGAACGTATCAAGAGTAAGGGGACGCCTAACACTAGCGATCGCCTAAGTCATCTCAGTACCTACATCGACGCTGCAGACATCGTGCGCCTACGAGGAAGAGTGACGGCCGCACAGGGAATACAAGAAGACGCGTCGAACCCTCCGATATTAGACGGCAAGCATACCTACACACGTCTGTACATAGCTCATGTACATGAGAGCTTACATCACGGCGGTGTGGAAACAGTCGTGAACGAGTTACGACAGCGGCTATGGATTTCAAGAATACGCCCCGCAGTAAGAAACATTATCAAGAGTTGCTTACCCTGCCGCATCAGAAAAATGAAGCCAGCGAGCCCGCTCACAGGTGACTTACCTCCGGCGCGCCTCGCACATCACGCTCGTCCATTTACTTTCACGGGACTCGACTACTTTGGTCCCATGGAAGTGACAGTCGGACGCCACCATGAAAAGCGGTACGGAGCCCTCTTCACCTGCATGACATCGCGAGCGATTCACATAGAGATCGCACACTCACTAAGTGCTGACTCAGCTGTGTCGGCGCTACGAAGATTCATGGCCAGAAGAGGCTGCCCGAAGGAGCTGTGGAGCGACAACGCTACGTGCTTCAAAGCAGCTGATAAGGAGCTCGGCGCGGCGGCACTCGAAGCCCTGGAACACGAAGCCACCTGTCGACGCATCACCTGGAAATACATTCCTCCTGCGTCCCCATTCATGGGAGGGACGTGGGAACGTATGGTGCGGTCGGTGAAAGAATCACTGAAGATCACATTGAACGAGAGATACCCCAGCGACGAGACACTGATGACGCTGCTAACAGAGGTCGAGAACACAGTAAACTCACGACCTCTCACCCATGTCTCAGTCGACCCGCACGAGCCCGAAGCGCTGACACCGAACCACATACTCATCGGGCCCAACTCCCACGTGCCAGCTCCAGGTCACTTCGAAGAAAGCGACGTGACAGCCCGCCAGCAATGGAAACGAGCTCAAGTCCTGGCGGACATCTTCTGGAGAAGATGGGTCAAGGAGTACCTGCCCCTACTGCAACACCGGCGGGAGCCCATCAGCACAGGTGTCCAGCCGAAGGTCGGCGACCTCGTCATCATCTGCGACGGGAACCTACCACGAAACACCTGGCCACGAGGTCTCATTAGCCAGCTGCACCCAGGTGCCGACGGGGAGGTTCGAGTCGTCGACGTCACCATCAGCGGCGGCCATGTCCTGAGACGTCCTACGAAGAAGATCATCGTGTTACCAACGGAGTCGCAGCGCTAGCGTGGCGACGGCGGGAGAATGTGCACGATGCCCTAAGGTCACCTCGTTCGTGGGCGCAACTAGCGCGTCGACCGCTACGGAAAATGCGGAATGTTTAGAGTTAGGATTTATGTTTTGTATCATATTTCATACTGTGTTAATGTTTTTATAAGTCTAATAATAATATAATAAAGTAAAACTATTGTTCTTATAAGAAAATAAGATATTATAATAAGAATCTAACTTGTAAAATTGTTAAGTAAATTCATAAGCTAATGTTTAAAGTTTTAACTAATGTAATATAGTAAATAGTTATTAACATAAGGTAAATAAACGATTAAAATTGGTATGTTTCATTCCCCTTACCTCTGCGACGTTCCCAATAAGAATAGCGAGCGCGCGCGCTCGACAGAGCGCTTTTATAGTGCTGAGGCGGGGGGCAGGGAAATAGTAATGTACCCTCACGCCACAGCTAAATGGGACGTCGCAGAGACTAGCATTATATGTCAATAGTTAGGTAATAAGAATAGCTGTAAGGACATAGTAAATAAGACACTGTAATGTAAATATTGTAATAAGAAAACAATAAATAAAGCTAGCGGGGGTGAAGAAGGGGAGTGCGGGCAGAGGGTGGCGCGCGCTTACGCGTTTGTGTATAAAAGACGGGCCGATTTGGCGGACCGTCACTTCGATCCCAGCACGCAACGAGAACACATCTAATGAGAAGAAACTCTGCCCGAGCTCCAGCATAATTCCTCCCCACCGTTTGCTCCAGTACAAGATCCAAGCTTCGAGTTTCATTTCCATCTTCATCAGAAACGGTCGCTATCCCCCACACTCACTTTAATACTTGGTTCACCTTGAACAGTCTCAATTTGAACACCAACAAAACGAATGCAATGTTATTTAGAACTACGGCAAGAAATAAAGATACAATTGACATAAATTTGAATGGTAATAATATAATTTTAGTTGACAGCGTAAAATTTTTAGGTATTTATATTGACGAAGGATTAACCTGGAAAAAGGAACTATCAACCATAGAAAGCTCAATTAGTTCAGCCTGTTATGCTCTTAGAAGTCTCAGAGATGAGATCGACATTAAACAATTAAAACTGGTATATTATTCACTTGTCGAATCCAGACTTAGGTATAGTATTTTTCTATGGGGCGGAAGTTATGCGTGCAATGTGAATACTGCTTTCGTAGTACAAAAAAGGGCCATAAGAACCATGGTGAGAATTCCGCAATGGGTATCGTGTAAGCAGTATTTTAAGGATCTACAGATTTTAACCGTCCCATCCTTGTATATTTTTGTTGTACTCACGGATCTTATAAAGAAACTTAACAGATCAGAAACAACTGAACAAAGAAATAAGAGAGAAGCTACTAGGCGCAAGGACTTGCAACATAACATAGTCCCACATATGAAAGTTGTTACTCATGCTGCAAGCTTTCAATCCATCAAGCTGTATAATAGACTTCCAGGAGATTTGAAGTCTGTTTACAATATTAACCAATTTAAGCAAAAATTAAAATCATTTTTGGTAGAGAAATGCTATTATGCTATTGATGAGTTTCTGTCTGACGTGTTTACCTAGGCCAATAAAATTGTATAATAATGATGGTATATGGTGACATAATCCTGACCGTGTTAAGTTTTGACATTATTATTCTTCTACATGACCTTTAATATTTTTCAACACAGTTGCTCGTAAACTGGCTCTTATTTAACCGCTTTTAGGTTCATAATGCAGTGTATTATAGACACGTGCTTTTTTCTTTACATAATCGCACTAGTGCGGTAATGTGCGCCCTAGATAACCTAGATAGATTTACTAGTCGGAGTAATGACTTGGCAGTCTGGCAGTATGGAATTAGTAAGTACTATCAAGGCACGACATGTCTTTCTTATTGCGACTTAATATAGTGTGCCAAAGTAAACAGGTTTTTGGAACGAAGTTCTTTAACGCGGCTTCATTCTTGCGTCTGTCTTTTTCTAATTCGATAGAGAGAGAAAGAGAAAGTGTGAATTTCGTCAAAATGGAAATCTAAGATCGCGGCTGCGAAAATTTTCTCATTTTTCGTCATGGGTATCGTTTTCGTAGTTTTCGATGGTTCTAAAGCCGATAGTGAGGTCAAAATGGAAATCCAAGATGGTGGCTCCGAAATTTTTCTCATTTTTCGTCATGGGTGTCGTTTTCGTAGGTTTCGATGGTTCTAAAGCCGATAGTGAGGTCAAAATGGAAATTCAAGATGGCGGCTCCGAAAATTTTCTCATTTTTCGTCATGGGTATCGTTTTCGTAGTTTTCAATGGTTCTAAGGCTGATAGTGAGGTCAAAAAGGAAATCCAAGATGGCGGCTGCAAAATTTTTCTCATTTTCGTCATGGGTGTCCTTTTCGTAGTTTTCGATGGTTCTAAAGCCGATAGTGATGTCGAAATGTAAATCCAAGATGGCGGCCGTAATTTTTTTTTTCATTTCTCGTCATGGGTTTCGTTTTCGTAGTTTTCGATGGTTCTAAAGCCGATAGTGGGGTCAAATGTAAATCCAAGATGGCGGCTGCAAAACTTTTTCTCATTTTTCGTCATGGGTGAGAAAAATGCGAATTGAGAAATTTTTACAGCCGCCATCTTGGATTTACATTGTGACCTCACTGTTGGCTTTAGAACCATCAAAAACTACGAAAACGAAACCCATGATGAAACATGACAAAACTTTCGCAGCCGCCATCTTAGATTTTGATTTAGACCTCACTATCAGCTTTAGAACCATCGAAAACTACGAAAACGAGACCAATGACGAAAATTTTCACAGCCGCCATCTTGGATTAACATTTTGGCCTCACTATCGGTTTTAGCATGATCGAAAATTACGAAAACACCCATGACGAAAAATGAGAAAATTTTCACAATCGCCATACTGTATTTTCCATTTGACCAAATTCACACTTTCTCTCTCACTCTCTCTCGATAGAGAATAATTAGTAATAATTAGCAGCGAAATCTAATTTTTTCAAGTTTCAAATTTTGTCTCCACTTCCGACCGAACGTGATGGTAGGCTGTTCAGCGATTTTGTCAGTGCCTTGCGCGCGCATCGCTACCCGAAAAAAAATCCAGCGCGCCATTTTTCATAAATATTTGTTATCGTATATGTTGTGTGGTTACTGCAGGTTACATATTAAGAAAAATACGAACCGACGTAGAAACGTTTTTACAGGAAGTGGATAGTCAGTACCTGGCAACAAAGGTCAGTTGAACTTTATAAATCTAAATGTATCATTTCTCTAAAGTTACGTTATTGTAGCATAAGTTCTTACAATAAGACGGTTTCTTTCCTCGCAAATGTGTTGAAAAACGTCGTATGAAACGCGTGCGCATTGTTCATTACCCACTCGGCTAAATTATCGCGACCAATACAGCACACTCGTATCATAATGTACTATTACATGATTCTTACATGATTAATATAATTAAATGCACGTGTGTAATTTTTAAGTGATTTCGACACAATGTAAAAATTGTTATGAAATAAATGAAATTAATGAAATGAAATCCGGCAGCGCTGATTTGCGTTCACGCGTCGAGGGCGCACTTAGGTATTGTTGCTACCATACTGTTAAAAACAGTATTATACTGTTTTTCACTCTAAAATACAGGTTACTGTTCAACAAAAATAAAATACGAATATACTTACTGTTTTCACTGATATCAAAAGCTGTACCATTGATCTCAATGGCTATAACCAAATAAAAAATGTATCGTTGGCAAAAAACGAAAATATAAAACCAAAGACGACTCGAGATCGACTTCCGAAAGTTCCCTTTTTTCATTTTGTAGTGCTTTTTTTGGAACTCTGTTCTTTTTTTTAGGGTTCCGTACCCGAAGGGTGACAAACGGAACCCTATTCATAAGCCTCCGCTGTCCGTCTGTCTGTCAGCGAGCTCTATCTCATGAACCATAATAGGTAGGCAGTTGAAAATTTCACAGATTGAGCATTTCTATTGCCGTAAGAGCAACAAATAATAAAATTAAAAAATAAAGGGGGGTCGCCATACAATAAAATTAAATTTTGAAAAAAAAAATATCTGACCCTGGCATGTGGGGTATCATTTTCTAGAGCTCATCGAGTAGAGAATAAATATAATTTTTATTTGTTTTTATCTTCAAAAATGATGAATTAGGGGGCCGTAGAAAATGTCTGTTTTAGACCATTTTTGTACGAGCTCTATCTCAACAACTAAACAAATTAGGAATTTGAAACTTGTGTGTATCATGTAACATATACTGTTTATAATCAACAAATACTAAAAACGCCGATTCATAACGTATTTTATATAATATGGGCGATTTTCTGCAACTTAAAGTAATAATTTTGTATTTCATGCTAATATTATGCGATATAAATTCCACAGATAACTATTTAATAGTCGGAGTAATGACATGGAATTAGTAAGTACCTACTATCATGGCAGCATAAATATACTATTTCGATCATTTAAATTTAGATCATCCAAAAAGGTCTACAAAATAAACTTTCTTCACAAGATTTTAAAACCGGCCAGTATTTTTTGAGTTTAAGAACTTTATCGACTTTTTTCAAAGTATCCCTAGACGGTGTTGATGTGTGTACCTCGTGTTAAAACTACACTCCAATAGACAATATATTCAGTAACATTGAAATGAATGCTGGCACAATACAGTGTACTATTCAGTTACCTAGCAACCGTTGTGGATACAATTTCATATTGAGAAAAATTATTGGTGTAAAAATATTCGGTCATGGCGGCCAATCTCAACGGAGACTGGCCTTCGGCGCGGGAGATATTATAGTGCACAAGTGTGCGCACACACTTGTGCACTATAATATCTCCCACACGCACAGACACGAGTACACTCTCTCTTCCCTCACTCTCATAGTCCGATGGGATGTGTAAAAATAATAAGTAAGAAATAATAGATTTCTGTATGACTATCAAAAATAACGTAAATAAATTCTGTATTGACCCGTGCGTTTGCACTGGCGAAACATCACGACAAAACATGTTGAAATCTCTAGTTCCTGTCAAACATTGTATGAAAAATTGACAGAAAATAGAGATTCCAACATGTTTTGTTGTGAATGTTTCGCCAGTGCAAACGCACAGTTATAATTTAAATTTGGCGTACTACTTACATTCTATTTTGTACAATATCAATCAATCAATCAATCAATCAATCATTATCTTTATTGTGGATCATAGGTAGGTACATGATACAGATCTAAAATAATTGAATTGAGATCAGCTATGTCCCGCCCTTAGGGCATACAATAGTTACACAGAAAAATGTTACAAAAATTATGATTAAGATTACACATAGAATACAAAAAAAATAAAATAATAATTGGTAGGTACACAACAGTGGGACACTGAACGCATCATGACTAAATATAGTCGCAATAGTCGTATGACGCAATATAGTCTGATGTAGCAAGAGAAATCCTTTTATTTATAAGTAACTAGCTTTACCCGGCCTGGCTTCGCACGGTTAGCACTAAGTACTTATCTACGGCGCATCTACCTTTCCTAATTACCTATTTCTACCTAATTACCTACCCTACCTACCTACCCTACCCTTCTTACCAGGGTAGGTAGCCCCTACCTACCCTACATATCTACCTGCTTACCTACCATATTATATATACCTATTTATACCTACCAATACTATGTTAGTAGCAAATAAATAACTTTGACTTTAGTTAATGCATGTTACTGGATAAAGTTAACTTAATATTTTTCTCTTAAAATAAATGAAATATACTCCTACACCTATATTTTAACACAACAACATTTTCTCATTAAAATTAGACAATTTCTTTACAAATCTTTGTTTTTTTATAGCGCCTATGTTGTTACCTTTACGAAAGTATTACAAAAATTCATAGTGTTAAATCTTGTACGACATGGTATGGAACCCTTCGTGTGCGAGTCCGACTCGCACTTGACAGATTTTATTTTAAGATTTTTTTTTTCCGAGATACTGTGCTTTTTACCGAAATAGTGGGAAAATAAACAGTACTTTCATAGTTTGACCATAAAATAAATACTTTATTTCTTTTACAAAAAGTTGGCAACTCTACGCTTATGGAAAGGAGCGCGCCGTACGCGCGCACGACGAGCGCACGGCGCGCGCCTTTTGACTGCAACGCTTGTTATAATCCGTAACATAGAAATCCAAACAATTTGACACGCAGCGCCCGTAGCGCGCGCCTCGTGCGCTTGTTATAACTAGTCCCTTACTGTGCATTTGCACTGGCGAAACATCACGACAAAACATGTTGAAATTATAGTTCCTGTCAAACATTGTGTGTGTGGAAAATTGACAGAAAATAGAGATTCCAACATGTTTTGTTTTGAATGTTTCGCCCGTAGACAGCACGGTAGACAGAGTATTCTATCTGTCTACGGTTTCGCCAGTGCAAACGCACAGATTGCTGTATTTTTAAACGCTTGCTACACGGTCGCCAACCACGTCCCGACAAAGGTGACCTTCGTGGTTTACAACCGTATAGATGGTGGTTTAAAACCAAATTTCGTTTGCCCATCCAACGACCTTGGTTTAAAGAGCTGCGCTAGCAACCACGAATAGAGGGGGTTGGGTCGGTGGCGGTGACCATGTAGACGGCGGTTACCAACCGCGAGTACGTCAGTCGCTTGCTGTCAATCGTCGCGTGCGCTCGTAACACGTGTACCTGTTTCCACTTTTATTTATTTATTTATTTATTACAGCATGGAAGACTTACAGCTAAAAATAACAGTAAATAAATCGGTCAAGTGCGAGTCGGACTCGCACACGAAGGGTTCCATACCATGTCGTACAAGATTTAACACTATGCATTTTTGTAATACTTTCGTAAAGGTAACAACAGAGGCGCTATAAAAAAACATAAAGATTTGTAAAGAAATTGTCTAATTTTAATGAAAAAATTTTGTTGTGTTAAATTATAGGTGTAGAAGTCTATTTCATTTATTTTAGTAACATGCATTAACTAAATTCAAAGTTATTTATTTGCTACTAACATAGTATTGGTAGGTATAAATAGGTATATGTGTTGTAACAGTAACTGGGTTGTGGAGGTCAGATAGGCAGTCGCTCCATGTAAAATACTGGTATTCAGCTGCAACCGGTAAGACTGGAAGCCGACCCCAAGATAGTTGGGAAAAAGGCTAGGAAGATTGATTGATTGAAATAGGTATATGTGGTAGGTAAGCAGGTAGATATGTAGGGTAGGTAGGTTAGGTTAGGTAGCAGTTAGGGTAGGTAGGTAGGGTAGGTAATTAGGTAGAAATATGTAATTAGGAAAGGTAGGTGCGCCGTAGATAAGTACTTAGTGCTAACCGTGCGAAGCCGGGCCAGGTAAAGCTAGTTACTTATAAATAAAAGGATTTCTCTTGCTACATCAGACTATATTGTACAAAATAGAATGTAAGTAGTACGCCAAATTTTAATTACAACATTCCGTCAATACAGGTATTACGTTATTTTTGATAGTCATAATTCAAATTCAAAAGTCATTTATTCAAACTAGGCTAATTACATAAGACAGTCCCCCAAAAACGCCCGCCCTTCACCACTTCCTAGTGCTTTTGCTGGAAAGAAGAAGTGGCGCAACAAACTCGCTAGCAGCGCAGCTGTCTGTTCAGTTACGAAAAAAAACTTGATTCTATACAATAGTATGCAAATATTTTACATTACTCAACACAAAACATTAAATAAAATATATTTGCCATAATGACAGCTAGCACACGCCAATGTACCATCAAAAAAAAAATCGAAATCTAAACTCAAGCGAAAATAAAAATTGTTTTTACACATCCCATTGGACTATGAGAGTGAGGGAAGAGAGAGTGCACTCGTGTCTGCGCATACACTTGTGCACTATAATATCTCCCACGCCAAAGGCTAGTCTCTATTGAGATTGGCCGCCGTGGCTGAATATTTTTACACAAATAAGTTTTCTCAATATGAAATTGTATCCACAACGGTTTAAGGTAACTGAATAGTACCCTGTACCACCATTCATTTCAATGTTACTGAATATTATTGTCTATTGGAGTGTAGTTTTAACATGAGGTACGAGTACACACATCAACACGGTAACACCGTCTAGGGATACTTTGAAAAAAGTCGATAAAGTTCTTAAACTCAAAAAATACTGGCCGGTTTTAAAATCTTTTGAAGAGAGCTTATTTTGTAGACCTTTTTGGATGATCGAAATTTAAATAATCGAAATAGTATATGCTGCCATGATAGTAGGTACTTACTAATTCCATGTCATTACTCCGACTAGTAAATAGTTATCTGTGGAATTTATATCGCATAATATTAGCATGAAATACAAAATATTATTTTTAAGTTGCAGTAAATCGCCCATATTATATAAAATACGTTATTAATCGGCGTTTTTAGTATTTGTTGATTATAAACAGTATATGGTACATGATACACACAAGTTTCAAATTCCTAATTTGTTTAGTTGTTGAGATAGAGCTCGTACAAAAATGGTCTAAAACAGACAACTTCTACGGCCCCCTAATTCATCATTTTTGAAGATAAAAACAAATAAAAATTATATTTATTTTCTACTTGATGAGCTCTAGACAATGATACCCCACATGCCAGGGACAGATAATTTTTTTTTCAAAATTTTATTTTATTGTATGGCGACCCCCCTTTATTTTTTAATTTTATTATTTGTTGCTCTTGCGGCAATAGAAATGCACAATCTGTGAAATTTTCAACTGCCTACCTATTACGGTTCATGAGATAGAGCTCGCTGACAGACAGACGGACAGCGGAGGCTTATGAATAGGGTTCCGTTTGTCACCCTTCGGGTACGGAACCCTAAAAAAGGAAACAATAGTCGACAGAAAGCCAATTACAAGTCTTCGCGTTTAGACTTATGATAGAATTTTGTGTTGTAAACATTCAAGCAGTAACATATTACTATAAACTATAATATTTATTAAGTAGTTAAAACTGTTAAAGTAACCACTTGTCTCTGCAAGTGAAAAGTGAGAGAAAAAATAAAATAAAAAAAGAGCACAGCAGCTATTTAAAAAATTTGAGGCTTAAGCACCTTCTAGCTGAGGTCATACTAGTTGTAAAGAGATCCAAATCGTGTTGGTTACATATTTTATTAAAATTTTTGCTTGCACGCACAATATAACTATTCTGCCTATAATTAGTAGAACTATGAGGTACACGTAAGGGTTGCATAAATCGAAATGTTTTGTTTGGAACATTGAGATAAAATTTTGATAATAACTCAGGGCTGTCAATAACATTGTTAAATATTTTTAATAAGAATAAATAGTCAGCAGTCTCACGTCGATCTTCGAGTGGTAATAAGTGATACTTCTTACAAAGTCGGAGGTAATCTATTGAATGGTATGGAAACTATTGATGGAAACAAAGATATTTAATGAAACGTCTTTGGATGTTCTCAATGCGGTCAATGTACTTGTGATATCGTGGGTTCCATATTTGAGATGCATACTCTAGCTGGCTTCTAACAAAAGTACAATACAATATTTTAAGTAGTTTTAGCATCTGTAAAGCACTTAGAAAGACGCATTATAAATCCAAGCAATTTAGAGGCTTTTTTGACAATGGCGTCAATGTGTTTGTCAAAAACTAACTTACTATCTTGGTAAACGCCTAAGTCACGAATAGTATCGCACCTAGGTAAGGTTTGGCCCGCTAAAGTATATATATAGGTGGTGGCTAGAATATCACGTTTCCTAGTATAAGTGATCAATGAACACTTAGATGGATTGAGATCGAGTTTGTTAGCCCGACAATACTCTTCAAGCCGAAATAAGTCGGCCTGAAGTGCTAACCCATCATCAAGCGATGAAATCTTAATGAAAATTTTCATATCATCAGCAAAGGATAATAAACGGGATGAATGCAGGCATTGATCTATGTCGTTCACATATATCACAAATAACAAGGGACCAAGCAGCGAACCCTGAGGTACTCCGCTGGGCACAGATACCCATCTAGACATGTAATTATTCAGCACTACTGCTTTAGGGATTTCTCCCTTGTTTAGGGAAAAATTGCCAATAATAACCATGTTTTAGGGATATTTTATTTTGACAGGGATTTAGGCAATTTTGGGGAAAAATTGAACTTGAGTTGGTAGCCCTATTGTTTATAGTAGTAGATAGCACCCAATGTACTACTTTACTGTATGGCACCACCGATTGATTATTGGGGATTCCCTCAAACTTGTAATGAATGTAATTCGTCTAATTTTAGTTTATCATGTTATTGTTAACTGTACTATTACCGTGGCTAAAGACTAGAAATAGTCGTCTCTCTCGATTAATAATGAATGTTTTGTAATCTCGCCAATTAATGTTTTGTAGGTCATCATCAGCCTAAACTGGTCAAGCCCTGACGCGTTTGTTATGCAATAACTGTCAAGCCCCGCGATTTCGTCACTCAAAGTCGCATTACGCCACTTTGACATTTTTCAGAATTTTTCGGTGTTACCTATCATTTTTTGACAATTTTACTTCTATCGACAATAATTATATACCTCAAGCCATGGAGAGAAACAACCCACAGAGTCACAGACCAAAGGAATGTCGCTATAGTCTCACCGTGTCCAAATGGCTACGCGCATGGGCGTACCCAGCTTTTGGCCCAGGGGGGGGCAAATCAGAAATCCCCCCCCCCCCCCCCCACATGCGTTCGTGTATATTTAACCGATTTAAGAAAAAAATGTTCGTTTGTATGTTTTAAAAAAAATATATATTATGTACCTACCTATTTTCAGCGATATTTTTGTCAATTCATCATCATCATCTGCCTAGCCTTTTCCCACTATGTTGGGGTCGGCTTCCAGTCTAAGCAGACGTTCGCACGGACGTAATAAAATCGCAACGATTTTTTTTCGCGTATTGGATTTTCGACGCTCTGCTTAGCGCCGAGAGTTGAATATCCAACAGAGCGCATTCGGCGCGTATCCCAGCGCGTCAAGAAAATACACTGTTAGATATTCAACTCTCGGCGGTAAGCAGAGCGTCGAAAATCCAATACGCGAAAAAAATTGCCGCGATTGTATGATGATTATATGATTGATAATTATGATTTTACGTCCGTGCGAAAGTCGGCTAACCAGATGCAGTTTTTTGTCAATTGTGGATCGAATATAATTTTCTTTTTTAAATGTAACACGAATTTTCAAAATTGGTTCACAATTGACGAAAATATCGTTGACCACAGTAAAAAAAAAAACAGCCGAACATAGAACGTCCTCCTTTTAGGTCGGTTATACTTAATAGGTACAACATGAAAACCCGCGCAACCCGGTGTTTTTCAAAATTAATGCTTAATAATATTGTAATTGTACAGGAAGCCTTAACGTGACTCTAACTTAACTTTTATTGACAACAGTACTTAGGCATACTAAATCCAGGGGGGGGCAGCTGCCCTCCCCTGCCCCCCCCCCCCTGGGTACGCCCATGGCTACGCGTGTACCCGCCGTGTAATATCTTACACGGCGGGGCTTGACGGAAATGGCGTTTCGGGTAATATATCAGTGCCTCCAGTCAAAAACGGCATAAGTCGAGTTATGCCCTTTTGTTTTTATAGCACCATTGTAATCTACGTGTTCTGTTACATAACATATCAAAAGGACATAGCTCTAGCTGCATCGTATCATACTTTTTGGTAATATGTCAAAGGCATAACTCGACTGCGTCTAAAGGCACATCTATAGATATCACTGCTTAATAGACATAACTGCAAGAAACCCCAAAACACAATCGAACTAAAAGGCATAAATACAGTTAACTTAATTACAAAAAGACACAACTCATGTAGTTCCAAAGTTTTTTAAATATAGTAAGAAATAAATGTAGATAATCCCTTTGGTAAGCATGTTTGAAAGGGAACAAGTGCATTTGTTGCGTTTGCTTTAGGAAGTCTCAAGCGGTATATCCCCACTAAACACTTTATCGCTATTGGTGGATTAGCGTGTGGTGTACTGTTTTTAGAAATAAGTCGTTTTATTCCTTAATTTGTAATTTGATAATTTCTTTTGTAATAATTAAATTAGTGTTACGCGTATTAATTTTCAAGCTTTTAAAAGTGATATAACATCATTAAGCTAGTATTCAAATATATAATGAGACTTCTACCATCTATATACACAGAATATCTTTATTTCTATAAGAATTTGCTGACTTCAGAACAGCAAAGAGCAGAAGACGATCCTGACTTAAGTTTTGTACCGGGCAATGAAGAGGACAGCGAGGACAATTGAAATGTTTTATTTAAACATTATGTATATACATATATAAACTCACTTAGCTTTACATACTCCTTTTGTTTCGTTTACGGTCATACATCTGGTCATACACGCACGAGTTACGAGTACCTGAGCATTCTGAAGAACATCACCAATTAGGTCACTATGTGTCCTTCTAGGGCGTCCCCTTCCGGTATTTCCAGTCACATCTGCTTTGTAAATACCTTTTGTTACTCGCCTTTCATTCATCCTCTCAACATGACCAAACTATCTAAGCATACTCTTTTAAATTTTTGTCACTACATCGTCTTTTAAACCGCACCGTTGCCTTATCACACCATTTTACAGCCTATCATTCATAGTCACGCCACACATGCTTTGCAAGGAACACATTATTTTCCACAGCATTTATTCTACTTTTATGCTTCTTCTGCCACACCCAACATTCACTTCATACATAGGCACCAGCACTCCAGCACCCCATTGTGAACAGCTAGTCGAGACCTTTTGGGCATCGACTGGTTGATCACAATCGCATGTATAGGTATACTACTACTACCACTACTACTATTCACTTTATTTCCCGCATTTACTTTCCTTTCCACATCTTCTTTAATCTTTCCATCCCTTGTAAACTGACTCTCCAAATACATTATTACACTTACTTTCTCCATACTCTTATCATTTATGTTTATATCACACACCGATACATCTTCTTCTGTTTCAAATACCATAAGCTTCGTCTTATTCACATTTATATTCATCCCTTTCAAATTATATGCTTCATTCATCACAGTCACCATGTCTTGCAACTGTTCAGCTCACGATGTAAGTAGAACTTGATCACCTGCGTAGAGAAGGTATTTGACAGGCAAATCATTAATGCTCAATCCGCATTCACCCCCTTTCAAATATAGCAAAAAACTATCCGTGTGCATGTTGGACATCCACGGTGACGTGACAGCCCTGCGTAACACCTCTTGAGATGCAAAACCAGTCTAAGCATACCCCATTTAACACAAGCATTGGTATCCTTGTGGAAATATTGAAAGTGCCCGTACCAAGCGCCAGTCCACAACGTACACGGATAGTGTTGACCACAGTTCTTCCCTCCACACCATGTAATAGGCCTTCTCCAAGCCAAAGAAAACACACTAGACTTTCTTGTTCTTTGTCAGATGTTTTTCGCCTATGCACCTTAAAGAGATCTGATCCATACAGCCGATTTTCTATCTAAATCCCGCCTGCACATCCAATATTTTCTCATCTATCGCTCTAATCACTCTATTTATTAAAACCTTCGCATAGAGTCTGCTGACAACACTCAAAAGACTAATGCCGTGACAGTTTTTGGACTGCTGCTGAGAGTCTTTTCCCTTATAAAGTGGTACGATTACAGCCTTGCACCAAAAAAACCACCTTGTATCCGGCGCACGGCCATTTCTCCAACACATATTACAGATCCGTCACAACAGGCTTGCTCCCACCCCGTCACATGCCTTCAGTATTTCAGCAGACACTCTGCCATTCCCTGAGCTTCCCAATTTTCATTCCTTTCAACACTATTACAATCTCATCTATTTCTATTTCATTTCCATCACGTGCATCTGAGCTAGAGTCTTCAAAACTTGCTTCTGTCCAGTTACCCACTCCTTGCACACTATCTTGACAACTGAATAAACTTCCAAAGTATCCCTTCTAGTGTTCCAAGACCTTTCATTCTTCGTTTAGTAAACATCCATCTTCTGCTCTTATAATAATCCTTCTCGATGGTCCTGTCACTCCATGAGCCAATCTTATCTGTTTCCAGAACAGCTTAACACATTGGCCCTGTAGTTATCCTTTTACCTGTAGAGAACTTCCTGTTATAGGCACTTTTCTTACTTTCATCCTTTTTCATTTTTACAATCTCTATTACTGTTAGGTGTTTTATTTAAAGTGTAGATTTAATAAATATTTAAATAAAAGATTTTCTAGACTATTGTTTTAATTATAGATTTTTTGTTCGATCGATAGCAGAAGGAAATAAGTCGTTACTATATTTGTCTTAGCGCCTGTTTCACCACCTACGATTAAGTTCCTATTAACTTACTTGGTAGATAATTTCATACAAATTCTGTTCCATTTTTGAATTTATTCGGTAAGTAGTGGGTATTCGGACATCGTGATATAGGCCCTTAGGCATTTATAAAAAAAGGGAATAACTCGCAATATTACTTTAGATACGACCAACCTGACTAGTATAATTAACGTTATTCCCTTAACACTTCGTTAACAAGGGAACAACTCGAGAAAAACTAAAAAAAAATATAGTAGGAGTGACTGAATGTGGAAGTGATTACTATTAAATGAAAGAGCAATTTTTTATCTACAATACTAATTCGAAAGCAATTATGATTTTAATTGCGAAATACTAAAAAACATTAAAAGTGTTGTTTTTTGCCTCTCCTGAAAAGTGACGAATTTGAGTTGTGCCCTTTTTTACTGGAGACATTGATATTACACGCGCGGGTTTCACCGGTTGTTCCCACTGCTAGGACACACACAGGCCTCTTCTTTGTAAGAGGGAGTGGGCCGTAATCCACCAGGCGGGCCCAGTGCAGGTTGGTGGATGTCACATGTCTTCGAATTTTTTGGTACTAAGACACATGCCGGTTTCCTCACGATGTTTTCCTTCACCGTTTTGAGAGCAGTGGTGGTGAAATTATTTACACAAAGTAAAGCGCCTGCTTGGGTTCGAACCCACGACCCACAACTCGTAAGTCGGGGCCGTTACCACTGGGCCACCACTGCTCTCGTTTTGTAGGTATTTAATGCTATATAAACGAAAAAATCCCTAAACTAAGGAATTTTTGTATTATTTTAGGGAATTTTAGGGATAATTCATTAGGAAGGAAACTGGGGAAAAATTAATAACGTAAGTGGCAATTTCTTATATCTATGGTGGCAACACTAACTCGAGTATCACGACATAATGGCATGTTGGCGAGTATGTAGTTGAAACAGCTCTGCCGGTCGCCAACCAAGGTCACCTCTGTCGGGGACGCGGTTGGCGACCATGTAGCAGGCGTTTAAAAAACGTCAAACCTACGTTCGGAAACACATACGAAGGCATACAAGATAAACGGGTGATAGACGTGCGAGCAAGTACGCGGTCTTTTGGCTAGGCGACCTTACTCGCCCGTGTGTCACCCTAAGTACGCGCACTTTAAAACTACCGAGTAAGTTCGCCGGCGATCCAACATGTTTGAAATTTTGCACGTCTACGTCTGTCATCGCCGCGAGCCAGCATTTTGTTTCGTCATTTGTATAATGAATGTTCGAAAACATCGCGATATAGTGTAACTGTGCGTTTGCACTGGCGAAACATTACGATAAAATATGTTGAAATCTCTAGTTCCTGTCAAAGATTGTATGGAAAATTGACAGAAAATAGAGATCCCAACATGTTTTGTTGGGAATGTTTCGCCAGTGCAAACACACAGTAAGAAAGCTTCACGTGTGTCACCGACGGCGAGCCAAGTAAGTTGGCGAACTTATGGGTCGGAGACCTTACTCGCCCGTGTGTCTCCCTAAGTACGTGTGCACTTTAAACCGCCGAGTAAATTACGCATAAGTAAGGTAAGTCCGGACCGAAGCCCCAGGCGCACGACCGTCAAGCCTCGTTGCGTCCCCGGGAACACAGTACGTTCATGCAGATTGCAGCTCTCAGAGTAATAACTAAAGCATAGAGGGAGGGTGAAATTTCTCAGTCTAGTCATACTCTTTATACTTATGACACATTCCGTGTGAAAAAAAAGGACAGGTATATAGTTATAAGGACCACCACTGTCCACTTTTTTGGTCTCGGTAGTGATGTGCAGAGAGGTGCAGAGGTATCGATATTAATTTATTTTTGACAGATAATTTATATAATGTATTGGATGTACATGTCTTATATTCCATGGATGATGTAACGTTGTAACGTGCCGTTTTGTAAGGTATATAGTGGAATGCATTAAATATTTGTTAGAGCTTTAATTCTAGGCTTCTTTTAAGCATTGGCAATTTGGTTTTATTAAACAAACGTTACTTTAATTAATAAAAGCAAATTGCCAATGCTCCTACTCAACGCAATGCGTGACCTTGGGTCGCAAAAGAACCCATTTGGGTTAGCGATTATCTGTTCCCTCTCCCCCGTCACCGTCCTGGCAAGCCCGGCCGTCAATCTGTGCGCGCCGGCTCGACACACCGTCACATGCTGGCTAGGGAGGTTTACGCTCCCGTCGTCGCTCATTCTCAGCTCCACTACACTTGCCCGTGACTAGTGAGACCTCCCCTACAGCCGCGGTTGTCTCAGTTTGCAACGGTTTCCTTATTTTATAATTGACTACGTATACAACGTGAAATTTTAATCACAGTTTTGCTAGAACAAACGTTGTTCAGACCATGGTCTACTACCATTCTATAACAATCAATTTAAAAAAAACGTCAATGGTATTTAAAAAAAAACACAAAAAGACTGATTTATTTATTAAAATTTCGGCTCGCATTGGCCAGACATCCTTGTAGTCCACGTGGACTCCTCATAACTCTTTTGAATGCCATATTGCTACCGCGATGAGTCCTTAGATGTTACGGTTAATGTTTGAACACGTTTGAGCAACATAAGACTTATTTGAGAACGCCTAGCTTAGTTTGTTTTAATAACATATTGGATGCTATAGAATGATAGTAGACCATGGTCTGAACAACGTTTGTTCTAGCAAAACTGTGATTCAAATTTCACGTTGTATATTCATGAATCCTACTCCTTAACTCAGTGTTAAATCCCCATATTGGGGTTCAAAGTTCCAGCTTACCAATATCTCCAAATTTGCGGCTAACCACCCAGGTTGCTCACATCGAGAACCATCACTGGCATCCGTACTTTATGTTACGGCAAACTAACTTCCGGTGTATCCGATTGACGACGAGCTCCGCGCCATGTACATAACCCGCGTGGCCGCGTCGAGCTGTCTACGGGTCTGGGTCGACCAACCGCCGATCGCCATCGCCATCCTCCTTTGTCCACACATTTCTCCGAAACTCGTAATCGGATCGAGATCATTTTTTTATTTTTTTTATTGGATTATGTATTCTCAACTTAGGGAACAGTACGAGGTTTATCAAAAGATTTCATGGGTATTAGTTTTTTGCGCGAAACCCTAAGTTTGTTTCTAAAACAAAAGTAGCCTATTTTACTCCTTATGTCATAAGCTATCTTCCAGTGGAAGTCCCGTCAAAATCGGTACAGCCTACCCCGACGGACGAAAAATTGAATTTCGTAGTATGGATCATCTATACTTTCACGATCCATTACATCAAAAACACTTTTTTTTTGTCTATCTGTCTGTCTGCTTGTTCCGGACAAACAGACAGACAGACAGATAGACAAAAAAAAAGCGTTTTTTTTTGTAATGGATCGTAACTATATACTTTCTTAATCATTTAGTAAAAAGCTGTTATTTTGACATTATAAACAGACACTTCAATTTTATTTATTTGTATGTATGTATAAATGTATTTTTGTTGTATGGATCATATACTTTCATATGCATTTAGTAAAAAGCTGTTATTTAGACACTACAATTTTATTTATTTGTATTATACAGATTGTGGATAAAAAATAAAATAAATTGAAAATCGCACAACACTCCCTGCTATATAATTTATAATATCTCTGGCGTATTCTGAAAGAGCACACGGATCATAAATGTACTCATGTTCATTTGTTTCCAACAGCGATTCTTCATTCTTCATGAATGACATCCAATTGGCATTTAATTTTCATCTATTTCCATAGCATCTGAAGAACCCTGAAAAAGTATATACTTTTGATTTTTTCTCCGATAGTGCAATACAAATAATATATTTTAGAACCTACTGTCTGATTTTCAGCTACAGTTTGAAGTTGACACAATGTTAAATGGACAGCTTGTAAAGATACCGAACTTGACTTTCAGCATGATTTGTTGTAGGAGAATTGTGATCAATTCGTATAATTTGCAATGGCTCGAAAAGAAAACGATATCTTCTCCAATTTATTAGCATGTAATTATCGTATCGATAAAAAGTATCTACATTACCTACATTACTAGCTTAACATAACCTCACAATTTAACGAATTTATTTTTTGAAAATAAATTCGCGATCACAACATAATTTGTAATAAAGATAGTTTGAAGGTATCATTATCAATCTAATATGTATGTTATCAGTGATCACATCCAAATATTTTGGGTGATTTTATACGAAAAATGTAAAAAAACACTTACCGATGAAAGCTTACAAATTCATTGTTTTTTTTCCGTGACGAATGTGATTTACACGTTATCACAAAACAAGCCATGTTAACAGACTATTGATAAGTCCTTTGCACCTTTCGTTTTTACAAAAATACTCAAAAATCTATTGGTTTTTAATAAAAAATGACCAGCACCTCAACCAGCACACGTACTGACATTCACGACGTAATATACGGCTAGATCAAATACTTGTACGGTTAACCGTTTACTAGGCAACTATTGTGCTTTTTAAATTGGTCGTGTAAAAAGAGATCAACTGTGACCGTTTTGACAATTTCGGTGCGTCCATTTATCTCAGAGTAATAACTAAAGCATAGAGGGAGGGTGAAATTTCTCAGTCTAGTCATACTCTTTATACTTATGACACATTCCGTGTGAAAAAAAAGGACAGGTATATAGTTATAAGGACCACCACTGTCCACTTTTTTGGTCTCGGTAGTGATGTGCAGAGAGGTGCAGAGGTATCGATATTAATTTATTTTTGACAGATAATTTATATAATGTATTGGATGTACAGTTCGCGTCAAATAACTTTGCCGCTCTGAAGTTGGGTTGCGCATGCGCGCTGGCATGCGCACTACTGTTTTTTAAGGCAGATTGACTACTGCGCAGTCATTTGTAGCCTACTTCTGAGCGGCAAAGTTATTTGACGCGAACTGTACATGTCGTATATTCCATGGATGATGTAACGTTGTAACGTGCCGTTTTGTAAGGTATATAGTGGAATGCATTAAATATTTGTTAGAGCTTTAATTCTAGGCTTCTTTTAAGCATTGGCAATTTGGTTTTATTAAACAAACGTTACTTTAATTAATAAAAGCAAATTGCCAATGCTCCTACTCAACGCAATGCGTGACCTTGGGTCGCAAAAGAACCCATTTGGGTTAGCGATTATCTGTTCCCTCTCCCCCGTCACCGTCCTGGCAAGCCCGGCCGTCAATCTGTGCGCGCCGGCTCGACACACCGTCACATGCTGGCTAGGGAGGTTTACGCTCCCGTCGTCGCTCATTCTCAGCTCCACTACACTTGCCCGTGACTAGTGAGACCTCCCCTACAGCCGCGGTTGTCTCAGTTTGCAACGGTTTCCTTATTTTATAATTGACTACGTATATATTCATGAATCCTACTCCTTAACTCAGTGTTAAATCCCCATATTGGGGTTCAAAGTTCCAGCTTACCAATATCTCCAAATTTGCGGCTAACCACCCAGGTTGCTCACATCGAGAACCATCACTGGCATCCGTACTTTATGTTACGGCAAACTAACTTCCGGTGTATCCGATTAACGACGAGCTCCGCGCCATGTACATAACCCGCGTGGCCGCGTCGAGCTGTCTACGGGTCTGGGTCGACCAACCGCCGATCGCCATCGCCATCCTCCTTTGTCCACACATTTCTCCGAAACTCGTAATCGGATCGAGATCATTTTTTTATTTTTTTTATTGGATTATGTATTCTCAACTTAGGGAACAGTACGAGGTTTATCAAAAGATTTCATGGGTATTAGTTTTTTGCGCGAAACCCTAAGTTTGTTTCTAAAACAAATGTACCTATTTTACTCCTTATGTCATAAGCTATCTTCCAGTGGAAGTCCCGTCAAAATCGGTACAGCCTACCCCGACGGACGAAAAATTGAATTTCGTAGTATGGATCATCTATACTTTCACGATCCATTACAACAAAAACACTTTTTTTTTGTCTATCTGTCTGTCTGTTTGTTCCGGACAAACAGACAGACAGACAGATAGACAAAAAAAAAGCGTTTTTTTTTGTAATGGATCATAACTATATACTTTCTTAAGCATTTAGTAAAAAGCTGTTATTTTGACATTATAAACAGACACTTCAATTTTATTTATTTGTATGTATGTATAAATGTATTTTTGTTGTATGGATCATATACTTTCATATGCATTTAGTAAAAAGCTGTTATTTAGACACTACAGTTTTATTTATTTGTATTATACAGATTGTGGATAAAAAATAAAATAAATTGAAAATCGCACAACACTCCCTGCTATATAATTTATAATATCTCTGGCGTATTCTGAAAGAGCACACGGATCATAAATGTACTCATGTTCATTTGTTTCCAACAGCGATTCTTCATTCTTCATGAATGACATCGAAATTGGCATTTAATTTTCATCTATTTCCATAGCATCTGAAGAACCCTGAAAAAGTATATACTTTTGATTTTTTCTCCGATAGTGCAATACAAATAATATATTTTAGAACCTACTGTCTGATTTTCAGCTACAGTTTGAAGTTGACACAATGTTAAATGGACAGCTTGTAAAGATACCGAACTTGACTTTCAGCATGATTTGTTGTAGGAGAATTGTGATCAATTCGTATAATTTGCAATGGCTCGAAAAGAAAACGATATCTTCTCCAATTTATTAGCATGTAATTATCGTATCGATAAAAAGTATCTACATTACCTACATTACTAGCTTAACATAACCTCACAATTTAACGAATTTATTTTTTGAAAATAAATTCGCGATCACAACATAATTTGTAATAAAGATAGTTTGAAGGTATCATTATCAATCTAATATGTATGTTATCAGTGATCACATCCAAATATTTTGGGTGATTTTATACGAAAAATGTAAAAAAACACTTACCGATGAAAGCTTACAAATTCATTGTTTTTTTTCCGTGACGAATGTGATTTACACGTTATCACAAAACAAGCCATGTTAACAGACTATTGATAAGTCCTTTGCACCTTTCGTTTTTACAAAAATACTCAAAAATCTATTGGTTTTTAATAAAAAATGACCAGCACCTCAACCAGCACACGTACTGACATTCACGACGTAATATACGGCTAGATCAAATACTTGTACGGTTAACCGTTTACTAGGCAACTATTGTGCTTTTTAAATTGGTCGTGTAAAAAGAGATCAACTGTGACCGTTTTGACAATTTCGGTGCGTCCATTTATCTAATCTATAGACTCCCTCTATGCTTTAGTTATTACTCTGAGCCATTTATCTAATCTATAGACTCCCTCTATGCTTTAGTTATTACTCTGAGTTGCAGCTCTATTTATATGTAATATACGGGCTGATATGGTCTGTGGTTGGTTTTGATTTATGGTAGGATAATATACCTGTCGAATAAATCGACCATAACGTCAAAATATGCAGAAACAATTCTAGAAAAAAGTAAAAATTGGACATTTTTGGCACGGCAAAATGGCGTCTGCGCATGCGTTCAGCGCGCTGCACTCCGCGTTCTATTTATTTGTTTTCTATTGTTTTTTAAGTGTAAATCGACGGGAAATGGTGTTATTTCAATAATTAAGTAGTGTCGTCATCGTATATAGATAAAATTTGCACAAAATAACATCGTAATTACCTATTACGGACCCATCAAAAAATGTAAACAAACTCGGTAGTGAAAAAAGGTGTTGATGTGAAATTTTGAGTTTTGTGTGTGTTTTGTGTATGTAATCGCTGGTAAGTCATTTATTTTATATTCTTGAATAACTAATAAATAATAAAAATGCATAATACAGAAAGAAAAAGAGTTCAATATTTTTTTGTCAACTAAATAATGTTACGTAATGATACGGTTAACGATTTATTGAACTTTTTTATTTATATGTGTTTTTATTTATTATTATTGTCCGTAAATAATGGTTTTGACCGATAGTATATGTATTCATAATGTATCCTGCGAAGTTTCATGTGAATCGAACCAGTAGTTTTATTATAAATAATCAAAACAACGAACAAAGGAATTTCTTATAAGAATGTTTATTTATCAATACTAGCGTTCGCTTACAAAGATTCTAAGTATTATAAAAAATCCTTTGTCTAATCAGGAACCCAAAACCATTAACGATAAGACTATTTACTTAACAAAAAGCTCTCTGTTTTTGTTTATATTAGCGAGCTCTTATCTCTGACGCGCCGCGATCGTGTCGCGCGGCTTGACGGGTGTCGCAAAATGTCGCAAAATCGCGTCGCCCGGCCTGAGAGGTAGACCGCGGTTTTTAAGCTCGCCAACTTACTTGGCTCGCCGTCGCGTCGGTGACACACGTGAAGATTTCTCACACTGTATCGCGATGTTTTCGACAAAAATTACACAAATGACGAAACAAAATGCTGGCTCGCGACTCGCGGCGACGACAGACGTACGAAACTAGGAACCAAGGCGGGCTACGAGCAAAATTTCTAACCTGTTGGATCGCCGGCGAGCTTACTCGGCGGTTTTAAAGTGCGCGTACTTACGGCCTGGCCACGACCTTGCCGCTAGCAGCGGCAGCGGTGAGCGGGGCGGCGAGCGGTAAAAACAAATGTATAGAAATGTATGAAGCATGCCACGGCGCGCCGCTCACAACGGCAGCGGGAGCGGTATTTGCCAAGCGTTTCGCGGCAGCGGCGAGCGGCGCGGTCGCGCCTGCGCGGCTTGAACAAATGTATGGGCGAGTGAATGAGATGCCACTACTCAGAGCGGTACGGACGACGGCAGTGCAGGGGTGGACTGAGCGGCGCGGCTGGACTAATAAAATAGTTTGGAAAATCTACAATGAACAATTTCTCACTTTTCATGAAGTATGTTTTGACTGCTTTTTTACCCATCAACATTTCTGTCCTCTCAATCCATAACTACGTAATGTTATTCCAAACCTAAACCGCGACCGGGTTAGGTTTTCCGGGTCAGGTTCGGAATAATCCAAGAGTGTTATAATGTTGCACCTCCAATAGCCATTTAGATAGCCGCCATCGTTAGATAGCGGAACTGATGATGGTTCCACCATTTTGAAAAAAAATACAAACTGACCCTGGCATGTGGGGTATCATTGTCTAGAGCGCATCGAGTAGAGAACAAATATAATTTTTATATGTTTTTATCTTCAAAAATAATGAATAAGGGGGCCGTAGAAGTTGTCAGTTTTAGACCATTTCTGTACGAGCTCTATCTCAACAACTAAAGTTACATGATCTGTGATCAACACCGTCTAGGGATAAGCTGGGAACAAATTATCGGACGCGTGCACTCCTTCCCGCATATTCAAAATATCCTGTTTCAAATAAGAACTGCTTTCGAGGCAAAGAAGAGCCACTTTGGATAACGCCATGTTAATAAAAAAAAAATCAAAAGTCTAAGTACGTCCACCGCGGTTGCTGCCGCTAACGCTACTGTCAAGTACGTGGCATGGGCAACGCCCCGCTTGCCGCTCGCCGCCCCGCTTGCCGCCCCGCTCAAAGTCGTGGCCAGGCTCTTACGTAGTATTATATTATCTGTGAGTAAGGTCGCCGAGCCATAAGAGCCTGGCCACGACTTTGAGCGGGGCGGCAAGCGGGGCGGCGAGCGGCAAGCGGGGCGTTGCCCATGCCACGTACTTGACAGTAGCGTTAGCGGCAGCAACCGCGGTGGACGTACTTAGACTTTTGATTTTTTTTATTAACATGGCGTTATCCAGTGGCTCTTCTTTGCCTCGAAAGCAGTTCTTATTTGAAACAGGATATTTTGAATATGCAGGAAGGAGTGCACGCGTCTGATAATTTGTTCCCAGCTTATCCCTAGACGGTGTTGATCACAGATCATGTAACTTTAGTTGTTGAGATAGAGCTCGTACAGAAATGGTCTAAAACTGACAACTTCTACGGCCCCCTAATTCATTATTTTTGAAGATAAAAACATATAAAAATTATATTTGTTCTCTACTCGATGCGCTATAAACAATGATACCCCACATGCCAGGGTCAGTTTGTACTTTTTTTCAAAATGGTGGAACCATCATCAATTCCGCTATCTAACGATGGCGGCTTTAAACATGGCTATTGGAGGTGGAACATTATAACACTCTTGGATTATTCCGAACCTGACCCGGAAAACCTAACCCGGTCGCGGTTTAGGTTCGGAATTTAACATTACGTAGTTATGGATTGAGAGGACAGAAATTTTGATGGGTAAAAAAGCAGTCAAAACATACTTCATGAAAAGTGAGAAAATGTTCATTGTAGATTTTCCAAACTATTTTATTCGTCCAGCCGCGCCGCTCAGTCCACCCCTGCACTGCCGTCGTCCGTACCGCTCTGAGTGGTGGCATCTCATTCACTCGCCCATACATTTGTTCAAGCCGCGCAGGCGCGACCGCGCCGCTCGCCGCTGCCGCGAAACGCTTGGCAAATACCGCTCCCGCTGCCGCTGTGAGCGGCGCGCCGTGGCATGCTTCATACATTTCTATACATTTGTTTTTACCGCTCGCCGCCCCGCTCACCGCTGCCGCTGCTAGCGGCAAGGTCGTGGCCAGGCCGTAAGACCGCGTACTTGCTCGCCACCCCTTTTACACGGAGCTTTGCGTGCCCATATAACGATTTACGAAGTGCGTTAGAATCAATTTGAAAGTAGTTTTTATGAACGTACACGAACATTTTGTTGTTGTTCATCTACAGAGGGGAAGTGTTCGTAAGAGCCTGGCCACAGCTTTGGGCGGCACGACAAGCGGCGCGGCGAGCGGCACGGTGTGGGAACTAAAAAGTTGCCGCTGCAAGCGGCGCGTCGTCGTAGCATACTTCTTAAATTTCTGTGCATTTGTTTTTACCACTTGCGCTCGCCGCGCCGCTCACCGCTACCGCTGATAGCGGCAGGACTGTGGCCAGGCCGTTAGGGTCGCGCCACACCTGCCGAACGTTCGGCGCGGAAGGTTTGGTTGAATACGCTCCTAATGTTTTTCAAGTTACCTATGACACATCAGCCGAACGTTACGTCGGTTCCTGAGCAAGCGTCACATGACGCGACGGAACGTTCCGCGCCGAACGTTCCGCAGGTGTGCCGCTACACTTATGCTTCTCCAGTCATAATTATATACTCAAAGTTTGAGGACCATGTAGATTAGTATCTGAAATGGTCTTTTGAGGAAAGAACAATACAGATTTGAGTGGACCTGTCCAGTCCGTGCACGCATTTGTCAGTAATCAATAATATCAGGTTGTATTTGATCTCAATATGATTCGCGGCCGTATCAATTGTTTATTTATGGAATTAAAATCATAAAAATCATTATAACTCTTTAAGTTCATGTACTTGTAAGTTCACTATTTCATGAAATCATGACATTTGAGGATTATGCTAACCTAAGGAGTTAAAAAATACAATAGACGATGTATATTTAGTAAATTAACTAAAGCTTAGTAAAGCGCTTAGTTTAAGCGGATTAAGTTACTAAATATATACATCGTCTATGATCATGGATTTCCGCAAGGACTTTGCGGAAACTAACCTAAGGAGTTGTATTGCTGATTCTTATGAATAAAGTTCTGTAAAGCTATATCCTGTTACTGTCGCGAATTATATTTTAATCAACATAAAACCTGACACTGACCGGATGACCTGCAAAGAAAATTTCAAATTCGCTCCTTCAAAAATCCTCATTTGAACCATCGACCAACTACACCAACTAGATATCAGGTTCAGTAGAAACCATAGATAATTAGTTGGTTTGCCATATACTAATTCCATGGTGGTTAGCTCCTCCTTGTTTGTTGTGCATTTGTGTATGTTTGACAATTTGACATCGACTTGACAGTATAATAGAACCTATAGCAGTATTGAATTAAGTGAAAATTAATCTAATTTGTTATGTAATGTGGTTTATAGGTACTTATAAAGCTTAATATCAGTAAAAATCATGGCACAACGCTTTCCTGCCGGCGGGCCGAGCCCCGCGCCTCCTCCTGGCGCCATGCAGCCCCAGCAGCGCTACCCGGGACCCGCGCAGCCTCAGGGCTCCCCAATGCCGCCCAGGCCTTACCCGGGACCCAACTTTCCTGTAAGATCTGTAACGTTAAATCTTACTTCGTACGTACCGTATGTACGTGCCGGATTATGTCTACCAAAGACTTTATACGTACTTAATACATAATTAAATTATACATTCTCATCTGTGTTTGGTGCCATGGCGACGCATTGTAACATTCCAACGAATACGCTGTTTCCGGAATCAGTACCAATTCAAACTTCATTTTGCTAATTGCTCTTGAATGCCAACAAAAAAACGATTTTATCAAAGGTATTCAAATTTGAATTAAGCAATTGATCAAATAATTTTGCTTAATTAGAGGTATAATTGCTGCATAACTAGAACGAAGGTATTGCACCACCTGTAAAATATAGCTTAAGTAATTTTAATTGATCGGCAATTGAACTCGAGAAATCAATCTCTAGTTGCCAGGCATTTTATGTTTCCATTTCAGATTAGTGAACAATGATTTTTTTATACACAAGGGATCCATATCTTACTTGCAATACACAAACAGAATGAAAAACATTGAAATACTCTAAGTAAGCTTTTGTTCACTTCACTTCTTCCCAGCTAAAACACTTAAAATATTGTATTTGTATTTATTTATTTGCCTAAAACATGGTATACAAAGGTGTTACACGAGTTAAGGATGAGATCATACATGTTTTGCTTAAGAATAAAGCATGCAAACTGATTAACACAACTTATGTTCAATGTATTCCTTATTGCTATAAAAATTATTATCATTTAGCCATTTAAAGAAATGAATTTTAAACAGTCTGCTATTTAGTAATTTAAGTTTACATGGTAATTTATTATATATATACGTACAGCCATAGCTAAACAGCTCTTACTATATTTTGTTAATCGAGGGATTCCATCTAAAACAAGTCTAAATTTGTCACGATTGCAGAGTGGGGACTCTCTTATGTACCTAATTTTGAAGTGCAATAGAAATAGAAATAATTTATTAAGCAAAAAGAAGAAATACAATACATGTTACGTTACTTTAATATTACATTATATGCTCGATTTTTATGAATAATGACCCCGACAATAAGTCCTGATTAAATGCCTTGATTTTAAGAAATGACTTCTTTAAATCAAGTAATTTGTTCAAATTAGGCAAGAGAGAAAACTACTATTCAAATGTAAATATCTTTATATACTATAAAACAAAGGCCCCCGCCGCGTCTGTGTCTGTCTGAACGCGATAAACTCAAAAACTACCGAACGGATTTCAAACGGTTTTCACCAATAGTGATCATTAAGGATTTGTGTAAATTAGCTGAAATATGACGATAATATTGTTGAAGATGTCGGAAAAAATCATGCCGACTGTGGGAGCTTTACGGGCATGTGCCGTGTAAACTGTAAAATATACATAAAAATTATGTTTTGCAGAATGGTTCATCTTAAAAAGTTCAACAAAAAAGGCTGCGATGGCATACATCTATCTTCTAAGGATGACCCACAGTAACCATCGTTATCTTTCAGAATTTGATAAAAATTTCATTGTTATTTTCGAAGCTATTATAACTGGTATTATCTTTATCCAATAAAATATGTTATTGAAATTGGGCATTTCATTTGAGTACTTAGCGTCCAGAAGATCTTTGTTTATGAATGCCTGAGAAAATACCACCAATATGTCATCCCGAGTTTGCCTTTCTCATCCAAAAGTATTGACAGGTGCCTAGTTGAAGGTACCAAGAGCGTCTTCGCTAGCAAACACTACCACTATGTTGCCCCACATCTTCACAACAAAATCGGCCAAGAAAAGGGTATCAAACTACTTAAAAATCTAAACAACTACCAATTTAAAAAAAACTATTATTCACTGGCTTGATGAAACAGAAAATCTATTCGGCAGCATTACATGATACCCACTAAACCCAAATAACATTTACCATACAACCCACACACACACCTCATAAAAATACACACACACACACACACTCACCCTCACTCTAACTTTCTACAGAACACAATGCTAATCTAAAAATGTTAAAATTATTAGTTTGTTCTTGTATCTATTAGGTTTATTCAGTTTTGTCTATTAGGTTTTCCCTGTAAATTGAGAGGTCTGGCTCTTGTGATACAGGAACTCCTAGTACAAGAGCCAGGGCTACACAGATTTTTGTGTCTTTGAAGTGAAAATAAATATTACTATTAATTTAGAAAAATAATTAGTTATAAATATTTAATATTTTTATTAATTTAAATATGCCTAGGCTGACTATATCATTTAAGAGGGTGCATCCTGCTTAAGCTCATATCATTTAAGAGGGTGCATCCTAAAAGTTGGCAACATCGTAAATAGCTGTCAAATATTTACCTGTTTCGATTAATTTGGAAATAATACTGTATGGAAATAAGAAATGTGGCTAACTAACTAACTAGAATATTAATAATGAATTGCAATTATAACATTGAATTTGATGTTGTACCCGTTTTAGGTGTAAAAAAGGCATTTGGAAAGTTTCCAAATACTTTTTTTACATCTAAAACTAACTATTCGGTGTTACGATATTAATTATTGGATTTCATAATCAATATTCTAGTTCGCTAGTTAGCCACATTTTTTATTTCCATACAGAAATAATATCAAATTAATCAAAACAGCGAAATATTTGACATCTATTTGCGACGTTGCCAACTTTCAGAATAAACCCTCTTAAATGAATATTTTAAAAGATATCACAGATTCAAAATTATGCGTAACAAAATAATTATCGTTGACCGCAACACGGGCGCAGCGTTAGGACTCAATGAACTTTTCTTAGGCTATTAGGTATGTGATCCCGGTAGTATGTTCCCGATATTTTGCGAAATCCACGCGAGCGAAGCCGTGGGTAAAAGCTAGTATCTATATAAGGAGAAACTGACTCACTGACTGACATATCAACGCAGAGCCGAAACTACTGAAACTAGGAACGTGAAATTTTGCACACAGCTTCCTTTTATGATGTAGGGGAGCACTAAGAAGGGGTTTTTGGAAATTCGACATTTGAGTGGGTGAAAAGGGGGGATTTTGTTTGTATGAACAATCTTATTCCTTGAGTTAATAAACTTGAATCTTGGTACAACCTAACAAAAAGTACTAGGCTTTCATGAATTCACGTTATAGTATTTCAATCATTATTTTATGGATAGTTTATAACTTTAATTAGCACCTAAGGTACTTTTTATTCCAGTAGTACGTTTTCGTGGGATAATTTCCGAGTTCCACGTGAGCGAAGCCATGGGAAAAAGCTAGTATAATATAAGGTGTTAAATATAATATAAGGTGTTAAAAAATTAACTTTAGGAACTTTAAGAGGTGCTTTAGTTTAGACCATGAAACTGAATAGCTTTTACCATGGCACCAATATTGAAATCACGAAAAAAAAACAGCTGTCCCATACATTTAGAGCAGTGGGTATTAAACTTTAGGTACTACGGAACAGCTGATTTATTTTTCGCAATTTCAATGTTGGTCCCATAGTAAAAGTTATTCAGATTGATGGTCTAAAGCACCTTTGAAAGATTTTTTAACACCTTATATAATGCAGAACCTTAGTTATGGATTTGGAAACAATAAATACTTTTTGAATTAGAAAAATAAAATAAGCTTTATTACTGCCGAAGATTCAAGAAATTAAATAGCATGATATTAATACATTATAATTTCGTTTATTTATTTATATACATATTCATTTACATTTTTAAATATTTCTTAAAAAAAAAGATATAAAAAACATTTAAAAATATAAAAAATAGTGTTCCGCCGGTGTCGGGAGCAGGGTCCAAGCTACCGGTGGTTAGGGCTGCAGAGACAGGAACCTCCTCACAATGCGAGCCGTGTCGAGGAGTAGTGGCTTCTGAATCAGGCCCTTTATCCAACCGCCTAACGAGAGCCTCGAGAGATGTTGGTCGAGGCTTTCGGCCATCAGGCCGTTGGCCGTTACGACAATCGGCACAATGATAGCCGAGCTCACATTCCACATGTCGACAACCTCGTGTGCTAAGTCGAGATATTTTATTTGTTTCTCTTTCTCAGCTTTCACGAGGTTCCCGTCATGGGGAATGGTAACATCGACTATCATTGCGCGGCGCACTAATCGGTCTATCACCACTATATCAGGCTTATTGGCAACAATAGTCCTGTCAGTAATGATAGACCGATCCCAGAATAATGTGACATGGTCATTTTCGAGAACTGGGTCGGGCACATACCTGTAGTACGGTACCTCAGAATCCACAAGTTTATATTTCAAAGCAAGTTGCTGGTGAATAATCCTAGCCACTTGGTTATGCCTGTGCAAGTACTCGCCGTTAGCCAGACGCGAACAACCAGAGATAATATGTCTGATGGACTCACCCGGACGGTGGCATGCCCGACACACGTCAACCGTACCGTCCTTCATTATATGTCTCCGGTAGTTATTCGTCAAGATAACTTCGTCCATAATTGCACAGACGAAACCTTCAGTTTCCCCGAAAAGGTCACCGAAACGTAGCCAGGATACGGACGCTAAGAAATCTACACCGGGCTCATGGAGAGCCCGATAGAAGCGCCCGTGAAGCTCCTTGCTTTGCCATACCTTCTTGCGGTCATCTGTAGTAAGTACCACAGGTTTGCGCCAGTTCTCTTTAGCCATGGAGAGCGGGGTGAGTCCCTTGTCCACTGCGACCACATCACGGTGCATACCCACTTCGGCTTTTAGGAAATATTCCCTGAGGCTGCACACCTCGCGGTTGTGGAGGGTCTTCGCATTTAAAAACCCTCGACCCCCGCACTTCCGCGGGATGTACAGTCTCATCACCGAAGAACGTGGGTGATGCATCCGGTTTGCGGTCAGGAGTGTACGGACCCTCCTGTCCAGGGCGTCGAGTTCGGTCTGAGTCCATTTGAGTATGCCGAAAGAGTACATCAAGACCGGCATGACCCAACCGTTGAAGGCGCGCACCTTGTTTCCGCCTGAAAGAAGACTAGTTAATACCTTCTTCAGGCGACCAAAGAAGCGCTCCCTCAACGATTGCTTCATGTCAGCAACGTTGATGCCTAACGCTTCCGACATGCCCAAATACTTATAGCTTTCGGATGAGGAGACGGATCTAAGGTGTATGGAGTCCGAGAGTTGAGTTCCCTCGGATTCCATAATCTCCCCTCGCTTTACATGCATGACTGCACATTTGTCCACACCAAATTCCATTCTGATGGCGCTACTGAATGTTTCAGTTACCTTCAGTAGCTCCATCAGCCGCAATTTGTTGGGGGCAAAGAGTTTCAAGTCATCCATGTAGAGGAGGTGAGATATGACCTGACCATCCTCAGCCGAAAGCCTAGACCTGAATCCTCCAGCAGTGTGCTTAGAGGATTCAGAGCTAAGCAGAACCAAAGTGGACTCAAACTGTCGCCCTGGAATATTCCCCGTTTAATCCATACAGGCTCATCGTTCCCCTGGATCTGTCGACATCCTGGATAGCGAAGGACGGTCCTCCATTGCCCCATAAATGACATCAGGAAGGCGCGCAGAGTTGCATCTATCTTGTACAACTCCAGCACCCTCATGAGCCATGTATGTGGCACTGAGTCATAGGCCTTCTTATAGTCTATCCAACATGTCGACAGATCCTTGCGGGATCGACGAACCTGTTGGCTTATGGCCATGTCGATGAGGAGTAGCTCCTTAGTACCGCGGCACCCATTCCTACATCCATTTTGAGAGGCAGACATAATCGAGTTTTTGTCAATATGTGTGTTAATTTTCGCTCTCAAAATGGATGTAAGAAGTTTATAAACCGTCGACAAACATGTGATTGGTCTATAATTCTTGGGTTCCGCGGGACTACCTGACTTATGGAGCAGGTGGGTAACGCCTGTTGTAAGAAACTGTGGTAGCGACCCGGACTCTAAGGATGACTGGAATTGAGATGCCAGGCGAGTGTGTGAACTATGTAGCCATTTTAACCAAAAGTTGTGCAGTCCGTCCGGTCCCGGTGATTTCCAATTCGGTAACGGACGGACCGCTCTGGCTACATCTAATGGCGTTATTTCGACTTTTTCCATTTCTGGTATAGTTTCACACACTCGCTCGACATCCTGCATCCAGCCAGCCTCAGCGTGACAGACGGGTACCGACCAAATGCTGCGCCAGAATGCACTCGTGGCGGCATCATCCGGGCGGCACACGTCCGTCACATTTTGTTCAGGTCGCTCCCAAGCTCTGTATACCCACCTCTCATCGCTCTGGAACATACGATTCTGCGTGAATCGATCAACTCGCCGCTTATACCGCCGAATACGGCTCGCCCACGCACAAACTTTCTGCTTCAGGAAGTCGATGCGCTCTGTGACGCGGGACATGTATTCTCGAGGGTCGATTCCACATTATAATTATTATTAATGTGGCAATACCTTTAAACTGCCTGCATCAGGTGGGTAATGTTTTTGGGTGTATGTATGTGTCTTGATGGATTCGAATAAAAAGAGAGGTCTAAGGTTCTAAGACAATTTGATGAAAATATAATATATAAGAAATGCTACTTACAAATTGAGTAAGTAATCTGATTTCATTGTCTCTTGTGCGCTGAGTGTGGGCCAGCTCCAGTATCATTCTGAATATGATAGCTGTATGTATGGTTGGACTGTCCTTATGTGCGTGCGACACTGCTGTGACAGATAAGTTACATAATTATAATATAGTGTCGCAAGTAAGCGAAAACTGTAATGAATGAATATGAGCTAATTATGATTATTACACACACACATAACATCACGCATTTTAATTTTATTTTATTATTCAAATACTTAAAACTTCTAATTTTAAATCATTTTTAAGATGTTTTTCATTTGAAAATTGAGGTTAATTTTATAACCTCAACGACCTGGACCTGGGAAATGTTATAAAATTTGACATTTCTCAATACCAGTAAATTAAACACTAACCTACCCAGGAGGGTAGTTTGGTGTTAAGGGTCAGGGTGTGGAGGGTCAGGAGACCCTCCATAAACGCTCTTGTGGCACTACTGTCATGTGGTCTTCAGGCTCTCGCCGAGAAACCTGAAAGCACCTGATAAATGTGAATGTGAATAGTTTCTCGCATTCTCCTAGTCATTGACCTTGCCTCTCTGTGTTTGGCTGTAAATAATTCAGTCAACCAATCACAGAAATCGACATGCGTTTGTTTTAAATAATTGTTTTCATGACACGTTTTTGATTTTTGTATGTATACAGGCACGAAGCGGGTTCACGCCGCCGCCGGTGGGCGTAGGCGGCCCGGGCGTCCCTGGTGGCCCCGGGGGCCCGGGCGGCGGGCGCGCGGCCGGCGGCGCGGCGTACGGCGGGGGGCCCGCCCCCGCGCCGGCCGCGCCCGGCATGCGGCCCGCGCCGCCGTCCGCGCCCGCGCCGCCCGCCAAGCGCCCGCCCGACGCGCGCGCCGCCATCCCTCCGCAGCACAAGCCCGGCCTCTACAACCCGTGAGTACTGCCCCGAGCGAGCGCGACGCGCGCGATCGTGTCTGACCGTGTGTCTGTGCAGGGACGCGTACGGTGGCGCGGGCGGGCCGGCCTCCAAGCGCAAGAAGCGGCTGGCGGACAAGATCTTGCCGCAGAAGGTGCGCGACCTGGTGCCGGAGTCGCAGGCCTACATGGACCTGCTGGCCTTCGAGCGCAAGCTCGACGCCACCATCATGCGCAAGCGCCTCGACATTCAGGAGGCTCTCAAGCGGCCCATGAAGCAGAAGCGGAAGCTCAGGATATTCATCTCTAATACATTCTACCCAGGTACGTGAATCCATGAACATCATTTACTGAAAATACCAACTGCATGGTAATTCAAACAAAAAATAACCACGCTGAGTATGGTCTGTTCCAAAAGTATCTGAAGTGTAAAACAAACCTGCACCACAATCGTGTTACACACTTCTAATCAAGTTTTGAAATTCCTAAGTTATTTCAACAGCCGTGCAGTCTCTGATTTAAATTAAGTGTTTCGCTGAGGGGCTTGTGGCACGTGCTTGTGGCTAAGTAATAACTGCCGCACGAGTCGATCGATCAGGTTACGCTACGGTTGCCGCGGTTGGTTCGTGAATGGGTGAATGGGGAACCTTTACATACCAAGACCCCTCTGTTCCTCGTTGGTCCTGCCTGTCTTTCGTAGATCTGTGACAGTCGTTACGGGTCCCTTGAATCCCGAAAGTCTGATAACCAGTCTTACCTAGGGGTATCGTATTACCCAGTAGCTAAAAAAAAAATACTGGTATTCAGCGGCATCCGGTTAGACTGGAAGCCGACCCTAACATAGTTGGGAAAAGGCTAGGCAGATGATGATGATTTCGCGGTTTTTTCCTACCTGTTTCATTATTTATTATTTGCCATGTAGTTTTTTTTTGTTTGCCGTACCTAAAGGCAGTCTCGCGTGTCGGCGATCATTGCTAGGATGGCATTGGGTCTGGCGGTGTGCGTCCCTGGTGCACCAGGGACGCACACCGCCAGACCTAGACGCTTGCGTATAAAACCGTGGAAACGCGATACAGTAACGTGGCAGCCCTAACACCGCGCGGAACGCGTTGTTGTACAAAACCTACCAGAAGAACAACGCGAAAACCTGCGGGCTATCATGTTGGCTCGCACCGACATTAATTATACCGTACCACTTCTTCCTACAATTTTGTTTGAATAACATAATTAAATGATAATGGAAAAATCATCGTCGAGAATCATTCACTTAAAATTAAAATAACTTAAAATTTTTCATTGTAATCTGCCCCACTAGTTAGGTTCGTTGGGGCAGCATTCCATTAGTCTAAAATCTTGATGGATTCTGCCCCACTAGAGTTGGCACCTTAGAATTTGTGTAAGTAGGTATGCTCGTATTTTAAATCTATTTAGAAAAGAAACACAAAAAGAAACTTACTGAAGACTTAGCACATACCTAAGTACAAAAATCATTATTTGGTCATTTTTATTTACTGTATTTCTGGCAAAATACAGCATTCCATATTTCACATTCATTCATGTACTTTCTCTTCATGCCAAATGATGATTAATTTATCATCTATGTAGTACTTACTAGCTTTTACCGGCGGCTTCGACCATAATTTTTATTTATCTCTCACGGTTTACGCGACGCACGCCAGTAAAGCTCCCAGTCGGCATGATTTTTTCCGATATCTACATCTATAATCGTCATATTTCAGCCAATTTACACAAAACCTAAATGAATTATACACCAAAACCTTCCTCATAAATTACTCCGTCTATTGTTTAAAACAGTTTTAAAATCCGTTCGGTAGTTATTGAGTTTATCGCGTTCAGACAGACAGACAGACGCGGCGGGGACTTGGTTTTATAATAATATACTAGCTTTTACCCGCGGCTTCGCCCGCGTGGATGTCGCAAAATATCCCACGGGAACGTACCACCGAGATTACATACCTAAAAGCCGAGGAGGTCATAGGCTCTACCGCTGCACCCGCGTTCGCGTCAACGATAAAATTATTTTGTTACGCGTAATTTTGAATCTGCGATATCTTTTAATCATTTAAATGATATATGATGTCAAGGCATATTTAAATCTAAATTAAATGTGTGTTGTTTTTTTAACAATAACCGCGCGATTTTTTCACTAAAAATAAGTTCAAGTACATATTTAATATGACGAGTAGGATATACGTATTGTGCTATTTTTGGTTGCATGAATTTGGCAATGATATACGCATCCAGAGATAACTTTTTTAGATTACCTGGAAACTCTGAAAGGTAAGACTATAAAATAATTTTACTTACTAGCAGGTAGGTACATAATGAGTGTCTTTCATAAGTATTTTCTTTTATCTCCCGAAAAAAAAGATGTCTGGATTAATAAATAAAGTGAATAGAGTAAAGGAAAGTGAGGCTCCACTGTACTTTAGGGACCGCGCGTGCGGAGCCGAGGTCATATTTTTATTGCGTGTAGCTGCCTTCGTATAGAAGCAGTGCTTCCCCCGTGTTAAACACTCTACTTTTCATTCGAATATATGGAAAGTATAAAATAGTAAAACTTCTAATATAAAATACTTATTGATAGAAAATAACATGAGTACTTAGTACCTATTTAAATTTAACTGAGAAGTTAGAACAATTTGTGATTTTTTTTAAAGGATATTGCCTAGGTTTGGACCAAGTGCTGCCTAGGAATGTGAGTTGGTCTAGTGGTACTGTAGCATACACATGAACTATAAAAAATAAAAAAATAAAAAAATTGGTCCCAGGATAAATAAATAAATCCAGTTTTTGTGATAATGACTAATCTTGCATTAAACAACATTTGTGATATATTTTTTCTCAAAAATGTATTTATAAATACCCCCCTATACTCCCTTATGGACCTAGCAACCGCCGCCCCCCCCCCCTCCCGTGCCTTTAGCGAGCGTTCGCCTAATTTTAATTTAGAATAGTTTATGCCCCTGGATGGAGACTTTTAGTTTAGTACCTAAAGGCAGCCACAGGAAAGTTCAGTTAACCAGCCAGGACCGTGTCTTACGTCACTTGTGATCCATAGCCTTCTTCATTGCTGTTTGGGTGACTTTTAGTCTTCTGATAAGGCCCATTGTGAGCCACCACGTTTCAGTGCCATAAGTCATCACTGGCAACACGCACTGGTCAAAGACTTTCGTCTTGAGACACTGTGGTATGTAGGACGAGAAGATATTGCGTAGCTTCCCGAACGCTGCCTAGCCGAGTCGGATTTGACGATTGACCTCTTTCTCGAAGTTGGACCTACCTAGCTGGACAGTTTGTCCTAGGTAAACATACTCGTCTACAACTTCGAGCGTAGCGTTTCCGATCTTTATGAAAGTGGGTGTTACATGGGCATTTGACATGACCTTTGTCTTTTCCATGTTCATTTTAAGACCTACTTTTTTGGAGGCTCTACTGAGGTCATCAAGCATTATACTGAGGTCCTCCATGGCCTCAGCCATGATAACTATGTCGTCGGCAAACCGAAGGTTAGTGATATACTCGCCATTGATGTTGATGCCTAGCCCTTTCCAGTCCAGAACCTTGAAGACATCCTCCAGTGCAGCGGTGAATAATTTCGGAGAGATAACGGCTCCTTGTCTCACACCTCGCTGCAGAAGGATAGGTTTCGAGGTCTGGTCGTAGAGTCGGACTGACATACTCACACACCTTTTTAAAGAAGAGTACTACCACACCTCTGTTCCATGCGTGTGGCGTTTTACCCCGAGTTTGACGGAATCAAACAGCTTCTCGAGGGCCTTAAGAACGGGTTTCCCACCGGCCTTTAGGAGTTCCGCCGTAATTCCGTCATCACCCGGCGCCTTGTGTTTTTAAGCTGCTATAGAGCCATCCTAATCTCGTACAAGCTGACGTCCGGGATATCTTCGGTATAGTGTCGGGTTAATCTAGCTCTGGGTCGTTTGCCACATTCGTAACGTGGTTACTGGTTGACGTGTATAACTGTCCATAGAACCTCTCAATAGTTCAAGTTTGGCGGATACGATCCTGCCATCATCGGTCTTCAGTTTTGCAAGCTGGCTTTGCCCAATATCGCATCCTTAATGCGGTCTGCACTAAAGCGGTGAAGGTCGCTTTTCAAGGACTTAGAGATCCGTCTATTGAGCTGCCGGTACTTGACCGCATCGTCTAAAGATTGGAGGATCATCTCGCGCCTCTCCCTCATGAGCTGAATAGTAGGATCAGAGAGCTTCTTGTTTCTATTTGTACGACGGGTCTTAAAGATCTTGGACCCGACCGTATGGACAGTTTCCACGAACCCATCGTTAAAATCGTCCACGGAGCTCCCTAGGCACTCGAAACGATTCTGAAGTTCGAGCTGAAAGCTCTCGGGGTTTTGGACTTGGATTGGTGCTGGACGGAGCGTAGACTTCATCAGTCGAGATCTTTCCAGCTTGATAATTAAGTTCAATGTGCCTCTTACCATGCAGTGATCGCTTCCGGTTTTCACCACGTTGATCACAGAGACATCATTGAATACTTGCTTCTTCGTTGACATAATGAAGTCAATCTCATTTTTTGTTGCACCATCAGGGCTCTGCCAGGTCCACTTTCTGTGCTCACGTTTTTTGAAGGAGTTCATCATAAAGAGGCCTTCCTTCTCCATAAAACTGGCCAGTAGGTTACCCCGGTGGTTCCGACGTGCAACTCCAACTACAACATCAAAATACAATTACTGCAATTATAATTGAATGCACAATAACTGTTTAATAGTTGATTTTGTACATTTGTTGCTACTAAGTTAATTTTTTCCAATAAAAATATTCAAAAGAAGAGACTGTTTTTCTTTGGACTCCTGGGATAGATTTTTATGCGCTTTGAAATACAGGTTAGTGATGGTCTGAGGAACAAAATGCACTATGTGAATATTCTAGGCAGCACTTGGTCCAACTTCCATACAAAATTAGGCAATGTCTTTTGGAACGCGCCGCGTCATCACCGCCGCGCAGTGTTTCCACTTACGTTTTTGGGTTTTCCCCAGTTTCATAATGAATTATCCCTAAAATTCCCTAAAAAATATAAACATTCCTTGGTTAAGGGAATTTTTCATTTTTATAGCATTAAATACCTACAAAACATTCATTATTAATCGAGAGAGACGAAACAAACCAACTCTAGGTATAATGCGACTTATTTCCGATGTCATCTTTAACCACGGAAATAGTAAAATTAACAATAACATGGTAAACTAAAATTCATAATCATCATCAGCCTATTAATGTTTCCACTGCTGGGACACAGGCCTCCTCTCTGGAGGAGAGGAGGAGAGGAGGTCTGTCCTCCTCTCTGTGAGAGGGAGTGGGCTGTAATCTACCACGCGGGCCCAGTGCGGGTTGGTAGATGTCACATGTCTTCGAATTTTTGGTTCTAAGACATGCCGGTTTCCTCACGATGTTTTCCTTCACCGTTTTGAGAGCAGTGGTGATGAAATTATTTACACAAAGTAAAGGGCCTGCTTGGGTTCGAACCCACGACTTACAACTCATAAGTCTGGGCAATACCACTGGGCCACCACTGATCCCTACCTGAACTAAAATTAGACGAATTATATTCATTACGAGTTTCAGGGAATCCCCTTTAATCAATCGGTGCTGCCATAGAGTAAAGTAGTACATTGGGTGCTGCCTACGGTGTATTCCCACACCGTAGGCAGCACCCAATGTACTACTTTACTCTATTGTTGTTATTATACCCACGACTTACAACTCATAAGTCTGGGCAATACCACTGGGCCACCACTGATCCCTACCTGAACTAAAATTAGACGAATTATATTCATTACTTATTAATAGATTCGATAGGTACAATGTATACGTACTTTCCCACAATTACTACAACAAAATAGTGAGTGATTGAAAAATGGGGAAAAAAATGGTTGTTATTAACCGGTCAGGTACCTAGTCAAAGTATAAATTTTTATAACAGAATAAAATAAAAACTACATTATTATTATTATTACGAGTTTCAGGGAATCCCCTTTAATAAATCGGTGCTGCCATAGAGTAAAGTAGTACATTGGGTGCTGCCTACGGTGTATTCCCGTTCGTCCCACTGCCGTCGTCCCACTGGTGGGACGAATGGGAATTTAATAAATAATATTAAATTTATTCCCGTTCGTCCCACTGAGTTTGTTAGTGGGACGAACGGGAATAATCTAATCATTTTATTTTGAATTCCCTTTCGTCCCACTAAATAATTGAAGTCTAGTTGTTCCATGAACGAACGGGAATACACCCTGCCTACTATAACTTAAGTTCAATTTTTCCCTAGAATTCCCTAAATCCCTGTCAAAATAAAATATCCCTAAACCATGCTTATCATTGGCCATTTTTCCCTAAAAAAGGGAGAAATCCCTAAAAGTGGAAACACTGCCGCCGCGGGCCGTCCCGCTTAATAGGTTCTTTTTTTTAAATTCGCACTGGCTGTTTATACACTCGCAAGACCACAGCCTTTTTATTTTTTTTTGTATACGATATTTTTCTTATAAAAAGTTTCGTAGCCGACTACCTAACCAAAAGTTCTATTTTTAAAATTCATTCCCGCCCTAGGGTGGGTGGGAAGCAATTACTATGAGTCTTTCCCGCCGTAGACAGGGAAGCAGCGTTTTCCACCCGCTACTCGGATCAAGCAAACACTACTTTCCGAGCATGAGAAATGAAAAGTATTTTATTTGTGTTTAAAAAAAAAGTATATTTACAATCACAAAACTAAATGGAAACACAAAGTAGGCAAATGTAATTAAAATGCAGTTGGCGGGCAGCCCTATCGCATGTTTACGTACCGCGCGGCTGTAAGCATTTATTTCTAAGATACCTACGACCGAGTTACAATACTGTATAGATAATATTACTGTGGCCGGGTTTGTTGCGGTGACGGGACGTGGTGACTGACCAACCGATGGCGCCAACTTGCTACTCGCGGAGTAACAAATCGTCCATATCCGTCAAGCCCGGGTGACGCACCTCGTGTAACACCCTCTCACGCGGCACTTTTCTCTATTTTTACTGCCAAATAAAGGCTAGTCTCCACTATGGATGGTTTTACTCTATGGTCGGATAAATATTCTACTCGACTAAATCATTCAAAAATAAAAATATACGGAACGCAACATTTAAAAAAAAAGTCAAACTGACATTACTCATACTTCAGAAAACGATCGGCTCGTGCGGGTGACGGTGTCTGTTTTGTGTTGTTTTGTGCAATAAAGTGTGATAATTAAAAGGTAAGTGGCTATATTTTCATTTATTAGTAGTTATTACACCGTTGTAGTAGTTTCACGAAATAGCATCATAAAATCACATTTTTGAGCAAAGTATTTTTACGCGCCAAAACCGTTGTGACGCGTTATCATTCTATGATGAATTTCGACTTTTTTGTGTGTAATCGACAGCAAATAGATGAATATTCATTTAGAAGTACATAATGCATCGTTGTAGATAATATTATCACGAAATACCATCATAAAATTTTATTTTTGAACAAAGAAATGTTACCCGGTAAACCATACGACAAAGTCGGCACCGCGCGCTATGAAGTTTCAGTTTCAATAATATGAAAATATTACGTAGGACTATCAAACAAATGCTTTTGTTAGATTACATAACTATTCATAATGTCATCATCATCATCATCATCAGCCTATTAATGTTCCCACTGCTGGGACACAGGCCTCCTCTCTGTGAGAGGGGGTGGGCCGTAATCTACCACGCGGGCCCAGTGCGGGTTGGTAGACGTCACATGTCTTCGAATTTTTTGGTTCTAAGACATGCCGGTTTCCTCACGATGTTTTCCTTCACCGTTTTGAGAGCAGTGGTGATGAAATTATTTACACAAAGTAAAGCGCCTGCTTGGGTTCGAATCCACGACCTACAACTCGTAAGTCGGGGCCGTTACCACTGGGCCACCACTGCTCTTATTCATAATGTAATTTGCAAAATTTCTTGTAAATTGATACAGTAGTTTTATCAGAAATAGACATGAAACCGGAATAAACACGTTTTTTTCCCCCGTATCTGATAATTACATTTTGTTTATAAATACGATTCTCGTCTTACGAGCATTGTTTATACATAATATGATGCTCTGTGTATTCAAGAACACAACAAAGTATTCATATTGTGCCCAGAGCCACTTCAAACAGCGGGAGAGCGTTTTTTGTTATCAAGGTCATTAACATCCGGCGCGCTCGGAATGCGCTTCGGGGCTTAAGCGTTTTTGCCGTCATCGGCAGGTACGGGCGCCATCGGATGGAACCGATGGAACCGCCACGCGTGCGGGGGAAATAGCCACACCCGTCAAACTATTATTTATTTTCGAGGTAGGCCCTTAAGTGAGGACCCCACTGTAGTTTTGAGTCAAGCGTGATCCCCAGGAAAACCGTCTTTTCGACGAATTCTAGTGTCTCCTTATTCAATACAACGTGACATTCACTACTTCTATGTGGCGGCGACGGGGCGCTGGCGTGACGGCATCGTTCACACTGCGGGCGCGATCACGTCACGTCCCGCCGCAAATTGAGAGAGAAAGAATATAAATAAAGTAAACAGTTATAAGTTCAAAGTAACTAAGTTAGTTAAAGAAACTTATAACTTATAAGTTACAGTTATAAGTTAACGTTTTAAGCTTTAATACAATCTCTCAATTATGAATGTAACCGTCACGCCCGCCCCGCCGCTTCTGACTTGTATTCACGCCCGGCACGGCGGCGGCGTGGCGTGACGGTTACCGTCGAGCCGAGCGGGACGGCTCTGGTGTGGAGTCGTCCGTAGTATCTAGTACATTACAACTGCTCAGCGTCACATCGCCGTCCCGTCACACCACGCCCGCTGTGTGCAGTGACCTTTAGTAAGGGGAAAAATTCAAAACGTAAGTGGAAACACTGGCCGACATCCAGCGAACGTTCCACTACGCCCGGCGAACTTTCGGTCGCTTAAAGGCTTTTGCAGACCAACGCGACTTGTCGCGCGACGCGACACGAACAATACAATTTGTAAGAAAACTTCACGGTATAACAATAACCGGTGTGGCGTCGCGCGACATGTCGCGCTGGTCTGCGCAAAGCTTAACGAGTCGCCGAACTTTCGGTCGCGATCCGTTGCGTGATGACTGATGTGACGCTTGCTCATGAACGCGACGTAACTTTCGTCTGATGTGTCATAGGTAACTTGAAAAACACTACGAGCGTATTCAACCGATCGTTCAGCGCCGTACGTTCGGCAGGTGTGTCCAGACCCTAATTAATTTTACTTGTAACTAGTCGTGTAATTAATCTGTCATGTACAACTTACAACCCGATTCGTTCCAGAAACAAAAGGTAAATAAAAGTTTATTCAAATTCAAATCTCTGTTGTATAACACGTGTTTACAAGGTCTTAATAATAATGATAAAGTTCACAGGGACCCGGTAGGGTGTCGGTAGGACCACCTAAATTGCGGACTCCGGATAAAAACTTCAAATACCCCAGACTTTTGGGTGAAATGAACATTTTTCCTCGGACGCCCTCGGATTTTTTTTAACAATAATATAAAACCGTCGTTATGTATCATAAATAATATAATAAAATTTTGTGGAATTTGTCCCACCAAATCGAACTAGTGGGGCAAATTCCACTGACAATTTTAAGGCATTCCACTTTGCCCCACCAGTGGGGCGGCTTGTTGGGGCAAAATGCAATGATTCGAAAAATGAGGTCATAAATTAACCTCAATTGTCCAATTAAAAACACCTATGGTGATTTAAATTTAGATTTTATTCAAACAATCAAATCGAGCACTGAATATGTAAGTGGCACTTAGACTTGGCATCCACGGGTACGTTTTCTGAACCATGTTTACATTTTCATCAGATATTTTTGGAACAAGTTATAAATGCTTTGACGGATTCTATAGCAATTACAAGGGGGTTTACAAAGTTTTCCAGTCCGCGTCGCACTTCAGCATCACAACCATTCGATACGCTGCCGAATCGAAATTGTAATGGCTGCTGGCCGCCGGCACTTGCCGCCAGCCATGCCGCAAGCCATGCCGCACAAAGCCGCAGAAAGAAACGCAAAGAAAATAAAGGAGCAATTGCCGGAGGCACGTGCCGCGCGGCATAAGCCGGCGGACATGCCACCGGCACTGTGTGTAGGAGCCATAAGGTGCGTTTAGGAGGAACGTAGTTTGCAACATATAAGTGTTATTATAAAATACATTGAGTGTATAATATTAGAAAACCCGGCCCAGTGCGTGTCGGACCACGCATTGTGAAGAGCTCCGTAGTTGGAATTAATATTTACGCATGCTCAGTATTGATTTCTACCATAAAACTACCATTTTGTTGCGTTCCCTCTCATCATCATCAGCCTATTAATGTTCCCACTGCTGGGACACGGGCCTCCTCTCTGTGAGAGGGAGTTCCCTCTAAATGAACCATATATTTTCGATTCTGCAGCGCATCGAATGGTTGTGAATAGCTATGCAGAATTTTTTTTTTTTTCCGCAGCCCTTTTTCCAAGTATTATTACAGGACTATAACGGGAATCAGGTTTAATGAAAACAAAATTTTTAACTTTCATCTGACGATTGAAAAATCGCGACAATCTGCACCTGCTTCCACGACGCCCAGTTTGGGAACCCCTGGACTACACTTTTGTATAATAGACTCTAGATGTGACGTCACGTGGTGGGTGTGCGCAGGTCAGGGCGACAACGCCGTGCCGTCGTGGGAGCTGCGCGTGGAGGGCCGGCTGCTGGACGACACCAAGAACGACCCCAACAAAGTAACTCATTTTATTACGCTTTACTGTGCGAGACGCGAGTCGTGCATGCCGCCAACATCATTATGTATAACATAAATTAGATAAGAATCCTTGAATTTACGTTATACATCATTATACAGGGTGTGGCGTAAATAATGGATAACCCTGAAACTGTCGGTCGGCCAGATTATTATCTATCATTTACCCCACTTATATCGCCATATGCCCATGGATGACCAAATTATTGATATTTAAGATATTTTAAATAAAAATCGTACTTACTCTTACAAAATCAGCTGCCATTTCTACAATTGGTGACTTGTTCTCGTTTTGTTTTTTGTATGTTACTCCTGAATATTTGTATTATCAGACCAGTATCAAGTTTTTTTATTACAATCTAAGATAACATTGCAAAAATTACTTATTCTTAAATTTTAACATTTTTTCTACGGAATTATGCAACTTTGGGGCCCTGTATCGAAAAAAAAGTGTGCTACACTGTGGTTGCCCATTATTTTCAAAAATTGCCTATTTAATGCAGATTCTAAAATGGTACAACAATAACCAGTATCTTGATATAGTACAAAGTTATTGCTATTCGAATCCTAAAGGAGAATTTTCATACAATTTTGATTTTTTAAATTAAGTTACTTTATCACTGCTTTAACTAATTTTAGACTTAAAGAGAATGAGAATTTACTTAAAATTTTATCATTATGGGTTTGTTGACACAATAAAACACATTAGTAATTAATTAAATTTATTGAAAAAAAATTATACAAAATGTTCGAAGTGGGCTCCTTCAGCTGCTATGCACGCTCTACACCTTCTTATAAAGGACCGTTTCAATCGGCGCGCAAATCCTGACGACGATATTTCGTCAGCAGCCGAACGTATGCGTTGTCGCAGCTGTTCAACTGAAGTGATTTCTTCTTTATAAACCATCTCCTTTAAGCAGCCCCAGTAAAAAAAGTCCAATGGGTTTAAATCTGGCGAGCGAGGTGGCCACAGTATTGGCCCTAGACGTCCTATCCACCTCTCTGGATAGGTTTCGTTAAGATGCTCTCGTACTCTTACCGCATAATGTGCGGGGCATCCGTCGTTTTGAAGCCACATGGTTTCGCGCACTTCGGGGGGTACGTCCTCCAACAACACAGGCAAATCATTTTGTAAAAAATTCAAATAAGTTTCTCCAGTCAGCGTCGGTGGTAGTTCAAATGGTCCAACAATTTGACCGTTTATGATACCAGTCCATAAATTAATTTTGAACTGGTGTTGTGATCGATCTTGTCTTATTAAAATCGGATTTTCCAGTTGCCAGTTATGCAGGTTGTGTAAATTTAAACTTAGTTGTTATTTTCAAAATGAAGACCCATATCAATTCAAACAGCAATAACTTTGTACTATACCAAGATACTGGTTATTGTTGTACCATTTTAGAATCTGCATTAAATAGGCAATTTTTAAAAATAATGGGCCACCGCAGTGTAGTACATTTTTTTTTCGATACAGGGCCCCAAATTTGCATAATTCCGTAGAAAAAATGTTAAAATTTAAGAATAAGTAATTTTTGCAATGTTATCTTAGATTGTAATGAAAAAATTTGATACGGGTCGAATAATACAAATATTCAGGAGTGATATACAAAAAACAAAACGAGAACAAGTCACCAATTGTAGAAATGGCAGCTGATTTTGTAAATGTAAGTACGATTTTTATTTAAAATATCAAAAATATCAATAATTTGGTCATCCATGGGCATATGGCGATATAAGTGGGGTAAATGATAGATAATAATCTGGCCGATCGACAGTTTCAGGGTTATCCATTATTTACGCCACACCCTGTATATATCTTTATGTGCTTTTTCTGACTTATTCAATTATTTATACATACTTTGAGCCATCTATGTCTCAGGGGGTCTACTCCCTAAGTCCGTCAACGAAAAGATGGGCCCGTCCGAAAGTAGTCCGAAACGATGGCGTGTACCCTACTCCCTATTGATTTCGGATTCATGAGCTTTGAACGGAATCATAGACAATATTTGTGCGCGAATGATACATGACGGTAGAGTTGCGCTATTTGACCGGTCGATTACCGGTTTACTTATTTTGTGGTTTTCATGCTAACTATACCAAAAATAATATTGTTGTCGTCAGAAAATTACCACATTTTTAATAATTTCGTTTTTATTACGTCTTTAGTTGAACAATTGAATTATTTTTGCCATTTTTGTCCGGATGGTGGTTTTATCGTGTTGATATCTTTGCCTTTTTTTCTTTTTGACGTTAAGTGTATCGTATGTATTATCTATGACGGCAAAGTATTTTGACGCGGCGCGTCTTTCAGTTAGAGGTTTGCACCGGAGCGAGATTTTAACAACCGATTGAATTCACCGGTGATTGGCCAATCTTCGGTGAAAAACCGGAGATTCCGGAGAATAAAGAAATTTTGTTTTTTTTTTTAATTATACATTAATAATGAAGAAATAAGAATAATCAATTAATATACTTTATATAATCATTTATTAAAAAAAAAAACGTTTTATAAAGACAAGAAAATGCTGATTTTGATTTAAGAGTCCTATTAAGTACATTTTTTTACGGAAATTCATGATTTTTAACGCTGTAATTTTTAACAGCAGTAAGATATTTTAATTATTGGATTATAATAACGATAGTGCCATTCTCTTTCTTGTAAGTTGGAGTTACACATTATTTTCGTGTAAGTGTAATTTGCTGAATTGACGCGGAATGTATAGTACTTTTATTTTATTTATGGCAGTGTATAGAGTGCCACCATTGGCAATATCCCTATCGGATAAAGTGCCACTACAGGCACCCTAGTAACACCGCCTCGGCCCGGCTAAAGTGCCGCAAGCATTGGATTGTCATTGTCACTGTCACTAAGTCACGTCACTTGGTATTTTGTTTGATTGTCGAGGTTAGATCGCTGTAAAACACCACATTCCCAAAACATTACATTCTCTTGTGCCTAAACGGACCCTGGCACTTCGCCGGCCGCTACTGCGGCACCGCTCGCTACGCTCGCTCGGCTCGTGCGTTGTGTGGTCACAGTTCTAACCTAACCTAACCTAAATAACAAGTGACAGTGACAATGCAACGATCACGGCATCATAGCCGGGCCGAGGCAGTGACACTAGAGTGCCACAAGAAACTCGCGGCACTCTATACACTACGTTTATTTATTGTAATTTTGTCTTACTTTATTGAGAAACAGAAACGAATGAAACGTATTCATTGTAGACAGAAGTTTTATATCATATTAATTTATTTAGTAAAATTGTGTATATTTGTAAAATAATGGACGCTGAATCAAGACATTTATTCCTTTTCATTACGATTTTTTCGTGAAAACTTAAGGAATTCTAGAACTCCAATAAACAATTAAAACAGTCAACGTATATTTTAGTAATTTTTGCTTTTATTAGAATTGAATGAAACAATGTGAATTTGAGCGTCGAAGTTTCATCGCCGACGGTTTTTCTTGTAAACTGAGTTCGTAAAATATTTATAGTAAGACGAAAAATTATACGAAAAGAAAAATCAAAATGTGTAACTCCAACTTACAACAAAGAAAATGGCACTATCGTTATACATTATTAAATTATCATACTGCTGCTGAGAATTAGAGCGACAAAGATCATGAATTTGCGTAAAATATGTAATAGGACTCTTATGATTTATGATTACTTTTATGATTACTGGCCACTAGCGGAACCCGTGTGTTAAATTAATGTCGCCATTGTAGCGGCACGTTGTATAATCATTTATAAAAAAAAAAAAACGTTTTATAAAAACAACAAATGCTGATTTTGATTTAAGAAACACAACATGTCAACAGCGTCATAGCGTAACATGTTTCTTCTATCATTTAGTATTTGTCCTGTCGCCGAAAATACTCTCTCTGACCTTACAGAAGTAGCAGGCACAGCTAGGTATTTTAAAGGATATTTCGTCTAAAGGCTATTATATTAAAAAAATAAGATGTGTCGATCACCGGAGATCAATCGGTTAATTACCGATTATTTCAATCGAGTACTTTTACCGGTAAATCACCGGTTATTCTCCGGTAGTCACTGCTCCGGTGCAAACCTCTACTTTCAGTTTCATTTGTCAATGAAAACGCCGAAAACTTTTGATAATTACCTACATGTACTAAATAAACAAATGGAATCAATACCGGAGACTAGTTCCAATAAAAGGCAATGAAGTGCAACTTGGTTGGAGAAGGATAAGGTTTGAACCGTTACAGCTAGAACAAATTCAAAGTAAGTTTTGTTTTGGAAACATTCTCAATTTCTCATATTTACATTCTTGCTTTTGCTTCTGTTCCTTAGATTGTTTTGAAAGAATTGGTCAGGAGAGGGTCTCCTTAAATGGAAAATCTAAATACGGACGCAAACACCAACGCGGAAAAGGTGGTGGCCTGGCATGATTTACGAATTAGGTACATAGCCAATTTACTTTTACGTTACAAAGTTCAAGAAGAAGGCATGTCAAGAATTTTGTTTGCCTGTACAAAACTCATAGTATTAAAAAAAAGCGCTGCCCTAAGAAAATCTTATATTGACTCATAATATTACTTAGTTATTCTTATGCCTCTACTGATATTTTTTTTTTATTATAACTATAATTTGCAAACAAATTTTTTCATTAATTTTGTAGTTCAGGTTAGTAGGACTTGTAAGGATGACGCTACACTACAAATATAATATATAATAGAAACTGAAACAGCCTGCAGAAAAGAATTACATGAGGCACAGAGGGCAAATGAAAAATATATTATTATATGTTTGTTCTAAGATCAAGTTCTTAAAGTCAAATTAGAGTATTATAAAATAAATTAAACTGATAGAATAGACAAGTTTTTTTATTCATGAACTACTAAAATGTCTTCGTATAAAAGTTTGAAAAATAGCATTTGCATTTCCCTTGCAACTTCACTTGTATGATATTCATTGATATAACTAGGTACCCTCTAACTGCATGTCTCCATGGTCAACTGCAATGTTGTGAAGCACTGCCACTATGGTTGTTTTCACATTTTCTACTTTGCATGTAATGGTCATAGGTTGTGCCATGTAAAAGACCTTGAAAGTTTTGTTTCCACACACCAAAGCACCGTTCCACAGTAGCCACATGAGCTTATATATATTCCCAACGAACTCAACGTCGAGAATACTCGCCAACCGAAAGTTTCGGCGCAACTATAACCGGCGTCGCCTCCGCTCTTCCTCTAGAGTTTCTTCGAGCAATTCCAGCATTAAAAAAGTAGCCATAGTTTGAATTATTAAAAAAAAAAAATACTTTCGTCGACAGCACGACAACTATTGTGATGCCGTATCAATTCACATATATCTCCGTCAAAACAAGTGTCAAATTCAACTTTTCGGACGGGCAAAAACATATCGGGAGTAGGGACAACTGTCTAATCGTATCGTCATTCAGTCTTAGTTCGGGCTTCAAACTAATCGTATGTCCGTAGGTGATAGGGAGTAGGAAACGCCCGAAACGACGGACTTTGTGCTTAGGGAGTAGACCCCCTGAGTCGGATGGAGTACGGACTACGGTAACAACACGGAGGGCAGTAAGTTGTAGCGTGCGGAGGTGTTGCAGGTGAAGCGCAAGTTCTCGTCGTTCTTCAAGTCGCTGGTCATCGAACTGGACAAGGAGCTGTACGGGCCCGACAACCACCTGGTGGAGTGGCACCGCACGCTCACGACGCAGGAGACGGACGGCTTCCAGGTCAAGCGGCCCGGCTACAAGAACGTGCGCTGCACCATCCTGCTGCTGCTGGACTACCAGCCGCTGCAGTTCAAGCTGGACCAGCGCCTGGCGCGCCTGCTGGGCGTGCACACGCAGACCAGGCCCGTCATCGTCAACGCGCTGTGGCAGTACGTCAAGACGCACCGCCTGCAGGACGTGCACGAGCGCGAGTACGTGGCGTGCGACAAGTACCTGGAGCAGATCTTCGGCGCGGCGCGCATGAAGCTGGCCGAGGTGCCGGGCCGGCTCGGCGCGCTGCTGCACCCGCCCGACCCGATCGTCATCAACCACGTCATCGCCGTGGAGCCGCCGCACGACACCAAGCAGACGGCGTGCTACGACATCGACGTGGAGGTGGACGACACGCTGAAGACGCAGATGAACAACTTCCTGCTGAGCACGGCCAACCAGCAGGAGATCCAGGGCCTCGACTCCAAGATCCATGAGACGGTGAGTATTCTTGCTGTGACCTCGTCGGAATCGCATACGATGTACAGTCCCTGTAAAAGAACGTTCGTCACCTTAATGAGGTTCTCTGTTTGCTCCGCACACGGTATATTCTGTACATCAAACTAAGTAACATTACACAAAAGCTTAAATATTGTTTATACAAAATGGACCAAAAGGAGATGTCTAGGGGTAAGTATTCGAAAATACCCCATATATGTTCCGCGATTTTTTGTAGTTTTCGAGTTAATAACTTTTTTTGAGTTTTCTGCCGGTGGAAATTCAAAAATTCATATCTTTATTTGTAGTGAGTATTTTCCATTTTTTTTTTTTGCCACTATCTTCTTGAATGTGACTTTCATACATAAAATAATAAACTTGCTAACATTCTTGCAAATTACTCAAAAAAAGTATCGATAGCAGGAATTTAAGTTTTTAGTGGTAAGACAAAAAAAAAACAAAAAAAAAATAAATGAGGTTTCATAGATTCTAGCTGACTTTAAAAACTGCAGGTCCCTAAGCTACCCAAAACATAAAAAAGTAAGTACTTAACGTTCTATTATTCGCTGTAATCGGCCTTCGAACTTATCCACCAGGAATTGGATATGGGATGCCGGGAGCCCTCGCGGAGGGCTCATTTTAAATGTAGACGTTCAGTGTCGGGAACTCTCCTGGAGGGTTCACCTACTTGGATATGGGATGCCGGGAGCCCTCGCGGAGGGCTCATTTTAAATGAAGACGTTCAGTGTCGGGAGCCCTCCTGGAGGGTTCACCTACTTAGATATGGGATGCCGGGAGCCCATTTTAAATGTAGACGTTCATTGGTGGGAGCCCTCCTGGAGGGTTCACCTAGTCGCATATGGAATGCCGGGAGCCCTCGCCGAAGGCTCATTTTAAATGAAGGTTTTTCTTAGCGAATACAGATTATAAACCATGAAAATAAAATCTGATGTATATTTTAACAAAACGTAATGCCGGCAACCCTCCCGGAGGTTTCACTTCCAACTACGAATTCATGTAAAATACTGTAAAATTAGAAACAGTACACGTGTACTTATACAGGGTGGCAGGGACATCGACGCGAAGCCGGTTACCAGGGATTCAGTACATGGTTCTGAACCCCCCTGCGTTGAAATTTTTCGTCGGTTATTTAAAAAAAAATCAGCTGTTTCATAGAAAAGTGCAATACCTACGCGGTCAAAATGTATGGAGCAGCTGTTTTTTTTTTTTATTTCCGACGAAAAATTTCAACGCAGGGGGGTTCAGAATCATGTACTGAATCCATGGTATCAGGCTTCGCGTCGATGTCCCGGACGCGTGAATCCAATATCTGTGTATGAATCAACGCTCTAGGCGTTGAGCCGCAACATTATGCGTCCCCGTTCTTAAGTATGTTATGAATTTTCGTGAAGCCAATATCTGTGTATGAACCAACGCTCTAGGCGTTGAGCCACAACATTATGCGTCCCCGTTTTTATGTATATTATGAATTTTCTAATGGACAAAGCTGTTACGAATTAACTCATGGTTACTGATGATATTATTTATAGAGTGTCGTTGAGTGTTAGTTGCATTTCCTTTCTGATATAAGAAAGTATGTAGTATCTTTTTCAGAAGTATGTATGTTTGTTTGTACATAAATGAATGTAAATAATTTCAAAAAAACAAATGAAAAAAAAACAATTTTGTGTCTTCTTTGCATCTCAGTAAATTGTAGGCTTTGGCTACTTCAGTTTTGTGGCAATGTATAAAATTAGTTTTTACGATCACATTTAGTCCATGTTGTAAATTCTCGTCGTTTCGAATTATCTTTATTTTTTTTTATACGTGAAATCAACGTAAGCCTTGCACCCCAAATTTCGAGGTGTGTTTGTTTTTCCTTGAGAGGACAGCTGACATAGTACGTTTTTCTAAATTCAAATCTTTTAGTCAGCGGTCTACTCTTTACAATCCTATTAGTACAAGTAACAGAAGACAAATATTCAATGAAGTACTTGCAATCACGCAGCGGCGATCCTTTGTTTTTGGTCCATTTGCACAGAATTTTCGCGCCAAAACTATCGATATTCCTTGATTCGTAGTTTATAATACGATATACTTTACACACCACACTTAAAAAGTTTTTAAAGTCATTTTCTTCCGTCAATTTCATCTTCACGAAATTACGGAAACAAACACTAATATTGTGATATAAATTTATCAGAAAGAAATTAATTCAACAAGCGCCGAGGTCAATGTCATAGTTCAACTGACCGAAATAATAACAAACGAAAGTAAATTATGATGCAATACACTTGTCTCGCTCTAACTCACTCCATATTCGGCACAGATTTATTCCTAGACGCCTTACTTTCTTTATGGGACAATCATGTTGCGGTATCGCGCGTAGCTTTAGAAAAGTGTTGAGAGCGAACATGATTGTCCTTCTCCTGTTGCAAAGTTATGAGGGCCAACTCTGTGCGTTAAAAACCAATCAACTAAGGTGTTGGCTCGAAACAGATTTGTATGATTGTTTTCAAAATTGTGCACAACAATGTCTGTGTACTATTCAACACCATCCAGTGTTGGCTCATATACAGGGATTGGCTTTACGCGTCCCGGACACCCCGTATTATTTTTACTTGAATACAGAATTTAGCGAATGAACAACTTCAATACAAAACTTCATCCCCCTTTTCAGAACCTTGTGGGTTGAAATTAAAAAAACCAATGATTTAGGTACGTTGTATTAGTTTCCAAGTGGCTTTGTGACAGATGTTTTTATTCAATAGATGATTATTTAAATTTTAAACTGACATGATGTTTAACTACATAATATATTTTATGAATACTTATTAAAATTAAAATTATTGACATTATTTATAAATCTAATCAATAAATTGATGAACTGTCTTGACTGTGATATGATCTAATAAACTAATTTAATATATTTTATAATGTTAATGTACTTAATCACTATTAATGAACCAAGACTACACATTTTATTATGATTGTGATGTGCATGACTAATGATGATGACATTGATGTATTTTCATGTTTATTTATTTATTTAATACTTCAAGCACACAAATGTACAGAGGCGGACTTAATGCCATAGGCATTTTCTACCAGTCAACCTTTGGGTGGTGCAGAGACAAACAGTGGTAGGTGCGATAGCGAGAATTGAGGAATAAGTATAATTATTTAAATTTTAAAAACTATAAATATAATATATACACGTAATTATATATAAATATAGATACAAATAAATACATATATACTAAAACTACTAAGACAGTCAATGGGAAACATTACCGTTGTGCTGATACTGCCAGCTTCTTGAGAATGTGCTCGCGAACTTTAATTTTAAAAGATAATCGGTTGGTCGCCATCCTAATTTCCTGGGGGAGTGCATTCCACAGAGATATAGACTGAACGAAGAAGGAAGAGTGAATGAAGTCTGTGCGGTGAGTGGGGCATTGAAGAAGACGATTGTGAGATGAACGTAGATTTCTATTGTGGTTGGCGCAAATGTACTGAAAGTGGGGGGCTAGATAAATAGGAGAAGAGGGAGAGTCAAGAAATGAAAACAAGGTGGTCAACGCCCTTTGCTCTCTGCGCTGGCGTATAGGCAACCACTTTAAAAGCGACCGTTGCGCAGAGACATGATCATATTTACGCAGATTGAAGACGAATCGAATGCAGTTATTGAGAAGACGGTCAAGTTTGTCGAGTAGATCTGCATTCAGGTCATAGTAGCACACATCACCATAATCGATGATAGTCACCATAATCGATGATAGTCACCATAATCGATGATAGACACCATAATCATGTTTATGCATGTACTAGAAATATTTGCACGACTGATAAGTCGAATATAGTGAGACCAAAATTATTCTACCATACTATTATGTAAATACCTATATTCTGGCAAATAAATATATTTCATTTCATTTCCAACAATAAACCGAAATATTAGTGATTTAGATAAAAATAAAGAAATTTAATTAAAAACAAAATTTCATCCCCCTTTTCACCCCCTTAAGGGTTGAAATTCTAACAACACCGGCACCGTTGCGTTAGCTTCCAACCATAAGCCTAGATGCCTAGATAGTAAATTTAGTGATTTTTCTTCGAAAATTAAGAACTTTCAACTTTATTCCCCGTTTTAACCCTTCGGGGGCGGAATTATCAAAAACGTTGAGACACGTATTGATTAATTTTCAATCTTCAGCCTAAAATCAAAATTTGAAGATCCTAACTTCAAAACTGACGGACTTTCATACAAACTTCCATCCCCTATTTTTCCCTTTTAGGGGTGGAATTCCCAAAAATCCTTTCTTAGTGGATACTTACTCTTCACAAAGAACACACCCTCCAAGTTTCATGTCTCTAGGACCAGCGGTTTGGGCTAGGGCATGCATTCCGGAATTCCGGAATCTCGTAATTCCGGAATTCCGTTGCATTTTTTTAGATATTTCAATTCCGGAGTTGAGAGGAGTATATCGTAATTCCGATATTCATAATTTCTGATAGTTTGATTATTATTTTTCCTAAACCCAATAATGAAGAAATTTCTGAGATTCCAAAACTCCTTGCAAGCCCATCGACTCTACAACTGCACAGACCTCCGAACTAGATTCTTCTGATAATGTAGGTAGGTAGCAACTCTACAAGAGCAGCTCGATAAAGAACTAGATAAAAATAAAATCTGGAAGTAAGTTCGACCTCGCAGGCTTTGTCAAATTAGAAAAAACTATGTATAAGTCAATATTGATAACGGAGGAGACCGAGACGTCTATCGGACAGAAGCTTACAAGTATATTTTATGCGTTCTACCAACGAGTGTGGAGAGTGAGAGAATATTTTCGTGTGCTGGCTACTTTTGTAACCGACTACGAAGTTCACTCTCTGCCAAATGTTAAAAGCTTTTTGTTTTTGAGCACGCATTATCAAGAACAACGATTCCTCGCAAAGGAATAATTACTTATTATTTAAGTAAGATACTTGATCTCAATGTGTTGTTTTATGCTATCTCACTTCATAATGAAAATTTTAAGACTGGAGACTATGTAGGTTCAACATACAAATATATTTATTAATTTATGTGTGATTGTATGTTTTTTATTCATAATATTCAATGTTTAATTTTAACTATTTCAAATGTCTAATAAAATAATAGGGGAGAGATAGAGTAGGAAGAGATACCAAAACAATTAAAAGTTATCAGTTCCGGAATTCCGGAATCAGATCTCCAGTATTGGAACTCAGTTCCGGAATTCAGAACCTTACGATATTGCACGCCCTAGTTTGGGCTGTGTGTTGATATATCAACAGTCAGTCAGTCAGTTTCTCCTTTTATACATATAGATTACCCAAAGAGCAAGATTTGAATGTCAAAATGACTACTGATTATTAATGACTAATTAATGTTCTTAGGAATAAGTTGTGTAGGGAATGGTTTTCATGAAATAAAGCACAGAAAGACAAGGCTAGACATATATTTAATCAGATTTGTCAGTATTTAATCAGAAAGCTAGTTTTCCGTTCCAAATTTAGGTTTTCATGGAGAAGAAGGACAAGAAACTCCATGGAAACAGTATTACAGTATTCTATCAACACAATTTCTTATATTTCCATAAATTATCGTTTAACAGTTTATTCTATGTCTTGGGATTCAGAATAATTCAAATTCAAAAAATTCAAATTCAAAAATCATTTATTTCGATCCATAAAAAGATCATATTACAACATAGTACATTTGAATAAAATAAAATATAATTCCAATCATAATAAATATATATAAAAATAATTAATTAGATAATATAAATAACATTAAAATGATAAAATTCAATTCAATTAAAATCTTAAAACAATAAATAAAAAATGTTTAAAAATACGCCTGCCTCTTTGCCTGCCTATTTGTTTGTTTGTCGTTACATTAATCATAAAACAATGGTTAATGTACTGACAATCAAACCTGTCCGCAAATACGCTCAGGATGGTGTTGGAGGTGGCCCGGACCCTGCGCCCCAGCGATGCGCACCGCTTTCGCATCGTCGTGTAGAAACAGTCGACACGTGCGTCGGCGAACATCCCCGACGCGCTGCAGTGCCGGGGCAGCCCCAACAACACCCTGAATGCATTATTATACTGAACACGGAGAGCGTTGTACTGCTTAAAAAAAAAAAAAAAAAACATTTATTTTAGATAACCACTTTTACATTTTTTGTAAACCTGCCAAACTGCGTGACAGTTTGTCGGCAGGATTAGCGCTTGCCTTAAAACATTTGGTTTTCTAATTAAATATCTAGTAGGTATACAAATAATTACTCAAATGGACGGTAAGAATATTTTGTTCAAAAATTTCTCAGTTCAGTGGTCAACCGATCACTTATTGTCCTATTATGACAATAATTAATCGGTTGAGCCGAAATTAAGCTGAAAAACTGAACTGAACTATTGAATGACATGGTCGCAACATAATATGTTGCGACCATGTCATTCACCCAACAGCTCAGTCTTTAATTTATTCGATAGTGTACGTGTGTGTGTGTGTGTGTGTGTGTGTGTGTGTAGTGTGTGTGTGTGTAGTGTGTGTGCTTCTGGGTATATGACACCCACAGACTGGCTGTGTACAGGGACGTACAAAATGCTCTAAAAAGAGTTATTTTGACGGCCCCCGAACAACGAACAAACCTGCGGGCGATCATATTGGCCCTCACAGACAACGCCCTCCGCTCCCTATCGATGTCCGCATCGTCCCTCAGGTCAGAGGTCACGATATGCCCGAGATATTTAAACTGCTGAACTCTTTTTACCGTGACACCGTTCAATCGTATAGGAGGAACAGAATCCGGGCAGCTCCGACCCCTGGCCTGAAAGACCATGCATTCACTCTTCTTTGCGTTATAGAGCAAACCGTGATCCAGTGCGTAACGCTCGCAGATGCCCAGCAACCTGGACAGACCACACACCGAGGCGTCAGCAGCACCATGTCGTCCGCGTAGCTAATATTGTTGACACAAACACTGTCAATATGGCCGCCGACACGGGTGCTGCTGAGCCCCCGATCATCGAACGACATTGACCTGGTTAAGATACCAGTACTTGAAAATGTCTATCAGTTCGAGAGGCATTGAGATGTTATTTAATTTTTGCCATAAGATGTCATAATTAACCAGGTCGAATGCCCTCGAGAGGTCAAGAAAACAGGCATAAATAGGTGTGCTCCTATTGGAGTAGTACTTGACAGTTTGCTTCAAACGGCGGATCTTTTATAACATCGGTTCTTGTAAACAAGGAGATCACCCCACCTTGTTTGAAACGTGACAATCGTTTGAAACAGTTTGTTATATTAAAATAACAATATAAAATCTAAGATATACTAAATGTCTTATGAAATATTACTTAATAATTTATAGTAATAACATCTAAATGAATTTTACAAGTTAAGTGTTATTTTTAGGTAAACAATACCTAGTCAAATGAGGTACTTCTACATTTGTCTCAAGCTCCGTAAATGTGACAGATGTGAATATCCAACAAACAATATTTTAATATTATAATAACCTCAAAATAAATTATCTAACATAAGCGACTGTATACGTACGTTCGTTGCGCCCAATCTTTCCCACCCGTTCACCGACGAGCGCATTCCGTTGCAGGTGGACACGATCAACCAGCTGAAGACCAACCGCGAGTTCTTCCTGAGCTTCAGCATGGACCCGCAGCAGTTCATCCAGAAGTGGCTCGTGTCGCAGTCGCGCGACCTCAAGGTGAGTGACGTCCCTCATGTCGGGCGCGCTCGGCGCGGCCGCTCTTCTCACGCGCGCGTTTGTGTGCAGAGCATGGGCGCGGCGGCGCCGGGAGGGGCCGCGGGCGGGGCCGCGGGGCTGCCGGCCGGGGCCGCGGGGCCGCCGGCCGCGGGCGCGGGTAACCCGGAGGAGGAGCGCCTGGGCGCCTTCTACTCGCAGGCGTGGGCGGGCGAGGGCGTGGCGCGCTACCTCACGGCGCGCGTGGCGCAGCGCCGGCGCGAGCTGGAGCTGTCGCTGGCGCCGCCGCACGCGCCGCACGCCGCGCACGCGCCGCACGCGCCGCACGCCGTGCACGTGCCGCACGCGCCGCACGCGCCGCACGTGCCCGGCGCGCCGCACCCGCACCTGGCCAGGCTTTAGTGGCCGCACAATAAACTCTTTTATTCTCAGTACTTTCGTTTTTCATTCGCGTATTCACGAATATCTTATACCTGCGGGGCGAGCACGGGCGTACCCGACACGTTTGTGATAAGCAATGATCAGAAATAGGTGAGCTAATATACCTAAACTTAAAAAAGTGGAGACTTCCTTACGACTAAAATATTTTTTTATCACATCTGTTCAAAAAGACGTAGTTTAATCCTCGTAAACAGGGACCAAAATAGCTTTTTAATCCCTAGGGACTAAAAGTGATTTGAATTTGGAATGTGGATATTGTTAGCATCTTCTATTCACCAAATAGATGGATCACGAACATTGTATGAATAAGTAACAGGCTGGCAAGAGAGAAAAAGTGACAATTTGATCAAAATTAAAATCCAAGATGGCGGATGTGAAATTTTTTTTTATCATCACGGGTATCGTTTTCATAGTTTTCGACGGTGGTAAAGCCGATGGTGAGGTCAAAATATAAATCCAAGATACATTTGTAAGCGAGCGTCGTCGTCTGCGCAGGCTATAAGTCTCATGCTGTCCCTGTCATTTTAATGTGTATTGATTGTAGCAGCAACAGAAATAGTTTTAAGACCGTCTAAAAGTTAAGTGTCATTTTAGTAGTTGGAGGTATAAGTGACAATCTATAATTAATTGGTTGTCGGTTTCAACAACACTACCCCGCTAAAACTATCTTCAGTTGTAGACTTTCCATTTTAGTAAAAAAATATTGTTCCTTCAGATATTTATTGACCAAAAAAAGACGTAAAATAGTAGATTGTTATACAAGGAGCTTTAAAAACCCATTATACCTCGGTTTCTGTTTACTCCCTGTAAACAGAAACCGAGGTATAATGGGTTTTTAGCGCCGTGTGTTACACTCTACTTTTCACTACGATTGCGAGAAAATAAAATAGTAAATTAATAAAATTATTTCTTCTCATCCATCTGCAAATTAGGGTCTCCATTCTCACTAGATGATGACATTTTCACTGTTGTAAATCATATTACGGTCACCAATGCAATTTATTGGAGAATAATTTAGAAATAGGATATCGCACCAGTCTTTTTTTTTTATTTCCTCTGTAGCCGCAACGCAATGCACGCATTCTACCGAAGAGAATGCCGCTTTAAGGGCGCGTTTGCAAATCGGACAAAATTATGCTGTTTTTCGGTACATTTTGTGACAAAACTAAACCGAATTGAATATAACTTATAACTACCACATATAGACTGATCCCTCATCTTCAAATGATAGTAACTTTTTTGTTCAAAATTATAGTTTTTTATATTGAAAAAACGATTTTCCGTTGCCTTTTTCCACAGAATTAACGATACCGGGTTGAGTTTCGGTACATTTTTTGTTCTATATTCAACATATTTTAGAATTTCTAAAAATACTACAAGTAGGCAGATATATTCAATTCTAAAACTTAGTAAAAAAATTGTTTCAAAATGTCACAAATAGTCGCAAAAAAAATAAAAATCGGAACAAACTTTTTCACCTATTTTGCTATTGCGGATGAATCTTAACGCAATCGATTAAGGGTTATTTTATTTTTGGTCATGTTTTGATTTATTGCACAAACATTTCGAAAAAAGACTCAGTCCGCGCTCGGCCGCCGTGGTGAGAGGACCCTGTATTACCTGTTTGCAGCGGCTCGTGCGGGAAAAGATCGCTGTACAGACACAAAATATTCGATAAACCTAATTTGATACTTTTGACAAGGTAAGATAATTTTGTATTCACAGATTCTATTATAATATTTTATTTCGGTAAAAGTAAGTACCGTTTATAAAATGTCGTATGGGACTTGATGAAGTGACCTGAAGGTGTACCTCGGTGACTGTTACTGGAACTCCTCGACAAGTAGAACTAGGTGTGCCGAGATTGGGCTCGTTTTGTAAGTTATGATGAGACCTTACCTCCGGGCTTGATGGAGTGACCTGAAGGTGTACCTCGGTGACTGCTACTGGAACTCCTCGACAAGTAGAACTAGGTGTGCCGAGTTTGGGCTCGTTTTGTAAGTTATGATGTGACCTTACCTCCGGGTTTGATGGAATGACTTGAAGGTGTACCTCGGTGACTGCTACTGGAACTCCTCGACAAGTAGAACTAGGTGTGCCGAGTTTGGGCTCGTTTTGTAAGTTATGATGAGACCTTACCTCCGGGCATGATGGAGTGACCTGAAGGTGTACCTCTGACTGCTACTGGAACTCCTCGACAAGTAGAACTAGATATGCCGAGTTTGGGCTCGTTTTGTAAGTTATGATGACACCTTACCTCCGGGCTTCATGGAGTGACCTGAACGTGTACCTGGTGACTGCTACTGGAACTCCTCGACAAGTAGAACTAGGTGTGCCGAGTTTGGGCTCGTTTTGTAAGTTATGATGAGACCTTACGTCCGGGCTTGATGGAGTGACCTGAAGGTGTACCTCGGTGACTGCTACTGGAACTCCTGGACTAGTACAACTAGGTGTGCCGAGTTTGGGCTCGTTTTGTAAGTTATGATGACACCTTACCTCCGGGCTTCATGGAGTGACATGAACATGTACCTGGTGACTGCTACAGGAACTCCTCGACAAGTAGAACTAGGTGTGCCGAGTTTGGGCTCGTTTTGTAAGTTATGAGGAGACCTTACCTCCAGGCTTGATGGAGTGACCTGAAGGTGTACCTCGGTGACTGCTACTGGAACTCCTGGACTAGTACAAATAGGTGTGCCGAGTTTGGGCTCGTTTTATAAGTTATGATGACACCTTATCTCCGGGCTTCATGGAGTGACCTGAACGTGTACCTGGTGACTGCTACTGGAACTTCTCGACAAGTAGAACTAGGTGTGCCGAGTTTGGGCTCGTTTTGTAAGTTATGATGAGACCTTACGTCCGGGCTTGATGGAGTGACCTGAAGGTGTACCTCGGTGACTGCTACTGGAACTCCTGGACTAGTACAACTAGGTGTGCCGAGTTTGGGCTCGTTTTGTAAGTTATGATGACACCTTACCTCCGGGCTTCATGGAGTGACATGAACATGTACCTGGTGACTGCTACAGGAACTCCTCGACAAGTAGAACTAGGTGTGCCGAGTTTGGGCTCGTTTTGTAAGTTATGATGAGACCTTACCTCAGGGCTTGATGGAGTGACCTGAACGTGTACCTGGTGACTGTTACTGGAACTCTTCGACAAGTAGAACTAGGTGTGCCGAGATTGGGTTCGTTTTGTAAGTTATGAGGAGACCTTACCTCCGCGCTTCATGGAGTGACATGAACGTGTACCTGGTGACTGCTACTGGAACTCCTCGACAAGTAGTACTAGGTGTGCCGAGTTTGGGCTCATTTTGTAAGTCATGATGAGACCTTACCTCAGGGTTTGATGTAGTGACCTGAAGATGTACCTCGGTGACTGCTACTGGAACTCCTCGACAAATAGCCAAGTAGTAGACCTTCAGGCCACTCCATCAAGGCCGCAGGTAAGTTCTCATCATAACTTACAACACGAGCCCAAAGTCGGCACACCTAGTACTACTTATCAAGGAGTTCCAGTAGCAGTCACCGATGTACACCTTCAAGTCATTCCATCAAGCCAGGAGGTAAGGTCTCATCATAACTTACAAAACCAGCCCAAACTCGGCATATCTAGTTCTACTTATCATGGAGTTCCAGTAGCAGTCACCGAGGTACACCTTCAAGTCATTCCATCAAGCCCGGAGGTAAGGTCTCATAATAACTTACAAAACCAGCCCAAACTCGGCATATCTAGTTCTACTTATCAAGGAGTTCCAGTAGCAGTCACCGAGGTACACCTTCAGGTCACTCCATCATGCCCGGAGGTAAGGTCTCATCATAACTTACAAAACAAGCCCAAACTCGGCACACCTAGTTCTACTTGTCGAGGAGTTCCAGTAGCAGTCACCGAGGTACACCTTCAGGTCACTCCATCAAGCCCGGAGGTAAGGTCTCATAATAACTTACAAAACCAGCCCAAACTCGGCATATCTAGTTCTACTTATCAAGGAGTTCCAGTAGCAGTCACCGAGGTACACCTTCAGGTCACTCCATCATGCCCGGAGGTAAGGTCTCATCATAACTTACAAAACAAGCCCAAACTCGGCACACCTAGTTCTACTTGTCGAGGAGTTCCAGTAGCAGTCACCGAGGTACACCTTCAGGTCACTCCATCAAGCCCGGAGGTAAGGTCTCATAATAACTTACAAAACGAGCCCAAAGTCGGCATATCTAGTTCTATTTGCCGAGGAGTTCCAGTAGCAGTCAAAGAGGTACACCTTCAGGTCACTCCATCATGCCCGGAGGTAAGGTCTCATCATAACTTACAAAACGAGCCCAAACTCGGCACACCTAGTGCTTCTTGTCGAGGAGTTCCAGTAGCAGTCACCGAGGTACTCCTTCAGGTCACTCCATCAAGTCCGGAGGTAAGGTCTCATCATAACTTACAAAACGAGCCCAATCTCGGCACACCTAGTTCTACTTGTCGAGGAGTTCCAGTAGCAGTCACCGAGGTACACCTTCAGGTCACTCCATCAAGCCCGGAGGTAAGATCTCATCATAACTTACAAAATGAGCCCAATCTCGGCACACCTAGTTCTACTTGTCGAGGAGTTCCAGTAGCAGTCACCGAGGTACACTCGGTGACTGCTACTGGAACTCCTCGACAAGTAAAACTAGGTGTGCCGAGTTTAGCCTTCAGGTCACTCCTTCGAGCCCGGAGGTAAGGTCTCATCATAACTTACAAAACGAGCCCAAACTCGGCTCACCTAGTTCTACTAGTCGAGGAGTTCCAGTAGCAGTCACCGAGGTACACCTTCAGTTCACTCCATCAAGTCCAGAGGTTAGTAAAAATACTTATAAAAATATAATAAACGGTACGAAATGTTTTTTGTAGGTCCTATAAAGAAATAAGAAAAGAAAAAAATTCCATAGTATCAAAATTAGTTCACTTGACTACTATTCCCGCAGCTAACCGTGCGTACACTTGTGTGTGTGAGTCGTATCAATGTAGTAATTCGATTCTATACCTATCAATTTTGAGAACGCGTCCTTAAAAAAAAAAGCTCTTTTATACCATTCCTCCTCTAAAAAGCTTCTTACCTATCTTATCTATCTTACCTATCTTACCTATCTTACCTATCTTATCTATCTTACCTATCTTACCTATCTTACCTATCTTAACTATCTTACCTATCTTACCTATCTTACCTATCTTACATATCTTACCTATCTTACATATCTTACCTATCTTACCTATCTTACCTATCCTACCTATCCTACCTATCCTACCAATCCTACCTTTCCTACCTATCTTACCTATATGAATAAGAACTAAGACTTTTTAGTTTTTGGGTGGTAGGCTCGTAGGCAACAGACAAAAATTAAAAAAAAAATTACTTTAGCCCCTAGAGGATGAAATGCTATTTTATCTTCGCTCTGGTACGCTACAATGACGGATTTTTTGAGCAAGAGAAGTGAAAAACTAGTTTTATAACGGATTAATTTTATGTTAGTCGTGGTTGCGTCCCGCAATTCCGTAAATATGTTGCCAGAGACAATAACACATGTCACTTTCATAGAGCATCCGTGCAATCTTACAAGTAAAGTACATAACACTGAGAAGATCGCGCTCTCGCTACTTTTATCTTGTTTAGATTGTTCAGTACACAAGACATTCATCTCACAGCGCGGCAGCGGTACACTACACGTTCTTTAGCATTAATTAAATAAATATTACTGAGCTGTGCAAATGTTTACAAATTATCAATGCTCTTCGTGATCTCGACACACGGCAGTATGTCATGAAAAGTTCGGAAACAAAAGGACCACACACTGGCCGGACTAACCACCGGGGGGTGTAGAGCAGGGATTCCCAACCGGTGGGGCGCGTCCCCGCGGGGGCGTAAAGTAGAATTTTATGTTCTTGGTATGAAAAAAGGTTAAGACTAGTTTCCAAAACCCAAACGTTTCATAATACTTACCTAGGTGCTGTATAATGAGTTTCAACTTTTCTGCTTAAGTAATAGAAATATAAATAACAACTTATATATCTATGGCATAAGTCGACAAAATTAGTTTTTTTTATTTCTGAATTGGACTAAAAAAAAAACCCAACCTACCTCAAGGTAGAGTCCTGGCACCACGACTTTATATTTAATATCTATACCAAGTTCCAACCATCCAGCCAGCCCGAACACGTCCCGCTTCCTCTATGCAGATGACCTTGCCCTCACCTCTCAAGCTACCACCTTTGAGGAAGATGAGGTCCACCTGTCAGACGCTCTATAATAGGTGACTTAGTCTCGTATTACCTGGCTAACTCACTCAAGCCCAATCCAAGCAAAATTCTGTGTTGCATATTCCATCTCCGCAATAGAGAGGCCCGCCGCAAACTTAACATCGTTTGGGGTGGGGTGTCCATCGAGCAAAGCAACTCCCCTAAAAATATCTTGGTGTTGACTTGGTGCTGGACAGGTCTTTAACATTCAGCAAAAACTGCAAGAACATCAAACAGAAGGTGCACGGTTCACAACAGTCTTCTTAAGCGACTAGTCTCATCGAAGTGGGGTGCTTCGCTTTACGTTATGCGAACTAATGGGCTGGCTCTATCTTTTTCTGCGGGTGAATTCACGTGCCCCGTGTGGAGTCGTTCTTCCCATGCAAAGTTAGTTGGTACAGCTTTGAACGAAACGTGCCGGGATCATCACAGGTTGCCTAAAACCGACCCCGGTTCAAATGCTGTTCCCACTGGCAGGAATCGCGCCACCAGTGGTTCGCAGAGCGGTGGCAACCTCCAGCGAAAGTTCCAAAATGATTATTGACACACGACACCTTTCGCTCGACAAAATCCTTGTGCTACAAAGGCTGAAAAGTCGAAACAGTTTTTTCGTCCTACTCACTGGCGATGGCGAACGAACAAAACCAAACCATTCGTTCCACCTGCTGAAAATCTCCGGCCTGGACATGAGTTGCCATGGCTAGCCTGGAAGTTTTTAAACAGACTCCGGACCCAGGTTGGCCGAAGTAAGCAAAATCTGTTTTCAAAATTCAAAAGTCATTTATTCAAACTAGGCTGAGAATCAGCACTTTTCGAACGTCAAAATTACATAAGACAGTCCCCCAAAAACGCCCGCCCTTCACCACTTCCTAGTGCTTTTGCTGGAGAGAAGAAGTGGCGCAACAAACTCCCCAGCAGCACAGCTGTCTGTTCAGTTAGAAAAAAACTTGATTCTATACAATAGTATGCAAATCATTTACATTACTCAACACAAATCATTAAATAAAAAAATATATTTGCCATAATGACAGCTAGCACACGCCAATGTACCAAAAAAAAATATCGAAAGCTAAACTCAAGCGAAAATGAATACTAAAAAAACTAAAAACGTAAACAGAACTTAATACCCGAATTATAAAGCCTACAGGTATAAAGGGCGTGCCCGCTTACATATAGCTAATAAAACTGTAACTCGAAGTCACATAATTATGATAAACTAGGACCATCGAAGAAAAATAAATCAACAGTTAGGCAAGAATAATATAATGATCTTCTGTCGAGGTCGCTAGCTAACCACATATTGCAATACAACTCATTAAACAAAAACATTGTAATGAGTCGATTATGTCAATAATAAATGAAAATAAAATGAAAATAAATTTACTTATACAGTCAAATAAAATAACAATTATATAACTCATATGACCTGTCAGTAGGTAAGCTAATTCTGGAGAAAGAACATAAATATTGTCTTGAGTTAATCACAGCGACCAACTATTTTTATCGTTTAAGTAGTCGTTGATAGAGTAGTATGCCTTTGAACAAAGGTTGGATTTTACTTTAGCTTTAAACGCATTAAAAGGCAAATCTAGCAGAGAAGTGGGTAGCTTGTTATAAAAGGTTATACCAAGCCCAACAAATGAATTATGAACCTTATGAAGCCGGTGAAAAGGAGCTCGTAATTTGTCCTTATTTCTGGTGTTAATATTGTGAATATCACTGTTCTTAGTATATAAGTGTATATTTTGCCTAATATATAGGATATTGGCGAAGATGAATTGTGACGCCACTGTGAGAATACCAATATCCTTAAAAAAATCTCTTAGAGAAACTCTGGCACCTAGCTGGTAAATTGCTCGAACAGCTCGTTTTTGAAGAACAAATATATTTTGAATGTCAGCGGCTTTGCCCCACAGCAGAATGCCATAGGACATAATGCTATGGAAATAACTGAAATAGACTAATCTAGCAGTATCAACGTCAGTGTATTGTCTTACTTTCCTGACAGCGTAGGCGGCCGCGCTAAGCCTTCCCGCTAGACTTGAAATATGTGGGCCCCACTGAAGTTTAGCATCTACTGTTATGCCCAGAAAAACTGCCGAGCCCACAGTTTCAAGCACCTCTTTATCTAAGACGATGTTGGGTCCTAGATTTCTAACATTGGGTAAAGCGAATTTTATACATTTCGTTTTCTTGGAATTGAGAACTAAGTTATTTGTTGTAAACCAATCCGTAACCATTGAGAGTGCACTGTTTACATCGTCAAAATCATGTCTATTCCTGTCTACTTTAAAAATAAGAGAGGTATCATCTGCAAACAGTACAACTTCACAGATACCCTTTAAAAAGAATGGTAAGTCATTGATATACACTAAGAACAAGAATGGACCCAGTATTGAGCCTTGAGGTACACCTAACTGAACTGGTAACCCGGAAGATTTCACACCATTAACATCTACACATTGGGACCTATTGTGTAAATAAGAATTAAGAACATCGAGAGCTTCGTTTTGCACACCGTAATGACGCAGTTTACGCAAAAGCGTGTCATGGTGCACGCAATCAAAAGCTTTTGAGAGATCACAGAAAACCCCAATAGCATTTTGCGAGTTCTCCCATGCGTTAAATATGTGTTTCAGCAGAGCAACACCCGCATCTGTAGTCGAACGACCTTTTGTAAAGCCATATTGTTCATTATGAAGGAGGTTATTTGAATTAAAATGTCTTAGCAACTGCTTGAGTATTAACTTTTCAAATATTTTACTAAATGCAGGTAAGATAGAAATAGGCCTGAAATTACCAACATCATTTTTATTACCGGATTTAAATAATGGTATGACTTTACTACTCTTCATGAGGTCAGGAAAAGTTCCTAAGTCAACACATTTATTAAAAGTAACAGCTAGATAGGGGGCTACGATGTCTATTATATTACTTAAAAGTTTAATGGAGATGCCCCAGTAATCACCAGTGTTTTTGGATTTGAGTGTATTAAAAACATTAATTACATCACGAGGCGTTACATGTTCGAAGCTAAATAAACGACTACTTTTAGACACACTACTAAGCAATAGGTTTTCAGCTTTAGACGGGGACGAATTTAAGGAGCGAGTCGTAGTTATAGGTATGTTGGCAAAAAACTCATTAAACGCCTCAGCTACGTCAGCTGCTTTAGTAACTAATTTATTGTCGACCATAATCTCAAGTTCTTTATCTTGTTTAACCGACTTACCCGTTTCATTGTTAATAATTTTCCAAGTGGTTTTTACTTTATTATTGGAGTTTTTAATTTTATCGCTTAAAAATTTTGATTTAGCATAAACACTAACCTTTTTAAATAATTTTGAATAATTTTTGACATACTCTAGGAATGGAGTATCAAACCTGTATTTTTTCAAACCATATAACTCGTATAGTCTCGCTCTACTTTTATAAATACCTGGAGTGGCCCATTGGTTAAAGTCAACGGTGGTGCCATTAATTTCAAGAGTTTTGGTCTTGAAAGTAGATTGGTACTCTTTTTGCACGACATCAAAAAGGGCTCCATAGATTTCATTAGGACACTCGTGTTCTACTATAGATGGTGTAATTCTATGAGCTATATTATTTTTAAACTTATTGCAACGACTAACTGTATAGGGCCTGCATTCTATTTTACGCGGCTTTTTATGTAATGGCATGGGGAAGCTAGCTAATAAACCACAGTGGTCTGAAGTTAAGTCACATAACACACATTTATTTTTGGCATCACAATCACTAAATATATTATCAAGACAAGTTGACGAAGATGCCGTGATCCTAGTAGGTTCAAAAAACAAGTTAATTAAATTATAAGACTTAAACAGATTAAGAAGTCTAATACTTAATGGAGTAACATCTAAAACATTAATATTAAAATCTCCACATAAAATTTTACTCTTATAACTTGATTTTAACCTATTGAGTGAATCCTCCATTACCGATTCAAAACTAGTAAAATCACCAGAGGGGGGTCGATAAACGCAAATTATAACGTATCGCTCGAGTTCAACACAAGACAACTCAATAGTGCGCTCGATGGAAAGATTAACTAAATCTAAACGTTGTTTACATTTCAACTTGTTTGAAACAAGAACTAAAGATCCACCGCGAATGGCGTTTTTTCTCACAAACGCACTTTGTACTGTAAAATTATCATCATTGATAAACACTACTTCATGTTCTTTCAACCAGTGTTCAGTCAAACATAACACCTGAACATCATAGTGCTCCATAAATAAACTTAACTCTAGCTCTTTGCCGGACAGACCCTGCATATTTTGATGTACAACATTGAACATATGCGGCTTATCCGTTGTCACACCTAATAGTTTAAACTACAAGGCGTATCAATAGTAGTGTTAGTACCACTACTAACAGTAATCGATGGTACACTACAAGTACCAGTGTCACTGTGTATATTGTATGCTAAAAGATTAGCAATTTGTCTCCTACAACTAGGTGGCAAGTACATGGTATAATTTGTCAGTTTGTAATCATTAATAAATTGATTACAATCAAAATATAAAATAGAGTCACTGTGGCGACAAGTCCTATTATAAATTAACATATTTAATTTGTAAATGTACCTATTTTCCTCGTTAGACAAATATTTAGAATAAGGCAAGGCACAGAAAATAAATTTACAATTATTGGACTCATTGAGATCTAACATCAAATGGACACATTCAATTATGTCTTTTTTTCTAACAGTTAAACTATCCCCGTATAATAATATAACAGTGGAACTGGGGTTAATTTTTGTCAACTTAATATTGTTAATTAATTGGCTAATAATGGCACCGGGTAAACAATTATTAATTACATATTGTTGCGAACACTGATTAAAAATACTACCAAAACCTTGACCAAATTTGTCAGAAAATACATATGTTGTGTTCAGGTTATTAATTTTACTGTCAACCAAACAGCTACCTACAGGCTGAGCTACTGAGGGTGCAGGTGTAACCAGTAGAGGTTGGGGGTCATGGGAGCAGGCACAGCTAAAAGAGAGGTTATTTGTCAGAGACTCATACCTCTCCGCATTGTACTTGACCAGGTCTGCCAACTCGTTGGCCTCCCGCAAGCGCTGACTCAGGTCTTGTTGAGCAGCCTCATATTTACTAAAGATATCCTTTAGAGCATATTCCCTAACAAATAGTTCATCCTGTAGGTGCTGAGTGTCGGTATCATACATAGTATTACATAACTGCAATTCACTATGACACTTCTTTAATTCTTGAATTAAATTTAGATTTCTTTGCCTAAGTTTTGTATTTAATTTGTAAACTTTTTGGCGTTTTAGAGATTTTTGAATCTTTCTAATTAATCAATGTTCAGGTGTAGATTCATAGACGACTCCGCATTAAATGATAAATGATTTTATTTCTGTAAGTAGGTCTGTACAAACACTTTTACACGTCAATCATATTTTTTTACCTAGATGAGGCCGGCGTTTCCTATCTGACTACTCTGAGAAGAAAGGCCGAAACAAACTCAGAGGTCACAGTCTCTTTTAAAGTCCAGACATTATCTTGGTCAGATCATGTGAAGACCATGTAGATTGGTGTCTGAAATGGTCTTTTGAGGAAAGAACCACACAGATTGAGTGGACCTGTCCAGTCAGTGCACGCATTTGTCAGTAATCGTGCAGCTCAACTCAGAGTTTAAGGAGCTCAACGATTCGACGAACAATACCAAAGAAAGGACATTTGGATAGGCCGCATAAATTACTCAAGCTGCCAGACCATGATAAAAACTAACAGAGAGAAAACAAAAAAATAAAAAAAGTATAAATGAAAGGAATGACCCACATAATCTTCACATTCACAATAAGTAATTAAAAGAATATATTGCTTTAAAAAGTAAATATTCAGGTCATTGTAGGTATAGTATATAAAATACATTAATGTCAATAAAAAACCCAGAAATAATCTTGGTCAGATCATTTGAGGACCATGTAGATTTGTATCAGAAATGGTCTTTTGAGGAAAGAACCATACAGATTTGAGTGGACCTGTCCAGTCAATGCACGCATTTGTCAGTAATCGTGTAGCTCAACTCAAGAGCTTATGGAGCTCAACGACTCGACGAACAATACCAAAGAAAGGACATTTGGGTAGGCCGCATAAGTACTCAAACTGCCAGATTATCATTAAAAGTAACTGAGAAGAGAAAATAAAAATATGACCCACATAGTCCTCACATTCACAATTATTAAAAAATATATATAATATAAAAATATTATACTACACAAAGTAAATATTCATATCATTGAGCAGATGATTATTCTGACTGTAAACACAAAATAAAACAAATAAATCGGAGCAGCTCAATCCCAAGCCTCTTTGTCCTCCACGTAATCTTTAACGGTATAAAACGCTTTCTGGCACAACTTACGTTTAATGAATAATTTGAATTTATTAAGGCTCAGTTCTTGGACGTGGCTTGGAAGTTTATTATAAAAGCGTATACATTGACATCTGAACGACCCACCTATTTTCTTGAGCCTTGTTGAAGGTACTACAAATTTGTGTTTGTTCCTAGTATTTATGTTATGGATATCACTGTATTTTTTAAACAATTTTATGTTTTTATGGGCATATAAAAGATTTTCAAAAATATACTGAGAAGGCACAGTCATAACATTAATCTCCTTAAATTGGGGTGTAAATGTGGTGCTGTTCCACAAACGATGGGACACTAATGTCGTGTCCTGCGTGTCCTGTCAGCTGCACGTTACAGGACGCTAGTGATGGCGGTGTGTTCCTCTGAGGCCGGACCACAGTTTAGTACTCAGATGCAATAGTTCGAAATAATACCTACCTAAAGTCTACTTTCATCCGAATATATTATATATATATATTTTTTTAGTACCTACCTCAAGATATATCTTTTTAATTAACAATTTATGTGGTCCGGCCGCCAGGCAGTGCTCTCTGGCCGCGCCACCTCAAATTAAATAGAGTATAATGAACTATTAATAAATCAATATCCCGAAAAAAACTACCTAAAGAGTACCTTGCATACGACAAATATGGTCCAATAAATCCCTTTAGTTAAGGAGTTATTGGTCGTAGGGTGTGGTCCGGCTGGAAGGTATACTCTGCAGCAAGTCAATTTTGCAATATTTAATATTAACTATCCATAAATCAATTTATATAATAGTACCTTTTCTCTACTCTTCGTTGATACTTTTTTCTCTCAAGAAACTATTCATTTTGATTAATTAATCTTTAAAGTATGTGGCGCGGCTAGGGAGGATTACTTTCAGCAAATATAACGAAATATGCTTTATTTCTTTATGCCAACAAAAACTGCATAATAAGTACTTTATAAAAAAACCTGGACTTCATCTATAAACTTTTATTTTTATTACCAACAATGATTTTGAAAAAGGTGCACTTTTTGGTTTTTGTTTACCTATCTACCTAAGAATAGGTAGTTAATTTGACGAAGTAGATTGAATTTAAGCATTTAACCCTTTAAACAAGAAATAACAATGAAAAAAAGTTAAATTAAAAATTTAAAAAACCCCCGACACAAAAAAAATCCTTTTAAAAGCTATAATGGCCCTTTAAGTTTAATATAATTTGTAGTTAATATTTTGTCGTCGCGTCGGGGGACGCGGCATGCTATTGTAGAAAATAATATTTTCAATTTTTCATTCGCCGTCCCCCGACGCGACGACAAAATATTAACGCAAACTACTTCATCAGGAGTTTTCTTGGTGCCTATCCATTGTTTGAGCCATTTGTATATATTTTCTAACGTATGCAAATCAGTTATCATTTGAGTTACCGGTACACAAGAATTTCCTGTTTGTAATACAGCCACGTAAAGAAAAATGTGCTTAGCCACATATATTTGTGCAGGATCTCTAGGTGGTATTATTTTTTTAAATATTGACCCTGTAGCGTCAATACTGAGCTTTATTCTTTTATTACAATTGACAAGATGACAATAATATTTGTATTTTTATGTAGATTTTATTAAAAAAGTGTATGGAAAAGAATATGTAAGCCATACCATTCAATAAATACGCTGATGTTTTATATTTAAAAAAATATTTCATTTACATCTACCCGTTTTATATTTTTGTGTATTATAAACAGTGTCTTGAGGTAGCTTAACTGGCCAATAACTATACCGTTTCCCCTACAAATTGCTTACAAAATATTGGAAGGAGTTTAAATTGATACTAAGTTCCGCAATTTATAGAACCTATTGTATTAACAATTTTTTATTGTTAATATTTGATTATGAAAATATATATTTGTTTTTCGTATACTTATTGTTTATTTTAAACCAAAATTTTCACTTTTACTTCGTCAAATTAATTACCTATTCTTAGGTAGATAGGTAAACAAAAACCAAACCCTTTTTCAAAATCATTGTTGGTAATAAAAATAAAAGTTTAGGTATATTTGAAGTCCAGTACCCTAATTAGGTAGGTAATGCACGATCAATTTTAAATTGAAACAAATTGCGAATCCATTGCTACATCATAAGTTCAAAAAAAAAAAAATTGAGCAGATTTATTTTTTCGAACTTATGAAGCAATGGATTCGCAATTTGTTTCAATATAAAATTGATCGTGCATTACGTAATTAGGGGGCAGGTCTTTTTATAAAGTACTTATTATGCAGTTTTCGTTGGCATAAAGAAATAAAGCATATTTCGTTATATTTGCTGAAAGTAATCCTCCCTAGCCGCGCCACATACTTTAAAGATTAATTAATCAAAATGAATAGTTTCTTGAGAGAAAAAAGTATCAACGAAGAGTAGAGAAAAGGTACTATTATATAAAGGCAGTGTATAGAGTGCCACCATTGGCACTCTATCCCTATCGGATAAAGTGCCACTACAGGCACTCTAGTAACACCGCCTCGGCCCGGCTGCAGTGCCGCAAGCATTGGATTGTCATTGTCACTAAGTCACGTCACTTGGTATTTTGTTTGATTGTCGAGGTTAGATCGCTGTAAAACACCACATTCCCAAAACATTACATTCTCTTGAGCCTAAACGGACCCTGGCACTTCGCCGGCCGCTACCACGGCACCGCTCGCTACGCTCGCTCGGCTCGTGCGTTGTGTGGTCACAGTTCTAACCTAACCTAACCTAAATAACAAGTGACAGTGACAATGCAACGCTCACGGCACCCTAGCCGGGCCGAGGCAGTGACACTAGAGTGCCACAAGAAACTCGCGGCACTCTATACACTTCGTTATATAAATTGATTTATGGATAGTTAATATTAAATATTGCAAAATTGACTTGCTGCAGAGTATACCTTCCAGCCGGACCACACCCTACGACCAATAACTCCTTAACTAAAGGGATTTATTGGACCATATTTGTCGTATGCAAGGTACTCTTTAGGTAGTTTTTTTCGGGATATTGTTCATTATACTATAATATTGATAATAGTTCATTATACTCTATTTAATTTGAGGTGGCGCGGCCAGAGAGCACTGCCTGGCGGCCGGACCACATAAATTGTTAATTAAAAAGATATCTCTTGAGGTACTAAAAATATATATAGGTATATATTCGGATGAAAGTAGACTTTAGGTAGGTATTATTTCGAACTATTGCATCTGAGTACTAAACTGTGGTCCGGCCACAGAGGAACACACGTGATGGCGCCAAACACGTAGCCAAATTCTGGGCCGAGTCTATTTAGATGGCCATCGACATGCTAAGAAGAAGATTTTAGATTTTGTCTGCTTAACTCGACAAAGTAACTTCCATTTCTGTTTGAATGATCAAAAGAAAATCTAACCTATCCATGGGCGTGCAAAAATTTTGGACCTCACCACCCTCCGTTTTTTCCTCCTCACTTTCGATCGCTTTACATTGTTAAGCTTTTCTACTTACTTATGTCGACAAAGTAAGTCAGGGGTATTACAGGATTCAAAAATTATAGTACAGATGTACCTATGTATATATTTGACCTACATAACTACGTTTTGGTGTGTCTATTAAATCCCCTTCAACAACCCCGAGTCCTAGCTGGGCCACATCCGGGTGACTGACACTCATTCAGGTAGGACGTCATTTTGCCCAGGAACTATAATTGCTTATTGGTGAAGCCAGAACTTCACTGGGTGAAGCCGACGAGCGCGTCATCCGAACTTGGGTCTTTTTTTGGGTTCCGTACCCGAAGGATGCCGAAACCCTATTACTAAGCCTCCACTGTCTGTCCGTCTGTCAGTCAGCGGGCTGTAGGTATCTCATGAACCGTAATAGGTAGACAGTTCAAATTTTCACAGATTGTGTAATTCTATTGCCGCAATCACTACAAATAATAAAAATAAATAAAATAAATAATTGTTATTGCAGTCGGGGACTGTTCTGTGGAACACTTTTTAATCTAATAGATCCCCCGACTGCAAAAACAATTCTATTTATCTGTTTAGTCAGCTAGTAAATGAGGGACTTTTTGCTTTGTATACAGATTAACTAATACAGCTTGTTTTTTACTTTTTAGTTCGTTTTTGCCAGGGCAGTAGTGTTTTTAATTTTTTTAATTATTTATTTTATTTTATACATTTTAGTGACAAGTTTTATGTTAAGTTTTTTTTTTTTCTAATAATAAGTAACTCAATCGTCTACGAAACCATTCAATCGTTTAGACATTCGCAGTGCTACTGAAGTCTGATTAAATCATTTGCAGCCAAAGATGAAATGTTTGTTTTGCATACAGTACTCCCTACTTGTAAAATGTATGCCAATAAATTATATAATTTTGGAATGTGCTCATCAAAGCCTTCAATCGGATACCCATTTTGTAATTGTAAATAATAATTGAGGTTTTCTATTTTCACATTTAGAAATGGACCCATACTGCCGCCACATGGATTTAATTTTTCAAATAAAATATAGCCTATGTCACTCGGGATGATTTAAGGATTCTAACGATACCTCATACATCAAAATCTGTTTTAGAAGTTATGGTGGAACAAAGAAACTCACATACATACAAACATGAACCCTGAACACATTACACTCCTTTTTGGGCAGTCGTGTAAATAGGGGATCCTCTTACAAGAAATGTTTTTTTTTCGGTATGGTCTTGTTTTCCATAAAATTATTTGTAAGTACTATTATTGTTTTCCATAATCGTTCCCACTCATAATATTTACTTGCACTATTATCATTTATAGGTAGGTACTAATAACGCTTGCCATATCAACTTATTAGTCATAACTTTTATTTGCCATAATATTAGTTTCCATAATAATAACATGTGTTATAATCATAACATGTGTCTTAATCATTAGATTCTGTAACACATTACTTATGTAACACATTATATAATCGATACTTGACATAAGCAACATTTAACATAATTTAGAAACGTTACAGACACATGTCTTCAGTATTGTATTTATAATATTTATTTATTTTATTTATTTATTTATTTATTTTCCAACTTACATCTATCATTACAGAGTAACCTAATGCGATAGTGTACTTATCTAACTCTAATGTTAACTTATTATTACTTAAAAAAAATATATTTAAATTTTGTAACATATTACAAATAGCGCATTTCTTGTGAACTCACTCAGAGAACAACAGAATATGTCCAAGTCATTAGCTATAAGGTTGTAATAATATGTAATATTCCGAATGTTCATTTATAATAGAATGGTTAGTCCTAAAACAGAAACGAATCGCTGTAAATCCGACTCCACGCAGTCTTGTCTGCCCTACCCCTAGAGTGTAATTTAAAATCGCGTAGGCGTGGAGGGGCAAGGTGGCCCGCGAGTTGAGGAGCAGGTGGTTGTAACGCTCGCCGCTGCGGCTGAAGCTGGCCGACGAAGCCGGCCAGCAAGACGAAGCTGCGGTGGTGAGCGTTAAACCATCTGCGACGATAAGGTCGCGTGGGACCGCTGGAGCCCCGCATCGCCGGAGTCGTGACAGAAACCATGCCTGCTGCATGTTTGCTTGCATGCTGTATGCTTGCTTGCATGCTGTATGCTTGCTTGCATGCTTGTTTTCATGTTGCATGCTTGCTTTCATGCTGCATGCTTGCTGCATTTATGGTGTATGCTTGCTTGCTTGCATGCTTGCTTGCTTACATGTTGCATGCTTGCTTACATGTTGCATGCTTGCTTGCATGCTGCATGCTTGCTTACATGTTGCATGCTTGCTTGCATGCTGCATGCTTGCTGCATGTATGCTGTATGCTTGTTTGCATGCTTTTGACAGGGAAATAAAAACCACATGTTCACAATCAATTAATAAAATCATCATCATTATCAATTAATTGTGAATATGTGGAGCAAAATTATTGGTTTTGACATGATCTTATCATCAAAATTGCAGGTGCTTGTACTGAACTAAAAATGGTGCTAGTATGGGCAAATGAATATTATTGTGAATAAATATTATGGAAAACGACATTATTGAAAATGAAAAATATAGCAAATCAATTTATGGATTAACATTATTATGACACTTGATCGATTATGACCAATGAAATTAGTGAAAATGATTTTATGTCATTTCACGATTATGGCAACGGACGCGTTATTATTACTAATGAAATTAGGGCAAATAAAATTATGGCATTTTAAATTATGGCAAACATTAGTAAACCGTTTTTTTTTCGGCGTTACTGCTAATTATTGTACGTTGTGTAGCATAAGAAAAATCGTCTTCTTGCCACTTAGAAAGGATACCTACATCGCGCCGGGCTTGCGATAGAACTAAATTAAGAATAAAAACACTCCGATGCGTAGATTTTAAATGACATAATATATTGGTTGTAAAAATAAAAAGAAATAGGTACAGTTGGGTATATAAAAAATCTGTCAAGTGCGAGTCGGACTCGCACACGAAGGGTTCCATACCATGTCGTACAAGATTTAACACTATGAATTTTTGTAATACTTTCGTAAAGGTAACAACAGAGGCCCTATAAAAAAACAAAGATTTGTAAAGAAATTGTCTAATTTTAATGAAAAAATGTTGTTGTGTTAAAATATAGGTGTAGGAGTATATTTCATTTATTTTAAGAGAAAAATATTAAGTTAACTTTATCCAGTAACATGCATTAACTAAAGTCAAATTTATTTATTGGCTACTAACATAGGTATAAATAGGTATATATGGTAGGTAAGCAGGTAGATATGTAGGGTAGGTTAGGTACCTACCTACCCTGGTAAGTAGGGTAGGGTAGGTAGGTAGGGTAGGTAATTAGGTAGAAATAGGTAATTAGGAAAGGTAGGTGCGCCGAAGATAAGCACTTAGTGCTAACCGTGCGAAGCCGGGCCGGGTAAAGCTAGTTACTTATAAATAAAAGGATTTCTCTTGCTACATCAGACTATATTGTACAAAATAGAATGTAAGTAGTACGCCAAATTTTAATTATAACTGTGCGTTTGCACTGGCGAAACATTCACAACAAAACATGTTGGAATCTCTATTTTCTGTAAATTTTTCATACAATGTTTGACAGGAACTAGAGATTTCAACATGTTTTGTCAATACAGAATTTATTTACGTTATTTTTGATAGTCATACAGAAATCTATTATTTCTTACTTATTATTTTTACACATCCCATCGGACTATGAGAGTGAGGGAAGAGAGAGTGCACTCGTGTCTGCGCACACACTTGTGCACAATAATATCTCCCGCGCCGAAGGCCAGTCTCCGTTGAGATTGGCCGCCGTGGCCGAATATTTTTACACCAATAATTATTCTCAATATGAAATTGTATCCACATCGGTTTAAGGTAACTGAATAGTACACTGTATGTGCCAGCATTCATTTCAATGTTACTGAATATATTGTCTATTGGAGTGTAGTTTTAACATGAGGTACACACATCAACACCGTCTAGGGATACTTTGAAAAAAGTCGATAAAGTTCTTAAACTCAAAAAATACTGGCCGGTTTTAAAATCTTGTGAAGAAAGTTTATTTTGTAGACCTTTTTGGATGATAGAAATTTAAATGATCGAAATAGTATATGCTGCCATGATAGTAGGTACTTACTAATTCCATGTCATTACTCCGACTATTAAATAGTTATCTGTGGAATTTATATCGCATAATATTAGCATGAAATACAAAATTATTTTTTTAAGTTGCAGAAAATCGCCCATATTATATAAAATACGTTATGAATCGGCGTTTTTAGTATTTGTTGATTATAAACAGTATATGTTACATGATACACACAAGTTTCAAATTTGTTTAGTTGTTGAGATAGAGCTCGTACAAAAATGGTCTAAAACAGACAACTTCTACGGCCCCCTAATTCATCATTTTTGAAGATAAAAACAAATAAAAATTATATTTATTCTCTACTCGATGAGCTCTAGAAAATGATACCCCACATGCCAGGGTCAGATTATTATTTTTTCAAAATTTAATTTTATTGTATGGCGACCCCCCTTTAATTTTTAATTTTATTATTTGTTGCTCTTGCGGCAATAGAAATGCTCAATCTGTGAAATTTTCAACTGCCTACCTATTACGCTTCATGAGATAGAGCTCGCTGACAGACAGACGGACAGCGGAGGCTTATGAATAGGGTTCCGTTTGTCACCCTTCAGGTACGGAACCCTAAAAAGGTTTGTCAGTAGCCTACGGATTTAGCTGTTGGAATATTAGGAGGATTACGTGATGATAGGATTTGGTTTGAGATTGTGACGCGACGGGTTAAAACAAGCAGAGCTGGGCAAAATACATGATTTGCTTTAATTAAAATACAAATTACAAAATACTATCTTTCACTTATTTAAAATACAAATTACAAAATATTTTTAAGTCGTGTATTTGAAATACAAAATACAGTATTTTGACTATTTTTATTTAAAATACAAAATACAAATTACAAAATACAGTCTGGTGTTAGGTTAGGTAAGTATATAAATAGAATAGAACTAATCCAGCCCAGCCTAAGGCAAAGGGAATATATTCTCACCATCATATTTTACAAAATGGCGACCGCTAAATATGTCACAGCATTCACAGGATTCACTCCATCGCCGAATGAAAATTACAATTGACAAGTTATGTAATTGACAATTTGACGTATGTACCTGCAGTACAGTCTACAGTACAGTTTAAGTGCAGTGTTGCTAACTTTAAAGATATTACATATTTAGCGGTCGCTATTTTGCTTACGAAAGCTATCGAGCGCTATTTTTGTATGCATGTATTTCAATTACAAGTAATTCAAATACTGCCCAACCCTGAAAACAAGTAATGGCCTTTACTAATTAATCCCGGATGCAATAAGTTGAGCGAAAACGTTACGGCACGTAATAGACCTAGATTTAAAACATTTGATGAACCGCCTAAAATAAAATTGATATTGAAATTATGGACCTAACGGAAGAGTTGACTACGTATGGTGTTAGAACGTTATTCATTGGCCTGGATCCTCAATGGCGCGTTGTGGTCGGGAGCGGCGTTTCGCTGGCGTCAGCTACAATGCCGCCTCTGCGATGGGAGGGGCTGACAGCGTTGGCGATGGTGACAAAAAATTGTTTTCATCGAACAGTATAAAATTCAAAGAAAAGAAAATGTTCTCGAGTCAAAATAATTTTAAAAAGAATAGCTTACGATACTTTTCCGACTACAAAAGAGGCTAGACGGGCAGCGTAATGCTGCAGTTGGTACGGAACCCTACGTGTGCGACTCCGACTCGAACTTGGCCGGTTTTTTACACGTTTTTTGTGTGTCATTTTTATCAGTAGGTAGTCATAAACGTAGGTGTGCTATAAATAATAGTAAGCACGAAACACACACAGTGACGAAACTATTTAAATATTTGTCTTTAAGAGCCTTGCTGTGGTACATACACACCTAAAACTACTTATGTAGTAGATAGGTGTAGTTAGGTCCATCTAGATGTAGTATCGTCTCTATGTACATTAACCTTAGAATTATTCTAAGATATTAACTTTAACTACATAAATATGATTTACCTACGACGAGGTCCTTTAGGGAGGTTCACAACTCCGTGAGGTGCTTTCCTCTTACGCTTTTATTGCAGTCAGTTTATCAATGATTTTTTTAGAAATGTATTAATAACTAGTAGGTGGTACATGACGTGAGTGCCGCCAGTACTGCTCGGTAGGTACACGTTTATGATAGATCAGATTGCTCTTGTTTAGGCGAATGACGTTCCTTTCATCTTAGGTAGGTCATACTGTATGACCCATGACTCATACACCCAAAAACCGCATACATGATAGCCTACGGTTGCTGGTAAAAACCACTCCTAATGGAGTGAGAAGAGATGTCGAGTGTATCTAGGTACCGGTCTACTTCTTTTAGATGAGAGGACTGCAGGTATTAGTGAAGGTTCACAATTTGTAATGAGGTATTGCTGTAGGCAGGTAATATATTATATTTTTATGATTCATAAAGTAAATTTAAATTTGTTAAGAGCCCTATTACATTTGGACAGATTTTTGCGTTAAGTAGGTATTTAAATTCCATAAAATCACTGACAAGCGTTAATGACTTGAAAAACTGATGACAGAAACATCACGATAAGATGATCTCATTGAAAACAGACCCATATTGGTATATCTAGAAGGGTGCGAAAATTAGTGTACTTACTTACATACGACGCGACGTTTGTCGAGTACGGGGCGTATTGGGCTTGGTGACCGCTCGCCGCGGCGCCGGCGCGCGCCGCAACAACTCGAGCGCCGGCCTCACGCGCCGCAGTCGGCACTCGGCGGCGCGGCGCCACTCGGCGGCACTCGGCGGCTCACGCAGCACAGGCATGGCCGCGCTCGAGGACGGCGCGAGCACACGCTCCGCCGACAACAGTAAGTCATTATTGCTACTTTCTGCTGACGATTTATGCACATTTTTACCAACACTAAATGACAGGTAAATGAATGCTTAAAAATAGCGCACTGTGCACTGTAGTGTGCTGTATTGTCAACGCATGGCTCAACGCCGAGAGTTGAAAATCCAACATTGCCTGTGCTATAATATTTAGGCATTCATTTAAGGTATTTAAAACCGGTATTAAATTAAGTATTGTTTTTTCAGTTAAGTAAAATTATATTTAAATATGTAGCTATGTCTTGTATACCTACCTGTAAGTATAAAATGTTTAACTATCCTATACAGGTACCGTACTTATATGAACGAATGCCATAATATTGTTTTGTCAAACGGAACTTTGGAAGCAATTAAGGTAAGTAAGTACCTACATTAATCGATATTAGTCCGGTGGCAGTGTTCACAGCTTAGCAATAATATCATTGCATAAAATTACCTTTTCAAAGAACTAGACTAGATAGGACTTACAGTCCATTTTCATAAACAGCCTGCCGCGGCCGGGAACTAGGAAGAGCTCGGCTGACACTTCTGGCAGCTCCACTTTACCATCGAGAACGAGAGCAGCTAGCGAAGATCTTTAGATTTTACCCAAATTAATTTCTAAGTTCCAGGATCCTACCTACAAGGTACTTACCTACTCGGTCAAATCTAATCAAAATACCTAATTTATTTGCATTGAGTAGGTGTTAGTGTCGATGTGTTTGGTCACCTAGCTAGACCATAGATTATTATTATGCCTATACCTAGGTTAGGTTTAAAGATAAACTTCTGGTGCAATAGATAACATAAGGATCGCCTTTTTAGGTTATCAGTACTCATCACTTATCAGAATAAATTAACACTATTAACATGTCCCTAAATATTAAAACATAAGAAAACACATATTAAGGTGAAACAATTAGATACTTTTTCCATACAAACTTCGGAGGGGTTTTACTCCACTGTTCAAAGTTTAACATGATATCGTTAGGTCTCATTATTAATTTTGTCTGTACGGAAGCAGAATAGTAAAATAAAAAGCCATTAAAAAGTTATAAGCCAACAAAGATTCGTTTTTCTTGCTAATTTTAACGCAACTTTGGGCGTAAATAGTACCTAAGTAATACAACAAGTGTGAAATCTCGAAAACAAAATCCGTACCGACACAGAAAATTATCGAAGATTTCAATAAATTTTATTTGTAAGTAATTGATTTATGCAGTGGTTTTTTCAGAAAAACCTTTTTTCCAAAGGCCTTTTTGTAATTTTTGACGCGCTCGTTTTACTAAAATTGGTCGGTACGGTGTTTCTGTGCGTGCGAACTATACGTTGTCCATGTATACCAGCTTCTAACTGCTCATCACTGATACTATCTCTGTCGGACACGATGCCAGGTGAGACAGCGTGGTTTTTGGCCATGCCCACCATTGAGTTCGAGCCCGCGACTAGTTCCACCTTAAAAAACCGGCCAAGTGCGTGTCGGACCACGCACAATGAAGGGTTCCTTAGTTGGGATGAATTTATCCCAAAAACAAACATAACATTGTATACATCGATATACGTCACGGTCAATTCTCCAGCAACAAATCAACGGTTTTCATACCTTTTCCTTTACTTGTGCTGTGACCTTGCTTCTTGCTAAATTTCATGATTTTAGTTCAACGGGAAGTACTTACCCTATGTAGGTAGGGTTGCCATAGCTTCTAGGAACCAATACGGGACGTTTTCTTTTCCGATGCCCAAAACTAATAACACATTCAATGACAACACGCGGCTTTTCAACTACACTCAGGGCCGTAGCCAGGAATTCATTTCGGGGGGGGGGGGGGGGGGTTTAGGTTGACAACTTTTTTTAGAAGAAATAAAGTATTTCTGATTTCGAGAGGGTAAATAAAGAGTAGGTACTTATAGATGTATAAAAAATAGTATTATCGGGGGCCCGGTAATGTAAGGTATGCAGACTTAAGAAGTAGAATATCAAGCCGCCATCCGACGGTGCGCCATATCGCGGACGCACGCGCACGACGCACCATGGGAAACCTAGCGTGTGCGTGGCGGTGCGTCCTCGTGCGGGCTGGTGCGCGTCCGCGATATGGCGCACCGTGGGAGTTGGCTTTAAGAGCGAGCGGAGCGAGCTCGAAAATTTTGCACTCTACATTTATATTTAGAATACATAGTAGCCCCCGCAGACCGCACCTCCCCTCCCCCTCCTTAGTCCGCCAGTTGGGCCGCTACGGAAGATTTAGATGCAAGAGCGAGCGAAGCGAGCTCCAAATTTTTACTATCTCGCTCGAATAAGTTAGGTTTTCTTTGTCTTTGACCGTTCGTACAGAAATAGATGTAAATTGATCGACTTAAGCAGAAAACCTTTGTGAATTAAGTGATTATAGGATGCAAAAGAGCGAGCGAAGCGAGCTCGAAAATTTTTGCACCCTGCCTTAGATAGGTTAGACTCCCTCAGAGAATGCGGAAGTTGCAGGAATTCATTCAATACAAAGTCAGACTAGATAAAAATACAGACGTACTGTTCATTATTTATTTATTTAATACTGCAAGCACACAAAATGTACAGAGGCGGTCTACTACTACTGACTGTACTGTTCTTTTTGTAGATTATAAAGTACTCCTCTGCGAAATAGATTACAATTATCAGATATATTAGAGTACGGAGGTACCTAGGAGGGTCGATCTCTGGATTGAGATTGAACCCCCAAACCCCCCCCCTCCCCCCCTCTGCCTACGGCCCTGACTACACCATACGTTTTCTAATAGATATCCTCGGATCTCAACCGTAGTGGCTATCAAAAGTATAATAAATAAAATAGAAAAATCTACAAATTATAAAATCAAAGTTTTTATTTGAAATGTTACATGTTTATATTTTTTCAAATTATATAATTATTGCGCGCGCCCCCACTTATTTTGTCGAAATACGGGACATGTAGTAATGCGGGACGGGTTGGTCAAATACGTTGACAGTCCCGTACATACGGGACGTATGGCAACCCTACCTATTATAGGTTTTGATTTATTTGCGAGTAACAAAATACTTATTAATATGTCGCGTAAATGACCGTATGTTTTTATTGCGTTGACTTAGTTCGTGTCGTTCCTGAGAAAAACAGTTTTTGGGTTTGGGTTTTGACAGACAGACGAAATGATCCTATATCTAAGGGTACCGTTTTTTCTTTTTGAGGTACGGAACCCTAAAAATCAACTTTAACAATTGACGTACCGTAATGAGACAGGTTTGATTGATAGCAGGTAGTTATCGATGCATGCTGATATAAAATCAGTTCCAGCCGTGATTATGTTAACTGATTAGGATTACCTTCATAAAAATATATAAAAATCAAAGGGATAAGATAAGAAGGCGATATATTTGATTCAACTCTAGGTAGGCTGTAACTCGTAACTCCAACTACTTAGGTAATCTAGGTATTAAACATTTATTAATTAAGCTGGGTCCGCTGCGCCAATTTTCTTAACAAAACACGTACCTACTTAAGTAAATAAAACGTGTTAAGTAAACAGCCAGCTGCCAGTCCGCTGCGACAAAATGTTATGTTATAATATGTTTGTTTGTGTTTCATTAAACTTTTGTGCCTCGCTAGGTAGCTGATTAAATGAAGATGTCTTCTCTGTAATCTGTACCTACGCTTAATGCCATAGTTAAGTACAAAAATTTCTGCTATCTGGTAAAAAAAAAGAAAGTTCATCTACGTATTTGATTTTAGAAAATAGTTAACTTACTTCTAGAGTCCGACCGAAACTGGTTTTCCGACCGAAATCGAAACCGAATGTTCGGCCATGGCTTCAGTTTCGGCCGAAACCGAAACCGAAACTCATGTGGTCAAGTATAAAATTCCTTAAAATACTGAAATTTGGTGCATTTTACCCATGATTCTGCATTAATTAGGACATGAAATGGAAAAGCAGTATATTAATTTTGTTGTAATCATTTATTTAATATAATATTAATAGGTAATATTTTTATTATTTTTTCAAATTAAGTTCTCGTAGCAAAATGTTTAAGTATCAGTATCAATATCAAATCACTAATTGTTACTATTTCATTAAATACTAAATAATGGTATTTGGAAATCTTATTAATTAATACTTTGGTTTGTATTTGTACTTAGAAGGATCATCAATCTCTTTTAGGTACCTCTTATATAAAACAGGGCCCGAACAGGGCCACCAGCTTCCGCCAAAGCGTTGCTGCGAGAAACGAAGTTAGGCGAGCGTGCACGACAACTTCCGAAATCAATTTCGGTTTCGGCAAAAGTTTCGGCCAATTTTGACCGAAACCGAAACTGCCGCCGAAACTTGATTTTTGGCCGAAAACGAACTTTCGTTCGGACACTACTTACTTCCTTTAACTTTTATCTGTTTGGTGTTTTAGAAAATTTGGGTACCTACATCGAAAGGTTTTTTAAAGTATAGGTATATCCCCTGAAAAAGGAAATGAAGGCCATTCAATTTGGGAGTTTAGAAAAAAGTGATATTTGGGAAATGTTCATAAATCTTAAAAATAGGGTTTTCTCGAATCCCATGAATTTTCGCCTAGGCTTTTTTGGGGTGCTTAATTGTTGCAAATGGGTCACAATATCACGTCCAGCACCCTAATTACGTAATGCACGATCAATTTTAAATTGAAACCAATTGAAAAAGATTGCCAGTCCATTGCTTCATAAGATCGACAAAAAAATTGAGCAGTTTTTTTTTGTGTTATGTTAGTCTTTAGTAGGGTTGCCAACCGTACTATAATAAGTATTGTACTATATTTCGGGTCTGCGTAATACGCTGTATATACTATTAATTATATAAATAAACTCGTAGGTCTATACTGTTGAAGAAATATATAGTACGCAAAAATACTATATTTTCAATATCGAAATTTAACAAACAATTCCTTCATTATAACAATTTATGAACCCGCGTTTACATTTACTTTTGACTAGCCGATCTCATCTGTCATACATAATGCGTCCCGAACTTGTCAATAATGTCAAATTGCCATCGTCAAACAAATTGGTCTGCTTTATTTTTGTTTTTGAATTTTGGTACCTAATTATTATCAATTTTTGATGTTGTTCTTTCTTTTGAGAAGTTGAAGTCCTAAATAAATTAGTAATGGAAAATCAGTAGAGATAACGAAAGTGCGTCAATTCAGGTGCACCGCTACTAACGCCGATTATTTTTTTTTCCATAAAATACTACCTATATTTTTTTGAAGTGTACTATATTTTTTTATAGCTTATTTTGAAAAATACTATATTTTGCCGAAGAAATGTTGGCAACCCTAGTCTTTGGTAAAAAAAAATTGTAAGTACTTGTGAGTAAAATTTTTAGTTAATACGCTATTTTACCTAATATTCATAATTATTCTTCATATCAATCGCAAAAATGTGAGAAAAGTCATTTCAAATGCTTGAAATAAACATTATTTTTGACTGTATCAACTTTGAACTCCGTTTTCGCGTAATAATGTCCTAAGAAGTACCAACTTTTTTATGTTAAGGTAAACGAGGGTGAAGTCTACAGTGACCCAGAAATCGTCATATTATATAAAAACATCAATATCTTTTTCTACTAAACATTAAACTAGCCGATTTTTATGGTAATATATTGTGTCTGAAATATTAGACTTGAAAAGTTTCTCTCACAATTTTTTAATATTTTTGTAAGTTTAGCTGCTAAATGTGGAACTCAGCACGTAGTTTTGTGATTTGATTTATGAAGCTTCAGTGGGGTCTACGGTAAGTCTGATTGTTTGATGAATTAGTTAAGTTAATTAACTAACGATTTAACTTGAAATTTAGAACCCTTTTAACGTAAAAATATTTTTTATCGAGTGTGACATTTATTGGTACCTAAAACTTCCTACTGGACCTAGAACTCGTCATTTTATGTACTATTGTGACGATAATTGGGACATGCTTGATAGCTGCCTCTAAACTCGTCATGTTGTAGATATTTTTATGTTTTATGCCACAAAATACGAATAATAACTATTATCGGGACCGTTTCATAGGTGTTAACTCTCTTGTACAAACAATTATAAGTGGTTTGGACTACATTTGACGATAAAACTGGGATCTTACTGACTCTTAACCTGCTATTTAATTACGCAACACATTATCGTAAACGATTCCAACTAATCTGTTTCATTTTGAAAGTTCAACAATATTCATTGCGTTATTTACGTTGTTGAGCAGACTTTTTTTTCGAACTGATGAAGCAATGGATTAGCAATCTGTTTTAGAACGATTCAAATTCTGATTAATCGTGTATTACGTAATTAGGGTACTGTTTTCGCTTCGCTCGCTTAACGCTTGAATAAGCGCGCTTTGCTCAGCCGTGGCGTCATTGGGCTCGGTTCCCAGGCTCGGTACAAAACTGTGCTTGCGATATTGTTGTGATAGAGCTCACTTCGCTCGCTCTTGTCATGTGTAAGCGCGCTCGGCTCAATCAACTCAGTCTATCGCAGTCCACTGCTGGACATAGGCCTCTCTCAGGCTGCGCCACTATACCCTGTCCTCCCAGCAAACTTTTTAAGGTCGTCGGCACATCTAGCTGGGGCGCGTCTCACACTGCGCTTGCCGATACGTGGTGTCCACTCTAGGACTCGTCTGCTCCACCGGCCATCAGTCCTTAGACAAACATGGCCACCCTAATGCCAGTTCATCTTGCTTACGCTGCAGGATATATCGATAACTCCGGTTCTTTTCCGGGTAACTTCATTTCTGATCCTAGCCTTCAAAAAAATCCGAATCCGACCTTGAATTTATGAACTAGCCCGACTATCAATGTCCACGTTTCGGCACCGTATGTCCTAGTGGGTAGGACGCACTGGTTGAAGATCTTAGCCTTCAAACACTGCGGGATAGCAAGCCGCGCCCTAGCAGCCCTAGCCGCCGCCGCCGTAGGAGACGCACCGGGCGTCGGGAATTGGTAGCTGATTTCCGGCCACCCTAGGCGCGGGCCTGTGAACGGAGAGCAACGGGCAGCTCGCGACCAAGCCCGGGTCGACGGCGCGTCGTGTTCCACGCGCGCCTTAAAGAGATGTCAGCAAAACTGACGGGGTCCGCTAGGACCGATGCCTGCCGGGGTTGCGGGTAGTCCCAAGGGGAAATCGTGGCCCCTGGCAAGGCAAGGGAAGGGACACGGGTGGGTTTCAGTCAGTAAGAGTCTGACACGCCCGTCCGCTCCGCCCAGAGCGGGAGAAGTCATTGGATGATTTCCCTTCCAAACAAAAAAACACTGCGGGATTGATGACGAGAACACTTGGTGAAGTTTTCCAAACGCTGTCCAACTTAACTGGACCTTCTGTCGGTTTCTTTCTCAAAGTTGTGTCTACCGAGCTGGATGACTTGCACTAGGTAGATGTACTCCTTCACAACTTCGAAGAGAGACCCTTCGATGTGGATTGGCAGGACATGCGAATATTACATGACTTTAGTCTTGTCTAAATTCATGCGGAGGTGAACTCGCCGAGAGACTCCATTTAGGCTGTGCAGCATCTAGTCTACGAGTTTCTGACGATGTCATCGGCAAAACGAAGGTGTGAGATGTACTCGTTTACGTTGATACCCTGTCCAGTCCAGTCCAGCGTCTTAAAGACGTCCTCCATCGCATTTGTGAACAATTTGGAGGATATCACATCCCCTGAGCAGTTTGATGGGCCTGGCTTCCTTATCTGGATGGATGGACAGTCATCGTTGCAGCGTTATACAAACACCTTAAAACTTAGATGTAGCGCCAGTCAATTCGACATAGCTGAGAGTTGCCAGAACTGCCCCATATTTCGATGGAGTCAAAGACTTTCTCGTTGTCCACAAATGCCATACACGAAGAAGCTGAAGCTTTTTCTGGTGGATGGAACTCGTCACGTCTCCTGGCGAGATGGTTCGTGGTGATGGTGACCATCAAGAACAGCTTGTATACGTGGCTAAGAAGTGAGATGGGTCTATAGTTCTTCAGCAAGGATTTGTCAACTTTTTTGAAGAACAGAACCCCGCATCTCTTCTTGCCTCAGGCGTGGTACCTTCTTGGATGCCGGAGTTAAAAAGACTGGAGCCCCGACTGGTTTAAGGAGCTCTGTCGTAATTCGCTAAGCCTCACTCGTGTCCAAGTACACCAACTACACTGAGCGAAAACACGTTTTCACGTCAAAATTTATTCTAATAAAAACAGATGTTGTGATTCTGCCTGATCTCTTAATTTTTTTAGCAAAATATTTTAGCATTTAATTTATCTTGCTGTTTTTATTGCCTACTTGCTCTGCTAACAGCTGCCTTTAGTAATAGGGATGTTGACAAAAGGAGAACATTCACGGTCCATAAATTTTTGGGCTAAATGTGAAAGTGCCGGCCAAACAACAAAAAAGTTATATTCCGTTAGAACATGTTATTCTCTTCACTTTTTACTATGGGACCAAATCTGTAGGGCCATTCCCTGCGCTGATATACGTCTTTGTAAAATACTGTTTTCAGTATGTTTTAGTTAAGAGAATAACAGTAATCTTATTATAATAATAGCTTTTTATGGCAATAATCATTACAGTCATCATCTTTTATTGTGATACTAAGGTGCTAGGGTTATTCTCCACATACCTTCAGTATGAGAAATAAAGTTTTTTTTTTCGACAGTACTATTATTAGCTGATTGAAATAGTTGTCACTAGTATTAACTGGTTTTAGGTCTATTTCATCATATCAGCCGAAAGACGTCTACTGCTGAACATAGGCCTCCCCCAAGCCCCGCCACTTCGATCGATTCTGTGCTTCCCGCATCCAGCGGATTCCTGTGGCCTTTACTAGGTCATCGGTCCATCTTGTGGGAGGCCTTCCAACGCTACGTCTTCCGGTACGCGGTCGCCACTCCAGAATCTTTGGGCCCCATCGGCATCTGGTCTGCGAGCAATGTGTCCTGCCCATTGCCACTTAAGTTTAGCTATTCTTCGGGCTATGTCGGTTACCTTGGTTCTCCTGCGGATCTCTTCATTTCTGATTCGATCACGTAGGGAAACTCCAAGCATAGCCATGTCCATTGCTTTTTGGGTGACTTTTAGCCTTCTGATAAGGTCCATTGTGAGCGACCACGTTTCAGTGCAACACGCACTGGTGAAAGACTTTCGTCTTGAGACACTGTGGCTTCTGGGACGAGAAGATATTGCGTAGCTTCCCGAACGCTGCCCAGCCGAGTCGGATTCGACGCTTGACCTCTTTCTCGAAGTTGGACCTACCTAGCTGGACAGTTTGTCCTAGGTAAAAAAAAATTATACTCGTCTACAACTTCAAGCGTAGCGTCTCCGATCTTTATGAGAGTGGGTGTTACATGGGCATTTGACATGTCCTTTGTCTTGTCCATGTTCATTTTAAGACCAGAGTGGGTCTTGGAGGCTGTACCGAGGTCATCGAGCAGTATACTGAGGTCCTCCATGGTCTCAGCCATGATAACTATATCTTCGGCAAACCGAAGGTTAGTGATATACTCGCCATTGATGTTGATGCCTAGTTCTTTCCAGTCCAGAACCTTGAAGACATCCTCCAGTGCAGCGGTGAACAGTTTCGGAGAGATAACGTCTCCTTGTCTCACACCTCGCTGCAGAAGGATAAGTTTCGAGGTCTGGTCGTGGAGTCGGACTGACATAGTGGCGTTTTCGTATAGGCACTTTAACACCTCGATGTACAGATTGTCGATCTGGCACCGATGAAGAGCCTGCAGTACAGCCCATGTCTCGATCGAATCGAAGGCTTTCTCGTGATTCACAAACGTTAAGCAGAGAGGTTAGGTTACTCTTCGGTCTTCTGTATAACCTGCCGCAGCGTATGTATGTGGTTCACGGAGCTAAAGCCTTTACGGAATCCGGCTTGTTCGGGAGGCTGGAAGTCGTCAAACCAGCGCGCGAGACGGTTCGTGATGACTCTTGAAAACAGCTTGTAGATATGGGTCAGAAGTGTGATGGGCCTATAGTTCTCAAGCAGGGCATTGTCGCCCTTTATAAAGAAGAGTACCACCACACCTCTGTTCCATGCCTGTGGCGTTTTATGGACATAAAACCAGTAAATACTACCTATTTCAATCAGCTTAGACTAGTACTATAAAAAATAACTTTATTTCGCATACTGTAGTTATGTGGAGAATAACTCTAGAACCTTGGTTTCACAATAAAAGATGATGACTGTAATGATTACTGCCATAAAAAGCTATTATTATAATTAGATTACTGTTATTCTCTTAACTAAAACATACTGAAAACAGTATTTTACAAAGACGTATAACAGCGCAGGGAATGGCCCTACAGGTTTGGTCCCACAGTGAAAAGTGGAGAGAATAACATGTTCTAACGGAATATAACTTTATTTTGTTTGGCCGGCACTTTCATATTTAGCCCAAAATGAATGATGTCCTTTGTGTTTTGTTCTATAGAAAGATTATTAAAATAAAATGGATACGTATTTTTTTTTTTTACCTTATCAAAAGATTACGGCATTAAATTGAGTGAAAATGTGGCCTGACGTCACTCTCCGGTAGATTTTATATTGAGTTGTGACGTAGCGAACCCCTATTATACTCCCTAACTTAAATACGTTTTAAGTATCTAAATATTTTATTTTATTAATATGATAAAGCAGAAATTATTATCCGACTGACGGACTAAATTGTATTTTTTTTTCCCATTCAACATTCCTATTTCTTGGGATTTGGTCTTCTACCTTTTGTTTCTTAGACTTGCTACTCGTATCAAAGACAATCACAATTTGTTTTAATGGGTACTTATCTTGAACTTTATGTTCAAGTCCTGAGAGTTCATATTAGCCTCAAAAAATGACGATTACTGGGTCCTTTTGATGAGTAATAGTACAAATCTGACGGTTACTGGTACAAATCACTCTTTTTTTACATTTGCCTTAATAAGTATTTATTATCACTCAAAGTTATAAAAATGAACTAGTTAATTAGAATAACAGATAAATTTCCTATTTAGTTATGCAAAAAGTTTAATTCTAAATGAAATACTTTACACACAGCAGTTCTTTAAAGTCAGTGAATTTCAAAACCCGACGAGTATTGGTACATTTACCTTATTTTGAGAGCTAAGGAATCCATAAAGTTTTTAAAATTATTTACATGTCATTCAGTCAGGTGTAAGTTTTTTTTTTTCACGTTGGAAGTCAAGTGAAATTGTATCTCAAACATAGACTTTAATCTTGTGAACAAATTCTGAGCTTCTAGTAGGTAGTTAGAATTTGGGTTTTTGTTTTATATGAGGTGAACACACATTCTAGCCATAATACTGACAAAAAAAGTCTAAGAAACACCACCCAGAAAAAGTTAGAACCAAAAACGCCTACCTACAATGTAAAAAAATCGGAACATATTACAAAAAAAAAAACATTTCTCGAAAACTACAAAATATCGCGGAACATACTCGTACTTGGGGGTTCAATCGATGGGTATTGGTGTCCCCTGATCACAGATCTTCGCTGGTACCTACAGGTTACGAGGGATACCTTGTATAAATATTGTTATGTATGTATTTATAGCTTATAATATATATATATCTGTGTGTCTATTATAGTATATTGCATCATTATTATTTTGCATATAGTCATTGTTTTGCACCAATGACAACCCCATTTTTATGTCCACGCAATCACTATCCATTCTCAGATTCTAAGGTTGCTTTTTTGACATCGCACCGTAGAAATCTTTCTTCAATCTGTCACTTTGTCTATCGTTTCTAAATATCTTTGTCTAGGTCATTTTATATGTAGACTATTTCAGAAGAAACTTTTCTATAAGTACCAAATTGTCAAAATCACTCTGACGACTGTCAGTTGTCTATGGTAGTGGAATATTCTACTCGACGGTCACAAAGTATACAGGGTTATCTGCAAAATCATGATTTTACAGAAGAGCGTTTTAAACGCAAAACTGTGATAACTAATAGAAGAAGAAAGCTATCTTCTCCTATTTTACATCATTTAGTTAATATTACCAAGGAAATAGTTAAGGCCAATATTACTGTAATGTTATTTGTTCCAAAACACGGTACTTCGACACACTGAAAAAACTAAGCTGTACTTAGTTGTGTTTAACGTGACTTAATACTCGTATCAGTAAAAATTGACAATCAAACAGTAAAAACATCCTATGACGAAACAAAGAATTCTGAGTCGAATTATATTAAAGAGTGAATTTCGTAAAAAGTGCAGTTGCCTCTTTCTACTTTGCTGCCGTCGTACTGTCTACACGAAACGTCATTTTTCCGTCGACAAAGCGGTGCTCATGCTACGCGTACTGGAAGAGATCGCAGAAAGCGATAAGGCCGCCCATTGTATGTTTTGCAGTGTTAAATATAAAGGCATTGGATCATCCTTATCAGAAGAAGCCATATTGCGTGGGTTTGCGGGCGAGGAGTTGAAAGTAAAAGTGAAAGTATGAACAATCAAAATACGTCTATTTGGATTACATATGAACGAGACGTTCCACCAAGTACGTGGGTCGCGAACGCAGTATGTTCCTTGGAGTGCAATCAACTCACTTACTCTACCACAATAATTCCAACACCACAAATCAATATCGTCTTTTACTGTTTTTGATCAATCGATACGTTCCCCGCCTTTTTCGAATTTTCGATGTCTTTCTGACAGGCCGCCCTCCCAGTACTTGGTGTTACGTCAAATAGACAGTTGACACATTCGTTCCGAAATCAAAATAATAAACGATTTGGCGTCGCCGAGCCAATTCTCTCGACGCGCCGTCAAATATATATTTTTTTTGCTGTGTATTTTCTGGTGTACAATAAAGTACCTATACAGGATGGAAGGGTAAACACCGTTGTCACTCAAACTATGGGTAGTTGGCTTAAATATAAACATAAAACGTGTACGTTACCCCAGCAAGAAAGTGTCTCCTAGAGTTATATGAGTAGAACGTATAATTTGTGCCTTATTTGCTGTAAATGTGCCCCCACATAAAAAATGTGTGCCCCCTGTCGTTTTGGAAAAAAACGGAAAAAACGATTCTTGCTGGGGTAACGTTTTTCTAGCAGGAAAATTCTAAACGAATGATCGGAGAGAGAAAAATTATGCATGGCCATAGAGCTTATTTGTGTGCCAAAATGTGCCCCCAAAAATAAAATCTGTGCCCCTTCAGGTTTTCGAGATATTGCATTTCCTGCTGGAGTAACGTTTTGATGAATCGTATATCTCTAAAACCATTGCATGTGCCCCTGTAGAATAAACATACACGAGTAGCTCTTAATGTGTGCCCCTTTGTGCCCCAATTAGATTTAAGAAAATATGTATAGTTTTCAAGTTATCGCGGTTTTATGAAAACCCAAAAAAACATCGCAGTGCTTAAATGAGACAAGGTATAAGTTCGCTGAAAACTGTATTCGGTCCTTCTTGACGCTAATAATAACCATACAAAGTTTCAAAACTTCACATGCATGCGTTTTTGAATAATCTTGCTAAAAGTCATAACGATGGTGTCATAACTTTGACGGCAAAATACAAGGAACCGGCTCAATCCCAGATGTGTAGGTGTAAACCAAAATCTTGTGCCTTTAGTCAAAAATATATGGTGAAAATATTCAGCTTGGAATGTTTCGCATTAAGTAAATATTAACAAAAAACCAAAATATGTAAGCAACGGCTGGCTATCTGACCAAATATGAATGACTACTAAAAAGCGACGGATTCATACATATCGATGACCTTCTTTACTTTACTCACTAACCGGTTCACACATGTTGTGCCTGAGTACAATGAAGTAGAAAAGTAATAAGTAATAAAATAAAGTTGTTATTGGATTATATCCTACTAGCTGTTTCTATGACCTTACACATGATTAAGTACATTATAAATAGTAGCCTAAGTGCTATATTCCAAGGAAAGCTATCTTCTCCATTCTAAATTTCATTAAAATACATCCAGTAATTTATTTATGAACGAAAGAAATACATCCAGATATTTGCCATTTGCCAGGTCTTTGACCAAAAATTTAATTGGTCCCGATGTTTAAAAAAAAATATAGTTCATGAAATGTGTGATGAATGTGAAAATGATGAAAATAAAACTACTAAAAATAGGTAGCTCTTTTTTGTATATAAATAAAAAGCCCGTATTTGTCTTTATATATATATATATATATATTTATTGATAAGCCGTAGGTTAGATAAATTAACAGTAAGTCGCGGCTGTAAGACGTAAGTAGTTACAGAATTATAATCATCAAAATCACCAATACAACCGTCCAAGTTCATAAAGGCGTAGGAACAAAAACAAAAAATTATTCTGATGTGGTGTCATTATAGTCACAAGGTGCATTTAATATTTATTTTAATTAGCCCCAAAACTTTTGAACGCGACTGTACGGACAACAGCTTAGGTATAATACGTCCAATAAAGAAGGTCATCGATATGTATGAATCCGTCGCTTTTTAGTAGTCATTCATATTTGGTCGGATAGCCAGCCGTTGCTTACATATTTTGGTTTTTTGTTAATATTTACTTAATGCGAAATATTCCAAGCTGAATATTTTCACCATATATTTTTGACTAAAGGCACAAGATTTTGGTTTACACCTACACATCTGGGATTGAGCCGGTTCCTTGTATTTTGCCGTCAAAGTTATGACACCATCGTTTTGACTTTTAGCAAGATTATTCAAAAACGCATGCATGTGAAGTTTTGAAACTTTGTATGGTTATTATTAGCGTCAAGAAGGACCGAATACAGTTTTCAGCGAACTTATACCTTGTCTCATTTAAGCGCTGCGATGTTTTTTTGGGTTTTCATAAAACCGCGATAACTTGAAAACTATAAATATTTTCTTAAATCGAATTGGGGCACTAAGGGGCACACATTAAGAGCTACTCGTGTATGTTTATTCTATAGGGGCACATGCAATGGTTTTAGAGATATACGATTCATCAAAACGTTACTCCAGCAGGAAATGCAATATGTCGAAAACCTGAAGGGGCACAGAATTTACTTTTGGGGGCACATTTTGGCACACAAATAAGCTCTATGGCCATGCATAATTTTTCTCTCTCCGATCATTCGTTTAGAATTTTCCTGCTAGAAAAACGTTACCCCAGCAAGAATCGTTTTTTCCGTTTTTTTCCAAAACGACAGGGGGCACACATTTTTTATGTGGGGGCACATTTACAGCAAATAAGGCACAAATTATACGTGCTACTCATATAACTCTAGGAGACACTTTCTTGCTGGGGTAACGTACACACATAAAACCGAGTAAAAAAAAAAAAATGTTATTTTCTTTAACAAATATTAAAAAGGTTATTGTCCGACACCGTCCGCAAATTCATGGATATGCGACCGCCCGAGTGACGTATTCGATCGCCGCCCGTCCTACCTACCTACACAACACATGAATAATACTAAAAGCTTTTCCTGGCTTAAGACAGGCAAAAATACCTACCTTAGGAATTGCGTGACGATTCTAAGGCTCAGGCGCAAAACGTCGCTTTCGCAAAATGTCCCCTGCACCCTAATTACGGAATGCACGATCAATTTTAAATTGAAACCAATTGAAAAAGATTGCCAGTCCATTGCTTCATAAGTTCGACAAAAATAATCTGCTCAATTTTTTTTGTCGAACTTATGAAGCAATGGACTCGCAATCTTTTTCAATTGGTTTCAATTTAAAATTGATCGTGCATTCCGTAATTAGGGTGCTGGTCGTAAAACGTCTCTTTCGCAGAATGTCTCTTTCGTAAAATGTCTCTTTCGCAGAATGTCTCTTTCGCAAAATGTCGCGCCAGGGACTTTAGAATAAAATTTTGATTTTCAAAACAAAAAATCATTTATTAAAATTATAGTGCAATTATGATGTAAAAATGTTGGTACTTAAATTTACTTAAGTATGTATTCAAAATAAAAACAATATCAATAGGTATCAAACATTTTACACACATTCAAAATTTAGATCAAAAGAATCAATACTGTTAGTAAACATATCCACAGATAATATAATAGGAGCTATTACTAATAGTAACTAAACATAAACTAAGTATTGCAAATGAAAATATTTTTTTTACCATTTTTAAAATGATTAAAAAATATATATTTAATATTAAAATGTCAAATAAATAAATGTTGGCATTATAATTTACTTGAATTATTATCAAGTACTTACTACATAAAAAAAAAAAAACATATTCATAAATGATTAACATAACATTATTGATAAAAAGAAAATATAAATATATGACATATCAAATGAAATTATATCTTAATTGTGGCACTGAAATTTACTTTTGTCATCATTTTCATAAATGATAAAATGCCTAAGGCATTAAGTCCGCCTTTGTACCTTTTTGAGTGTGAAAAGTTTAAATAAATAAATAAATAAATTAAATCTTCGCACTAAAATAAAACTTGGTTATTAATTAAAATTTGCTACATAAATTATTATTTTCGTAAATGATTATGAAAATAAATCTTTCATTAAGAAGAAAAAAACATAAATGTACTTATTTTCATTCTGGAATGTACATTACTTGCTAATGAAGTATTGTAAATCAAAATAAACATTGATACCTACTCAGCAAAAAACCTAAATTTAGCTATTTGAAAATTTGTAAAAAAAAAATCTTTTTTAAGAATTGTGGAAGCGTCAGTTCCTTACGCTCAAATTGTTTCAACAGTTTTTTTGTATTTAATGTCAAAGTCCATATATTTCTTCTGTCTGTTTTTTGTTTCTGTAAATAAATTATCAGTTATTTTTCTGTTCCAATATTTACTTTCTTTTCGCAATTTATCTATGAATATGTATAAACTTGGCTTTTTTGGTATGCGGCCTGCATTTATACGCCGATGCCACCCTTCTAACGGGTTAGTTGTGCGGTGTCGTTGGTAGGCGCAACTTAGTAAGGATGGTGGCATTTTTGGGTACCATTGTTTTTCGTAATAACGTCTAAAATTCATCATGTATTGAGTATCTGGAGCTATACTTAAAATGTACCCCCAAGCTGCAGGGATTTGTTCAGCCGGTACCAGTGCTATTATTGCAGCCATTCTTGCAATATTTCGCCCTTTCCGTGTAAGCAGTAATCCTTTTTTCTCTGCGTGTTTCCATATTGCTGCGTTGTAATGTCTATAACATCCTGTTATTTTTGCTTCAGGAAATACTGATTTCACAGCGTTTATTTGCGCCATTTCATAATCACTCTTAAATGTTTTAATAATTGTACCCAATTTTTCTTTTAATATGTTATATAGCCGCGTATATGTCTCTTGGGATTTATTGGGTAGCAATGTATAAATTACTGGGATTATACACACATCAAAAGTGTCTAGGGATCAACATATATTTTTGCAATAACTTTTCTCCTGATTGATATTAATTAAAATTTTCTTTAAGGATTCATCAAATAAAGTGTTTTCGTTTGTCACAGTAACGATAAACCAAGTCACCTTTGCATTAATACAGAAATTTGCCATTTTCCTAATAAAGGGATTTTTGACATTTGAACCACTAACATTAAAGTTCGAAAAAAAGACTGAAATAACAGTTTTCTTTAAAATTTTATTGGGTAACTTAAACAATTAATAATCCGTGTTTCTACCGCGAACACTAACAACACAAGAACATCGGTTTGGCATACTCAAAATGAGTTCATCCAAATCACGCTGTGGAATGGCCGCCCATGTTCGTTGCAACAACAAAAAAAGGTCTTCTTGCGACTGGATACCCTCCATATTCGGCAGAGCTCTTCTCTGTAGCATATCCCATGCATGCTCAATCGGGTTCAAGTCTGGCGACTGAGCAGGCCAGGGCAGGACATTGATGTTAGCTGCGGCGAGAGTCTGTCTTACAACTCTTGCGGTGTGCGGTCGTGCATTATCATGCATTAACTGAAATAAGGGACCGATTTGCACTTGTAGAGGAACGATGACGTCTGATACAATCGTCTCAGCATAAATTTGAGCGTTGAGGTTGCCTCTAATCCAAATCAACTCAGTTCTTCCGCCGATCCAAATACCCGCCCATACCATGATGGTTCCACCACTATAAGGATGGACTTCCTGGCAGGATTTTAATCGCTGTTGGCGTCCAGGGGTTCTCCAGTGTCGTATACGTCTTGTATCCGGTCTCATACCAAAACGAGACTCATCAGAAAAGCACACGAAACGCCATTGTTCTTCTGCCCAATTTCTGAGTTCAAGAGCCCATTGATATCGAATCCTACGATTGTGCATTGCTATAGGTGGTACCCGTAGCGGTCTTCGGGAATGAAGGTTCACTTCATGCAAGCGGTTTCTGACTGTTTGGTCGCTAATTAAGTTCCCTGAAGAGTGATGAAGCCTCACGGCTAACATCATGGCGGTTATTGTTGGAGCTCTTCGAGCTAAGATTTGAATGTATCGGTCTTGTCTCCGTGTGGTGCAGCGATACCGTCCTCCATGGCGCTCAGCCACGGTACCAGTGCTTCGGTAACGTGTCCAAAGTCGACTGATAACACTCTGACTTGTATTCAGAGCTAAAGCCACAGTACGTTGCCGGGAACCAGCTTCTATCATTCCCACGGCTCTGAGCATTTCTTCCCTGCTTAAATGACGTCGCTGCTCCATAATAACGTTGGTTTTAATCAGTAGTAGGGAAACAGTAGCACTAATAATGTCTTCAATGCGTTGTATGTTTTTATAGGGAAAATATTGACAGCTGATTTTCATCTTTTACTCGAATTTGATTCACAGTTCCTGATTCAAATTATGAAATGCACCAAAAAGGATCCATATAAATTTATAAAATCATAAATTTATTACAAAGCCACATCTCAATCTCAAGAAATCCGCATAAAAATGCTTGATCCCTAGACACTTTTGATGTGTGTATTTGTACATTTTTTTGTAGATCCAATGTCCAAATGTAAGACATAAAACTGATAAAAAGGTAGCGGAGCTGACATAAACGTGCCATCTGCAAAATAGGATCCGGGTTTCTTCACAATTTTCTTTCCCAAACGTGTTGCAAATACCATTTCACTTTGTCCATCTTCACAAATAAGGAAATTTTTACCTAAAACTTCTGGTACAATTGCAGTTTCGGTACTTGTATGTTGTAGTCGATCTACGTTCAAATAAGACTTTCGTGCCCTATATAAAGTGTCTTTAATTGATTTAAACGTAGGAATTCGATAGTGTTCACTATTGGGTATTATGTTACGAATTTTTTTATCATTTTCTTCGTAAATTTGCTGTATGGGGCGAAAATCTTTGCAAACAATATGTTTTAATAATGCTATGTGTTCTTTATTTATATTTTTAAATTCCATTGACTCACATGTATGCACTGATTTCAGTTTAATATAATTTTTCCTGTTTTGTCTAATGTTAGTGACGCATTACAGTCTCGCCTATTTATGCACCGCCAGAAAGTAGTTCCACTTTTATTTGTTTTGCTCTTATGATATCTGTACTCACAATGTATAAGTGTTCTATGTCCTTTTTGATTACGAATGTATTCGATTTCTTGATCCATATTAAAACTCAAATTCACTACTGTTTTTCAATAAAAAGTAACAGACAAAAGACAGCTCGGCAATTAATGAATGACACATACATTTATAAGTTTTTTTCTAACTACCCTCACATATTATTATAAATGTTGCCATCACTGAATTTTAAATTGTACCAAAATATTATTTTTAACTGTATCAAAATATTTTTTTTTATTTGGAATACATTCTTAAGTACCAAAATTTTTACATCATAATTGCACTATAATTTTAATAAATGATTTTTTGTTTTGAAAATCAAAATTTTATTCTTAAGTCCCTGGCGCGACATTTTGCGAAAGAGACATTCTGCGAAAGAGACATTCTGCGAAAGAGACATTTTACGAAAGAGACGTTTTACGACCAGGGGACATTTTGCGAAAGAGACGTTTTGCGCCTGAGCCCTGGTTTGAAGGATAACGGTACCTACCCTGTATATAAATAAATAAATATCACAACAATGACTTTTTTCTTTTTTAAACGTCGACAAACAAGTGATCGGTCTATTAGTTCTTTAGTTCTTGGTTTCCGTGGGTAACGCCTGTTGTTAGAAACTGTGGTAGCAATCCAGACTCTAAGGATGACTGGAACTGAGATGCCAGGCAAGTGTGTGAACTAATTACCTAGCCATTTTAGCCAAAAGTTGTGCAGTCCGTCCGGTTCCAGGGATTTCCAATTCGGTAACGGACGGACTGCTCTGGCTACATCTAATGGCGTTATTTCAACTTTTTCCATTGCTGGTATAGTTTCATACACTCGCTCGAGTGCTCGACATCCTGCATCCAGCCAGCCAGGTGTTATATCTGGCGGGCAACTGCCCATATGTTGATTTCGGATAGTCTTATCTATGTTTTTCGCTCGGTAAACTCTAACTGCGCGATGTAGGAATTGTGTGACGTCATGTCTTTTTGCTTCGTAGTTTTGTATGTGGCGGTCTAACCGCTACATCACTCCCCTCCGGAGACCGAAGGTCGATAGTGGGCTGAGTCTTGGATCTTGCGATGCTTCACAGTGCCAGCTGTGGTTCCAGTGAGTCGGAACCGGGTGCCGCACAGTTCACGGTGGGTCGGAACTGTTTGCGGTGATTGCGGCGATTGTGGTGATTGCGGTGATTGAGGTGATTGCGGTGATTCCCCAGTGAGTCGGGGTGATGTGGCTGAGGGTGATGACCAGGAATGCGCGTTCGCTGCATGCTGGTGGTCAGGATACCCGTTAAAGCCGTGGTGGCGTGGTGGTGGTGCTGGCTGGCTGTGTGACTCGCCTCACGAAAGCTTGCGGGAGTGATGATGATGACGTCACGCTGAAGTAGTTGCACGAAGGCTGCGTTGACGTTCATTCTCGGGGTCACCAATTTAGAGGTATGAGGAACAGGGTGTAAAGTTCACTCATCCACCATAGAAAAGGGAGGATCCTCCAACCAGACGGGTGTTATATCTGGCGGGCAACTGCCCATATGTTGATTTCGGATAGTCTTATCTATGTTTTTCGCTCGGTAAACTCTAACTGCGCGATATAGGAATTGTGTGACGTCATGTCTTTTTGCTTCGTAGTTTTGTATGTGGCGGTCTAACCGCTACAGTACGGCTGGTTTTGGTCGATTAGCTCCGTCACAATTTGGGAACTTGACGTTGGCTAACCGACATGCCGCAACAGCCGCGCAGTAGAGGATCGAATGTTATCAATGAGATCCTCGCTGCTCTCGAAAAAATTCCTAAGCTGTGAGTCCAGGGCACACACCAGCGCCTTATTTTTTTTGTGCATGGGTAGGCGTGTCTAAGTTCGGTCGTAGTGTACCTATACTCGCGAAACGCATCCTCCAGTGCGCTCCTCAATCGAGCGTTACACTGGCTACTTACTGTGGCAACCCTATCATCCGCCTCTTCCACACCTTGGTTGAACCGCGGCGGGATTGCATCAATATTTGACACTTGTGCCGCGGTTTGGCTTATTGGTGACTGCGTCTGCAGCAATACCCAAACAGTTAATGTCAATTTTAAGTTGTTGATTTTCTTAATTTTTCATTGTTGATTTTTTGTTTGAATGTTATCTATGTGATAATTTTAGAAGAATAGCAATTTTGATTCTTTTTAACCGACTTCAAAAAGGAGACGGTTCTCAATTCGACTGTATTTTTTTTTGTTTTTATGTTTGTTACGCGACTACTCCGCCAATTATGAATTGATTATGATGATTTTTTTTTTGGTTGGTAGGTCATAATACGTCAGATGTGGTCCCATATAAATTTTATTAACTTTGCTTGGATAATTTTTGAGTAAGCTTCATTAATACGTATTTTTTCTACTTAGTCCATGTGGATGAGATGATGATAAGTTCATGTCACTTTATTATTCTAAGATGTCACTGTTATTGACATAGCAGGTAGTGGTATTCGAAAACGCTTTGTTTATTTGGTTTTGAAAATTAGTTTTTTGATACCGACTTCCGAAATTAAAGTTATTTTTGACTAGTAGTGTATTTTTTGGAAGTCAGTTGTTTGTTTTTGTAATTTATTTTATAAGTAATATAGGTAAACAAAGAGATTTTTTTTTAATAATAACCGACTTCCAAATGAAAAAAGATATGTAAGTACCTAAATAAATAAATAAATCTGATTTAAATCAAATTAATCCGATTTAAATAAAATAATTTCGATTATTTTGATTTCATTGAAAAAGTCATGATTTTTATCAACCCTGGAATCTCCCCCTTGATGCAGACTGATTAAAATCAGGTGATTAAAATAATCTCAACCATGGGAGATTCTTCACGTCATACCTACTAAACAACTTTCGCTATGAACCTTATATCCGAGTTATCCGACTCGGAGAAAATAATTACAAATTCCTATACTTACAACAGGATTATTTCAATGTATTTTTTATTTTATTAATCGGTTATTAATTTCATATTGAAAGTTGTATGACAGGTAGAATGGCCCGGTGACGGATGCAGGTGAATACATCGCCACCCTGTATTATTTTCAGTTTCAAGTTAATCTGAATAATAATTTATTCATCTTTTCATCTTGCTTAATTCAATATTTATATTTTACCCTAACCACTTCTGTGCACCAGTGTACTTTACTACTACGTATTGCTGGAGTTGTCGATTAGTCTACAAATAAAGTGCCTGCTACACGGTTGCCAATCGCGTCCCCAACAGAGGTGACCTTGGTTGGCGACCGGCAAAGTCGTGTCAACGTTTGGTCGTAAACCATCATCTACACGGTTGTAAACCACCAAGGTCGGAACGCGATTGGCGACCGTGTAGCAGGCGTTTTAATTGAATTCGTACGAATCGCCTCAAGAAAAACTAATATTTATTAAAATGGTCGATTCGTCGATGGACGATTTAATTCGGGCGAGTCACCAATAAACCGTGCATCGCGGGTCAATCGTAAAGCGTAGTGTACTGAATGAACTAACTACTGACATGCACCGCGCCACAGATAATATTTACCACTACTACCGCGCGAAACCCCGCCCGCGCGCCCCTCACCCCGCGCGAGGTTGAGCGGCGATCGGGCGGTGTCAAGCGCATCTCTACCTACATCTAGATAGCACGGGAAGCCAGGACACGTAGGTAAATTCAAATTCAAAAGTCATTTATTCAAACTAGGCTGAGAATCAGCACTTTTCGATATGTATCTTAAGGTAAATCGAGAGAGGTAATCTCAGGGGTCAAGCCGACGGCACAGACCATTTGAGCGCTTTATCTTATTAATCTATTCCGGCGCCGCCGTACTTCGCGACAGCAACACGCGTTGAAAGTTTCGACTAGTTGAGACACAACGCACATATGAGATTGCAATAGCGAGATGAGTCGCCACCTAAGGCGCGCCCAACTATTTCCGCGCGCACTATAGTGTTAGGGATCTCGCGCACTAGACGGCCACGACCACGACCACGACTGCGACCAGATAAACTATAGCAACCGACACGAGTCGCGCACTGGCTCGCAACTCGCAACACTCGCACCGGCCAACTAGCCGCAGACCCTAACTGTCTGCGTGTGCAGTGCGCTGGTGCGGCTGCGTGTCCTGCGCGGGCGGCGCGCGCGGCGCGGCGCACACGGGCGAGGGGCAGGCGCTGTGGCGCGTGGCGCTGGCGGAGGGCGCGGGCGCGGCGCTGCTGGTGCTGCTGACGTGCGCGGCGGGCTGCGCGCCCTCCGCCGTCGACTTCCCGCTGCAGCGCGCGCTCGCCTCGGGGCTCGTGGTCGCTCTGCTCGTACAGGTACTTAGATACTTTTGTAACTAACTCACTATTACTCGATAATTTTACCCATCTCGCCGTAACAAACAGACATGACATAAATACGTCGTTTTTTGAGGAAAGTACTAGAACAACAATTTAGTGAATTTAGTTTAATTTTACCAGCACCCTAATTGCGTAACACACGATCAATCTGTTTCATTTTGACAGTTCAACAACGTTGAACGCAACAATAATCATTGCGTTATTTAAGTACGTTGTTGAGCAGACAAATTTTTCGAATTTATGAAGCAATGGATTAGCCATATTTTTCAAAATGATTCAGATTGTGATTGATCGTGTGTTATGCAATTAGGGTGCTGTTTCAATAAAATCTATCTTAGGGAACTCAACGACCCGATATGAGCTCGGATGTTAAGGATCTGGGTCTGCATGTCGACACTTGTCTTGACTGGCGTAAGCAGGTCACGACTGTATTAGTAATAAAGTCACCGGAACGTTGCGGTCGCTCTATCGGTTGAAAAACCTTCTCCCTTCACACATAAAGGCAATGCTTGTACAGTCCCTAATATTTCCCATAATTGACTATGGTGATGTGTGTTACTATGACCTGAATGCAGATCTTCTCAATAAACTAGACCGCCTTCTTAATAACTGCATTCGATTCGTTTTCAATCTTCGTAAGTATGACCATGTATCCGCGCATCGATTGCTTTTAAAATGGTTACCCATTCGTCAGCGTAGAGAGTTGAGGGCTTTGTCTATGTTGTTTACTATACTCGACAAACCAACTTCTCCTTCTTACCTGACTTCCCATTTTCAATACTTATGCTCTGCCCATACTAAAAATCTTCGTTCCACCAACAATCGTCTTCTACGATGTCCTTCTCACCGCTCTGGTTTCATTCACTCTTCTTTCTTTGTCCAGGCTGTCTTTCTTTGGAATGCGCTCCCTCTGAACATCAGGACGGCAACCAGTCGATTAACATTTAAAGTGAAGGCACGTGAACATATTCATAAGAAGTTGGCAGATTCGTCCCAGCGCTGATTTGCTGGATTCGTTTTCTCCTCTACCTATCGTTATTTCTCTTCACGAAGTTTATTTTGTTTATATGTATGTATCTGTGTATCTATATATTAGTATTTATTCTTTTTCGAGTTATTTATCAATTATATTGCACCTGCCATGTTTTGTCTCTGCATCACCCTAAGGTTGACTGGTAGAAAATGCCTCAGGCATTAAGTCCGCCTTTGTACAGTATTTTTTACTTGTGCATAAAGTTTTAATAAATAAATAAAATAAATATGACATTACCACCTGTGAGACCAAAAAATAGGAATCAAAATTAGGTACTCTATCACTCTAACCGGTGTCCGGACGATGCATGAAGATCTTTTTAATTATAATTTGTCTTATGTTAACAGATAAGTACCTAGGTACTTACATTACAATTTAAATGTGTAGGTACAGTAGCGAGCATAAGTCTCTAGGCCATTTCTCAAAGTGATTGACTGACGGTTCGGTTTGACTTACGACCTTTTTCTATAAGTTGTTCCACTACTATACACGCACACACACTCACTTGGTTTACAACTCATAGTAGTCCATAATTTCAACCAGCAAAATGTATGACATTCTAGCTCAATGGTTACGTGCTATGATATTATGTTTATTTCAGCGAGCCGACAGTTCGAATCTCACCTGCGGATAATATTTTTTTTTTTTTAATAATTACTATTTATAGTTCACTGTTTCTTTTTAATATTTAGTTTAGTTTTTAATATTTAGTAGTAGATCGATAATAATCATTCGTTTTTTGTTTCATTCGTCTTGTTCACATAAATAATAAAGTTTAGTAGGTAGCCCATAAAATACTTTACTTTGTTTTTTTAGGTCTACCTACTAATCATTTCGTTTTCTGTGAGCTATACAGATCCTGTTCGTTACGAGTATTCACATCTTAATAGAATTTTGTTGGTTCGTGGTTATTGTTGGTGACGAGTATTTAAATCTATTAGCGCTGTGTTACTAGTGTTGTGGTTATTATTTTCAAAATGCAGTCAAACGAGTAAAAACTTACAAAAAGTTTAATTCTACGCGAGATTTGAACTCACGGCTCATCGATTCTATCTGCACGCGTTTAACCACTAGGTCAACTTGACTCAGATTGTAAAGTTGAAATTATGAACTACAATCACTTGAAGATGATGCATGTGTCTCTTGAAAATAGAAGGTCGTAAGTCAAACTAAACGTCAAGCGATTCCTTTGTAAGATAGCCTAGCGACTTTTGGTCGGCACTGTACAGTAAAAAATAAACAGAAGAAATCAGATCTGTATTAATCGGTACGTGTGTGCAGTGCCTGGACCACGTGTCGGGCGCGCAGTTCAACCCCACGGTGACGCTGGCGGCGCTGGTGTGGGGGCGCGTGGCGCGGCGCCGCGCGCTGGCCGAGGCGGCGGCGCAGCTGGCGGGCGCCGCGCTGGGCGCCGGCCTGCTGCGCGCACTGGCGCCGGCCGGGCCCGCGCTGTGCGTCACGGCGCCGGCCGCGGGCCTGGCCGCCTGGCAGGCCGCGGCCGTGGAGGCGCTGCTGGGCGGCTGCCTGGCGCTGGCCAACTGCGCGGCGTGGGACGCGCGCAACGCCGGCGTGCGCGACTCGTGGCCGCTGCGCGTGGGCCTGTCCGTCGCCGGCCTGTCGCTCGTCGCGGTGGGTGCTGGCCGACCATCGTCGGCGGCAATTGATTATCTCGCATTCTAAACGAGCAAAATTTGCGACGGCAACTAGGCACATAATTTTTGTCTTCAATATGAACGAAGGAACTGGTCGTATTGATGTACTCGTGTGAATGATTCCAGGGCGAGCTGACGGGTGCCAGCATGAACCCGGTACGCAGCTTCGGACCGGCACTTTGGAGCGGCAACTGGACCAGCCACTGGGTCAGTACAATCCGCGACTCTCAGGGGAACTTCTTCATTTCTTTTACAACTGGGCCACGCTGTGGTCAGACATAGCACCGATGCAAGTGAAACGGTTCCTTGCAGCCCTTTGGGGCTAGAACCTCGGTGGGCACACGGTCAGTGGTAATACGAAGCGCTCGCCGATTCGATAGCCGCACCACAACGGAAGCAATCGTACAGAATGATGATGAGAAACACACATCTGGCGATATAATATGGAACGAGAATAAATGAGCTAAAATGTTTATTGGCTGAAAAGTTAGTTAGCCAGAAATAGAAAGGTTCGCGACAGCGGCATACAAGTCGGAACTAGTAACCATGGGAGTCAACTCAATACCTCGTCCGTTTTTAGGGTTCCAATTTTATTAGGGATGTTAATTTTTCTCGTCTATCCCATGGCGTGGAGAGTCGTTGGAAATGTCAAAATATTGTGGGTGTCTCAAAACCATGTTTGGATTCAGGGATAAGAGGCCTATCACAAAATTGCGTTTTGACAGTTCGAGCGCCCGACGCATCGCAGCAGTAGCAATTTGACAGTTCGAGCGCCCGACGCATCGCAGCAGTAGCAATTTGGCAGTTGTAATTATGCTTATTTTAGTTATATAATTAAGTTTTTGTTTTATATGTAGGTATGCAATTTTAATTTTCTATGAACCAACGTTTATTCTGGTATAAATTTTACATAAAAATATGAATGTAGTACCTAAGGAGCAATTTACAGTTAATTCTGACCGTTTTTTATGATTTTGAATTGGATTTTTTTTAGATATCCCATACATACCTATTTAAAAATTCTGAGGCCGCTATGACCTACAACACTTTTTAAGAGATCTTATTTTAAATTTTTCATTTAATTTGCTATGTACAATAATAGTTCTAATAACGAGCTCAAAAAAGTGCTATCGCGAATTTTGTTAAAAACTTCCTTCTGTATTTTGGCTTTATATAATTAAGAAAAAAATGCTAAAAGCGAGGACGCTATGAAAGATATCACGTTCTATGGACATAATTGACAAATAAGTTAGTCGTTCTTGTAACAATGTCGTTCGTAATTCATTTTTTATTCCCCGTTTTTGTGAAAATGAGCACTCCCCACTACAATAATTAGTAATCATCAAGTAAAGGAATATTCCATGCTTCCGGGGCCCTTGTGTAGTGCGCAGAGCTGGGCAAAATACATGCTTTGCTTTAATTAAAATACAAATTACAAAATACTATCTCGCACTTATTTAAAATACAAATTACAAAATATTTTTAAGTCGTGTATTTGAAATACAAAATACAGTATTTTGACAATTTTTATTTAAAATACAAAATACAAATTACAAAATACAGTCTGGTGTTAGGTTAGGTATATAAATAGAATAGAACTAATCCAGCCCAGCCTAAGGCAAAGGGAATATATTCTTACCATCATATTTTACAAAATGGCGACTGCTAATCGACGATATGTCACAGCCGAATGAAAATTACAATTGACAAGTTATGTAATTGACAATTTGACGTATGTATCTGCAGTACAGACTACAGTACAGTTTAAGTGCAGTGTTGCCAACTTTAAAGATATTACATATTTAGCGGTCGCCATTTTGCTTACGAAAGCTCTCGAGCGCTATTTTCTGCAGATCGCACCCATTCATAAGATCGCTAAATGTATTTATGTTCAAATGTATTTTGGAGCCATAAGTATTTGAAATACTAACTACAAAATACCTCAGCGTCAGGTATTTGAAATACTAATTACAAATTACATTTATAAGAAGTAATTGAATTACAAATACCAATTACGTATTTGTATTTCAATTACGTATTTCAATTACAAGTAATTCAAATACTGCCCAACCCTGGTAGTGCAGGCCCTAGGCACGGGCCCCCTGTGCCCTTATGGTAAAGACGGTAATGTCTGAGTTTACATTGTCAGGGAGGATGCAGAGTGAGGGTAAACAGTACGCGGTGCATCCGTCGGGCCGTCTGCTACGTGTTTAGGCCCAATACCAAGACCCAAGCCACAAGGATTTTTTTTAAATTGCTTTTTTAAATTTTGTTCATAATTTGTCGTTACTCAAACTTGAAACGTCAATCATTTCATTTAAAAATAACAAAACATGCAACTTTTTTCGGCAGGAGCATAGCTTATATTATCAAGTTACAAAGTATAGCAAAAATTATGAAAGAATATTAAGTTTTCATTCATAGTTTTTGGTATTACGGAACACATCCAAATTTATCATAAATTCCGATAGCTCGTAACAACGCTAACAACACACAACACACATAACATGCAACAGACACAGACAGCAACAGAACAGAGATAACAATATTCCAAACGCATTTTCCTCCATCTCGACTTGCAGTTGCGAGCCGTGTTCGCCAGAGCCGGACCCTTAATACTTCGAAAATTATAAATGCAAAAACATCTTCAACATAGACAACTCAAAATTTATTTTATTTAAGTATGTACCTAAGTATATAATTTTAGTGCTCTAATTTGTGCTTTTGAATACTAGTATTTCAAACAATTGACATTTCATTTAATACCCTGCTGTAATGGCACTACATGGGGGAGAAAATAAGGTAATCCAGTCTCATACAAAACAGGTTGTTTCAAATTGTCAATCATAAATTCATAATTCATATCAATCTTTTATTGACGTGTATAGGTTTGACTTCTTTTGTGAAAGGATAGTGGGCAAAATACACCCAGCTCCGCCACAGTTGAAACCACTGTAGTTTTGAAGACATTGCTTCTCCCTATGCTCAGGCCGAAGCGCATCAAAATCGGTCCCGCTTCAGTTCCGACAATGTTAGGTTAGATAAAATACACGCAGCTCCGCCACTACATCCCGCTCTGCCACAGTTGAAACCACTGTAGTTTTGAAGACATTGCTTCTCCCTCTGCTCACGTCGAAGCGCATCAAAATCGGTCCCGGGGTTCTTCAGTTCCGACAATGTTAGGTTAGGTTAGGTTAGATAAAATACACGCAGCTCCGCCACTACACCCCGCTCTGCCACAGTTGAAACCACTGTAGTTTTGAAGACATTGCTTCTCTCTCTGCTCACGCCGAAGCGCATCAAAATCGGTCCCGGGGTTCTTCAGTTCCGACTATGTTAGGTTAGGTTAGGTTAGATAGGTGCGTCCTGCGGCCACCGGTTCCGCTTCCGTCACTGCCCAGACACCGCCGGCCGCGTCGTCGGCCCCGTCGTCGGTCCCTACCCCCGCACCTGCGGATGCGGAGATCGAGAAGATCGTTCGCATATGCATGCTGCAGTGTGGGGGTATGCTGAATGCCCGTCTGCAGGGCCTGGAGTCGAGGCTCCTCCCAGCAGAGACTCTCCGGCCGCCACTCGCTGCGGATAGGAGGAGGAAGGAGGAGCTCGCTATATCGGGTACACCAACCATTGCCGGCAAAAAGCCCGCGGGGAGCGCGCCCGCGACCACTTCCCGGACGGCCGCGCCCCTGGCAGCCACACCTTCGGTGAACACACCCTCGGTGACCGCACCCGGGTCCACCACAGAGGCCTGGACGACGGTCGTCAAGAAGGGCCGCCGTAAGAAGAAGACGGCGCCGACACCACCCGTACCCACTGGAGCACCGGCGCCAGCACCCAAGAAGGCTCAGGGGCCGCCTAGGATCAGAGCCCCACGCTCCGCGGCTGTAGTAATTACGCTGCAGCCCGGAGCCGTCGAAAGGGGTGTCTCCTATAAGGCGGTCCTTGCGGAGGCAAAAGCCAAAGTCCCGTTCTCCGACCTTGGTATACCGTCCGGCCTCAGATTGAGGAATGCGGTTACGGGGGCGCGACTGCTTGAGGTGCCGGGTGCCTCTAGCGGCGAAAGGGCGGACGTCCTGGCCACCAAGCTGAGGGAGGTCCTCAACCCGGAGGACGTTCGGGTGTCCAGGCCGATGAAGACCGCTGAACTGCGAATCAACGGGCTGGACGACTCAGCGGCTCCGGCTGAGGTCGTGGCGGCCATTGCCCGTTCCGGTGGATGTCCGCCCGAAGACGTCCGGACGGGTGAGATACGCGTCGATGCTTCCGGGCTCGGCACGATCTGGGTGCGGTGCCCGGCGGCAGCGGCGAGTAAAGTAGCCGACGCTAGGCGTCTATTGGTGGGGTGGGTGGCAGCGAGGGTGAAGCGGCTGCAACCCATGGCCTTGCGGTGCTACCGTTGCCACGACATTGGGCATGTCAGGGCACGGTGCACCGCCGAAACAGACCGCAGCGACCAGTGCTATCGCTGTGGTCAGGCCGGCCACAAGGCGGCCCAGTGCTCCGCAGCACCAAACTGCAGCCTCTGTACAGCTGCAGGGAGGTCCGCCGAGCACAGAGCGGGCGGAAAGGCCTGTGGCGTGCCCGCCACGAAGAAGAAGAAGAAGAGGAAGAGAGGGGCTGCCAAGGCGGCCGGGGGCTCTTTACCCCCCCTGCAGCCTGGCTGCCCTTCGGCCGACTCCCGGCCTAGGAATGGTGCGGAGGAAATGGATTGCGTATAATGGCGCTCTACCATTTCCTCCAGGGCAATATCAACCACTCTGCTAGAGCTCAGGATCTCTTGCTCCAGAGCATGGCAGAGTGGTCGATTCACGTGGCTGTGGTCGCCGAACCGTATTTTGTCCCCCACAGGGATAACTGGGTCGGAGACTTGGACGGTTTGGTGGCCATCATTGGCGGGGCTCTTGTCAACCCGTCCCGAGGTCATGGCTGGGTAGCCGCCCTCGCGGACGGCATTGGCACGGTTGGGGCGTATTTTTCGCCCAACAAGAGTCTCGCCGACTTCGAGAGGTTCCTTGTTGAGTTGGGTGCCGTCGTGGGCCGACTCCACCCTCGCCCGGTGCTGTTGCTGGGGGATCTCAACGCCAAGTCCGCAGCGTGGGGATCCCCTGTGACTGATGCTAGGGGCGAGGTGCTGGAGGAGTGGGCGGTCACGACTGGCTTGACCGTTCTAAATCGGGGTTCGGTCCGCACGTGCGTGCGGCAGCGGGGCGGGTCTATAGTGGACGTCTCGTTCGCTAGCCCCGCTGTCGCGAGCCGTATCCGCGACTGGCGTGTCGCCGTGGAGGTGGAGACGTTGTCGGATCACCGATACATCCGCTTTGACGTCTCCGCCCAGACCACCGGCGGCCGCGGTCCTCCGGCCCTGCGAACGGACGGTCCGCGCTGGGCGCGTAAGTGCATTGACAGGGAACTTCTCGAAGAGGCCGCTATTGTACAGGCCTGGAGCCGGGAGTCGGCAAGTAACGGACCCGTCGACGTAGAGCAGGAGGCGCTGTGGTTTCGCGGGGCGATGACGCAAATTTCCGACGCGTCCATGCCCCGGGTCCACGCACAGTCCTCTAGGCGCCAGGTGTACTGGTGGACCGCCGAGATTGCGCAGCTGCGCATCGCGTGCGTGGCGGTTAGACGCCCGTACACCGGATACCGGAGGAGACCCTGATGAAGAGGCCGCGCTGTATGAGGTGTACCGCGCGGCTAAGGAGACTCTGTGGCTGGCCATCGGCGAGTCGAGGACGCGAGCCAGGGAGGAGATGTTGGAGACTTTAGATAGGGATCCGTGGGGGCGCCCTTATCGCGCGGTCCGAGGGAAACTTCGAGCCGCAGCGCCCCCACTTACGGAGAGTCTCCAACCCGAGCTGCTGGAGGAGGTGATCGCAGCCCTCTTCCCGGCAACAGCGGAGCATACTCCACCGCCGATGGCTTTGCCCACAGCCGCGGAGTCTCCAGATGAGGAGAGCGCCATTAGCGTCCCAGAGGTGACACAGGCTGATATGAGGGCAGCCGTGATGCGGCTCCGTGCCAAGAACGTGGCTCCGGGGCCCGACGGGATCCACGGCTGCGTGTTAGCCCTCGCTCTGAAGGAGCTTGAGCCCCAACTGAGAGGACTCTACACGGCGTGCCTCGAGCAGGGCCAGTTTCCCACTCTGTGGAAGTCTGGTGGTCTGGTCCTGCTCAGGAAGGCGGGGCGCCCTGCGGACTTACCATCCGCGTACCGGCCCATAGTGCTGCTTGACGAGGTGGGCAAGCTGTTCGAGCGGATAATCGCAGCCCGCCTCGTCGGCCACTTGTGCAGAGAGGGGCCGGACCTGGACGACAGCCAGTTCGGGTTTCGGCATGGGCGCTCTACGATCCACGCTGTGTCGCGGGTTAGAGTCCTAGCGGAGGAAGCGGTGTCCCGGGGCGGGGTGATGTTGGCGGTGTCCTTGGACATCTCCAACGCCTTCAACACCCTGCCCTGGAGTTGTATTCGGGAGGCACTGCGGTATCATGGGGTGCCTCCCTACCTCCACCACATCGTTGGGGCTTATTTGTCAGAGAGGTGTGTCACCTACATGGGACTTGATGGTGGAAACCAGCGCCGCATGTCGTGCGGTGTTCCGCAGGGTTCGGTTGTAGGCCCGCTCCTGTGGAACATCGGGTACGACTGGGTGCTGAGGGGCGAGCTTGGACCAGGGGTAGACCTGACGTGCTATGCGGATGACACGCTGGTCCCTGCCCGGGGGAGCTCGCACAGGGAGGCAGCGTTGCACGCGACGGCTGCGGTCTCACAGGTGGTGAGCCGCATACGTCGCCTAGGCCTGGAGGTGGCCCTTAGTAAGTCGGAGGCATGGTGTTTCATGGCCTCCGGCGGGCGCCGCCACCCGGCTCACATATCGTGGTCATCATGGTAGACTCGACAGCGATCCGAGTCCCCCACTCGGATCGCTGTCGAGTCTACCATGAAGTACCTAGGATTGGTGCTCGACAGCCGGTGGGACTTTGGGCCCCACTTCCGACGGTTGGCGCCCAAGTTGCTGGGCGCTGTTGGGGCGCTGTCAACGCTGCTTCCCAATCTGGGGGGCCCTAGCGCCGCTTGTAGGCGGCTCTACGTGGGGATCGTGCGGTCGATGGCCCTTTATGGGGCCCCGATCTGGGCGGCTGACCTGACGGCCGGTAGCATCGCAGTATTGCGTAAACCGCAGAGAGCGATGGCCGTCAGAGTCATCAGGGGGTATCGCACGATCTCCTACGAGGCGGCTTGTGCACTGGCCGGATCCCCGCCCTGGGACCTGGAGGCGAAGGTGCTCGCGTCACTTCATCGGTGGCGTGAGGAAGCCACAGCGCGGGGCGAGCGACCGATGCAGCGACACATGGAGCTGCGTCGGTCTCAGCTTCGCGAGGTCCTGGTGGCGGAATGGCGGGAAAGGCTTTCACGCCCCACCGCCGACGGCCTCGACACCATCGAGGCGGTCCGGCCGGTGCTCGACGACTGGCTCGGGAGGAGACACGGCTCCCTGTCATTTCGGGTGACGCAGGTGCTCTCGGGGCATGGCTGCTTCGGGAAGTACCTGTGTCGCATAAACAGGGAGCCGGACGCTCGGTGTCACCACTGCGTCTATTGTCGGGAGGACACGGCGCGGCATACATTGGCAGAGTGTGCCGCGTGGGAGGGGCCGCGCCATGCCCTCGTTTCAGAAGTTGGAGCCGACTTGTCACTGCCGGCCGTCGTTCGTTCGATGGTCGGGAGTGCCGAGTCGTGGGACGCGGTGGTTTCCTTCTGCGAGACAGTCATCTCGCAGAAGGAGGCTGCGGAAAGGGAGAGGGAGATCTCGTCCACTCACCCGGCCCGCAGCAAGCGCACCGGGCGTCGGCGGAGGGCGGATAACGCCCTCTTCCAGCCCCCCTAAATGAGTCCAGGGGCGACGGATTCGGACATACCTGTCGCCCCCATCACACAGGACCCGAGATGGCGGCGCGTAGTGTTCCACGCGCGCCACTCAAGACTACGTGGAGTCGGTTTTGCAGCGATTCGTTTCTGAACTGTGTATTTGTTTTACGACAAACAGTTGGTCGGAGACAAAAATTACCAAGCCACTTTTAGCCTTACATAAACTTACAAAGAAGTACGCAAATAACATCGCATATAAATGATTATATTAAAATAAAAGCTCATTTTTTTATTATATAATTACCAAAAAATCTTAATTTTGTCTTTATATTTTTTGTCATAACAAATCAATTGACTAAATGTTTATTGTCTAAAGATAGTTTGCTGTAATAAATCATTTGATTAAAGACCAAATGCCTTAATGACATTATCCTTGGTAATAGTCTGCCAAGTAAAAATTTTACCAAATGAAAATGTGTGTACTAAAATCATTCCAAATATTGCATTGGTATAAAAAAAGGTTGCTAAAAGGAGATTGCCTAGGTTTGGACCAAGTGCTGCCTAGGAATGTGAGTTGGTCTAGTGGTACTGTAGCATACACATGAACTATAAAAAAATTAAAAAAAAAATTGGTCCCAGGAAAAATAAATAAATCCAGTTTTTGTGATAATGACTAATCTTGCATCAAACAACATTTTTGATATATTTTTTCTCAAAAATGTATTTATAAATACCCCCCTATACTCCCTTATGGACCTATCAACCGCCCCCCCCCCCCTCCCGTGCCTTTAGCGAGCGTTCGCCTAATTTTAATTTAGAATAGTTTATGCCCCTGGATGGAGACTTTTAGTGTAGTAGCTAAAGGCAGCCACAGGAGTTCAGTTAACCAGCCAGGACCTTAGTGGTCAGCTGCGAGATGCCAGAATTACAAAAAAAACCGACTACATTTTGCTGTCTTACGTCACTTGTGATCCATAGCCTTCTTCATTGCTGTTTGGGTGACTTTTAGTCTTCTGATTGCCCATTGTGAGCGACCACGTTTCAGTGCCATAAGCCATCACTGGCAACACGCACTGGTCAAAGACTTTCGTCTTGAGACACTGTGGTATGTGGGACGAGAAGATATTGCGTAGCTTCCCGAACGCTGCCTAGCCGAGTCGGATTCGACGATTTACCTCTTTCTCGAAGTTGGACCTACCTAGCTGGACAGTTCGTCCTAGGTAAACATACTCGTCTACAACTTCGAGCGTAGCGTTTCCGATCTTTATGAAAGTGGGTGTTACATGGGCATTTGACATGACCTTTGTCTTTTCCATGTTCATTTTAAAACCTACTCTTTTGGAGGCTCTGCTGAGGTCCTCCATGGCCTCAGCCATGATAACTATGTCGTCGGCAAACCGAAGGTTAGTGATATACTCGCCATTGATGTTGATGCCTAGCCCTTTCCAGTCCAGAACCTTGAAGACATCCTCCAGTGCAGCGGTGAATAATTTCGGAGAGATAACGGCTCCTTGTCTCACACCTCGCTGCAGAAGGATAGGTTTCGAGGTCTGGTCGTAGAGTCGGACTGACATACTCACACACCTTTTTAAAGAAGAGTACTACCACACCTCTGTTCCATGCGTGTGGCGTTTTACCCCGAGTATGACGGAATCAAACAGCTTCTCGAGGGCCTTAAGAACGGGTTTCCCACCGGCCTTTAGGAGTTCCGCCGTAATTCCGTCATCACCCGGCGCCTTGTGTTTTTAAGCTGCTTTAGAGCCATCCTAATCTCGTTCAAGCTGACGTCCGGGATATCTTCGGTATAGTGTCGGGTTAATCTAGCTCTTGGGTCGTTTGCCACATTCGTAACGGGGTTACTGGTTGACGTGTATGACTGTCCATAGAACCTCTCAATAGTTCAAGTTTGGCGGATACGATCCTGCCATCATCGGTCTTCAGTTTTTCAAGCTGGCTCTGCCCAATATCGCATCCTTAATGCGGTCTGCACTAAAGCGGTGAAGGTCGCTTTTCAATGACTTAGAGATCCGTCTATTGAGCTGCCGGTACTTGACCGCATCGTCTAAAGATTGGAGGATCATCTCGCGCCTCTCCTTCATGAGCTGAATAGTAGGATCAGAGAGCTTCTTGTTTCTATTTGTACGACGGGTCTTAAAGATCTTGGACCCGACCGTATGGACAGTTTCCACGAACCCATCGTTAAAATCGTCCACGGAGCTCCCTAGGCACTCGAAACGATTCTGAAGTTCGAGCTGAAAGCTCTCGGGGTTTTGGACTTGGATTGGTGCTGGACGGAGCGTAGACTTCATCAGTCGAGATCTTTCCAGCTTGATAATTAAGTTCAATGTGCCTCTTACCATGCGGTGATCGATTCCGGTTTTCACCACGTTGATCACAGAGACATCATTGAATAATTGCTTCTTCGTTGACATAATGAAGTCAATCTCATTTTTTGTTGCACCATCAGGGCTCTGCCAGGTCCACTTTCTGTGCTCACGTTTTTTGAAGAAGGAGTTCATCATAAAGAGGCCACATCTTCTCCATAAAACTGGCCAGTAGGTTACCCCGGTGGTTCCGACGTCCAACTCCAACTACAACATCAAAATACAATTACTGCAACTATAATTGAATGCACAATAACTGTTTAATAGTTGATTTTGTACATTTGTTGCTATTAAGTTAATTTTTTCTAATAAAAATATTCAAAACAAGAGACTGTTTTTCTTTGGACTCCTGGGATAGATTTTTATGCGCTTTGAAATACAGGTTAGTGATGGTCTGAGGAATAAAATGCACTATGTGAGTATTCTAGGCAGCACTTGGTCCAACTTCCATACAAAATTAGGCAATGTCTTTTGTTTGGATAATGCAAATTTGTCAAAATCCTTTAGGCAAAACGGGGGGATCCCAAATAATTTACATTACTCAACACAAAACATTAAATCTATACTAATATTATAAAGCTGAAGAGTTTGTTTGCTTGAACGCGCTAATCTCAGGAACTACTGGTACGATTTGAAAAATGTTTCCTTTTGAGAGCTTCCGCTGCGTGCGCTGCGTAAACGGTTAAAGTTTCGCAAAAATCATGTATGACAGAATTGTTTCTCTTTAAAAGTTCTCAAAAAAAGTCCGCGACAGCATATGTCTATCTTTTAAGGTTGGCTCACTATAACCTTTTTTATGCAAACAAAATTTGTTCTAAAATAATGCATTATTTGTGAAGGTGTTTTTATAAACATGACAATCCTTATTAAAAATAAATACGTTATTCATCACAAGTATTTCATTTAAAACAAAATTGGCCTTTACATCATTCGATTTCAATGAATATCTTAGGAGATAATCACAGTTTTAAAATAACATCGCAGCAAAATAATGATCAAGTACTACGCGCGCATTTATGATGGCAATAGGAGCAGTGGTGGCCCAGTGCTGCAGTGGTATCGACCCCGACTTACGAGTTGTAGGTCCTGTCGTGGGTTCGAACCCCAGCAGGCGCTTTACTTTGTGTAAATAATTTCATCACCACTGCTCTCAAAACGGTGAAGGAAAACATCGTGAGGAAACCGGCATGTCTTAGAACCAAAAATTCGAAGACATGCGACATCTACCAACCCGCACTGGGCCCGCGTGGTGGATTACGCCCACTCCCTCTCATAGAGAGAGCCTGTGTCCCAGCAGTGGGAACAGTAGGTAATAGGCTGATTATGTATGTTATGTAAGGCAGTCATGAGGAGAAAGGGCGGTGGCCCCAGTTAGCTCTGCGAAATACCATGCCGCGCGGCTCAGACGCGTGGTTAATTCAGTCGCGGGTTAAAGTTAGCGTTAGCCCAAAGTGACTATTCCACGCGGACGAAGTCGCGGGCAGAAGCTAGTAAAATATATTTGCCATAATGACAGCTAGCACACGCCAATGTACCAACAAAAAAAAATATCGAACGCTAAACTCAAGCTAAAATAAATACTAAAAAACTAAAAACGTAAACAGAACTTAATACCCGAATTATAAGGCCTCCAGGCATAAAGGGCGTGCCCGCTTACATATAGCTAATAAAACTGTAACTCGAAGTCACATAATTATGATAAACTAGGACTATCGAAGTAAAAATAAATCAACAGTTAGGCAAGAATAATATAATGATCTACTGTCGAGGTCGCTAGCTAACCACATATTGCAATATTTGCAATACAACTCATTAAACACGCCTCATTACGCCAGCGCAGAGAGCAAAGGGCGTTGACCACCTTGTTTTCATTTCTTGACTCTCCCTCTTCTCCTATTTATCTAGCCCCCCACTTTCAGTACATTTGCGCCAACCACAATAGAAATCTACGTTCATCTCACAATCGTCTTCTTCAATGCCCCACTCACCGCACAGACTTCATTCACTCTTCCTTCTTCGTTCAGTCTATTTCTCTGTGGAATGCGCTCCCCCAGGAAATCAGCGACCAACCGATTATCTTTTAAAATTAAAGTTCGCGAGCACATTCTCAAGAAGCTGGCAGTATCAGCACAACGGTAATGTTTCCCATTGACTGTCTTAGTAGTTTTAGTATATATGTATTTATTTGTATTTATATTTATATATAATTACGTGTATATATTATATTTATAGTTTTTTAAATTTAAATAAATATTCTTATTCCTCAATTCTCGCTATCGCACCTACCACTGTTTGTCTCTGCACCACCCAAAGGTTGACTGGTAGAAAATGCCTATGGCATTAAGTCCGCCTCTGTACATTTGTGTGCTTGAAGTATTAAATAAATAAATAAATAAATAAACAAAAACGTACAACGTACGTAGGTACAACTCATTAAACAAAAACAAAAAAACTTTTTACAAAAAAAATTAAAACCGACTTCCAAAAAAAACCACTACAAAGTGAAAAATAACTTTAATTTCGGAAGTCGGTGTCTTTCTTTTTTAATTTTCGTTTTTTGCCACCGACTTCCGAAATTAAAGTTATTTTTCACTTTGTAGTGGTTTTTTTTGGAAGTCGGTTTTAATTTTTTTTGTAAAAAGTTTTTATTTTTCACTTTTTAGTTGTGGTACCTACCCCACACAATATCCAATACCACTAACTGCAATAAATAACAGTGACAGGAAGTTATCATCATATCGTCCATATAAACTAAGGGGGAAAAATATGTATTATTGAAGCTAACTCAAAAACTATCTAAGCAATGTCAATAAAATTTATATGGGACCACCTCGGGAGCTTACCCTTTCAAACAAAAAAATAATTTTTAAAATCGGTCCACAATTGGCGGAGATATCGGTGAACATACATAAAAAAAAAAAAAACATACATAAAGTCGAACATAGAACCTCCTCCGTTTTGGAAGTCGGTTAAAAAGTATATTTTCCTGGGCGGGTTATCAGCGCTGTCAAGCGCCGGTAAGCGCTTATAAGTTTCCAGCTTTCTTTCTATATACAGCCTAATGTATTATGCTGTTGGCGTAGGTACCTATTATAAATAAATAAAAATAAAAATTGTCACTATCACTTGTTATTTTGTTTGATTGATGAGGTTAGGTCTCTGCCCTTTTATTGATTGATCGTATTTGTTTTTGATAATTATATCAAAAGATGAGTTTATACCATTCCCCCTCTAAAAAGCTTATTTTATTCACTGAAAACAGTGAATAAAAAGCTCTTTTAATCACTATTTTGGTGTTTGAATTTAGAACACACCAATGTATTCGACCTCTATCTCAATGCTATACAACCTCCTTAACACTTTCGACTCCACCCATTTTCATAGAACTCATAACTCATCATTCCGCCATAAAAGTCTATGACTTTTATTATTCGTAGTTGGAAGTGAAACCTCCGGGAGGTTTCACTTCCAACGTCCACGACGGCTCCCGGCATCCCATACCCAAGTAGGTGAACCCTCCAGGAGGGCTCCCGACACTGAACGTCTACATTTAAAATTAGCCCTCCGCGAGGGTTCCCGGCATTCCATATCCAAGTAGGTGAACCCTCCAGGAGGGCTCCCGACACTGAACGTTACATTTAAAATGAGCCCTCCGCGAGGGCTCTCGACATCCCATATCCAAGTAGGTGAACCCTCCAGGAGGGCTCCCGACACTGAACGTGTTAACCTTTTATTAAATGTCTATTTTCGCTTAAATCTTTCTTTTTCTCGTAGTCATGGTATAAAGTACAGTATGCAACTCTTGAATAAAACGGATTTATATCGAGGGCCATGAATCACTCGCGTCGCTCAGGATTCTAACATGAATCACTCCCTACGGTCGTGATTCATCTATGGCCCTCGCTTTAAATCCGTCCTTTATTCATTAGTTGCATAATATACTATTATTTTTGAGAGGCTAATGTTAATTTCTTTCATTTATATAGGCACCAGAGAATGTAATGTTTTGGTAATGTGGTATTTTACAGCGAGCTAACTTCAACAATCAAACAAAATTACAAGTGACAGTGACAATGCAACTACTGGCATGAGGCACTTTAGCCGGGCTGAAGCAGCGCCACAATTATGCCTATTTTTTAACCATTTGATGTTTTAGAACACTCTGTTACGTAGAAAGCTTTGTTAATGTTTTCACTGCCAATTGAAACGATTTGAATTGAAATGATCGATGGCCATTTAATTTGAGAGTTTAAAGAAAAATGATAATTTATGACGAATTTTGGTAGATTTTCAGAAACACACAAATCTTGCTTTTCTCAGGTCCCACACAAATATTAGATTTTCAAGAATCATTAAGGAATAAGTTGAATTACAGTTCATACAATCATCATCATCATCATCATCAGCCTATTAATGTTCCCACTGCTTGGACACAGGCCTCCTCTCTGTGAGAGGGAGTGGGCCGTAATCTACCACGCGGGCCCAGTGCGGGTTGGTAGATGTCACATGTCATCGAATTTTTGGTTCAAAGACATGCCGGTTTCCTCACGATGTTTTCCTTCACCGTTTTTGAGAGCAGTGGTGATGAAATTATTTACACAAAGTAAAGCGCCTGCTTGGGTTCGAACCCACGACCTACAACTCGTAAGTCGGGGCCGTTGCCACTGGGCCACCACTGCTCATACAAGATCAACTGTAATTCGACTTATTCCTTAATAATTCTTCAATCAGCAATAGAGAAACTGAGCGCTGCAGCGCCCGCTGATAGCTACGACACTATAAGGTGGCGTGTGTTGTGTGCAGGTGTACTGGGTTGGCCCGCTCAGCGGCTCCGTGCTGTTCACCAGCGCCTACGTGTGCGTCTGGCGCCCGCACGTGCCGCCCGGCCCGCGCTGTGACGTCACGCCGCGCGCCAGCCAGCGTGACGTTAGCGACGCGCCGCCGCTGGCCAGCAAGACGCTCGCCGAGCCCTAAGAGTTGCACTACTGTGACGTCACGCCGTGCCGCGGGTTGCACCACTGTGACGTCACGCCGCGCGCCAGCCAGCGTGACGTTAGCGACGCGCCGCCGCTGGCCAGCAAGACGCTCGCCGAGCCCTAAGAGTTGCACTACTGTGACGTCACGCCGTGCCGCGGGTTGCACCACTGTGACGTCACGCCGCGCGCCAGCCAGCGTGACGTTAGCGACGCCCCGCCGCTGGCCAGCAAGACGCTCGCCGAGCCCTAAGAGTTGCACTACTGTGACGTCACGCCGTGCCGCGGGTTGCGCCACTGTGACGTCACACCGCGCCGCTCATTGCGCCACGTGCGCTGTGACTGTGACTTAGTTATATTATAATGTGTAGATATATTAATGTATTTGTAGTTAGGCATAGGTACCTAATTAAAATGTTCTATTTGTTTGTAAGTTTTACTGCTTCAACTTACACGTACACTTGGTTTGTTTAGATTAACCGTTATGTCAGTGTATCCTATCTGTTGAAAACAAAATCATTGAAAAAAAATTGATCAATCACAGATTATATTTTGAGTGGCAAAGACAATATGAAGCAGAAACTTAGAACCACGACAGCAGAAATAGCCAATACGAGGCAAAAACTCCAACAGTAGCAATAGACAATTACGAGACAGAAACTTAGAACCGCAACAGTAGCAATAGACAATTACGAGGCAGAAACTTAGAGGTGCAACAGTAGCAATAGACAATTACGAGGCAGAAACTTAGAACCGCATCAGTAGCAATAGAGAATTACGAGGCAGAAACTTAGAACCACAACAGTAGCAATAGACAATTACGAGGCAGAAACTTAGAAGTGCAACAGTAGCAATAGACAATTACGAGGCAGAAACTTAGAAGTGCAACAGTAGCAATAGACAATTACGAGGCAGAAACTTAGAAGTGCAACAGTAGCAATAGACAATTACGAGGCAGAAACTTAGAAGTGCAACAGTAGCAATAGACAATTACGAGGCAGAAACTTAGAAGTGCAACAGTAGCAATAGACAATTACGAGGCAGAAACTTAGAAGTGCAACAGTAGCAATAGACAATTACGAGGCAGAAACTTAGAAGTGCAACAGTAGCAATAGACAATTACGAGGCAGAAACTTAGAAGTGCAACAGTAGCAATAGACAATTACGAGGCAGAAACTTAGAAGTGCAACAGTAGCAATAGACAATTACGAGGCAGAAACTTAGAAGTGCAACAGTAGCAATAGACAATTACGAGGCAGAAACTTAGAAGTGCAACAGTAGCAATAGACAATTACGAGACAGAAACTTAGAAGTGCAACAGTAGCAATAGACAATTACGAGACAGAAACTTAGAAGTGCAACAGTAGCAATAGACAATTACGAGACAGAAACTTAGAAGTGCAACAGTAGCAATAGACAATTACGAGACAGAAACTTAGAAGTGCAACAGTAGCAATAGACAATTACGAGACAGAAACTTAGAAGTGCAACAGTAGGTAGCTGTTTACGCCTACATTACTATGAAGACGTTCAGTGTGTGTTTGTCGCCATTGCTATTCTAAAAGGCCAGGCGCCGTACAGATTTATTTTACTCATACCTCAGAGTAATATATTACTCTGAGACTCATACCGTCACTAATTAGAATCTATGTCAAAATTTTCACCATCGTCGCGAACTTGTACGCTCCACAATACTCCACATATTAATATTGTAAAATACCGTTTATACAATTAAACCACCATACCTCGATACGCAGTTTCATTGAAGATCACTGAAGCCTCAACATCTGGCGACCTACGACAAAACCTGCAATTTTGGCGAAAAACAAGTTTGATACCTGGTTTCCCTGAAGGTGTGCCAGCCGCCGGTTAGCGATCAGTATTCAGCATCGTACCGCAGCCTCGCCCAAAGCAGCTAAGTGTCCATTATTCCTTGTGAATTCCCTATTACCTACTAAACCCTTACCTCTATACCCTTACCCTTAACAAATCTATCCAATACCTATTTAGAATAGCTTCTACTTATGAGTGCATTGGTGTCTGTAGTCATTGTAGTCCTATCTTAAAATAATTACATCAAAACACCATACGCAGTTTATTAAAGTAAATTCATATTATTTGTTGGTTAACGTTTTTACTGTCAATACCAATATAAGGCCTCTGCCTCGAATCTTGCGGGCAGCGGGGCGGCGGCGGTGGCGGCGCGGGAGCGGCAGGATAAAATGCGTAAAATCAAATTGACCGGCCCTTGAAACCAGCGGCGCGGCAGCGGCGCTGGAGCGGGCAACGAGCGGTGGACTCCAGTCAAGCGGTGAGCGCCCGCGCGTCTGCATTGCAGTGTTGTGCAATTTATTAGCCACAATAAATCGAGCGTTAGGAATAAATTTTAACCAAAAAGATGTTGCCGCCGTTGTTCAGACATTTCGTTTGCGAATAAAAACCAATATCTCGACGACACAACCACGAACACAACACTACGCCGCTATAGTGCCGCGCGATCTGCCCGCTAGTTTCGAGAACGGGTCTGCGTTGCCCGCGCCGCTCCCGCGCCGCCACCGCCGCCGCCCCGCTGCCCGCAAGATTCGAGGCAGAGGCCTTAATAGTAGAGCGAAGAGCGTGAGCTAAGTTAACTCAATCAGAGTAAGCGATTCGCTTACTCAGATTGAGTTAGCTGAATTAACCTTAAAACTAAGCTTTGAATCTATCTATAGCCGTTTTGATGACTTGCAAAATCAGATAGAAGTATTAAACTCTGACAATGTATCTAATGAGATTAATGAACGTGATACCTACTATTGAACAACTACCTATTTATATCCAACATTGCAATTGACCAAAGTACAACACAAAAACATAACTTGAACCGTCATGATGAAAGTAATTACAAGGATTTAAATTCAACTCAGATAACTACAGTTCCATGTAATCATGATCATCACTGTTTACGCCTACATTACTGTCAAAACGTTCAGTGTGTGTTTGTCACCTTTGCTATTCTAAAAGGCCAGGCGCCGTACAGATTTATTTACTCACACCGTCACTAATTATAAATCTTTGTTAAATTTTCATCATCGTCGTCGCGAACTTGTACGCTCCACATATTAATATTTTAAAAATACAATTTATACAAATTAAATAAATAAAATAAAATAAAAGAGAGATAATAGAGAGTCTAGCTATAGGGTTGGTACGAGCGGTAGGAAAAAACAAGTTATGGGGTGGAATAAGTATGTTGCCGAAGCTCATGGGGTGGCCAGGCTTGACTTTCAAAACTGGTTACTTTTTGGTAAACCTAAAGTAGGTTTCATTCATGAAGCAATGTGTCATAGCAGAAAGATTTTCAAAGCTAAGCTTAAATGGTGCCAACAACACCAGGACCAGATAAAGACGGATCGGCTAGCGACACTGCATTCAAATAATAAGTTTCGTGAATTTTGGAAACAGACCAATAAATTGAACGTCAGGCCTGGCGTTCCTTTGAGTGTCGAGGGTGTCACCGACGCAAAGATGGTCGCTAACATGTTTAAAGATCACTTCACCGTGGAATCTCCTTTAGGCACTTCCGAGAGGATGCTGGACGCTGACCCCGTATGTGAAAACATCAGGCTTAAAGTGGGTGCTAAGGACATACGAAAGATTTTGAAAAGTATGAAAGGTGGAAAATCACCGGGACATGACGGGCTCAGCGTCGAACATCTACAGAATTCTGGGCCACACATCTCTAGACTTTTATCGATGTTTTTTAATCTGTGCATTGGACATTCCTACCTACCTAGTGAACTAACTAAAACAATAGTTACTCCTAATCCTATAATAAAAAACAAGACCGGAGATAGTTCGGTCAAATCTAATTATAGGCCGATCTCACTGGCCACCGTTATTGCAAAGGTTTTAGACAGTGTGCTTGAGGCTCGGTTAACAGAGTTTATACACCTACATGATGCTCAGTTTGGTTTTCGTGCTGGACTTTCTACAGAGAGTGCTATACTGAGCCTAAAGCACACTGTTGAGTATTACACGAGTAGGAAAACGCCCATTTATGCTTGTTATTTAGACCTCTCTGAAGCTTTTGACCTTGTTAATTATGATAAACTCTGGGATAAGCTTAAGGAAACCAATTTACCTGGTGAGACAATAGCTATCCTAAGATATTGGTACCAGAGTCAGGTCAATTATGTAAAATGGGCTGGCATCTTGTCGGATCCATATGGACTACAATGTGGAGTAAGACAAGGTGGATTATCATCCCCAGTTTTATTTAATCTGTTTATAAATGCGCTAATCGTTGAGCTCAGCAGCATGCATGTCGGCTGTCACATAGACAATATCTGTGTGAATAATCTGAGTTATGAAGACGATATGGTGCTGCTGAGCCCAACGATCAGTGGCATAAGGAATTTAGTTAGTGTGTGTGAGACGTACGCAGCTAGTCATGGCCTCAAATATAATGTCACGAAAAGTGAGCTCATGATATTTAAAGCAGGTACCAAGTCACCAGATCAGGTTCCTCCTGTGACTTTGAACGGAATGCCCATGAAAGTGGTCACCTGTTTTAAATATCTTGGGCACATAGTCACTGATCTCCTACGCGATGATGAGGACATGGACAGGGAGCGTAGGGCGCTGTCTATCAGAGCAAACATGATAACCCACAGGTTTAAACGTTGTAATGCTCAAGTGAAAATAACACTATTCAGAGCGCATTGTTCGTCACTATACACGTGTTACTTGTGGGCTCATTATACGCAAAGATCATTCAGCGCCCTGCGCGTTCAATATAACAATGCGTTCAGGGCGCTGTTGGGGCTGCCGCGCTGGTGCAGTGCGTCGGGCATGTTCGCGGACGCACACGTTGACGGTTTCCACGCCGTGCTCCGCAAGCGATGCGCCGCGGCGCTCGGCAGGTTGCGCGCCAGCACCAACAGCATCCTGGCTGTTATTGCGGATAGACTGGACACGCGTTACGTCCAGCACTGGGTTAATACCCACATTAGAAAATAAGTATTTATAAGTTTTTTTACTTTTACTAACACTAGTTTCATAAGTTCTACTGTACTAACATTCTATGGATTTTTTAAGTCTGAACTAAAAAGTTTTTATTTTTATTTATTTTATTTATTTATTTATTTCGTACTTGACTGGCGATGCTGCGCGCATTATTGCTAATTTAGAGGTATCCAGCGCTAATTATGCGTGTGCTTGGAAATTATTGTGTGACAGATATAACAATGCACGACAATTAATAACTCATCATATAAATTCGTTATTATACATAAAACCAATCACAAGCGAGTCTGATAAATCGTTACGATTCCTTGTGGATCATATTAATAAGAACTTACGTGCTTTAACTAGTCTCGGTCTAGGTTCACGTAACTGGGATATTTTACTCATTCACATAATGAGCCCCAAGCTTGATAGCCAAACCAAAACCAAGTGGGAAGAATACCGTGGCACGTTGGATACTAATATACCTAATTTGCAACATTTTTTCAAGTTTCTTATTGATCGCGCTGATGTACTTGAGTCAATAAATGGCAGCCATCCATACTCTAAACCTAAGACTCAGACAACGTCAAGGCCTATAATATATTCAAACAATAAAATAAAATCTCATCAGTCATACATTTCTAATAATGAAGACAACAACACTTCTGATATATCGTGCGGCGTTTGTTAAGCTAATCATCGACTTTATGATTGTCCCACTTTTTTGGCTAAGAGTGTGGATGACCGTATCAGTGAAGTAAGCAGATTGAAGCTTTGTCACAACTGTTTAAGATCTGCACCCTAATTACGTAATGCATTTTCAATTTTAAATTGATACCAATTGAAAAAGATTGCCAGTCCATTGCTTCATAAGTTCGACAAAAAAAATTGAGCAGATTATTTTTGTCGAACTTATGAAGCAATGGACTGGCAATCTTTCAATTGGTTTCAATTTAAAATTGAAAATGCATTACGTAATTAGGGTGCTAGCCATTCTGCACGCTATTGTCGCATGCATCCGTGTCGCATGTGCAATACCAAGCACAATATACTCCTGCATAAACAATCTGCTAACAAAAATATTTCCAGTGTTGTCACCATTTCACCCGACGTCACTGACGATACAATCGCTAATTTTTCTAATCAAAGTAATCATCAAGTTCTACTGTCTACTGCTTATATTGACGTAGCTAATCCTAAAAGTAATCAAACACAGAAGGTTCGGGCTCTTTTAGATTGCGGTAGTCAGTCATCATTTATTACTGAATCTCTTAAAACAAAACTGCTTTTAGAACCGACTACTGTTATAGTTTGGTTCGCTTCAATAAAAATATTAGCACTTCATTGTTAATTTTATTATATCTTCATATTAGTTTTACATTATTAGCACATCTTTAGAGCCGCAGCTTTTATTCTAACGAGATCTGTCACTCTTCTCACAACCACAGATAATCAAAATAGTTGCCATACCTTAACACATTCAGATGTGCGGACATTGATCCTCAACAGTCTCCCTCAATGTTTGCACATATGTATTACATTATTTAACATTTACACAAGTTAAGCATACTACACAATCTTACAAATCTTGCTCCTGATAAGGGCTTCGTTAAAATGTCTGCAATTTGATCTGTAGTTGATACATAATTAACAGATAATAAACCTTCCTCTACCTTTTGTTTAATAAAATTAAATTTAACATCAATATGTTTCAAACGTTTCTGATCTGGATTCTTTACAATTTTCATAGTACTTTGATTGTCCTCAAAAATAACAGTATTACTTATTCTAATGTTAAAGTCACACAACAATTTCATTAACCAACAAGCTTCAACAGATGCTTCACATAAAGCAATTAATTCTGCCTCTGTTGTACTCAATGAAACCGTACTTTGCTTCTTTGATTTACATGTTACTGTATTATCGAATTTAACTTGAACAAATATCCACTAGTGGATTTTCTATCATTATCGCGTGCAAAGTCTGCATCTGCAAAACCTGTTAAACTATCATATTTACACTTCGAATATTTTAAATTATAATCAATAGTTATGAAATGAAATGAAATTGTTTATTCTGTAAATAGGATATTGGAATCACTTTTACACGTCATATTAAAATTTATGTTAAAAATTAGCTAGATGATTTCGGCGTTTCCTATCTGACTACTCTGAGAAGAAAGGCCGAAACAAACTCAGAGGTCACAGTCTCTTTTAAAGTCCAGACATAATCTTGGTCAGGCCATATGAGGACCATGAAGACTAGTGTCTGAAAATGGTCTTTTGAGGAAAGAACCATACAGCTTTGAGTGGACCTGTCCAGTCAGTGCAAGCATTTGTCAGTAATCGCGGAGCTCAACTCTGAACTTAAAGGAGCTCAATTCGACGAACAGTACCAAAGAAAGGACATTTGGGTAGGCCGCATAAACTACTCAAACTGCCAGACCATCATTAAAACTAACTGTAAAAGAAAAGAAAATAGAGAAGAGAAAAAAAATCCACATAGTCCTCACATTCACAATAATTAAAATAATAATAATACTTTACAAAGTAATCATGTCATTTTGTATGTAATATTCAACAATGTCAATGTTTATATAAAACTGGTATAATTTGATGATTTTACTGAATAATTATAATGTCAAGTTTCAAGGTTTTATTACAAGGTTTAGCTCAATCCCATGCTTTTTTATCTTCTAAATAATCAGAAATTCTATAATACCCTTTTTTACAAAGTTTGGTTTTAATGCAGTTTTTAAATCGTTTAATGGGTAAGTTTCGAATGTCAATGGGAAGTTTGTTGTAAAAGCGTAAACATTGACCCATGAACGAGTTGCCTACTCTGTGGAGACGAGTGTGATGTACAGCAAGGTTGTGTTTATTCCTGGTATTTAAACTATGAATATCGGACATTTTCTTAAAAGGATGGTGGGCGATAGTGGTCCCAGCTCGGCCAGCCACTAAATGTGTATTACTTAAAAGAGCAAATAAAACTGAATATTTTTTATTATGACACCATCAAAATTCATCCCGGAGGAACCGAGCTACGTGTACCTTAAGTATATTTCTTTGTCTGCGGCTTAGCTCAGAGACTCTAAGTACTAGAAAGTTGTAATTTCGCATTGGTGTATATATTTATTACGCCGACAAAGTGGTAAAATAAAATCAAGACAATTGTTTTTTTTTGGGTATCTTTTACCCCTACCTCGTAAAGAGGGAATTTTTTTTTCTCGTCTAGCACTTGTTGTGGGATGTCGTTGGAAAGGTCGTTTAAAAATATTACGAGTGTGTGAACACCATTTTTGGATTAAGTTATCCGTTTCCGAAATATTAAGCTTTAAAGTGATGGGCAATAGTGGTCCCAGCTCGGCCAGCCACTAAATATGTATTACTTAAAAGAGCAAATAAAACTGAATATTTTTTATTATGACACCATCAAAATTCATCCCGGAGGAACCGAGCTACGTGTACCTTAAGTATATTTCTTTGTCTGCGGCTTAGCTCAGAGACTCTAAGTACTAGAAAGTTGTAATTTCGCATTGGTGTATATATTTATTACGCCGACAAAGTGGTAAAATAAAATCAAGACAATTGTTTTTTTTTGGGTATCTTTTACCCCTACCTCGTAAAGAGGGAATTTTTTTTTCTCGTCTAGCACTTGTTGTGGGATGTCGTTGGAAAGGTCGTTTAAAAATATTACGAGTGTGTGAACACCATTTTTGGATTAAGTTATCCGTTTCCGAAATATTAAGCTTTAAAGTGCTGGGCAATAGTGGTCCCAGCTCGGCCAGCCACTAAATATGTATTACTTAAAAGAGCAAATAAAACTGAATATTTTTTATTATGACACCATCAAAATTCATCCCGGAGGAACTGAGCTACGTGTACCTTAAGTATATTTCTTTGTCTGCGGCTTAGCTCAGAGACTCTAAGTACTAGAAAGTTGTAATTTCGCATTGGTGTATATATTTATTACGCCGACAAAGTGGTAAAATAAAATCAAGACAATTGTTTTTTTTTTGGGTATCTTTTACCCCTACCTCGTAAAGAGGGAATTTTTTTTTCTCGTCTAGCACTTGTTGTGGGATGTCGTTGGAAAGGTCGTTTAAAAATTTTACGAGTGTGTGAACACCATTTTTGGATTAAGTTATCCGTTTCCGAAATATTAAGCTTTAAAGTGGTGGGCGATAGTGGTCCCAGCTCGGCCAGCCACTAAATGTGTATTACTTTAAACAGCAAATAAAACTGAATATTTTTATATCTTCTTTTTCTGCATTATGGGTATCAAATTAAAGGGCTCATAACAAGGATTCCAAAAAGACATACATCCCTGTATTACTTAAAATAATGATAGGTAGGTAATTAAAACCACATTTATTAATATTTAGGATAGTGGGCAAAATACACCCAGCTCCACCATAGTTAAAACAACTGTAGTTTTAAAGACATTGCTTCTTCCTTTACTCATGCCAAAGTGCATCAAAATCTGTCCCGGGGTTCTTCAGTTCCGACAATGTTAGGTAAGGTTAGATAAAATACACGCAGCTCCGCTACTACACCCAGCTCGGCCACGGTTAACACTGCTGTAGTTTTGAAGACATTACTTCTTCCTTTACTCATGCCAAAGCGCATCAAAATCTGTCCCGGGGTTCTTCAGTTCCGACAAGGTTAGGTTAGGCGAAATACACCCTCAATCTAACCTAACCTAACCTAACACTGTTGGAACTGAAGAACCCCGGGACAGATTTTGATGCGCTTTGGCATGAGTAAAGGAAGAAGCAATGTCTTTAAAACTACAGTGGTGTTAACCGTGGCCGAGCTGAGTGTAGTAGCGGAGCTGCGTGTATTTTATCTAACCTAACCTAACCTAACCTAACATTGTTGGAACTGAAGAACCCCGGGACAGATTTTGATGCGCTTTGGCATGACTAAAGGGAGAAGCAATGTCTTCAAAACTACAGTGGTGTTAACCGTGGCCGAGCTGGCTGTAGTAGCGGAGCTGCGTTTATTTTAACGAACCTAACCTAACCTAACATTGTCGGAACTGAAGAACCCCGGGACAGATTTTGATGAGCTTTGGCATGAGTAAAGGGAGAAGCAATGTCTTCAAAACTACAGTAGTGTTAACCGTGGCTGAGCTGGCTGTAGTAGCGGAGCTGCGTTTATTTTATCGAACCTAACCTAACCTAACATTGTCGGAACTGAAGAACCCCGGGACAGATTTTGATGCGCTTTGGCATGAGTAAAGGGAGAAGCAATGTCTTTAAAACTACAGTGGTGTTAACCGTGGCCGTGCTGGGTTTAGTGGCGAAGCTGCGTGTATTTTATCTAACCTAACCTAACATTGTTGGAACTGAAGAACCCCGGGACAGATTTTGATGCGCTTTGGCATGAGTAAAGGGAGAAGCAATGTATTCAAAACTACAGTGGTGTTAACCGTGGCCGAGCTGGCTGTAGTAGCGGAGCTGCGTTTATTTTATCGAACCTAACCTAACCTAACATTGTCGGAACTGAAGAACCCCGGGACAGATTTTGATGCGCTTTGGCATGAGTAAAGGGAGAAGCAATGTCTTTAAAACTACAGTGGTGTTAACCGTGGCCGAGCTGGCTGTAGTAGCGGAGCTGCGTTTATTTTATCTAACCTAACCTAACCTAACATTATTGGAACTGAAGAACCCCGGGACAGATTTTGATGAGCTTTGGCATGAGTAAAGGGAGAAGCAATGTCTTCAAAACTACAGTGGTGTTAACCGTGGCCGAGCTGGGTGTAGTAGCGGAGCTGCGTGTATTTTATCTAACCTAACCTAACATAACATTGTTGGAACTGAAGAACCCCGGGACAGATTTTGATGCGCTTTGGCATGAGTAAAGGGAGAAGCAATGTCTTTAAAACTACAGTGGTGTTAACCGTGGCCGTGCTGGGTTTAGTGGCGAAGCTGCGTGTATTTTATCTAACCTAACCTAACATTGTTGGAACTGAAGAACCCCGGGACAGATTTTGATGCGCTTTGGCATGAGTAAAGGGAGAAGCAATGTATTCCAAACTACAGTGGTGTTAACCGTGGCCGAGCTGGCTGTAGTAGCGGAGCTGCGTTTATTTTATCGAACCTAACCTAACCTAACATTGTCGGAACTGAAGAACCCCGGGACAGATTTTGATGCGCTTTGGCATGAGTAAAGGGAGAAGCAATGTCTTTAAAACTACAGTGGTGTTAACCGTGGCCGAGCTGGCTGTAGTAGCGGAGCTGCGTTTATTTTATCTAACCTAACCTAACCTAACATTATTGGAAATGAAGAACCCCGGGACAGATTTTGATGAGCTTTGGCATGAGTAAAGGGAGAAGCAATGTCTTCAAAACTACAGTGGTGTTAACCGTGGCCGAGCTGGGTGTAGTAGCGGAAATGCGTGTATTTTATCTAACCTAACCTAACATAACATTGTTGGAACTGAAGAACCCCGGGACAGATTTTGATGCGCTCTGGCATGAGTAAAGGGAGAAGCAATGTCTTTAAAACTACAGTGGTGTTAACCGTGGCCGAGCTGGCTGTAGTAGCGGAGCTGCGTTTATTTTAACGAACCTAACCTAACCTAACATTGTCGGAACTGAAGAACCCCGGGACAGATTTTGATGAGCTTTGGCATGAGTAAAGGGAGAAGCAATGTCTTTAAAACTACAGTGGTGTTAACCGTGGCCGAGCTGGCTGTAGTAGCGGAGCTGCGTTTATTTTAACGAACCTAACCTAACCTAACATTGTCGGAACTGAAGAACCCCGGGACAGATTTTGATGAGCTTTGGCATGAGTAAAGGGAGAAGCAATGTCTTTAAAACTACAGTGGTGTTAACCGTGGCCGTGCTGGGTTTAGTGGCGAAGCTGCGTGTATTTTATCTAACCTAACCTAACATTGTTGGAACTGAAGAACCCCGGGACAGATTTTGATGAGCTCTGGTTTGAGTAAAGGGAGAAGCAATGTCTTCAAAACTACAGTGGTGTTAACCGTGGCCGAGCTGGGTGTAGTAGCGGAGCTGCGTGTATTTTATCTAACCTAACCTAACCTAACATTGTCGGAACTGAAGAACCCCGGGACAGATTTTGATGAGCTTTGGCATGAGTAAAGGGACAAGCAATGTCTTCAAAACTACAGTAGCATAAACTGTGGCAGTAGTGGGACCAGGTGTTGAAACTTCCCCCGTTACCTAACCTAACCTAACATTGTCAGAACTGAATAATGTTGTGCTGGCACATTCACTTGATGTGGTGCTGCCAGGGTATGGGGGCTGGAAGAGGGCGTTGTCCGTCGTTCGTCGAATACTGTTCGGATTGCCTCGAAACCTAACATAACCTAACCTAACCTAACATAACCTTTTTTTTTTTTTTCTCGGGGTGGAAATCCTCATGGATGTCCTCCGCCCTGGGGTGGGCGAAGGGGTCTGTCAGACTCTTACTGACTAAAACCACCCCGGTGTTCCCTCGCACACTTGCGTCGGGGGGCTGCGGGAGCAAATTGCGACTTCCGCTGCCCCGGACTGGTGACGGCCCGCACTCTGCGGGCCCCGTCCCGTAGGGGGAGTGAGGTGTGCAAACTCCCCCCGTTACGTCTTAGAGTGGCGCGCGTGGAACACTACGCGCCGCCATCTCGGGTCCTGTGTGATGGGGGGCGACGGATGTCCCCGAATCCGTCGCCCCTGGACCCATTTAGGGGGGCTGGAAGAGGGCGTTATCCGCCCTCCGCCGACGCCCGGTGCGCCTGCTGCGGGCCGGGTGAGTGGACGAGATCTCCCTCTCCCTTTCCGCAGCCTCCTTCTGCGAGATGACTGTCTCGCAGAAGGAAACCACCGCGTCCCACGACTCGGCACTCCCGACCATCGAACGAACGACGGCCGGCAGTGACAAGTCGGCTCCAACTTCTGAAACGAGGGCACGGCGCGGCTCCTCCCACGCGGCACACTCTGCCAATGTATGCCGCGCCGTGTCCTCCCGACAATGGACGCAGTGGTGACACCGAGCGTCCGGCTCCCTGTTTATGCGACACAGGTACTTCCCGAAGCAGCCATGCCCCGAGAGCACCTGCGTCACCCGAAACGACAGGGAGCCGTGCCTCCTCCCGAGCCAGTCGTCGAGCACCGGCCGGACCGCCTCGATGGTGACGAGGCCGGCGGTGGGGCGTGAAAGCCTTTCCCGCCATTCCGCCACCAGGACCTCGCGAAGCTGAGACCGACGCAGCTCCATGTGTCGCTGCATCGGTCGCTCGCCCCGCGCTGTGGCTTCCTCGCGCCACCGATGAAGTGACGCGAGCACCTTCGCCTCCAGGTCCCAGGGCGGGGATCCGGCCAGTGCACAAGCCGCCTCGTAGGAGATCGTGCGATACCCCCTGATGACTCTGACGGCCATCGCTCTCTGCGGCTTACGCAATACAGCGATGCTACCGGCCGTCAGGTCCGCCGCCCAGATCGGGGCCCCGTAAAGGGCCATCGACCGTTACGGTGGTCAGAGCCGGGTCGTTGCCCAGGGGACGCGACGTGGACGCAAGCACTGTGGGGGGTCCCCCAACCTAACCTAACCTAACATAACCTATCCTAACCTAACATAACCTAACCTAACCTAACATAGTCGGAACTAAAGAACCCCGGGACAGAATTTGATGCGCCTTGGCCTGAGTAAAGGGAGAAGTACTGCCTTCAAAACTACAGTGGTATGAACTGTGGCCGTAGTGGGACCAGCTCCCATATATTTTTGCCCACTTTCCTTTGATATATTTTTCTGTACATACAAAAGGTTTTCTAATAAATATTGAGAAGCTACAGTCAGAATTTAATAATTTTGGGATGTTTGTTATTTCTAGTGTATATAAATGACCTGCCAAAAGAAATTGACGCTCAAAGTATTTTATTTGCTGACGATATTTCTATAATTTTTCCTTACACCAATGAAGTAAACCTAAACTTAAGTCTAGACGATAAGCTCTCCAAAATAATAGCATGGTTTAAAGATCATAACTTGGAGTTAAATTTTGACAAAACAAAGCTAATGCAATATAGACCATACCAAAAACGCAAATTAGATATCGATTACTCATACAACAGCATAAAGCTGCAATGCATAGACGAGTTTAAATTGTTAGGTTTAACTATAGATACCAATATAAACTGGAAAGCCCATATAGATGCATTGTCAAACAAACTAGCCAGCTTTATATATGCCTTGGCGGAGCTTAAAAGAGCTACTGATTTTAAAACAGCTCTAACAGCATACTATGCCTACGCATACTCCTGGCTAAATTATGGAATCGTGGTGTGGGGAAATGGTGTAGACAAAGACAGACTTTTTATTCTACAAAAAAAATGTATACGAATTCTTGCTAACATTGATAACACAGAAAGCTGCAGGCCATTCTTTGTAAAATACAAAGTCCTCACACTAACTGGTATTTACATTTTAGAAGTTGGCAAATTTGTAAGAAAACACCAGACACTATTCCCACTCACTAAAGACCTTCGCCCGCAACATCGCAGTGTTAGACGCCAAAACAAAAATGAATTAGCCGTACCAAGCTCAAAATTAACTATGTTCCATTCAGGACCTCTAGCCATGTGCGTGAAAATAAATATAATAGGCTTCCAAATTCAATTAAGGATAATTATAGAATACGAAAATAAATTTAAAAACAGTCTCCAATAATACCTTATATTAAAATCGTATTACACTCTAAAGGAATTCTTCGACGATAAGTAAATCTTGACAAAGTAAATCTTTGACATTAAATAATGAAAGTAAATCTTGACATTAAATATTGAAAGTAAATCTTGACATTGAAATTCATACCTGTACACAATACACACATCACCTACAATTTGATTTATTAACTACCTATGTATGGAATGTCGTTTCATGATTATTATTGTTATCGCTATTTGTTTTAATTCAATTTTTTATCTTATTTATTTTATGAATGGAACTATATATATTGCTGTGCCCTAGCAGGGTTCATGTATGAAACCTCTATACTTGTAACAACTTGTAAACTACATGAATGCAATAAATGATGATTATGATTATGAATGCCTATTTCTTTGAATTTTTCTCTAAGGGAATCTCTCGGACCTAGGTTGTAAATGGCTCGAACAGCCCTTTTCTGTAGAACAAAGATAGTATTAATGTCCGAACAGGTTCCCCAGAGAAAAATCCCATATGACATAAGACTATGAAAATAACTAAAATAAACAATTCTGGCTGTATCTACGTCCGTTATCTGTCAAATTTTTTTAACAGCATAGGCGGCCGAACTTAGCCTTCCTGACAATTTTTCTATGTGTGGGCCCCATTGCAATTTACCGTCAATACTGATTCCAAGAAAAAGTGTCGACTCAACAGGGTTCAGCTCTATTCCGTTAACTTGAACCTTGGTAGTTAGCTGCCTGAAATTTGGCGTTGAAAATTTAATGAGTTTAGTCTTTTTTTCATTCACGAGAAGATTATTTACATTAAACCAATGCACCACTTTAGAGAGTGCATCGTTAACTTGCTCAAAGTTGACTAACTGACGTTTGATTTTAAAAATAAGGGAAGTGTCATCTGCGAATAATACGATCTTGTGAGTATCCCTTATATGGCAAGGTAAGTCGTTTATATAAATCAAAAATAAGAAAGGACCTAGAATTGAACCCTGCGGAACGCCCATGGTGACCGCGGATCTTGAAGATCTCTTGCCATTAACATCGACCCTTTGAATTCTATTGTTCAGATAAGAAGTCAAAAGGTCGAGAGCCTTGTCCCTCATACCATAGTGGTACAGTTTCCTGATGAGTGTATCATGATGTACGGCCTTGGACAAGTCGCAGAAAATGCCAAGAGCATCTTGCGATTCCTCCCAGGCCTCGAATATGCTCTTCAGTAACTCCACGCCCGCGTCTGTAGTTGAACGACCCTTTGTAAAACCAAACTGTTTCAGATGTAGTAAATTAAGTGCATTGAAATGTCCTAACATTTGTTTCAAAATTAATTTTTCAAAGATTTTACTCAAAGTAGGTAATATCGAAATAGGCCGAAAATTTGTGGGATCAGTTGTGCTGCCAGACTTGAACAGTGGAATCACTTTGCTAAGTTTCATCAGATCAGGAAATACACCAGATGCAATGCAAGAGTTAAAAACAATTGCTAAAAAGGGTGAAATAACATCAATGATTGAAGACATGGTATGTACTGATAATCCCCAAAGGTCAGCAGTTTTTTTCACATCAAGCAAGATCCTTAAAAGATTCTATAATGTCTTTAGCAGTAGCAATTTTGAATTCAAAAAGTTTTTCACATTCTGGTACACATTCTTTTAGTATTGAGTAAGCAAAAGTGGAGGATGACGATGACAGAGTTTTGGTTGTTAAAATGGTAATATTAGTGAAGAAATTTTCAAACTCAGTTGCCACGTCTGCCTTAATATCTACATAATTGATTTTTAGATGGAAGTCACGATTCCGTACTGTCGTTCTTCCCGTTTCTGAATTAATAATATTCCAAGTTGTTTTAATTTTATTTCCAGAAGATATTATTTTATTTTTAATGTGTATAGCTTTTGCTGAGGAACAGGCTCTTTTAAAAGTTTCATCATGGTTGTATGTTTTTTCATGATACAATTCAAATAACCTTCGCCTACTTTTGTAAATACCTGGTGTTGCCCAATCACTAAATATAACGCGATCACAAGTAGGCAATGTTGGGGTGAAAACCTTCCTAAACTCACAATTGATGAGGTTAAATAATAAAGTATAAGCTTTATCCGGGTCGTCGTGATAAGGCAAACCTAGTAGTTTTTCCATTAAATTATTTTTAAATTGTCCTAATCGACTTTTATTTACAGGAACAAAACTCACAAGTTTTCTTTGAGCTCTGACTGCTTTCTGAAGGAAAGTGACTAACTGGCCACAGTGATCAGAGTCCAACTCATTTATAATTAAATGGCTAGAAGGTTTTAAGTTTGTAAAAATATTGTCAATACAGGTAGCACTAGTGGCAGTTATTCTAGTCGGCTCGAAGAAAATATTGTACAAATTATATGACTTTAATAAGTTAGTTTGACATATCTAAGAACACGCTTTAAAGCTTGCCATAACTTCAAAGTTGGCTGTGACTGAAATCTACTCAAATATGAAACAGTTGTTGCTAAGTCTGGTCTTGTGCTCACCATAGCATATCAAAGAACCAATAAGAGACCTGCACTGATGTTCTAAAGTCATGTCAATTTCACATTCGTCAAAGTCCAGTTTAAAATTATAGTCCATAGGAGAATTAGTCCCTTTACAATTGTCCATGTCATAAAATTCAAGAACTTTCTGTTGATACGAGTATTTAGATTGATTAAGATAGATACCGTCATGTTTCTTCTGAATACTGATACCAAGATAAGTCAGATTGCTGTCCCCTAAGTCTTTCATGCTAAATTTGGTTTTTAAGAAGTTCTTAACATTTTCAATTCTAGTTGTACTAGGCCCTACTATCAGCAAATCGTCCACATACAAAATCAAATATAGATTGCCTTTACTAGAGACAATAGTCATTTTGAGACCGCGTAAAACCACATTCAGTAATAACTTCAGTGAATTTTTCATACCAATATTTTGGACTCTTCTTTAAACCGTAGAGAGATTTTTGTAATTTTAGAACTTGGCCTTCCGGAACTGTCAGTCCTTGTGGAGGTTTCAAGTACACTGCCTCATCAATCCGTCCATATAAGAATGCTCCCTTGACATCCATCAATCAATCAATCAATCAATCAATCAATATTCTTTATTTGTAAACATAGGTTACAACAGTGTGCAAGATGTTACAATTGTTATTATTATAGTTTCTCTATGTTTTGCCATTTGGCGTACAAATATACATTTATAGGAGGCTTTCGCCAATTAAGTAAATTAAATTATAATTCAGTAGTAACAAAGTCAATTTTTATTTTTTTATTTTGTATATGTATTTTGTTAAAATGCAATAGGTAATGTCAGCTAAGTAATGAAAATATTTAACAAAATGCAATAATGTCAATAATAAATAATTATAATGTCAATAAGTTACTGATAAGAAAATAAACAAAACAAAATATCAAATTGACATTGTCCACAGAATTATGTCTTACATAGATAGTCATGTTACGAGTATACAAATATTATAATGTCAAAGAACTGTCATTAAAATAGTCACTGAGACAGTAGTAGCATTTCTGGACTAATATGTTACGTAATTTACTCTTGAAATTTACTAAGTTTAATCTTTTTATCGAGCAAGGTAACTTAAATTGAATATTCTTTGGGCCATATAAAAAAAGCTTTTCCTCATTAGAGCCGTACGTGCATATGGTACTTTCTATACCATCTGGTGTATTTCGTAATCTTTCTGAGCAGCTACCGATAAAAGAACTCTCAAAGTTTGCACCTTCAATACAGGTGAGTATGTATTTTCTAACTTATCCTTCTGTTGAAAACCCTTCACTACTAATCTTGCTTTACATATCTCTTCTTCTCCTATATTTTTCTTTGTAAAAACCCATTTACTATCAAGTAGTTTTTCCTTCTGTGGTTCAGGTACAAACTTCTATGGTTCATTTTCTTTTAAAACTTTTAATTCCTCATTTATTGCCTTATTCCAATGCTTCTCATCTTTTCTCCCTTTAATGTCATCAAAATTATATGGTACCTCCTGGTAACTTGATGATAATGCAAAAAATGCTGTATCATCTTGGTCCAAATCAATTTCATAATCCTTTTGCCATACTGGTTTTCTTATTTCTCTCTTTTCTCTCCCTCTTTCTAAACTCTCTGTCTTTTTGTCTGTATAAATCTCCATTTCTTGTCTCTCTTCTTCTTCACTATTTTTCTTCTTTCCTTTATCTAGACTATGTGAGAGTGCTATGCAATACATCGGACATCATTGCGCTACAGGAGACTTGGTTGATGCCACACGAGATTTCTGTGTTGGGAGGCATAGACCCCAACTTCGACTACGTTGGAAAATCAGCGGTCAATGCGTCAGCGGGCATTCTACGAGGGCGTCCGTACGGAGGAGTTGCGATACTGTGGCGTAAGAGTGTTTATCAGTCTTATTGCTATTAAAATCTGTGTAGGCGCAAGATCCTTTGTAGTGTTTTCGATTTACATGCCAACTGAATCGAATGAAAATCTTAGAGAATTCGTAGACTGCCTAAGTGAATTAAATGCGATAATTGAAAGTAGTGGGGTGGATGCAGTGTTTATGCTCGGAGACTACAATGCGCAATCAAGTGGACTGTTCGGTAGGGAACTTAGCAACTTTTCCTCTGAAGTGCAGTGGCAGTGCGCTGACGTTACCCTACTGGGCAGTGGATCGGACACATACACGTATGTAAGTGATGCTCATGGTACGACTAGCTGGTTAGACCACTGTGTAGTGACTAAAGCAGCTTGGGACTCTATTAAGGACATTAGTGTAGTACATGATGTGTCGTGGTCAGATCATTTTCCCTTAAAAATAAGCTGTGAACTTAACATGTTAAAACCTAAATGTACCACTGTCCAGTCTCAGCGTAATACAGTAAAGTGGGGATATAGGGACCCTACGCAAACAATTATGTACACCGAACTTTGTAATAAGAAGCTAAGGGAAATTGACTTTCCGACAGAGTTTATTAATTGTAGTCGTAGTGAAAATATTTGTATTAACTTGGAACATCATAGAATAGTTGACAAATTATATGAAAATATTGTAGATATTCTTTGCGAGGCTGCAACTACTAGTCACAATTACAGAGTTCAGCGCAAAAAATATAATAAAACGGGTTGGAATAAACACGTTAAAGATGCGCACAGGTAGGCTCGGCTTCATTTTCTGAGCTGGGCGGCTGCTGGTAAGCCTAGAACGGGGTCGCTATATGAAAATATGGTGAAAAGTAAAAAAAATTTTAAAAGTAAGCTGAAGTGGTGCCAAAATAACGCAGATCAATTAAAAATGAACGAAATTGCGAGTCATCACGAAGCTAAGAATTTTAGTAGTTTCTGGAAAGCCACAAACAGCTTGAATCCCAAGTCGTGCCTGCCAGTGTGCGTCGGTGGCGTAAGCGAACCTAAATCTATTGCCAATTTGTTTATGGCTTCGTTTAGAACGGAGTCACCGCTGGGTCCATCGACTGGCGAGTCGGATGCTAGGGAGGGGTCCGAGGGCACGCCGGTCATGTTCACTGTTGGGGAAGTTAGGTCTGTCTTAAAGGACCTGAAGCGGGGTAAGTCTCCTGGACATGACAGCTTAAGCGTAGAACACCTACGATATGCAGGTAAGCACTTACCACGTGTCTTAGCTCTCTTATTTAACTTGTGTATGAGTCACTCGTATCTTCCAGAGGACCTGATGAAGACGATTGTCGTTCCTATAATAAAGAACAAGACTGGAGATACGAGTGACAAGAACAATTACAGGCCTATTTCCTTGGCGACCATAATTGCAAAAGTGTTGGACGGTCTGATTGATAGGCAGTTGGATAAATATATCACCCTACATGACGCCCAATTCGGGTTTAGGCCACAATTGTCGACTGAAATAGCAATCCTCTGTCTCAAGCATACTGTCCAATACTATGCAGCAAGGGAAACACCTGTCTATGCGTGTTTTTTGGACCTCTCCAAGGCATTCGACCTAGTGTCGTATGACTGCCTCTTGGAGGAAACTCTCCCATGACACTAACCTTCCGGGGGGACTGATTGCTGTACTGAAGTTCTGGTACAGCAACCAGTCCAACTACGTTAGATGGGCAGGTGCCATGTCTGATGAGTACAGGTTGGAGTGTGGCGTGAGGCAGGGGGGGCTTAGCTCACCCAGGCTCTTCAACCTGTATATCAATAGGCTGATATGTGAGCTCAGCAACACCCAAGTCGGTTGCTCCATTGATGGACAGTGTGTAAATAATATTAGTTATGCGGACGATATGGTGTTGTTGAGCCCATCTATCAGTGCGTTAAGAAGGCTCCTCCGAATCTGTGAAGACTATGCGGGGGCTCATGGTCTCAGGTACAACTCAACTAAAAGCGAGCTCCTAGTGTTTAGGGCGCAAAACAAGTTGTATGACGTTGTTCCGCCGGTGACCTTAGGCAGAGTTCCGCTGAAAAGAGGTACAGTAGCGGTCTTATGTCGCTAGGCCATTTTTTAAAGGAATCGCTTGACGTTTAGTTTGACTTACGACCTTCTATTTTCAAGAGACATGCATCATCTTCAAGTGATTGTAGTTCATAATTTCAACCTTACAATCTGAGTCAAGTTGACCTAGCGGTTAAGCGCGTTCAGATAAAATCGATGAGCCGTGAGTTCAAATCCCGCGTAGCATTAGACTTTTTGTAAGTTTTTACTTGATTGGAAGTAATGGGACAGAAATATAATGATATTATTCTTTATCTTGTTCGCCTTGTTCACACATTTCGTAAAGTTAGGAATGTAGATCATATTAAATTAAATGAAGAATTTAGATTTCTGTGAGGTAGACATGAGTTTTAGGAATATTTAACTTGATCGGAATGAATGTTGTCGTTTGGTTGTAGTTGTTGGTTAGTGACGTGTGGTTTAATAGCAAAGAGAAATTAAACTACTACTCAAAATTTGCAAATATCTGATGAAACCGGACTAAATGTGAGTGTTTTTATTTATGAATTGTAACTTAAACTTTTATTTGAAAATACCTAAGATTATTTGGTGGCATATGGATTAATTGTTTTAATTATTTTTTAAATCCATCATGAGGCCGATAAATAATTAGTGTTTATTATTGGATTTATAAATGCAGAGTTTTAATATTTTAATGTTATATTGTTATCACATAACATAATCAGCCTATTAATGTTCCCACTGCTGGGACACAGGCCTTCTCTCTGTGAGAGGGATATTGTTATATTATAAATATTATTAAAAATAACAAGTGTTTGTTATTGGATTTATATATGCAGAGTTTTTATATTTTATTGTTACATTAAATAAATATTATTATATTTTATAAAAATGAAGTCTTGTTAGTAGTAGCATTTTGTTATAGCTACTTTATTATAACTAATATATATATTTTTTTGTTTTAGAGGAATACTGTTAGTCTCTGGATTAAAAGATATGAGGAAGAGGGTAGCCTTGCTAGTCGACAGCGAAGTGGAAGGCCAACGCTTATTAGCGAGGCACAGCGACGATATATGTTGGGCGAGTATGAAACAAATGGTTTCACACCAACTAGACACTTTGCAAACTTATTCGACACTTCAGTGCGAACTGTTCGCCGTGCCCTTCACGCTGAAGGCTTGCATAACAAAGTGCAAAGGTGGGATGAGAGATGTATAGAACAATTAAAAACCCATTGCAAGGAGGTGTAGGAAAATTTAAGAGGAACCGAAATATGTGGTAATATTGTAGGGTCGATGCGCAAACGTCTACTTGACTGCATCGAAAATAATGGGAGTTATACAAAATATTAATACCTAGATGTTTGGTTATAATTATTAGACGGTGTCACTAAATATTTATATTAACATAACCGTAATTATTTAATGATCTTAAATTGAGGTTTAGTTTCAATCTTCTTTTCGTCAAGAAAATGAACACTTAAGCTATATAACCTCAATATAATAACATTCATTGTGACGTTACATAAAAACATGCATAAAGTCTAAAATATCATATAGGTAATAGTTTTCCATAAACTCTGCCGATACCTATAATAAGTGGGTATCAACAATATTATATTTGTGTTATTAAGTATTAGAATATCCATTCCTTGTTATATTATTATGAATTGACTAAGTGGGTAGTGGTACCCACTAACAAAAAATCTTAAGAACGGTTAACAAGAGAACTTCTTTTATCTAGGTAGGAATGTGACGTCACAATTCTCATAAAAGTTTGTTAATTTTATAAATGAATAAAACGAATAAACATTTTTGTTATCATAGCACAATTTTTTTATTTCCACCTTTCAACACCGAAAAGATAAATATTATTTAACTATTTATGTGATTTTTAATCACATAAATAGTTAAATAATAATACAAAAACTAATATTTAGTTTCTTATAAATATTATGCATAAATACACTTTAAATAAATACAAATATCTAAAAGTTTTTGTTATAAATATACAAATATGGTCTAACATTCACACATTTTATGTGGAATTCGAACTCAAGCCTCATTGATCGCGTATCCATTGCTTTACTCAAACAGCTACGGGCACTGTCGGGCACATGTCAACTATAAGTGAATTTTATCAATGCAATGGTAAGAAAGGTCACCTCTAGGACGCTTATTCTAAATGCAACAGAAATATAATGTTGTTTCGCGTTAGTGCGACGGTGTGTGTTACTGATGAGAATATAAATTATGAGATTATATGAAATAAGACTGATATGAATACTCGTAACGAACAGGATCTGTACTCACAGAAATCAAAATGATTAGTAGGTAGACTTCAAAAATCGAAGTAAAGTTTTTTTATGGGCTACCTACTAAACTTTATTATTTATGTGAACAAGACGAATGAAAGAAACAAAAAACGAATGATTATTATCGATCTACTACTAAATATTAAATATTAAAAACTAAACTAAATATTAAAAAGAAAAAGTGAACTATAAATAGTAATTATTTAAAAAAAAAAAAACCGCAGGAGAGATTCGAACTGTCGGCTCGCTGAAAACACACAAGTATCAAAGGACGTAACCATTGAGCTAGCATGTCATACATTTTGCTGGTTGAAATTATGAACTACTATAAGTTATAAACCAAGTGAGTGTGTGTGCGTGTGGAACAACTTATAGAAGAAGGTCGTAAGTCAAACCGAACCGTCAGTCGATTACTCAAAAAAATGGCATAGCGACTTAAGACCGCTACTGTACCTGGGGCACTGGGTCACCGATAGGCTGTCGGATGACGCCGATTTAGAGAGGGAACGTAGGGCGTTGGCGGTCAGGTGTAACATGCTGGCCCGCAGGTTCGCACGGTGTACGCGAGAGGTTAAAGTAACACTGTTCAGGGCCTACTGCCAGTCGCTGTACACGTGCGCCCTGTGGGTCAGTTATACACAGGGCTCGTACAATGCTCTACGAGTCCAATATAATTACTAAATTAAACGAACTTACCTAAGTGAAGTTCTATTGTAATTATACGTAGTGCTTAGTCCTCGATAATGATTAACTATGTAGTCTCACTATTATTCCATATCGTGTTGACGCGTATTCAGAGAAAAAAATACCTGAAAAACCAAAATTTTTACGCTGGCAACTCTAGGTTACCTATGTACCATTCTATTTAGAGTAATCTGCAATGAGAGAATTAAAATTAACAGACAGTAACTCTCCAACTTCAATGCCAGGGTCAAAAAACAAACTATGGCCTTGTTTAGGGCTTGGGAGGGAACATAGTATCGAGGACTAAGCACTACGTATAATTACAATAGAACTTCACTTAGGTAAGTTCGTTTAATTTAGTAATTATACTCCATGCTTAGTCCTCGATAATGATTAACTATGTAGATGTTTAGAGAGATGAAGTTGGAAATTACAAATATGTTAGACACTATTAAATAATAAAACATTCAGATATCATAAAATCAAGTTTATGATGTAACTGAAAACTTTTCAACATTTAAACTTAATTCTCGTCCAATTCTAATTATCAACTATGTATAGTAGGTATACTTCTTTGGCTTTTCATTAATTTATGACAAATAACACATCATCAACGTTACCAACAGTCTTGCCAAAGAGATATTTATTATCTTCTCTAATCAAAGGTCTATTATTATAATGGTTTGTAAGACCCTTTGATCCTGTGTACCAACCAACTGTTTTAAAGATACTTAATATCTACTGACACACCTCTACTCCCATTGGAGCATGACGTGTTGAATGAGAAGTAAATTTCTTGATGTCTACGCCACTGTCCATCATTGTATGTGTAATCCAACGGCATTATGGTTGTCACAATTTGTGTGTATGTAATTTTGTAATGTAATCACAGGACAAATGACTGGTTTCATATGAAAATAGAGTAAAATAATATTTGTTTGCTGTTTTCCTGTCTTAGATCATGTTTTTAACAAATCAGTGATTTTTGAGTTAATATCTGAATCAATCAATTGGATGTTATTAAGTCTAATTACAGATAAGGTTTCTTTGACCGCTAGTAAGGGCTAAAAGAATTACTACTTTTTGGTTACTTTGTCAAGTGATAATTTATTGTTATATTGAGTACCATCTTCCTATAAAATTTAGTAGGTACCATTGATGGATCCCACATATCATCAGTATTCAGGATGACTTGGTCGTAATTTAAAGATACCATTAAATAACCTCTTACTTTGAGGATCTGTCCCTACAACAGAATTTATGATCAATAACACTGCACTGTTGAGTGATGTATATGAAATGCCATTGGCCCTTGTTGGCTTGCCACTTGTTGTGTACGAACACTCTAATATTATAGTGATTGAAAAAACATGATCATTACCACATATCCACCACTTATGTAGTGCTACTGAATACTGTTTGACAGTGTTATCTGATACAGAAGATATCCTGACCATTCATGATCATCATTTGTCATCTGGCATCCTTTGTTTCTGAAACCCTTCCCTAACAATATGCAGGCCCCTAGGGAAAAAAGGGCTGCTGTGCAGATGATGCACTATTCCGGAAGGTTACGACAATAATTGGTTTGATGGTTAAAATCCAATAAGTAGGTACTTTAATCTGTGAAATGACCATGATACTCGTAAATGGGTACCAAGGTTGTGGTCACATAGTAAAAAACTAAGATACCAAAAAATCTGATCATCTTAAATTGTCTGAATAGTTTATTTAATCAATGCAGATGGTGGAAATACATAAAATACTGGCTAATTTACCAAAATTAATGTAAGTCTTATATTTTCTGCAAATGGATCTCTACGCCAAGATGGATATCTGTCACATATTATTAGCTCTAGTAGCAAATAGATCAATGGAATGATCTCGAAAAGATCTCACTATGTCCTGAAATGCTGCTGGAGCCAGTTCCCAGTCACAATCAATGTTTTTATTTCTAGACTCAAGATCAGCTTTTATGCTGTCTTTGGATCATATAAAAATGTAAAAATCCCTATTTTTCGGAGTGCCACATATGCCTAGCCAGGAGATTAAGATGATTAAATTGGTTTCCACCCCTTCAATGATATAATCTATGTTAGTAGTATTGTTTCTACATAATAAAATTTGGCATAATTTTAAGTCCTCAGTAAAACATTGTACACCAAGAAAAGCAGCTTTAAATATGATTTGCCTTGTCTTCTTCTGTCTAAACCCCATTTGCTATCTGACCATCAAAACAAATATTCCGCAACAACTGTGAGATGCATCTGAGTAAATTTCAATCTCAAATTGACAATTTTTACAGGGTTTTCATACATTTATGCCACCACTGTAGATCTTCTTTACTTACACTTGATTCATAATTAAATCAAAGTAATAACTGTGGTAAACTAACTCTGTACATCTTTGTTTTCCAAAATGTTAGCATACTTATTAGTAAACCATAACGCATACATGGACAACAGGTTGCTAGGTTACGGTGTAAATAATGGATGAATAGAACATCTCTTTCATCTTTTACTGACAAGGTCATACTCTTTGTATCAATCACAAATCTAAGTACTCAGCAACTCGATTGGATTTGAGATTACTTTTATCCTTTTATGTAACAACCAAGACTGCAAAATTTTGATAGTTTTACTAAAAAACAATAATATTCCAAACATAAAATCCTCAAGATAATTCACAGATTTTTATCCCCCACTACAAGATAAGATGTTACTACTGTGGGCCTGTGTAGGGGCAGTACATAAACCAAAGCACAAACTACTGAATTCATGAACATTGTTTTTACAATAAACCCTCAAATATCTTTTGTCATCAGCTGAACATCTACGTTCAGTGTTCACTGATATTAAAAAATATACATATTTTAAATCAATTGTGCACATGTAATCATTTTATAAAATGAGTTTACATGAAGTCCGTATGTCTTTCATTAGAAACTGTTTTGTATGGATACAATTAATCCGACATTTTAGATTTAACATATAACACTGGTATATCCAACTCGTTCGTGTACAGTAAATATTTTTGATTAAACAAAAAACTGTCCACTGATAGACGCACACTGTACGCCTATTAACACTCAAATCCAAGAACCTATTTATTTCTTTTGGTTTAAGTATATTTTCAGACTCTGAAAAGGCACAATTTTAAGGTGATATAGGTATTATCTTGTGTAGGAATTTCCATAAAATGGAATTTTATATCCCTTCAACCATGACCAGATAACTTTATCTTGTGTGAGCTTTTGCCAATTATGAGCTCAACCGTCCAACAGACGGCTGCAGTTGGATAACAATTAAAATTTAATTGTGTCTCATTAGTGACAGTCAAGCGGGAGTAAAAATATTTAAAACGACATACAAATGTCTTTACCTCTTTGTTTGACGCACAGGTTTGTGCTGGTACATCTTGCCTGATGAAATCCTCTGCTGTAGGTTCCACCCCGTGGTCCTACTAGGCTGCTACCTGCCCCCCCCCCCTTCCCTGTTTGGTTCGACTCGAATGTGAAGGGGTCATTTGAGATTTCTCTCTCTCAAGGGGCTGCCTTTTTAATTGACAACTTCATTAAACTTTTCACTAAACAGAAAACTTTTCCATTTCAGTGTAACTGTTGTTCTATAATGTTTCGGCGGTGCTTCAGAGGCTGGTCTTGAGATATCTGTGAGAATTTCTTTAGATATTTATATTCTTTGTGATTTGATTGTTTTTATCAAATTACCAATCCTGTTAACATTCCAGTAAAGCAATTCCCAATTGCTATAGTGGTCCTCCACTCTTGGTCCCTTTCCTTGATTGGGTTACTCATCAGACAATCTAATTCTATGATCAATTTTGAAGCATCCAGTAGTAGTAAATACAACATTAATGGTATCAAATTGTATTATACATAGGTCATTCTTCTTTTAATACTTTATAATTACATTAAATACTTTTTAAGTAAAACATTTAGGTTTGGAGCTGGACGGGATTCCCAAGGCCATTATGATTTCTTCATGCAATTCCATAAAACCATTATCCTTTAGTTCTTGGGTACTTACAAAGCACATTATCATCATTGGACTAACTTAGTCTGATGACACAAGTGTAAAGCACTGATAATTCTTTATCAATATTGTAATACTTACTCAATAGTTTCTCACCATAGAAAACAATAAGTGCATAACATAGAACTTCTATATATACATTATATTTTGTGCTTTTTACCTCAACTTGAGGTTTCGAGATCAAGTCTCGAGGGCCTTATTGCTTATTGGTTTCTCAACAGAGAAAGCAATATGTCTTGCATAGGCGGTGCATAACCTAGAACTTCTAGGTATAGGTACACTATATTTTGTGCGTTTTTCCTCAACCTGAGGTTCGACATCAAGCCTCGAGCCCCCGAGGTCCTGTCGTAACGCAAACTTCATGTTACAAGAACAGATGGACCAAATACCGGCATTATGGCGGGTAATAATAAACCTCCAGCTACTTTGCAATCCAAATCAATCAATCGTAATCCACTGAAAACTTTCAACAAAATCACACATACGTACCTGTGTTTTCTTCTTTGTTTATAACATTGTTAAATATACGTACTTATCAGCCTTTATTACTGATTCCAAAGAGGACGCCGGCTTTAGCCGAATTCGTCCACGAGTTCGCCTACGCGATTTCTTTCCAATTTTCTTCCACATTTTCTTTAGTGGAATTGTTTGACTGTTTATTGTTGATAATATTAAAAAATAATAAGTTTTTATAAGAAAATTCTATAATTTTCTTAAAAATGACGTGCGCTACACGACGCGAAAAAAGTGAATGGTACATAGGTAACCTAGAGTTGCCAGCGTAAAAATTTTGGTTTTTCAGGTATTTTTTTCTCTGAATACGCGTCAACACGATATGGAATAATAGTGAGACTACATAGTTAATCATTATCGAGGACTAAGCATGGAGTATAATAACGCGATCCGGGTAATGCTGGGGTTGCCGCGCTTCTGTAGTGCGTCGGGGATGTTCGCGGAGGCACGTGTTCCGGATTTCGGCTCGCTGCTGCGTCTGCGAATCGCATCACTGATGCGTCGGGTGCGCGACAGCCCCAACAGCCTCGTGGCCACTGTGGCCGGCAGGGTAGATGGCCCTATAATATGTCGATGGATGGCGGCACACAGACCGTCATTCAGATACGAGATATAAGTGTAGGTAGCGTGTTTTAGTTTTAGTTAGTAGATAAGAATGTTATGGATCTCTGGTCTGAAAATAAAGATTTATATATTATATATATTATATATTTATTTCTATTCTTTGATACTTTTCGCTCTATGTTCTCTGTTGATACATTTTCATTATCTTTTTCTTGCTCACTTTCTTCTTGTTCTCTTATTTCATCTTCTTTCTTTTCTATTGTGTCCTGTGTGTATCTTACACAATTGTCAAGTCCAGGTTTTGTTTCATCAAATACTATATTCCGTGCTGATATCACTGACCTTGTTTCTGTATCATACAGCTTATATCCTGAATTAAAATATCCAATAAAAATCATTTTCTTACCTGAATTACCCAATTTATGTCGTAGCTCTCTAGGTACATGATTATATGCTGCACAACCAAACACTCGCATAGCTCTCACATCGGGTTTCCTTCCTTCCGTCGGACGGTAGTTCTGATGGTGTTTGATGTTTTCCTTCAGTCGGACTTCTGTTAGTAACATAGGCTGCAAACAAAACTGCATGGCCCCAAAACTCTTTACTAAGTTGTGAATCTAATAAAACTGTTTTTGCCTTTTCTATTAATGTGCGGTTCATCCGTTCTGCAACTCCGTTCATCTGGGGATTGTATGGCACCGTATATTGCATTTGGATTCCTTTACTGTAACAAAACTCCTGAAAATGCCTTGACACATATTCACCTCCATTATCTGATCTCAACTTTAATAAATTAACATTGAAATGGTTAGTTGCATAAAAATAGTACTGCTTAAATTTATCAAAAACTTCACTTTTATTAGAAAGTAGATAGACCCAAACAAAATGAGTACTTATAGTCATATATATGTCGGAGACGGTCAATAGTACGGTCGCTAAACGGAGCGCGGCACGTCGTGAACCGAGTGGCGGGAAAACGAACACTCGGCTTACTTCGTGCTACGACGGAGCCTAACTACTGGGGCGCCGGGGCGAGAGTACTTGCCTTCCAACCGTTCTGGAGAACGGAGCCTCCAGTCTAGGAACTGTCCTTCGTTTCGTTTAGTTGTCGTATGGTATAGTGTCTGATAGCAATGGAGTTAAGACGTCGCGGAACTGTATTCGATTCGTTGTGCTATGTACGTTGTAGTTAATGGTGTTAATTTGTGATCATTGTGATAATTTGTAATTTTAATAAACAGCGTGTATCGTATCCAGTGTGTTGTCATTGCACGAAACCCATCTTCTGCCCACATGATATCTGAATCTAATGGAATAAATCCTGACGATCCGACATCAGAACTGGGATCAAATCGTGCTAATGAGATCACACGCGGGACAGTGACAATAACAATCAGTGGCGGTTAATTTTTGAAATGCAAAACCAACAAATGCACGCGCTGTTACAAACTTTAAAAACGAAGCCAGTGAATAGCAAGTTAGTGTACACCAGTGTGGCCGGAATTCGAGCCCGACAAACTTGATTCCGATGCTCGATCATAGTGCGCAACCGCTGACTTATGTTTCGACGGGAGGGCAGTGGAAGGAAGCCAGCTTATTTTGACAATAAGCAAGGAATTGAAGGACTCTGCATCTACATGGCTGACGCAGATAACCTATCCAGGTATGACATGGGACCAGTTTAAGGAGCTGTTCAAGGCCAGATTCGTGTTGGTTCAGGCGCAAAATGAAAACGCTAAAAGTGACCGTTGGCGAGCCGTTTTTTTTTGAAAAAATAAAACGAGGGTAAGACAGAAAAATATTTTTTTTTTGTGAATTTAGCATTCTTATCACTTACGTGGGGTATCTAAAAGGGTATTAAAATTTGGTTATTTTTGAGCTCAGACGCACCGTTTCTGAGATATTAGCGAAATACCCTGCAAAAGTTGTCTTATGGTTTTTTTGTGTAGTTTACCAATTCTAACCCATTTTTTAAATTTCTGTTTCATGAACCATGCCACGCGGCCAAGGGACTAGCGCGCGGCGCCTGTCAATCCCAAATGGGGGTAAATTGCGCCACACAGCTGAAGTCAGATCGAGGGCGCGTAGCGGCGGCAGTGCAAGGCGTCTTCGAAGTAGAAGTTGCAGTCTGCGCACGAGTCTGTGCACGAGTCTGCGCACGAGTCTGCGCACGAGTCTACGCACAAGTCTGCGCACGAGTCTGTGCACGAGTCTGTGCACGAGTCTGCGCACGAGTCTGCGCACGAGTCTACGCACAAGTCTTGTGTGGGAAACCAAGACATATCGCGGCCTGGTGCACGAACATGCAGTGGCAGCCAATCGGATGGTGGAGCACGTGCTGCAAGCAGTGATCGGCGAGTGGAAGTTTGCATCGCACAACTACCTTCAGGCACATTGGAATAAAAAGGTGAGCTGTATTGTTTTGTTTACAATTCTGGTGCTGAATGCTCGTTAGTAAAGGAGAGTTGTTTAGCCAAATTAAGTGGCAAACGAGTTAATAACGTTGTTGCGTTGACTGGTATTAGTCAAACACGTGTATTCAGTACAGAACAAAGTTTATGTAGCGTAACGATTAGCGAGCACCAACTTGAGCTTTAGTATTTTGTTTGTTTTGTTTTAAATTCTAAGCGTACTTACAAGTAAGCACATGATAGGTTAAGGAGAATGCCCGAGGGCTAAGTACCGTTTGAAGTAGATAATTTGAAATTGAATATAGTGTGGAAACTTAGTTCGGATGGTCAGACCGTACCAGTAGCCATGCCGTAGCCGTAGTCTGGTAGAAGTCGGTGTCTGCTTGAAGTAGTCCGTGGATGCGCGGTGGGCGGGTGGCTCTGGCGGAGGTCGGGTCTGGTAGAGACCATAGAGTCATGCATGTGGGACTCGGCGTTCATGAGGAACGTAGTAAAACAAACAGGGGTTTGTTGGGGCCATGTTGGCCACAGGCCACGAATGAGATTCCTGCTCTGTGTAATGATTAGATGGATGAAGAGGTACTTGGTTGCTCTAGCATTTTAATTGATCTTATTATTTGTTTGATCTAGTTTTTAGTTTGTTTGATTTAGAACTTTAGACATAGAGAATATTAAACGTAGTGTGGAATATGACAACGCTTGATTCGATAGCTAAAACAAACTATTCGGTTGTCGATTTTGTGTTATTAGAAAACAAAAAGCAAAATCAGATTAAGTTAGATCGGAAGTTCAGAGGTCTGTTTAATGTAGTGGAAATATTGAATGGTGATCGCTATCCGTTAAAGCTTTAAATTCTAACTATAGGCGTAGTTACAAATACGCTTACGATAGATTAAATAAAGATGCCAGTAGGTCATGTACCAGTCGGAAGTAGATGGTGATCACAGTGGTGATGAGCAAGCCTAAGTTATGGAAACCACGCGAGTAGGGTTCTCTATCGGCCGTATTGTGTGAGACCGTACCAGTAGTCGTATTACGTAGTCGTAGCCCGGTAGAAGTCGGTATCTCTTGAGGCAACTCAAGTAGTCCGTGGGTGCGCGATGGGCGTGTTTCTCTGGCGGAGGTCTGGGTCTGGAGAGACCATGTGTGAGAGCAATGTGATTGCTAGTCGGCTAGAGAGCCGTGGCGTTAGAGTGGTTTACCCGTGTGTGGGTTTCTAAGGCTCTTAGTAAAAAAATAAGACGACTGTTAGTTTCGAAAACGATGGTACACATGGCCTTGGTTAATGATTTTTGCTATGATTAATCAAAGGTGGTTTAATTAATTGAGAAGTAGTAGTATTGTTTTGTTAAAACAATAAAGTGTTGAGGATTAAAGTTTCCTAATCTTAAAAGTTGGACCCCGTAAATGGTCAGAATTGGCCGAGTCGAACAGGCACTGTTGTTGAGTTTTGGTTACAGGTTAACACACGAGGACGTGTGCACGCAGGATGGCCGTGTCGGAGACGGTCAATAGTACGGTCGCTAAACGGAGCGCGGCACGTCGTGAACCGAGTGGCGGGAAAACGAACACTCGGCTTACTTCGTGCTACGACGGAGCCTAACTACTGGGGCGCCGGGGCGAGAGTACTTGCCTTCCAACCGTTCTGGAGAACGGAGCCTCCAGTCTAGGAACTGTCCTTCGTTTCGTTTAGTTGTCGTATGGTATAGTGTCTGATAGCAATGGAGTTAAGACGTCGCGGAACTGTATTCGATTCGTTGTGCTATGTACGTTGTAGTTAATGGTGTTAATTTGTGATCATTGTGATAATTTGTAATTTTAATAAACAGCGTGTATCGTATCCAGTGTGTTGTCATTGCACGAAACCCATCTTCTGCCCACATGATATCTGAATCTAATGGAATAAATCCTGACGATCCGACATATAGATGTCAGAAAGTACTTGTATCCTTCCTGAGTCAGTGGGGTGATTGGTCCGCAGACGTCAGTGTGTACTAATTTTAGTGGTCTAGTTGCCCTACGTCCTTGTCTATTAAAAGGTTGTCTTGTCATTTTACCTAATAAGCACGGTTCACACACAGAATTATTATTATTACATTTAGTCAAGTCATCAATGCCACTTACCATTTGATTCTGTGAAAGCAAAGTTAAGTTTTTTAACCCCAGGTGCCCAAAACGTCTGTGCCACAGTTGCATCACTTGATCATCATGACTGTTACTTAAGTTACGTTCATCTTTTAATATTTGCATGTGAATAGTATACAAAGACCCTTCATTGTTTCCAATCATTGTCAATAAGATCATATTTGTAAATTCTAACTTTACCATTTAAAAATTCAATCCTATAACCATTACTGTCAATTTTAGCAACTGACAACAAGTTTTTCCTCAACTCTGGTACATAATATACATTTTTAATAGTACAGTCAATATACCTCCTACCAACATTACTAATATTATCTATGCCTATCATAGATTGGTACTGTCACTACTGTGCAAAACAACCGACGATTGTACGAAGTAAAAATATATTTAGCTCATTGCAAATATTCTGTTTTAATTCCATATTCACACTAAAGTAACCACAACTTTAATAAACATAACATCTTGCCTTCATGTTCCCAACTCCAACAGCCATTAAACTCACTCCATTCTTGGCTGCAGCGATTACTTTTGGTGTACTTAGTTCAATGTAGTTATAAAACGCACTTTTGTTATTTGTTAGGTGGTCCGATGACCCTGAGTCCACACACCAAATTATTTCACACTGATCACTACCTTCTTGGTTCCGTCCATTGCCAGCCAGAAGGGCATGCTCTTTCTCTGTTGATGCTGCATATGTCTGATGACTATTCCCTGGATAGTTAGGTGCTTGTCCTTGCCTTGGTCTTCTGTCTGGGTTTCCACGACCTCTTCCTTGTGACCAACTTCTGCCTCCAGATGCTGCCTGGCGTGACGCTCTACTTCCTCGTCCTTGACCTATTGAATGATTCTGTCCGTGTCCACAACCTGGTCCCTGGTAGTGTCTAGCTCTGCATTCGAATTTTTTGTGGTCTGGCTTGCCGCATCCAAAGCACAAAAATTAATTCCTCTGGTGCTCCATTGTTTGTGGACCCATTTTATTTATTTTTTCTTCCTCTCCTAGTAATCTGTCCTTAACCATGTCTACTGTCAGGTTTGGTAATGACTCTAAAGTTGTTACAATAACTTCGTACGATTCTGGCATGGATAGCAATATAACATTAACCTTCTCTTCCTCTGCCATGGGGCTTCCTGCATCTTTTAGCTGGCCGAATATTTTTGACAACGTATCAAAATGGTCTCCGAGTGACGTTCCTTCTTTGTATTTTATATTGTTTAGTTCCCGCCGTAAGAACAGTTTACTTCTGGTGCCTTTTTTCATAAATTGTTGCTCTAATTTATACATCATGCTGTACGCTGTATTCTACTCTTGAATATAATCAATGTGACTGTTGGCGACTCCGCTTATGATAATGCTTTGAGCACGAGCTTCAAGTTTTTTGTTCTCTGGGACGCTCGCAAAGGCTTCACTTTCTATTGCATTTAAACATTCATTTTCTCGTAGGATAGGTACTGCTAATACGGAACTTCCATATAGAAAAATCTTCGCCGGCAAATTGCTTTATCTTAATAATACTTTCCGCCATTTTTACTGTGTCGCGTGCGCACTTCTTGTCAAAAGCCAATTTCATCGGCGCGGGCGAGAACCACGCTCTGCTACCACCCTTCCACTGTTATAGTTTGGTTCGCTTCAATAAAAATACTGTTTCTTCATTGTTAGTTTTATTATATCTTCATATTAGTTTTACATTATTAGCACATCTTTAGAGCCGCAGCTTTTATTCTAACGAGATCTGTCACTCTTCTCACAACCACAGATAATCAAAATAGTTGCCATACCTTTTAAACACATTCAGATGTGCGGACATTGATCCTCAACAACTACCACTTTGCATGTTAATATAATTGGCATAGGAAATAAAACCACTACTCAGGCCACGGAAACTTGCGTGGTTCAGTTGAAATCTTTAATGAAGCATTTCACCGTCACTTCTTCTTTTCTGGTGTTGCCAGTGTTGACTGGTAATATACCTAGGATACCCGTTGACGTTAAAAAACGTAATATTTCGAGTGATTACTTTTTAGCAGACCCTCACTTCCAGCAACCAGCACCTGTTGATGTTGTCATCGGTGCAAATATTTTCTGGGACATTATTGGCCGCGATCAACTTTCTCTCGGTCCTAATTCACCTGTATTGAGAAGTTCTCAATTCGGTTGGTTAGTTTCAGGTCCTAAGTATTTTAATTTACCCACAAACAATAAGTTAAATGAAATTGATAATAATGTAGATTCTAATAATTCAGTCATTTCTTATCATGTGTCATCTGTTGACGAAATACATCAAGAACTTACAAAATTCTGGGACTTAGAAAAAATTCCCCAAACTAAACTACTTATGAGTCATAGCGAGAAGGCATACGAAACACATTTTTTATCGCACAACTTTCGTTTAAAAACCGGTAGATTCTCAGTTAGTTTAACCCTTAAAAGATACACCCGATGGTCTTGGTCACTATCTTCTTCACTAGCTAAAAAACGCTTGTTAAATCTAGAAAGGCGATTTCGCAAACAACCACATGTGAAATCGCAATACGTAACGTAGAATTTATTATTATTATTTATTAAACATTTGTTTCAGACCAAGTCCATTTATTCTTTATTTTAGTAACAATATACTTAAAAACTAATGTTAGTATTCGAATACAACACAGCTTATAATACAACATGAAGCCGCACCCATCTTCGCAGCATGGGAGAGTCCCCGCGATCTGCAAATACGATACGTCCAGAATAGAGTTGGAACTGCCACGAACGCGAGTGAGTAGGGAGGCACATCTCTTCCTTATGACAGCGGCAAAACCATCAACCCGCGCCTCAGCAAACATCCCTGACACACTGCAACGCCATGGCAGCCCCAACAGTACCCTGAGTGCATTGTTGTATTGGACACGCAGGGCGCTGTATGCCCGCTGCGAAAAACTGACCCACAGGCTGCAGGTGTAAAAAGATTGGCAATACGCTTTAAAAAGAGTGATCTTAACTGCATTCGTACACCGTGCAAACCTGCGGGCCAGCATGTTATAACGGACCGCCAGCGACTTGCGTTCCCTTTCTATGTCCACATTATCATCTTATACTTAAATCATCGGTGACACAGCGACCCAAATATTTAAATTTAGACACCCTGCACAATGAAGTGCTATAAAGTGACACATTCGGAAATGCTGGGTAAGAAAAACCACTTGCTTTAAAGAGCATTAGTTCACTCTTCCCAACATTATACTTGAGCCCATACTTTATCGGGTCAGTCTGTCAATGACATCCTCATGGTCGTGCCTAATATGCAGGACTCACTGTTCTCCATCTTAATAAGAGCTCGACAACATATGAATATCTAGGTAACTTGTAAGTCAGAGAGCGAGAGGCCCCCAGAGTTTGGGGGCCCGGGGGCACTGCCCCGTCTAGCCCTCCGGTAGCTACGCCACTGCGTGTGTTAATATCAGACTGTCTGTATTAAGAACTCGTTTTATAGTTATTTACTAGCTTCTGCCCGCGGCTTCGCCCGCGTGGATGTCGGAAATTATCCCACAGGAACGTGTAACATGTCCTAAATCAGCGGGGTAATTGCGTAGCACTTACAATAGCAATGGGTTTCATTTTGACAGTTCAACAATTAATTGCGTTATTTACGTTATTTCTCGAACATAATTATTAAGCAATAGCTTCTACTTGGCGCTCTGGCGCGTCATCCCCTGGCCGGCCCGCCCCTCCAGCCTCGTTCTGTGCGCCGTCGACTCAATATCACAGGTCATTCTTATCGTTCTAACTTTTAAACTTTTTGTCCAAATTACTTAGTGTAAAAGACAAACTTTATCTACATTAAATACCAAAAGCGATGAAGGTATTTATTTTGATAAGAATTAACTAAATACTCTAAAATATGCAATGTAAAAAAAGTATTCAATTTAACTGTATTTATTGGTCACTATTTTGGTTATAAAGGCTTCCACATAAAAGGTAGATATATGCTGTCGCGGACTTTTATTTAGAACTCTTTAAGACAAACAATCCCACAATACATTTTCTTCATGTAACTCTAACGGTTTAGGCAGCGCACGCAGCATACGGTGGAGGTCTGCCCGGCTTGGGTGGACCACCGCCGTGTCCTCGTGGAGGCGATCGGCGGCGGTGACCTCTCGCGTACGGCCCTGGTTCAGGCCATGGTGCGGAGCGAGAGGGCATGGCAAGCCGTCACCTCCTTCTGCAAAGCAGTAATGCTCGCGAAGGAGAAGGTGGAGCGCGCGAGGGAGTGGCAAAGGCCGCGCCCTACCAGCCCTAGCCGCCGCCGCCGTAGGAGACGTCCCGGGCGTCGGGAATTGATAGCCGATTTCCGGCCACCGTAGGCGCGGGCCTGCGGACGGAGAGCAACGGGCAGCTCGCCGTCCGATAAGGACCAGGCCCGGGTCGACGGCGCATCGTGTTCCACGCGCGCCTCAAAGAGATATCAAGGATCGAAGGAACACGTGTGGGTTTTAGTCAGTAAGAGTCTGACACGCCCTTCCGCTCCGCCCAGAGCGGGAGAAGTCATTGGATGATTAACCGCCCAAAAAAAAAAAAGGCAGCGCACGCAAAGATAGATCTCAGAGGGCAGGAATTTTTCCGACTTACTTGATACTTATCGTTATATTATGGCCAAATCACATAAAATCTTTATAAATTGTACCCTATGTGTTATTCTAATATATAAGCTACATTATTGTAAAGTTTCATCAAAATCCGTTCAGTAGTTTTTGTGTGAAAGAGTAACAAACATCCATCCATCCATCCATCCATCCTCACAAACTTTCGCATTTATAATATTAGTAGGATTAATGTAGGGCAGTGTTTTTCAACCTTTTTCATGACTTGACCCCATTAGTATGAAAAAATTTTTTCGCGACCTCGACCATTCGAGAACGATTTGAACTCAGTCGAGATTCCCACTGAGTCGAAGTTTCTGCAGCACGAAACCTAGCCTGATGTTCCCGAGTTGCAGAGAGCCTTGCCTCACGACCTTCCTCAGATTCCTATGATCGAACTTATCTCATCCTTTTAGCATTTCTGCTACATTGGGAGAGGTTGGATCTTCTTCGAGGCATTCTTACAATAAAATAGTACTTACTACTTAACACACAGTTATTTAGTAAACACGTACTATCGTAAACAATTAAATTATAAATACTTACAGATTATTATAGTCTAAAATTGTCACAGTTTAAGTAATAAGTGTTAAGACGTGTAAACCAAACGTACTAACTTTATAAAACAAAAGAATTGCTAGAAAAATTAATTACTAACCTGAGCTAATAAACTTATACTTAATAAAGAAAATCAAGAAAAGAAATGCCTAACCTATACCAAATACTTATAATATTTATATACAAACCCTAAATAAAAATTAAGATAAGTATACCGAAAATCAAGGAAAGAAATGCCTAACCTATAACAAATGTTCGATGTGATTCTTTAAATTGACATAACTTTTTTATTTATGAACCGATTGACATGAAATAAACACTAAATGTTAAGTGAAGCTTACTACAATATATTATTGAAAACCACATCTAAATCGAATAAGCTGTTTCTGATATTAGCGTGCACAAACACACAGACAAACAGACAAACAGACAAACAGACAAACAGACAAACCGACAAACAGACAAAAAAAATTTAATTACAATCTCGGGTTCAGCATCGATATAATAACAACCCCTGCTATTTTTTTTTCATATATTTCCATTGTACAGACACCACTTTTCTACAATTTTATTATATGTAGGTATAGATAGATAGATAACACAGTATTATCACAGTATAAGATATTATGATGTTTAGACTGTGGTATTCTACCGTGGTGGTATTATGGTGGGTTTCAGCCGTGTTAGGGTGACCCCGCTTGCGTCGACTACCATTGCGATCAGTAGCTATCAATATCAAAGTATACCTACCTACATATCCACGAGCGGTGGAAACACTTTGATTCATTAGGTACCTACAACTAATATTTCTTACTTACTTAATTTAATTAATTAGAAACGAATTGAATTGGTTCGGAATAAATATGTTGTTCTGACATAATTATAAACAAAGATAACCCCGAGAGATACAATTTGAAGTTATCAAAGTAATGATCACGGACTTGCGGATCGAAATACCAAAATTAATGTAATAATGCTGCCGCGTTGTTAAATGAAGTAGATACCACTTGATACCAGATCCAATCTCGCTGAGATTTTTATAGAAATGACGTCAGATTAACAACAAGACGTGTCGTCGTCGAGCTGTGTTGTGCAAGGTGTGTGGCCGCCGCGTCGTGGAGGCGCTAGGCGTGGGGGCGCTGCGGCTTGCGGGGCCTCCGGCGGCGCAAGGTAAACCGGTGCGGGGCGCCGCCGCGCCGTGTGCTGCACCTGAGCACACTGCGCGACAGAACGCCACAGAGTCTACAAACAATCAGATAGAGTAAAGCACAGCGGACGTGTTCGTTGTCGCTAGTTGTTAGGACTGGCTCTATATTGCTGCGTTCGATGTCCTAAGGAACCACGTCGATACTTGGGATATCCATTTTCACCTGTTAGTGTGTGCTCTGTGAGTGCGTGGGGATATTTTGTCATGCAGCGGCCATCTTTCATGCAGGGAGAGCTCCTATCCCCTATAGGAGCTATCCCTGCATGAACCATGCACCATAAGCGTTTTTACGATGTCGTAAAGCCCTGGGTCCTCGTAGGGATCAGGAAATTCAGCACTTATCAACTTGTCGGCATCATTCCGACGTATTTTTTCCTGCAGCCAAAACAGGATAATTATGTGCGTCAGGAAGGCCGCGTTTCTGCCATTCGACGTTGTAAATGAAACACAATGCTGACGAAAATAAACAATATTATTAAAAAAACCAAAAACCCGACTGCAAAAACAAGATTCAAGATATAATTTATTTGCCAAAACATGTATATGTCGTGGCCAGATCTTAGAATTGATCATTTCATGAAGCGTTCGACCATTTCATGAAATGGTTGTGTTTCATGAAATGGCCAGCTAAAATTGGCCACATCGTTTAAAACATCAACGTTTAATGATACGTCAGTCGACGTTTGGCCATATCATTAATGTAGGGTACCCATGGTTTAAGGTGTAGTAAAAATTGCTAATTGCGACCAAATTGGAAGTAGCGCTCGCCAGCCGCTGCCGCGGCACCACTCGCTTCACTCTTGGCTCGCGCGCCGGACACAGTTCTAACTTCTAACCTAACTTAACACATTTCGTCGGGGACTCGGGGTGCCATAAGCGGCGTGAATTTTTAATTGTTTTTAAACTAATTTTAAGTGCTATATTGCTCAGCACACCGGTTGTGGCATCCCGACATGGGTTATATTAGTGACTTCCACTTTACATAATATCACATTTGGAAATCCAATAAAAGTCCATCGAGTTTCTTTGCTTGGGGTGACCAAGCAAAGAAACTCGATGGACTACTTTGTTTGATTTGTTGTATGCCGCCGCGCCGCCATGATGCACAACAAAAAGAAAGCGACATCAACGCCTCTACCGGTGGATAATCTAACTATTTTACGATATGATCAATAATTTTTGGCCACATTATGAAGTATTCGAGCGTTTAACTGTTCATATCGTCAAACGTTGAGTATTAATGATCTGGCCAGACCACATCATGAAGTGATCAGCGGTTGATGTTCTATTTCATGAAATGCAACAATTTCATGAAATGCAACAATTTCATGAAATGCAACAATTTCATGAAATTCTGAATTCATGAGATTCATGAAATGCAACAATTTCATGAAATGCAACAACTTCATGAAATGATCAATTCTAAGATCTGGCCACGACATTATACACATACAAGAATAAAAACGTGCATGCAGGATAACATAAAGAAAAAAAATGCAGGTTCTGAGTTTAGACATGTAACCATAGAAATATAAATAGCATGTAACACATAACTGAAAAGAGAAAAACAAGCATTATAATCTATAGAATTATGCTAGGTATCGCATGGCACAAACAAAAGTTACACCATATTTCCGGTTATTAGTTTATCCCCGGCTGCGATACCAAAAATCTATAGATTAAGTATAATGCTAGTCTTTCTCTTTTCAGTTACTTGTGTTTTTGCAGTCGGGTTATTGCTTTTTATATAATTTTGTTTATTTCAAGCTTTTATGTTTTACAAGCTGTTCGTGCCCGGCGCCCGGGTAGGTATATTTCCTACTTTTCCGGTAGATTTTCCAAAATTTCTTTCATGCCAACCTTGTGTCTAGGCAATTAAGAAAAGAATTAAAAAAACTGCTAAATCGGTCGATCCATTCCTCTAGTGATGATCTTTCATACATGCGGCAATAGATTTTTATTTATAGATAAGTAGCTTTTTTGTTAATGTACTCAAAATAAACTAAACGTGAATTCTTGCCAACCTAGTACTTTTTGTTACTTATAAACTACTAGCTGCTCACCCCGGCTTCGCACGGGTAGCACTAAGTACTTATCTACGGCGCACCTACCTACCCTTCTACCCTCTACATACCTACCCTGCCCTACCTACCTACCCTTCCTATCTACCTACCTATCTACCCTTCCTATCTACCTACCCTACCTACCTACCCTACCTACCTACCCTTCCTATCTACCTACCCTACCTACCTACCTATCTACCCTACCTACCTACTTACATATCGTGAATTCATGCATGCCTAGTACCTACTTTTTGTTAGGTTACTGCTCAGAACGGACTTTTCCAGTGGATTTTGAAAAATTTAAATACTGTCGTGATTTCATGCAAGCCTAGTACTTTTTGTTAAAATTTCAGGCATTTATACCGGGATATCATAAGTGAAAAACTAAAAACACGACCTATCTACCTACCCTACCTACTTATATTATTACTTAGAGGTATGAAAAATAGTTTACGTCCTATTCTCAGACCTACCGAATATACACAAAAAAATTCATAAAAATCGGTCTAGCCGTTTCGGAGGAGTTTGGCAACAAACACCGTGACACGAGAATTTTATATATTAGATTTTTGCGCCAAACTTCATCCAAATCCTATCATTGGCTTATCTAATGATTGTACTATTTGTAATACTACTAAGGTAGGTCTGCCGAATTACGCCTAGAGGCTAATTACGCCTAAGCTAAATATCTCAGGTTACGTACTAGATAAAATCACACTTACTACCCACGCATCAAGGTTCATTCATACATCCCGAAACAACCCCGAGCCGCGCCCGCGGCGCTCCCCACTCCGAAAGCTAGTAGTCGACTGATATACGTGGTGAGTAGTCACTGTGCCATTTTTAACAACAGAGCGCGGGAAAACCGTGGTTAGTTTTAATGAAATTTGTAAGTTTAGTAGTAAACAATAAGGCTTATTTGTTAGTATGATTATTCTACCGTTCAAAACCAGTTTTTCTATAGTATTAAGCAGTCCATTTTTCATTATATTTCAAACTTATTAGAAGTGTCCTCGACGGTAATTACGCCTAGACGTTATTACCCATACCAAATGTTACCATAGGTGCTTTTAACATCTCGTGAGCTTGTCATAAAAGGACTTTATTTGCACATTATGAAAATGACTTGATTGTTTAATAAACTTTAAAATATAGAAATAAGTTACCATGTACTTTTGTGTAAAAGTAAAATAAATAAATATAATATGTTCATGATTTTAGGTTACAAAATATGTCAACAATAAAGAAAAAGCGTGCCTCATGGACATGAAGTGATTTAGAAGCGTTATCCAGTTATGAAGCAGCATGTAGTTATAACATCCCTAGAAGAACATTACCAGATTAAGTATTTTAAGAGTGGAATGTCCAAACAAAATTCAGGTAGAAGATCAATATTGAACAGGAACATGATTTTGTGAAAAGAATGATTAAATTTGCAGAAAGACGATACGCAAACAAGTATTTGTGTTTTGCAAGACCTATGTATATGAAATAACATTAATAACAATTATAAACAAGCAGTTAAAAAGATGTTTAGATGGTTGTGATTAATTTTGGCTACGTAGATTTTGATAGGCGTTACTACCTCAACTGGGTATATTATCGCCTATGAATGTTTTATTTTATTTTTATATTTTTTATTTGATAATCTGTATACAGACTATTTGACTGTATTTAAACTATATGCCAATGAAAAATAAAATAAATTTATGTTATTACCTTAGTAATTTTTGTTTTTTTTTACCTGATTGTATACCTGTGAAAACATGTTGTAAAATTAAAAAGAACTTATGATTAAGATAGTCCTGCTTAGACTAATTATGTTCCTAATTCCAGAAAGCTCTGATAATGCCTTAATAAAAAGTAATTTTAAGAAAACTATCGTAGGCGAAATTTTACTTCAGTAGTTTAATTGCGCCAAAACGATGGTGTTTGTATTCCTGATCGTTTTTCATTGTTTTTAGTAACAGATCAATAATATTTTGTGTTTTATTTATACAATAATAAACATACATCTCATTAACACATTCCTTTCTTCATCTTTATTTATTATATTAGAGAAATTTGCGTTCATCCTTAAGTAGGCGTAATTCGACAGACCTACCTTATCTTGAATTCATGTAAGCCTAGTACCACAATATACATAATGGACAGTAGGGAAACTACGAAGAAAACGTTCGGAACGGCTCACTCACACAGACGCGCTCATTTACGCGATCTTTAGCGCTCGTCGAAGTGCTGTCAGTAGCGGGTGCCGTGTCGAGACGAGTGGCAGCCACGATATTTAAAAAAATGCTAATGCGTGTCATACGGCTGAAACTCGGCTTCTTCAAAGTTGGAGTTTTCGTTTTTTAAACTCCCTGCTAATCTTGAAAGGTAAGAATGATTTATTGTTCGTTCGAAAAGTGATGATGCTCAGCCTAGTTTGAATAAATTACTTTTTGAATGTGAACATGACACGAGTTGTGTGACACGAGGAGGTATAAATATTTTTCTCAAACATGCTTGGAAATTCGAACATTGTTTTGACAATCGAAATTGCTGGTATTTAAAAATGGAACTAACTTTTTATTTCAACCAAGGACAAAAATTTTCTTTGTTCGTCATTGGTAAATTACAATTAATTTACTTGGTTTGAATTTTGTTTTACAGAAGTACTATACAAGCCTTGGCCGAAACCAGGCATTGATGGACTCACGTATTATAATCATTGGAATCATTAATACATCTCTCTAAGTAAGATTTGTTCCATAAGAACAAATTTCTTATGGAAAAGTTTTTAAGGAACAAATCTAAGTTAGAGAGATGTATTAATGATTCCAATGTAAACACATATCTGTTATAGTCGCTAATCATATTTTGATTAAGATATAACCTGACACTGAACTGCAAATTTCAAAAAACGTAAGAATATTTGAATTTCACGGACTACAATTACTGCGGATTCACATTAATATTAAACTGTTTTTCATGCTATTAAATACTTTTTTTGTTAGGGACGATTTCTACCAGTCAACTCAAAACACTTTTCAATTTTACAAACATTAAGAGTGACCAACCCTAAGGGCCAAGCCACACGACGGCGGCGCGGCGCCGGAGTAGCGCCGGAGCGGTGTCGCTGCGGCGTCCTACACACAAAAATGTATGGTAGGTATGGCACACCCGATGCGCCATACTATATGACCTGCGGTGCGGCGCCGCACCGCACCGTGTGGCTGGACCCTAACGCTCCAACGGAGCGTAGGTAATTATATCAACAAAATTAAATAGGCCTAGTTTCCGTACTGTCCATATGTTTAGGTAGGTACTGTGCTAGTACTTTTTGTTAGGTACTCTCATAAATTGTGCATACCTGTCATGAACAGAATACCGTCTTGTATGACGATAACTTTTTTTTGCGACATCCGATTTTATCGAAACAAAGCTTATATTCTCTTCCAAATTAATCTCTAACTATCGGTGAAAATTACATGAAAATCCGTTCAGGAATACCGGAAGTGTGCGCGAACAAACAAACAGACAGACACCGGATTCTACTGTTTTATTATATGTATGTATAGATGTATAGGTTAATATAATATAGGTATCTAAATTTGGAATTGACTCATTACTAGCTTTTATTTGATACTAATACTGTAATTTATTTAATAAAAAAAAATCTTTCCCTCCCTTTTTTTTGTATTTGCAGATGCCATTTATAAATATTATACATTATAGCCTATGTCTCTCCCACAATTAAGATAAATCTAACGACACCACATATATTAAAATCCATCAAGCCGTTTAGGCGTGGCGTTGGGCGTGCCAAGGAAATAGACGTACCTACATACATTATACGCTCGAAAAACATTACCCTCCTTCTGGGGCAGTCGGGTAAAAAAGCTGTTTGCGTGTAATTCGACAAAGTGAGGTGGCGAGGTTATCGCATAGTCGATAACGCAGCTAACATGAATATGACGCAGATAGCCGCGCCGCGGCGCCGCGCTGAGGTCAACTGAATTAGGTATACATTCATCAATTTACATAAGATTACTTACATAATTAATAGTGAGTGGCTTTAATAAGTAGGTAGGTAGAAGCTATTCTTTATAGCTTCCATTTCTGCCCGATCAAATTAGAAGATCCTACCGCTGATGTGGGAAAAAACTACCTAACTAATTATGTAGGTTTTATCTATGTATCTTGTATTTAGGTGTTTTTTTTACCTTTGACCTTGGAATATCAGTAGTTGCGGACACCCTACGATACATAGGTTTTGAGACAAGGTTTAGGGCGTCAAAATAAAGGTTTATAAAAGTTTATAGCTGACTATCTCTCATTCCGAGGTGAAACCCCTAATTTTCCTGGGCTATAGGCACGGCATACTTAACCATTGAGGTACTATTTATAACAAATGTTAGTAACAAATAATTAAATTATGCTTTATAAAAAAATATTTATACCCGGATACCCGTTGAAGCCGTGGGTGCTGGCTGGCTGTGTGACTCGCCTCACGAAAGCTTGCGGGAGTGACGATGATGATGACGTCACGCTGAAGTAGTTGCACGAAGGCTGCGTTGACGTTCATACTCGGGGTCACCAATTTAGGGGTATGAGAAACAGGGTGTAAAGTTCATTCATCCACCATAGAAGAGGGAGGATCCTCCAACCAGACGGTTGTTATGTCTGGCGGGCAACTGTCCGTAAGTTAATTTCGGATAGTCTTATCTATGTTTTTCGCTCGGTAAACTCTAACTGTGCGATGCAGGAATTGTGTGACGTCATGTCTTTGCTGCGTAGTTCGTATGTGGCGGTGTAACCGCTACATCACTCCCCTCCGGAGACCGGAGGTCGATAGTGGGCTGAGTCTTGGATCTTGCAATGTTTCACAGAGCCAGCTGTGGTTCCAGTGAGTCGGAACCGGGTGACGCATAGTTCACGGTGAGTCGGAACTGTCTGCGGTGATTCCCCAGTGAGTCGGGGTGGCGCTGCGTCGTCATCCAGTGACTCGGATGTGGTACAGCGCCGGGTTGTGGCTGAGGGTGATGACCAGGAATGCGTGTTCGCTGCATGCAGGTGGTCAGAATACCCGTTGAAGCCGTGGGTGCTGGGTGGCTGTGTGACTCGCCTCACGAAAGCTAATTTGGTGGTATGAGGAACAGGGTGTAAAGTTCACTCATCCACCATAGAAAAGGGAGGATCCTCCGACCAGACGGGTGTTATGTCTGGCGGGCAACTGCCCGTAAGTTGATTTCGGATAGTCTTATCTATGTTTTTCGCTCGGTAAACTCTAACTGCGCCATGCAGGAATGATGTGCCGTCATGTCTTTGCTGCGTAGTTCGTATGTGGCGGTGTCACCGCTACATCACTCCCCTCCGGAGATCGGAGGTCGATAGTGGGCTGAGTCTTGGATCTTGCGATGCTTCACAGTGCCAGCTGTGGTTCCAGTGAGTCGGAACCGGGTGCCGCATAGTTCACGGTGACTCGGAACTGTCTGCGGTAATTCCCCAGTGAGTCGGGGTGGCGCTGCGTCGTCATCCAGTGAGTCGGATGTGGTACAGCGCCGGGTTGTGGCTGACTGCTTGCGTCGACCAGGAGAGGGTAGAATAGACTCTGCTTGTGAAACCGGCCGGAAGTGCAGGTGCTGTGCCAAGGTTGCTGATGAGGCTGAGGGTGATCACCAGGAATGCGCGTTCGCTGCATGCTGGTGGTCAGGATACCCGTTGAAGCCGTGGGTGCTGACTGACTGTGTTACTCGCCTCACGAAAGCTTGCGGGAGTGACGATGATGATGACGTCACGCTGAAGTAGTTGCACGAAGGCTGCGTTGACGATCACGTCGGGGTTACCAATTAGGGGTATGAGGAACAGGGTGTAAAGTTCACTCATCCTCATTTGAAAAGGGAGGATCCTCCAACCAGACAGGTGTAATGTCTGGCGGGCAACTGCCCATATGTTGATTTCGGATAGTCTTATCTATGTTTTTCGCTCGGTAAACTCTAACTGCGCCATGCAGGAATTATGTGACGTCATGTTTTTGTTGCGTAGTTCGTATGTGGCAGCGTAACCGCTACAAATAGCCCTGTTTATCTAGAATATATGTATAAACATAAGCTTACTTAATTACTTAAATATGTAAAAAAAACACTTGTGTAGCGCGGCGGAGCTGCGTAGAAGTGCGTATTTTGGATAGGATTTGGCATTTATTGTTTAATAATTTCACTGATTAGTACAGGTGTTTCGATATCTAGATGTAGTATTCTTAAAGAAATATTTAGAGATAATTCATAACATTAAAACCAGGGGTTGAAAGCGATAGAGGTATAAGGGTATGGTACCGGCACGCGGTATAGAATTACGATACAGCCAAAACGGTTGAGAATTACGGCTGTGATACCGTTAAAAAAAGAATTATAGTTATATTTTTTACGATATCGTTATACCTATATACAATGTGGAGACTACCATACAACAAAAAATACTGGCGCTACTAATGCTTAGGAGTATTTTAGAACTGTCAAATAAATTCTAGCTTCGAAATAAGAAAATGAGTTTTTCAAACAAATTAAATGTAATGTATGCCGGATCCACCCCAAGCCTATAAATTCCGTTTATCCAACTAGGCCTTGGGTGAATTCTCGGGCATACATTTCCGAATATCCACCTTAGAGTGGATTTTTGGGGTAGATAAACGGAATAGCCCGAGCCGACTATGGATTTTGCCGAGCTATAATGACTAAACTATTGAATATATTCAATTGAATTCTTGTATACAGAATGGGAACGTCATTATGGACACGCTGTTTAATTTTTTGTTGTATTGTCGTCTCCACTACCTTTATCGAAATAATTTCGGTACCGAAAAAAATGATGCGACGAATAGCGAATACGACGCGGCGGCATGGCGGCAGCGCCGCTGGGCGAGGGGGAGCGGTGCGTGCGGCGACGTTGCTCGAGTTGCCAGCCAGTTGTCAACTCGATCGTGTCGAGACACAGAGCACTATCACAGTATAAAAAGACACAGTAGGACGACGCCTTTGATCTCGTTCTAAATTACCTATATTTAATTTAAGTCAACTACCCAAGTACCCATACTTTGAGTGACTGCGATGTGAGGAGATCATATCGCAGTCACTCAAATCGCAGTGTGTTTGTTGCACAAAGAGATCCATGTATCAACTAGTAAGAACCATCCTTTAATGATCAACGTTACAGTTTATATAATGTACGTGATGACTGATGACCTTCTACTTATTCGATGAACATAATATATCTATCTTAACTTGCTGATGTACATGTATGTGATGCACGTGTATGATGTACGTGACACCACACCACATCACCCTTCTTAGAGAAAAAAAAAACTAAGTTACTTACATTGTTTTTTTTTTCCATTGCACTAAAACTTACACTCTAACTTTTACAACACAACTTCGTTCTATTTTTATGAACTACGTCTACTTTATTTTTATATTTAATCTTAACATTTGGTGACTCATCCTTAACAACCTCAAATGGTCCATTATAGATACATTCCAATTTATTGCCTGTCTCGTTTTTTACTAATATCAAATCACCTTCTTTATAAGTTACAGAATTGAGATTCTTATCATAACAATCTTTCCTTACTAATTTACTTGCTATCAAATTTTCTTTTGCCCTTTGTAACCTGTACTTAAATTCTAAAGGATACTCATCACAATTATACAAAGGTTCAACACTATCACCTTTAAGACTACTTGGTAACCTGCAAACTTTACCATAAACCAACTCATTAGAAGTATATTTTGTCACAGTATTAACTGTTGTGTTATAAGAAAAACACAAATACGGTATCCATGAACTCCACGACGATGAATTTATTGTTATCTGTTTGTATTCAATATGCTCCTAAAGTTTTATGAACATTCTCAAAAGATCCTATATTCTCATGATGATATGATGTTGATAATAGCTTAACCATCACTTTTGAAATGAACTCAGAACCCCTATCTGAAGCAATTGTTCCTGGTATTCCATACTTATCTCAAAACAAAATTCTCTGCCAAAGCTTTTGCTACGTCATTTGCGGACTTATCCTCTAACGGATAAGCCTCGACAAATCTTCGTAAGCTCACATTGTATAGTCATATAGTCAATATGTATACATTGCCTCTTTCATCCCTATCAAGTGGACCTACCATATCTAAATAAATCTTCTCAACAGATGAAGATGCAGTGGTTGTAATTGTCATTGGTTGTTTCTTACACTTATCACATTTACCAACGTACTCCACTACGTCTTTCTCAATAGACGGCCAATAATAATATTTCTTTATATTATTCACCATCCTGCGTATTCCTGAATGACCACTCGTAGGTAAAATATGAAAATCATTCAAAATGACTTTCTTCTCATCTTTGTCTTCTATTCTCCGTACACTTTTCACTACTTATACACATTTTAAAATCTCCATTTATCGAATTACTATTCTCTTTCAAATACTTGGCCATTTCTATAATAAATTCAACGTTATAACGATTTCTCAAAACAACAACTTCTTTTATGCCATTTTCAATGCAAAAAGTTACTATGTCTTTCGGCAACTCGTCTCGCGATGATGCTGATAGTCTATAATATGTCGTGGCCAGATCTTAGAATTGATAATTTCATGAAGTGTTCGGCCATTTCATGAAATGGTTGCATTTCATGAAATAGAACATCGACCACTGATCACATCATGATGTGGTCTGGCCAGATCATTGAATACTCAACGTTTGACTATATGAACAGTTAAACGCACGAATACTTCATGATGTGGCCAAAAATGATTGATCATATCGTAAAATAGTTAGATTATCCACCGGTAGAGGCGTTGATGTCGCTTTATTTTTGTTGTGCATCATGGCGGCGGCATACAACAAATCAAATAAAGTAGGGTGACCACGCAAGAAAACTCGATAGACTTTTTTATTGGATTTCCAAATGTGATATCATTGAGTTATACTTAGAGATCGGATATTCGGATGCATATTTACCTGAAGTTGAGGTGTTGGCTATTATGGAAAGCACTTTTGTATCCAAAAAAATCCCGGGATTCCGGGATCGACAAATTTTGAGTTCTGATTATAGAATCGAATGTACAGTAGCGATCATAAGTCACTAGGCCATTTCTCAAAGTGATTGACTGACGGTTCGGTTTGACTTACGACCTTCTTCTATAAGTTGTTCCACTACTATACACGCACACACACTCACTTGGTTTACAACTCATAGTAGTTCATAATTTTAACCAGCAAAATGTATAACATGCTAGCTCATGGTTACGTGCTTTGATATTATGTTTGTTTTCAGCGAGTCGAGGGTTCGAATCTCACGTCTGCGGATAATTTATATATTTTTTTAATAATTACTATTTATAGTTCACTGTTTCTTTTTACCCGACTGCCCCAGAAGGAGGGTAATGTTTTTCGAGAGTATGTATGTATGTATGTATAAATGTCTATTTCTTTGGCACGCTCTGTAGCCTAAACGGATTGATGGATTTTAATATATGAGGTGTCGTTAGATTCGTCTTAATTGTGGGAGTGTCATAGGCTATATAATATTTATATATTGCATCTGCAAATATAAAAAAAGGGAGGGGATGGTTTTTTTCTAAATAAATTATAACAATATTAGTATCAAATAAAAGCTAGTCGATTCCAAATTTAGATATAATTAATAAAACTAAAAAGCTTGAAATAAAGAAAATTATTCAAAAAACAAAAAACCAGACTGCAAAAACACATAACTGAAAAGAGAAAAACAAGCATTATAATCTATCTATAGAATTTTGGTATCGCAGGCGGGGACAAACTAAAGATACACCATATTTCCGGTTATTAGTTTGTCCCCGCCTGCGATACGAAATAATGTTTGTTTTTCTCTTTTCAGTTATGTGTTTTTGCAGTCGGGTTTTTTTTATATTTAGTTTAGTTTTTAATATTTAGTAGTAGATCGATAATAATCATTCGTTTTTTGTTTCATTCGTCTTGTTCACATAAATAATAAAGTTTAGTAGGTAGCCCATAAAATACTTTATTTCGTTTTTTTAGGTCTACCTACTAGTCATTTCGATTTCTGTGAGCTATACAGATCCTGTTCGTTACGAGTATTCACATCTTAATAGAATTTTGTTGGTTCGTGGTTATTGTTGGTGACGAGTATTTAAATCTACACTCATGGACAAATTTAGAGGAACGCAAAAAAAAGTTCAATTTTTCCTGTTTAATGAACGTGCGTACTGGCCACAAACATGAGTAAATTCTATTAAAAAAAATTAAGTTTTGGAATGTTTTTTTTTTCCGAATTTCATTTGTTTTTATGTAATTATTTCGGAATATTGCGTTCTTCCATACTGCCAAAAATTTTGCAAATTTTTGAATTTTATTTTAAATTTAGGTTTTGTAAAAAAAAATGCCTTGACTGCCTTGTTTATCGTGTTAAGTGTGAATTGTTACTGCAAATAAACTGAGAATACAAGACCTAAACGCCACTCAAGTTGCTAGGGCTGTTGCTTTAATTGAAACAGGGCCTAACCTACAAAGGACCATGGGCAACTTTGTATGGAGTCTGGTACCAACGCTCAACAGTGATGAGACTCATCCCATATGAAAGCTTTTGGGGTATTGTTTAATTCATTCTATGGCAGCTAAGTCGAAATCGAGCGCGAACATGGTGTTTTTGAACATTCAAAAAAAGTTAGGTTAGGTTAGGATAGGGATGAAACTCATGCCATATGATAGCTTTTGGGGTATCATTTAATTTATACTATGGCAGCTAAGTCGAAATCGAGCGCGAACATGGTGATTTTGAACATTCAAAAAAAGTTAGGTTAGGTTAGGTTAGAGATAAAACTCATGCCATGTGTAAGCTTTTGGGGTATCATTTAATTTATACTATGGCAGCTAAGTCGAAATCGAGCGCGAACATGGTGATTTTGAACATTTAAAAAAATTTGGTTAGGTTAGGGATGAAACTTATGACATGTGAAAGCTTTTGGGGTATCATTTAATTTATACTATGGCAGCTAAGTCGAAATCGAGCGCGAACATGGTGTTTTTGAACATACAAAAAAAGTTAGGTTAGGTTAGGTTAGGCATAAAACTCATGCCATGTGAAAGCTTTTGGAGTATTGTTTAATTCATTCTATGGCAGCTAAGTCGAAATCGAGCGCGAACATGGTGTTTTTGAACATTCAAAAAAAGTTAGGTTAGGTTAGGATAGGGATGAAACTCATGCCATATGAAAGCTTTTGGGGTATCATTTAATTTATACTATGGCAGCTAAGTCGAAATCGAGCGCGAACATGGTGATTTTGAGCATTCAAAAAAAGTTAGGTTAGGTTAGGGATGAAACCATGCAATGTGACAGCTTTTGGGGTATCATTTAATTTAGGTATACTATGGCAGCTAAGTGTTTTTGAACATTCAAAAAAGGTTACGTTAGGTTAGGTGGGATGAGAGGGCGGAGCGCATGCATGAGAGGGCGGAGGACATCCACGGGTGGGCGGAGGACAACCATGAGGATTTTCAAGGTCGCAACAAAAAAGCATATCAAGGGATGAAACTCATGTCATGTGAAAGCTTTTGGGGTATCAATTAATTTATACGATTACTATGGCAGCTTAGTCGAAATCGAGTGCGAACATGATGTTTTTGAACATTAAAAAAAGTATAAAATGAAGGATAAATAAAACAGTAAGTATTGTTATGAAAATAATAATAACATCTCTGAACGCTTAATTAAGTAATTAATTATTTTTGCTTAACATTAGAAAATACCTATTAACATTTAAGGTAACAAAAGTATCTTTGTTTTTAATGGTAATGTTAGAAGCCGGAGGGGAAGGGGCAGGGAAAGGCGATAAGGTAGATTGCTACTTGCGTAACAGTATAATTAAGTAAATTGTAGCGGTTACACCGCCACATACTAACTACTCATCAAACATATGACGTCACACAAATCCTGCATCGCGCTATTAAAGTTTACCGCGCGAACGACTTATAAAAACGACCTTGAAAATCCTCATGGTTGTCCTCCGCCCACCCGTGGATGTCCTCCGCCCTCTCATGCATGCGCTCTGCCCTCTCATCCCACCTAACCTAACCTAACCTTTTTTGAATGTTCAAAAACACTTAGCTGCCATAGTATACCTAAATTAAATGATACCCCAAAAGCTTTCACATTGCATGGTTTCATCCCTAACCTAACCTTACCAAAAAGGGTACCTTGCTACCTTACCTACCTACATACCTACCTACCCTATCTATCTACATACCTACCTACCCTATCTACCTACATAACCTAACCTAAGTTTTTTTTTTTCCGGGTTGGTAAATCCTTATTGAAGTCCCCCGCCCTGGGGCGGACGAAGGGATCTGTCAGAATCCTACTGAGTAAAAACCACCCCATTGTTCCCTTCCCACACTTAGACCGAGAATCATGAGATCAACCTAACCTAACCTATCCTGACCAAACATAACCTAACCTTTTTTAATGTTAAAAAACACCATGTTCGCGCTCGATTTCGACTTAGCTGCCATAGAATGAATTAAATAATACCCCAAAAGCTTTCACATGGCATGAGTTTCATCACTGTTGAGCGTTGGTACCAAAATGACGTATGGTCCTTTGTGGCCCAAACATTACGAGTATCAAAATCTGTGGTACACCGAGTTGTCATGAGGTATCGGCAGGCCGGACATAATACGAGACTTGTAGGACAGGGACGTTAACGCGAAACTGTGGCCAGAGATGACAGGTTCATTGTTACTAGCGTGCTTAAAAATCGGACCTTAACTTCTTCTGAGGTAAGAACGAAGCTCCAATAAGTTCGAGGGGTACAGTAAGCACAAAAACTGTGAGAAGAAGACTGAAATCGGCCGGAATGAATTCACACTTGCCTGCCAGAGCCCCCCTTTTTGCCACATCCCATCGAGTACCTCGAGTTAATTTTGGCCGCATTTACAAAAATTGGAATGACTACAAAAATTGGAATGACAAGGCTTGGAGTCAAGTTCTATTCTCAGATGAGTCCAAATTTTGCCTGAAGCCAGATGATGGAAGGATTAAAGTGTGGAGATACCCAGGAGAGGGGTACGCCCAGTGCAACATCATTGAAAAAGAGGATTATGGTGGAAAGTCAGTTCTGGTATGGGGAGGTATTTGCATGGGAGCACGTACGGAACTCCGCGTCATTGAGAATGGGTCACTAACAGCGGCGCGATATGTAACTGAGATTTTGGAAGAAATTGCAGTGCCATTTGCCGCTTTTACAGGAGATATTTTTTTTATATGCATGAAAATGCACGTCCCTATACTGCGGCTGTAGTTTTTGAATAATTTCGAGAAGTTGAAATCAATGTTATGGGGTAGCCAGCGTGCTCACCCGACTTAAATCCCATAGAGCATGTATGGGATAAGCTTGGAAGACAAAATAATAAAAGAAATCCTGCCCCCGCTAATTTGAGAGGTCTTAAAACGCATTACAGAAAGAACTGAATGCAATCTCTCAAGATTTTATCGATAACTTGATTAGGAGTATGCCAAGGAGACCGGAAGCAGTTCTAAGAACTAAAGGGGGCAACATTAAGTACTGAATAAAGCCCACGTTAAAGCCTTCTATAAACATTTATGAAAAAAATGAATAACATGTTAAGTACAAAAATGTTGCTTACCAGTAATTTTTATTTTTTTTTATGATTTGGTAAATTTTTGTCATTTTATCGTTTGGTTTTTGACGTATGCAATTTTAAATTAACGTCTAATAAACAAAATCCGAATGAATATACTTAATTGTCACAAATGTCCATGTTATTTTGTCGTATACACACTTTCTTTTTGCGTTCCTCTAAATTTGTCCATGAGTGTATTAGCGTTGTGTTACTAGTGTTGTGGTTATTATTTTCAAAATGCAGTCAAACGTAAATATTGAAGCGAGATCAAATATTTTTGCGCTATGTAAAAGTCCATATTTACACAAGTATCTAATGAATCCGGACTAAGTGTGAGTGTTATTATCAATTATCATTTAAATATTTCATATTTTACTAAACATAAATCTAAATCAAAGGTATTGTTAATCCTTTTATTCAGAAGATGCCTTATTAAATAAAGTTTTAAATTAATTATGAGGTTTAATTCGCTTAAATAATTATTATGTGAATTAAATTACAATGTTACCTATTCTTTGTTCTAGAGAAATACTGAGTCTTATTGTCGAAGAGCAGCGGCGTTATATTATGAATACGGCTTCATACCAACGAGATATTTTTCTGAATGATTAAACACGTCAATAAGAACCGTCTGCCGTGCACCACCGGACACCAGCTAAAAGCCATTTTTACCAGAAAGGCTAATGCCTTTCGGGTAAAAGGTTTCTGGTAAACTTTCTTGATAATTCAAGAAAGTTTAAGTTTCGCACGAGAATAATATTTAGACTTCAACTGGAACACTCCTTTACTTATAATAACTTTAAAATATTAGGCAAACATCATCTTTCTGAAAGTGTAAATAAGTTCATTTTAGACCGACTAGTACTGTTGAAAAAGTTATAAAACATATGAAGTTGTAGCGGAAACTGAACCTTATGTGTAGGCATTACAGTTGTTTTTCCTAAAAGTCGTGTTTGTTTACAGGTTTTGCAAATTAATTGCAAACGCAGATTAGATGTTTGGTTTTAATTATTAGACGGTGTAACTAAATATTTAGAAATATTAACATATCCGTAATTATTTAATGATCTTAAATTGAGGTTTAGTTTCAATCTACTTTTCGTCAAGAAAATGAACACTTAAGCTATATAACCTCAATATAACATTCATTGTGACGTTACATAAAAAACATGCATGAAGTCAACAATTTTATTTGTGTTAAAACTAAGTATTAGAATATCCTATCCTTGTTATGTTATTATGAATTGATTAAGTGGGTACCCACTAACAAAAAATCTTTTAAGAACGGTTATAAGAGAAATTATTTTATCTAGGTAGGAATGTGACGTCACAATTCTCATAAAAGTTTGTTAATTTTATAAATGAATAAAACGAATAAACATTTTTGTTAAGTATCATTCAGCACGATTTTTTTTATTTCCTCCTTTCAACACCGAAAAGATAAATAAAAAATCACATAAATAGTTAAATAATACAATAACTAATATTTAATGCATGAATACACTATAAATAATCACAAATATCTAAAAAATACAAAATACTCCAATTAGCCGAAAAAGGCGAACAAGATAAAGAATATCATTATATTTCTGTCCCATGCCATTACTTCCAATCGAGTAAAAACTTACAAAAAGTTTAATTCTACGCGAGATTTGAACTCACGGCTCATCGATTCTATCTGCACGCGCTTATCCGCTAGGTCAACTTGACTCAGATTGTAAAGTTGAAATTATGGACTACAATCACTTGAAGATGATGCATGTGTCTCTTGAAAATAGAAGGTCGTAAGTCAAACTAAACGTCATGCGATTCCTTTGTAAGATAGCCTAGCTACTTTTGGTCGGCATTGTATATTTACTTACTTTCAGGTGTTGGCTGATATGGTATCGATCACAAAAATCCCGCGATTCCAAAATTGATAATTTGATTACTTTTTTACTATAGAAATGCTAGGTAATGTTTTAAAGTAGGTTGCGAAAATGGCATAGCACATAGCGACAAATAACTCGGTGCCCTGAGTTTCGTTAAAAAATGTTTACAGTAGGTATATAAACTTTTATGTTAACACCGCAAAAGTAACCCTCTTAAGAGGGCTGATGATTCCTTTCTATATCATGTATCCGATTAGTTGTGCATTCCCGGATTTTATGGATTTCCGGGATTAATATTAAGGAAAAAATGATTAAGAAGCCACTTCCATAATTTCTTAGCCAAAAATTAAGTTTAGGTAAATATGCATCCGAATATCCGATCACTAGTTATACTACTACGTACGTAGTACATTATAACTCAATGTGTGATATTATGGAAAGTGACCAACTTGGAAGTTACTAACTTAACCCATGTAGTACCACAACCGGAGTGGTGAGCAACATAGCACTTAAAATTTAAAATTCACGCCGCTTATGGCACCCCGAGTTCCCGACGAAATGTGTTAATCTAGGTTAGAACTGTGACCAACCGCGCGCGAGCCGAGCGAGTGAAGCGAGCGGTGCCGCGGTAGCGGCTGACGAGCGCTACTTCCAATTTGGTCGCAGTTAGCAATTTTTACTACACCATAAACCATGGACACCCTAAAGATAAAGATAAAGATATATTTACCCTACATTAATGATATGGCCAAACGTCGACTGACAGATCCTTAAACGTTGACGTTTAAACGATATGGCCAATTTTAGGTGGCCATTTCATGAAACACAACCATTTCATGAAATGGTCGAACACTTCATGAAATGATCAATTCTAAGACCTGGCCACGACATATACATGTTTTGGCAAATATATGTATAAATACTCGAGTTTCCTGGCATATACATTATTATGCGCGACTTTGAAAATATTTTGCTACTAGTAGTGTTACGTAACATTTTCTCCCATTCGCTAAAACATGTTTCAATGTCATTTCCTTGTTTCCTAAGAACTTCTACGATCCTAGGGTGATCAGTCCTAGAACACCACAGAACTCTTATCACAAACATTCAGTTCTCCCAATTGTTTACACTGCGCCCTCGTCATTACCGATATCGTCTTTTCACGCATCGTGTTCAAATCATCACTAGAAATTACTATCCTGGAAAGTGCATCAGCCAGTACATTTTGTTTTCCTTTTAAAGGAGTATGATTTTGAGGTCGAATATATTAAAGTTTAATATATTCGACCTCAAAATCATACTCCTAACACAAACGAAATTTTGTTAACCTACTCGATGGATCCGTCATATTAAACAAATTTAGTTAACCTACTCGATGGATCCGTCATATTAAACATATCTAGTTAACCTACTCGATGGATCCGTCATATTAAACAAATACAACAGTGGCCGGTGATCCGTTTTTACTACGAACCTCCGTCCATACAAATACATACGGTCTAAAATACTTAACTGACCAAACTATAACCTACACATCTGATACTGTACCTTATCTGTTGTGAAAGCAGTGTATTTCCTACTTCCTTCATCTAAAGCACACTTTCGAGAACTGGGTCGGGCACATACCTGTAGTATGGGACTTCCGATTCCATAAGACTGTATTTCAGAGCAAGTTGCTGGTGGATAATCCTGGCTACAAGGGTGTGCCTATGCAAGTATTCTCCGTTAGCCAGAAGAGAACACCCAGAAATAATGTGTCAGATTGATTCCTCCGGACGGAGCCATGCCCCACAGATGTCAACCATGCCGTCCTTCACAATATATTTCCGGTAGTTGTTTCTGCCATACCTCCCTGCGGTCATTAGTATCTAATACTATACTATACTATACTGTACTGGTCTATTCTATACTGGTTTGCGCCAGTTCTCGTTAGCCAAGAATAACGGGGTAAGGCCCTTGTCCACTGAGACCACATCTCGGTGCATCCCCACGTCGGCTTCAAGGAAGTATTCCCTGAGACTGCATACCTCACGGTTGTGCAGGGTCTTAGCATTTAAGAAGCCTCGACCTCTGCACTTCCGCGGGATATACAGTCTCATCACCGATGAACGTGGGTGATGCATCCGATTTGCGGTCAGCAGTGTGCGGACCGTCCTATCCAGGGCGTCAAGTTCCGTCTGAGTCCATCCGCAGTTCGGGAGCACGACAATAGTGCCACAGTTTATACATCATACAGTCGTCGGACGAAGACGTCTAGACAGGGCAATCGTGCGGGGCTTGAGGAGCGAGACGGGGGAAGCGCACTCCCGAACTGCTTACGCTACCATGTTAGCAGTTCGGGAGATAACTTTCAGGGCTATCGTTTTGAATATATTATTGTTTTAATTTATATATAATAATTCAAATGGGACATATTTCAAAATTCAAATTTTATAAAAGCCGTATGAAAAAAGATTCGGGCTTGTTGAATTCAATTGTCAGCTATAATACCCGTTCACAGAGACGCTTCGAAAAATTTGATCGAAAATACATTTCAAATTCTCATTCCGTCTCGAACATTTATGTTCAAATCGTTTAGTGCCGCATATCTATTTGCGACGTTGCCAACTTTAAGGATAAACGCTCTTAAACGTAAAAAAACACGATGCGCGATACGAACGCTCAGCCATGCAACGATGCAACTGGCCGAGCCGATATAAACCGGTTTCTCTACGTACGCGACGAAGACGCCATCGCCAGTGGTACCTACGCACACATGCACCTCATGCTTGTAGTAGCGTATCTATCATAGCGCGGTTGTATGAAGCTTTGTCTCTGTTCCGTTTCTTTACTCATGTGTCACGATCACGACTGTACAGGGCAGTCGAGTAACAAATTGATAACGATAAGGCACGCAATCACGCATTGAATTTGAAATTCCTAAAATCAATATTTGTGTTATAAATCATGGTCGCAGTCGCCAGATTGTCCGCCGATTGACGGCGCTTCTGCCACACCTGCGTCGTCGTATCGCGTAAATAAGACATACATTACACTGGTGAGGCTGATACAACACTTACAAAAACGCCTATCCAATCCGTGAAGGTGGAAAGAGGAAAGGATTATGAAATGTTAACTAACTATGAGAATTATAGTGTGGCCAGCTGTTTTAACCGAAAATCAATGCTGCGTGGTGGTTCGCTAATCTTAATTAAAAGTTCTATTAAATCAAAAACCCGTAATGACATAGTTGAACTATCGGTTGAACATAGCATTGAACTGTCTTGTGTAGAGCTAGATAGCATGTCATAGTGTGCGTTTACAGACCCCCAAATTATCAAAACTACTCCATATTAGAGTCGGTAATGGAAGATGTTTTGGCAAAACTTGCAACTGGTAATAAATCAGTAATTATCTGTGGTGACTTTAACATTAATACTTTAGAAAATAATTCAAAATACCAGTAGATTTTTAAATTTGTTCAATGTGTTTGTAGAACCAACCCAAATAACTACGACTACTGCTACATGTATTGATCATGTGTTTTGTTGCTGCTACTAGTTAGATAAAGCCATCGTTAATTCCCGCCCTTCCGCCCTTCTGATCACAGTGGTGAAACCGTAACTTTTGAGTCCAACATACCAATAAAAAAAGTGCAGATACAATTCAGACCTATAACAGCTGTTAATTTAAATTTTAATAGTACTTTAGTTTGCAAGTTAAGTAATCAGAACCTTACAATGAACAATGTCAATTTTATTGTATAAAAAATTCTTTTCGTTAGTCCAAACCGAGTTAAATAAATCATTTAAGAAGAAGACTAAAACTAGGTATCAGCCCTAAGTATTTATTCAGTGACTGGGCAACTAAAGGACTTAGGAAAAGTAGGGAAAGACTTTTCGAGCTGTATGGCCTTATATTAACACGGCAACTTTTAATAAGTATGTTGCCACTTATTCTAAAACTTTTAAGAATGCTTATAAGGCAGCTAAAGCCTTATATGTATATATTAGCAACAAGGTTAAATCGGCAGATAATAAAATACAGACGGTTTGGAAAATTATCAATAATGAAACAAACAGGAACAAAAAGCATAATACTGAGTACACACTGAATACGTCATGTGGTGGTCTCATATGCGATAGCAAAGAAGTTGCTCAAGAATTTGTAAATTTCTTTACCAGTATCCCAATTAAAACAGCTTATTATTTTCCGAGTGACTAATAACTTAAAAGTCGACTAAATGTTTGCAACAAATAAAATAACTTGCCAGCGATTAAATATTTTCGCGACTATTATATTATGTAAGGTTCAAAATTAAAGGTGTTATAAAAACTAAAAACTAGCAGCTGCGTTTAGGTAGCAAATAAACTATACCAGTCAAATATAATATTAGGCGAGGAGCTATAAATAATGACTTGGCGACTAATAATGTTAGTAGGGTGGCAAAGAAAATATGTTACCAACTATTTCGTATGTGGTTAGGTTAATGTTTAGGTTTAGGTAGGTAATGGTTAGGTTAGGTTAGGTTAAAACTGTGACCTCCTACGCACGAGCCGAGCGAGCAAAGCGAGCGGTGCCGCGGCAGCGGCCGGCGAGTGCCAGAAACGACTAGATTATATATAATATTTTTTTTTTATTTAGTTTTTTTTTTTTTGAATCTGATTTATATTATTTATGAATGCCCATTTTCTATTTTATTTTCGCCATTAAGTTTCCGCTTAGATATTAATTCTGTTCCCAAAAGAAAAACTTGATGCTAGTTTAAATTAAAACGGAGCTTATTACTGATATATTAATATGCTACCTATTACTTATTACGATACTCCTTATTAGCTGCCAACCCATTATACATATATGGTACCCACTCTATTTTTTTTTTAAACCTAAACTACTCAAAACAAAATAGGGCCCACCCTAAGTTAATTTAGAATTTTGTCTAAGAATCAATAATTAGGTAAGCATTTGTAAAGTAAAGCACTAAACTTTATTCTTGACATGTTTATGGGTCCTTAACAATGTTTCGAGTGTTAATTTTAGCGTTAAATTCAAGTGGATAGACAAAAAAGTGTGAAGTGATTGAAAAAAACACTTGTTGCACAATTTCTGTGACTTGTGTCTCAGTCCGATTCTAGGCTTTGACGTTACCCGTCACTTTCTCTCACAGCTTTTTTTTTATTCGGTATTAATCATGATTATTATGCCTGGTTTTCGTTGTCATATGGACATGGAAAGCGCAGCAAGAGCTGTTGCTATGCTTCAGGAGGGAGGCTCTCAGATATCTGTAACAATACTTCTCGGTGTGTCACAACGAGCTATTGGGAACGTGTGGGAACGCTTCCAGGAGATCGGGAGTGTAACTAGGAGGCCTGGATCAGGAAAAAAATGAGCCACAACTTCCTAGGAAGACCGGTATATCAGGTTAACTGCACGACGAGAGCGTACTGTAACCGCCCGGGCTTTACAAAACCGGCTGCGGCAATCTACTGGTACCAGAGTCAGTGATCAAACAATTCGTAATCGTCTCTACGAAGATGATCAACGTTCCCGAGACCGTGCTTTTGAACTCAAACTGATAAGAGCCCTTCGAGCAGGGCGCTAAAGATACGCTATTGAGCATTTAAACTGGTAATGGATAACAAGAGGGCTGTACTCTTTAGAGATGAATGCAAGGTCAAGTTTTCCAGTGATGATAAACGAGTCCACGTGTAAAAACAATGTATTGAATGTTTTACAGAACCATACATCCACGGAACAGACCGCTTTGGGGACCCAAGTGTTACGGTATGGGCGAGAAAAAACTTGGTAGGCAAAACAGAGCTGGTAACTCTGGATGAGGGTACTGTAACCACCGCCAGTTACATTGGGCAGGTAATCCAACTTCATGTCATCCCATTTTCACAAAGAGTGGTCGCTAACTTTGTTTTTTATGCATGAAAATGCTCACGCACATACGGCCCGTACCGCACAAAGAGCACTTTCTGAGGCCAATATCACGGTTTTGGAATGGCTAGCTATCAGTCTCGATCTCAACCCCATCGAGCACTTAAGGGATCAATTGAAAAGAAGCCTTAAAGAAAACTAGAGCCATGGTTACAGTCAACAGGAGCCCATAACGTGTTAAAACACGATTGGGAACGAGTGCCGGAACTAAATGTTACCCATCTTGTTGAAAGTGTACCAAATTGTCTCAGAAAACGCATACAAAGCAGAGGAGGCCTCACTGCTACGAACCATAACTTTTTTCATCAAATGGTTACAGGAAATGGGCGATAGACTAAGTTTATTTTTCAGGTTAATTTGAGTTCATTTCTCTAAAAAGTGATTTGTTTGTGTAAATCGATCAAAAAAGACAAACTTAACCACTGACTAACTTTAAGTAATTCTTTAATCCCTACTCCAAACACATCTATCCATAAAAACCACTTAATCATAAATAGTTTTTTTTAAAAAGCTGAAAAACTTAGTGGGCCCTATTTTCTTTTGAGTAGTTTATATTCATTTTACTTAGTTGCCGCATTAAATACATGCCAATTAAAACTACTGGAACCTTAAATTCATCGCCCTCGCTCTCTTTTGATTTAGTAACGGCGAATGTTTCAGCCTGCCCGATTGAATTTAACTTTAATTATATTAACCCTATAACAGTAATAAAAGCTTTTAAGCAAATTAAGATCAAATTGACCGCAGATCTTTGGGGAATGTCCGTTAAAGTCTGTACCTCCATTATTGAGACCATAGCGCCTTACTTAGCCTTAATATTTAATTTGTGTGTAGATCAAGGGGTCTTCCCGGATTTAATGAAATACAGTAAAGTAATACCACTTTTCAAATCCGGGGACAGTAAAGACACCAATAATATTTTATAGACCCGTATCCGTGTTGCCGGTTTTCAGCAAGGGGTTTGAAAAGGTAATGCTTAATCAAATGCTCAATCATTTTAACACGAATAAAATCCTTCACGATCAACAATTTGGTTTTACCAAGGGACGTTGTACGACTGACGCTGGTGTAACCTTATTAAGACATATTTTTAACGCGTGGGAAGAGGCCCAAGACGCCATAGGAATCTTTTGTGACCTCTCCAAGGCATTTGATTGCGTCAATCACGAAACCTTGCTCTTGAAACTTGAGCATTACGGACTTGGAAAACTTGCGCTCAATTTAGTAAAATCTTATTTAAATGATAGACAACAGCAAGTTCAAATAAACGGTATCAATTCATTAGGTTTAAAAGTAAAAATGAGTGTGTCACAGGGCTCGACATTGGGTCCATTCCTCTTTTTAGTGTATATTAACGATCTACTCCATTTATTAAAAAATCAACCACAAATAGTGTTATTTGCTGACAATACTTCCTTAATTTTTAAGGTAGATAAACGGGCTACAAATTTTGCCGACGTAAATAACGCCCTACTGCAGTTCCAAAATTAGTTCACTGCTAATAATTTAGTGCTAAATGGAAAAAAAAAACTAAGTGCATAAAATTTTCTTTGCCAAATGTCAAAAGTAGTGATTGTGAGATAGTATTGAATCAAGAGAAACTAGAATTCGTCGATAAAACTGTTTTCCTAGAGATCACGCTCGACTCAAGACTACAATGGAGTCCTCATTTAACATCTCTTGCAGGACGGCTAAGTTCAGCAGCATATGCTGTCAGAAAAATCCGTCAATTTACTGATGTAGATACCGCAAGGCTGGTCTATTTTAGTTACTTTCATAGTATCATGTCTTACGGTATTTTACTGTGGGGACGGGCTGCAGACATCGAGTCTATTTTTATTCTGCAGAAAAGAGCGATCAGAGCCATAATTATACTTCGCGCCTCGTCCTCGAGATTAGTAATTTACACATGTAGTTACGCCTAGTTCTCACCACTCATGCACTAAGTTGAGAAAAAATATTATATCCTATTTTTCTTTATGGCAATTTAATTTGTCATAACTTTTTTTTTTTCTTTTTTTGAGTACTTTGTCCAGTTCCGCTCTCAGACGATTATCGCCAGTCATTCGCATTTTAGTGCTCAACCACTCAACATCTATTTAGCGTCTTCGCACCGTTTGTTATAAAAAATAATACCGAAATGTAAGAATTCTCGGTCTCGTGAAGTAGACATTTAGACATTATAAAATAAAATTAAAATAGAACTCAAATTCGTAAAAAACTAATTAGTGCTTCTGAAAGTGAATCAGACTTGGAGGAAGCTGTTTTTCTACACGATGAGGATATTGGAACAGGTATTTACCTACCTACTTATTTATTGTACAGTGAAAACTATGTTAATACCGCCCTGCTTACGTATCTACGTATTGAAGGTCTTTAAATGCACCCTGAACAGTCACTGGGGCTGTTTCAACGCATTAAAATACGGTTGGCGTTCCTTCCGCTGGGGATTGTAACCTAACCTAAAAAGTATTATGAGTAATGTACGAACAATATTAGCAAAATAATTAAATAATTATGTAGCTTTTTATATTCTTTGTATAAAGATAAAAGCTTATGAAATTAATAAAAAATAGTCATGGACTTATTCAAGTTCAATTTTAAATCGTCTTTAAGTAAGTTATTTAACTTACGTAATAAAATTATCATATCTATGATAAATTTCAGACACACTGCGCACTGGCACTACGATCAAATATTGGTTATTAGAATGGCCACCGAGATGAAACACTTATTCAAATTCACTTTTAAATCATCTTTAAGTAAGTTATTTAACTTACGTATTCAAACTATCATATCTATGATAATTTTCAGACACACTGCGCACTGGCACTGCGACCAAATATTGGTTATTAGAATGGCCACCTGAAGATGAAACTGTTCAGTTTCGAATTAAAAATGTGATTAACTTCACCCAAGCCCTAGTACTTCCACGGACGTACCCCCGAAGAGTCTTTACTCATTTCGGGAATATTCCTGATCCCGGAATTCTAGAAATTTTAGACAATGGTCTTACTAACACAGACCAATGCGGGTCTGAAATACGCAACAAACTTGCCAACCGTTTTACACATTTTCAAAGGCGTTCCGAAAATTTGACCTCAAACTATTATTACCTAAAATAGAGTCCATAAAATAAATCTTAAAATTAGGACGGTATGCTGATACCGCAGTTAAAAGCGATAAAGGCAAATAAAACGTAACAAATAACTTGCCCAACATTATTATTATAGTGTTGCAAAAATTCATGATTATAAGCAGAATTTCATTTTATTTGATTTAAAAAATGACATGATGGAACATTTATACACCAAGTACCTAATATACCTTTCCGTTCAGTGAAAATTTCGTAGAAACATTGAAGTCAGCTAGTATTCAATCTGCCTATTAGCCTTTTCCCAACTATGTTGGGGTCGGTTTCCACTCTAACCGGAACACACCGGATTTTGCATGGAGCGACTGCCTGTCTGGCCTCCACAATCCAGTTACTGAATGCCCGTAACAGCTGTCAGAGATCTGCGAATAAGGGCCGGGACCAGCGGCTTATCGTTATGGACGATCACCCATCCACGAACCGACCGCGGCAAGTGTGGCTTAACCCTCGATCAACCCGTGCGGCTGTTGTAAGTTAGCCACGAGCCCCTCCAGATGGGTACGCGGAGAGATCCAGCTAAGTACGCAGGCCGTTTATCTATCAACATTGGAAATACCATTTACGTCACCCGTTGTAGAACAATTTCCTCGGCTAATGAGGACCGAATTATTTAAAACTGAATAATAATCAACCTTAAATAAGTGCAGTATTCATTCCTGCATGAGAAAATCAATTTGTTTCAAGTATTTTCTTGGTACCAAAAACAAAAATGGCAAGATGCGTTTTGTTATAAACAAGCTGACCCGACAGACATATGTTCTGTTGAAATTTCAACGATCGTCGTTCATATAAAAATCCCATAGAAAAGACGTTTAGATTTTCCTGAATTTGAAAATTTCCCGTCAAATTTTTCTTTCCGTAAAAACTTTATTCGGACTATTCCTTACAAACAAAAAATAGACAATCGTTCCAGACATTCTCTAGTGATGCGCTTACCAACGCACAGCATTTCATTTTTATTTATATTAATTTAAATAAAATCCTGATAAATTGGTTAAAACGTAGGTACCATTTTAAATTAGAGGATTTAAGAACTGCATTAGAATTGTAACGTATTCTATAATTTTATGGTGAAATGGCATCAATTGACCTCAAAGGCTCGTTAATTATCTTAATTAAGATGCACAAAGAATCTCGAAAATATCTAAGATTCTGCTTCGAGGGTAAATTATACTAATTTAACGTTTTTTGCCATTTGTGTTAAGTATACGTTTTTCACGTGATATGTAAACCTAGGTAGCTTTCCACTATTTGTTGTTTGTACGATTAGCTCTTGCTTGAATATTCCCACCTGGAATGTGTAAGTAACAATATACAATGTCGCCCATGCGCATGTGACCGCCCGTAATTTTTTGAATATTCATGAAAAAATATCGAAAATAAACTTCAAAAGGGGGGGTCTACATATAACAATTTCCTTGTACTAAATGCAGATTCAGGTATGATAATACATTCACATCGAGTTTCAGATTAGTTTAACAACAGTTAAAAGATTATACGAACGAAAGCGGAACTTGTCATATTTTAAAAATCCATGAATTTACCTGAATAATTTCAACCATACATCATTTCTTTGACTGGTGGCTAAATAAAATAGAACGTTCTGAACCTCGAATTATAAAACTTGAAATATATTTCCTGACGCCTCTACGACGGGTTGGGGGGAACGCCTGTGAAGGAAGGTCTTCGAGCGGGCAGTGGTCGAATACTCAACGAGAACCACCCATAAATTATTTATAACTTCTTGCCGCATTTATTGCCCTAAAAGTTTCTGTTATAAAGTTCTTTAAATGTCAAAAAGCATTGTCAATTCAACAGCAGTAGCATACATAAATAAAATAGGGGTATAGAATACCCTCATCTCACAAAAATAACTCGTGAAATATTTTAACCGGTGAAGGTAATATATTATTATAATTAGTGTTAGCTATTTATATACATTTTGTAGTTTTAAGATATTTGCAGTATTTTGTAAATAACACAATAATTGTATTTGGTAATATTAAAACGTATTTGATTTGTTTGAAATGCTAAAATGGCGCCACCGGATATTATGATGTCAATTGAGTATTTGAGTCTGACAAGGAGGGGGATTTTTAAAGTTACGAGGTAGCGCCATTTTGGCTAGGCAGTCGTGGATAAGACGTCGAGATACGAGTACTAAGGCTCGAGCTGTGTTTTCAAAGATACCTAGTGTTGATTGTGAGGTATATCTGATTTTGTGTGTTGGATGGAGGAATACAAAATGTAAGTACATGAACAAGTGCCTATTATTTCTAAAACCTTATTTTCAAAAGCCATGAACCTGAATGATACTTAATTTTCATATTTAAACTATTACTAGATTCTCTGTAAGAATAGAGAGTCCACATCTCAGAAGTGGGATAAAGATTCCTGTTTTGGCTAGTTAAATATTTTTCTACCCTTAATTATTTATATGCTGGTTTATTTTATTTTTCCGCTTAACTTGTTATTATATTTCTTCTACGTTATCAATTGTTTTGGTTCTTGACTGTTAAATCACATTGATATTCTTATTTAAAGTAAAAACAATAACGTTTTTTATATTGTGTTGTAATGAAACACGACCTAGCTACTACACTTTTAGAAATTAGCTTAACACTGCGCGACACTAAATGCCCCAGGCATACAAATTAGATTTTTTTAAATTTTTTTTTTTTTGTTTTAACTGATAAAACATCGTGGATCGAGCCGGGCGAACGGCTGGCGATGGAGCAGGGCGCACCGCCAGCAATGGAGCCGGGCGGACCGCCGGCGATGGAGCTGGGCGGACCGCCGGCGATGGAGCTGGGCGCACCACCGGCAATGGAGCCGGGCGTACCGCCGGCGATGGAGCCACCGGCAATGGAGCCGGGCGCACCGCTGGCGAGGGAGCCGGGTGGACCGCCGGTGATGGAGCCAAGCGGACCGCCGGCGATGGAGCCGGGTGGACCGTCGGCGATGGAGCCGGGCGGACCGCTGGCGATGGAGCCGGGCGGGCCGTCGGCGATGGAGCCGGAGCCGGGCGGACCGCCGGCGATGGAGCCGGGCGGGCCGCCGGCGATGGAGCCGGGCGGGCCGCCGGCGATGGAGCCGGGCGGACCGCTGGCGATGGAGCCGGGCGGGCCGTCGGCGATGGAGCCGGAGCCGGGCGGACCGCAGGCGATGGAGCCGGGCGGGCCGCCGGCGATGGAGCCGGGCGGACCGCTGGCGATGGAGCCGGGCGGGCCGTCGGCGATGGAGCCGGAGCCGGGTGGACCGCCGGCGATGGAGCCGGGCGGGCCGCCGGCGATGGAGCCGGGCGCACCGCCGGGGATGGAACCGGGCGGACCGCCGGCGATGGAGCCGGGCGTACCGCCGGCGATGGAACCGGGCGGACCGCTGGCGATGGAGCCGGGCGGGCCGTCGGCAATGGAGCCGGAGCCAGGCGGACCGCCGGGAATGGAGCCGGGCGGACCGCCGGTGATGAAGCCGGGCGGACCGCCGAGCATCAAGCCGGGTGGACCGCCGAGCATCAGAACATATCTCTCCTGGCCGTGCAAGCTGCAACTCGCCAAGAAGCTGTAAGAGCTGCCGTTCGCGTAGCTCAATAAGGCAGCCGCAAACTAGCGCCGTGAGAGACTTGCTAGCCGCAGACCACAGGTGAGTCCACTTCTCTAATTGGATTATCTATTCTTTCGGAAGTTGTCAATGTTTTAAAAATCTATGGCTAATAATAGTGCCGACAAATAAGGTTCCCTAAACATCACGATTCCGGAATTTGACCCAGGTAAGCGGGAACAGACAATGACTATGTGGCTTCATATAGTCAATGAGTGCGCAACCATTTATATGTTATCGGAGAAGCAAGTAATTCATTTTAAATTACCAAAACTAAAGATGGTACGAGGGTCTTCCGACGGTCCTGTTTACTTGGGCTGAATGGCAGGAGAAACTTTTGGCTACTTTTCCATCAGATGATAATTATGGCCAAATGCTGAGCGATAGGTTGGCCAAGCGGGCTAAGTTCACGGACTTCTTAGAAGAGTATTATTATGACAAACCATCCCTAATCAATAGATGTGGTGTAATTGGGAAAAGGGCAGTCTAATACAGTTTGCATGGCATCGACGACCGGTCGGTTAGATTAGGTGCTGAGGTAGCTCAATTTGTCGACCCAAACAAACTCCTTTCGTATTTACATAATGCTCGAAATAGTAAATTCAACGAGCATACACTATATAGCTACAGGTTAACCTTAAAATACCAAGTTAGCTCCAACCATAAAGGATGGTCATGTCATTATGAAGTGTAGTCGATGCAATAGAATCATCGACATGAGGTAGAGGAGTAGGGGTTGATTCTTCAAAACCACCCGGTGTTGAAACTAGGCTTTTGCATTATAACGTTTATAAGTTTTGGGAGTTAATGCTCAATAATTAGTTGTCAGCATTTTGAAATGAAGGTTTGAGTTATACTCGTAGTACTACACTAGCGAAGCTACATATCTTAGATCAAGTAGTAGAACCAAAGGGCTATCGCTACACAAACTATATTATCAATGTTTTGCAGAAATAGAACTATAATAGGTATTTTAGGTCGTAGTTTTGTTGCTGAAAAATAGTCTTTTACAAATATTTAAATTCTAAAAGTATGTTATAAGTTGCTAACTACACAAATGCAAAAGTAATAAAATTAAAGTTAATTTATCAATCAACACGTTGACGCAATAAAATATTTGCAAATCTACGAAATTCAACAACACCTCATTCAATCTCATTCTCGCCTACGCATTTTTCTCCCGGTAACAATTTGCTCGAGAAAGGCTCACCCCGCGCCGTAGGGAGTGCGGAAACCCCCATTGATCTGACACACCATGCCTGTGGCATCTGCACTTTTGTCCTCGGAATAACTTTCGCGATTTAGGATAGACTCTTATATGCAAAGGGCATTGCCCGCTGTCCATAGACAATTTGGCCTCAAGTGCCCACAATTCAAAGTATATGGATAGGATAATATGCGATTTAAATAATGAAACGGTCAAGGTCTTGGTTTAGAAAAAAGTTGGGGTTATTTAGATAAAATCGTTTTTTTCAATGAGGCAAAATCTTCAATTTGTGCTGCACTAAATGTTTTAATATGATTATATATTGATTCTAAAAGTAGATTTCAGGGGTTAGGTACTACTTAAATGGTAATAACAGATTCTACAATCCGGCGGTACATAGTAATTGTACTTACAAAAAAGATGTACCCGCAGTGCTGGGACAGCAAGCCAATTGGTCGTGTTACAGCCAGGAAAGAAACATTGATTTTGAGTGTTTGGTGCTCTTACATAATAAGGCAGCAGTATACTGTTGGATGTGTTCAAGCTTTGTTGTCCCGCTTGCTATGCACTGTCAGCTACTTCAGATTGCACCGAAGGTAGGTTGGATGGTTCAAATTGCTCCATAGGCAGACTGGATGGTTCAGATTCCGGTTCTGTAGTTGAACATGATGCTGCTCTAAACTGCTCTAACAAGATGATGATGGCAACTGAAATAATAACAAAAATTAAAGCTCAGTGCATAAATACAGTAAACGTGGATTACTGTGGTTTTGGTACAAATAAATACACAATCAAAAAAATATCTATCAATAACATTTTATATTATTATTAATTCATTTCTAAAAAATCTTTCTCAAGTTTCTAGACAATCTGTACTATGTGAAATATAACTTGTGCGGACACGAAAGAAGTTGAATATTACACTATAGACTCAGAAGTATGTCAGTATCAAATCTCAGAACTACGCTTGTATTAATTCTAAACTGTTGATAACTTACCGCTCTTGGTACAATCTGACAGGCAATCATTTCGAGTTGTTCATGTGGAGAATCAGACCTGAGTGTATGTGATCTTATTCTCTAAAGCAATCTGCCGCACGCAGCTGATGCACACTTGTCCATGACCATCAATCTGTACATTTTGTTGTTCGCACACTAAACTGTCACTCGACACTTGTACCTAATAAACAAGTCATAATTATTAGATATCCTAAAACAACACTAACTTTGATAGTCCTCTGTCTATTTATTTAAAAATCATTTCTCAGAGGAAGACATGATACTGACCTGTTGTGTCGAATTGTTGTATAACATTTTGCTCTTTCTGCTATTTCCAAGAAATGACTTCGTATTCTCGTGACGTTTAAACCACAATTAACACAGCGTAAATGACCTTTTGAATGAATTACTTAGGGAACGGAAGTACTCGGGCCAGCGACAATGCCGGGGTCTTCATAATTTGTGGATATCGAGTCAAAGTTCGTGCTGAGGTTATCGTTAGAAGCGGGAGCGGAATCCATGTTCAGGCCGTGGTCGTCAGGGCTCAGGGTTCAAAGAATCTTCGGAGTCCATTTAATAAGCGTATTCGATGGTTAAAATAACAAATTCGCAAGAAAATAAAGTTATGCAAACGAAAACAAAGAAAGTCGATTTGTGATTTGACATTGACATTGACTTGACAGCCGGCCGGCATAATTCAATGTTGCCACACCACACACAAAAAATTGATAGATCGATATCGATTTTTTTATCGAATCCTAATTTTAATACAAAATTATAATCGCCACTCACTCACTCACTAACACTCTTTAATCTTAACGACGTCAACTCTGATGACGTAACATTATTTGGTTAAAAAAAATGGATAAACAGTGTATTTTAGTTCAAATAATAATACGATTAAGTACCTAATATTAAAAAATAAAATAAAGTCTTACCAGCGATTACACGACACGAAACACACAAAACTCAAAATAATCACATTCACTTTTTCACTCAAGGGTTCCCGACGTTTTTTTTGGTCGGATCAAAATAGGTATTTAATAAACGATGCTAGTTAGTGCAAATATGTATCTACCACGATGTATGTAAAAACTACTTATGGAAATAACAACACTTCCCGTCGATTTACACACAAAAATAATAAAAAATAACGAAATACGATGCCGAGCGCGCACTCGTGACTATAACGTTTTACCTGCGTGTGACGTGCGACATCAGTCAGTTTCAACATTTTTTTCCAATGTTGGCTATTGATATTTTTGGATATTGGTTTTTATGATAAAAATCGTTAAAAAAGGGTGTATTCCCGTTCTTCCCACTGCCGTCGTCCCCCTGGTGGGACGAACGGGAATTTAATAATTAAATGATTTAGTTGACGAGAATATCCGTCAGGCCATAGAGTTAAATTGCTCACCGACCAGTTTAGCCCTAATTTCATAGTAGAAATAGAGATTTAAACCGTGTGTACCTGCGTCGGCCGTATGTCCGCCTCGGGGTTTGAAGGACAAATAGTTTGCGGCAGCCTTGCGGCTGCCTCGGGAGTTTAAAGGTTAAGAAGTTATGAACGTCTTTGTAAATATGTTTTCTTTAACATATTCTATCTTTATTGTGCTGAACAACTAAAGAATTATAGGTAATTAAAATGTGTAGTAGCGTTTTTGTTATGATCCTATGCATTCATTATTATATCAACTATCAATTCGCTTGTTCATTTAGTATCAATAGTAAAAACATAACACCGTATTTGTTTGAATACATCGAATAATAAGCATTACGGATCTGATAATATAAGTAAAACATCCATGAAAACATAATCGATTATTTCGTGAACGGAATTAATAATTATTGGCAACACTGCTGATTTTATCCACAAAAGGGAATTATTTTCACGTATTTATCGTTTCGGTACTTTTTATTTGTGCAAAAATGTTCCCATCTTGTTCGGATAAATGAATATCTTGTTAGATAACTAGAAATAACGATATTTTTTTTACATAAACGTAAATTGCTGGGCGTTCTCGGGCCATAAATGGGCATCCTTCTTTGGGATGTTTTCTTATCTTATGAGGGATTTAATTTCTGAAAGAAGAATGAAATAAACCCAAGTAGAGCCGAAGGAAAGCTGGTAGGAATAGGGATGCATCAGACTCGTGATATCGTTACCCAAGCAACAAAATTTGATACTATAAAAGTCCTGAGAACGTTTTAGAACGTGCTAATTAGCGTTCATGATTATTACTGTAATGGTTTTGTAAACGTTTACAGAGCCCCAAAGGGGCCCTAGTTTTATCTCTCATTTATTCTATAATAAACATGACATAAAGGCCGTCACGGTGATAAATCAGCTCTATAGTTGAAATGTAAAAGTGTCAAGAAACGCTTTTTGGTGCTAAGATGGTGCTATCTGCGACGTTCTGGGACATAAGCGATGCCAGTGATCTTTTTATCATATCTTGTAATTGTCATGAAAACAAAATATATCGGGCAAGTTATTCTTTATGATATTTGCCATTGTTCCTTAAAGTAATGTGAAATAAAAAACCCTAAAAAGGACATTCATTAAACCGTAACTCTGTCTTGCACTTGCAAAAATAATTGTATCGATAAAATCATTATGCTGATTTCAAATTTGACAATTCGCCCCTATTAATTTTCGTGTTTTAAGTAATTAAAGTAAATTTATAAAATAAGGACTTGTCCCGACTATGGCTGCTATAGTACACATTGGCTCCAGCCGTGGTGCTAATGTGCTATAATGGCAGAAAACAGCAGTCATAATTATTTTCACACAAAAACGGAACGGTTATTGATCATGTATAAAATAGTGTACTCAAAATAAATTTCTTTGTATGGAGTTGCATTAAATGCACCCGGGGACATAATTTGGGATATGGTAAGTATGTCAGAAAGAATACTACTGATATAATTGATACTGAAAATATAGTTTAGAGCTAATTAGTCCATTACTTATAAATTTTTATGCTTTTGTGTTACGTTTTGGTCTTGTACCGGTAACACAAACTCACTGAATAGAACTTTTAACAATTTATTACCATGGTACTATTTAGTACTGGTAAACCGAGGTTACTTTGATTAATATTGAACTTTGAATGTCCATATCTTTTAAAGGAGGACCGGACAAAATGGTCCCCACGACCAATAACAACCACACATATGTCATTAGATAGGCATTTTAATATAAAGCAATAACTACTATGGCGGCTCATTTCAAATCGCTGTGTGAAAAAAGTTATGGCGATGTTTCGCAGGCCTGACCTGGACGGTAGATAACGGAACACTTGAAAATTAATCACTTCTGGTAGTCTAGTTTGAATATTTTCAAATGTATGCCAGGCCATGATAATACAATAATATGGTACCATTGAGCTTATTTGATGATGGACCCGGACACTAGATAATGGAACTCTTGAACAGCTACTAGTAAACCCATTGAGTGTGGGCTCATTAGATTTGTCTCAACAAGTCCTGTTAATTTTACCCGATGACGAGGACCTGAAGACTGACCTGGACGCTAAATAATGGATCTCTTGAACAGCTACTAGTAAACCCATCAAGTGTGGGCTCAAAAATCCGAACTTGTGGTCAGCAATGGGACGAATTAGGAGTCAAAGTTACTGACTGTATAAGAAACAGTACCTATATAATATTCAAGTGTTCCGTTAACTACCGTCCGTCAGGCCTGCGAAACATCGCCACAACTTTTTTCACACAGCGATTTGAATTGAGCCGCCATACTAATTATTGTTCTGTATTAAAATACCTATCTAATGACATATGTGTGGTTGTTATTGGTGTTTGGACCAGCTTCCATACATTTTTGCCGATCATCCTTTGTGGATGAAAAAAAAATACAAAAAAAAATCTAATTATCGTTTTTTTTTTATTGATATCGATTACTGTAATCATAAGTGAAAAAAAAATATGGCTTGAAATTGAAAAAATAAAATAAAAACTGGCCGATAAAGTTATACGTAGAATGGGGGTTACTTTGATACCCCCGGTTTACGGTACTGTAGAAGTTTTCATTCGGAACTTGAGTAGTGATTACGATTAGTTAACTCAGTTTAAAACCCAAGGCGCAGATAGTGAGATTCAAAGAATAGTTAGAATTCTACATATTAATGTAGAAACGACATTAACATTTATTGTTATTTCTACATTTATATCTGTGATCCGTATGGTTTACAGGTAACTTTTCTACTTTTCTACTCTAACCTAAAGAATCCTGTTTGATGACGTACTCAAATTATATGTTGAAGAATGATGAAGTGTGCTGGCTGCTTGAAATTAAATGCAATGATCATCTAGCTGATGTTCAGTATGCATAGTAGCATAAATCGAACACCATAGAGGCTCTATTCGGCATTAGACTATCGGGTCCAAATGACTAGAATTGTATCCGACCTGTCAGACGACTTATCTGGTCTGTCAAACCTACTTTTACTTATAAGCTTCTAACAGTCGGGCTTATCACAAATTACAAATTTTACCCCATAGAATAAAATATATATTTATGTAAAGTTAGACAAACTAAATAAATAAAATTTATGATTTCGATCGGTGTCAAATTGAGGATACTGCGCGAACATGAAAATCTAACCGGTCTTATTCGACAGTTTGTTTCAAGTGACAAAATTGAGGCATGGTTCAATTCAACACATGACATTTCGTCTGGTAATGACAGCGAATAACCTAATTATGTGTTCTTGCAGCAAATGTCAATATTATTATTCAATTTGTGATTAACAATGTGGTGGTGATCGATCTTTGGATTATCAATGATAAATTTATTGACAGTATTTGTTACAATATTATTGACGTTACTATGATGGTACTGATGGTAAATGAAACTAATTATTAATCATATTTGTGTTATTAATTTGTATTTATTACAGGTAATTTTCCTGTTGTTGATGTGATAAGTATTATTGACAGTATTTGTTACAATATTATTAACGTTACTATGATGATACTGATGGTAAATGAAACTAATTATTAATCATATTTGTGTTATTAATTTGTATTTATTACAGGTAATTTTTCTGTTGTTGATGTGATAAGTAAGAAATAATTTTGTGGGGCCTGTTGCCACTGGTATTCAGGACATATTGGGGCCTGTTGCCAGGGGTATTCAGGACATAGTGGGGCCTGTTGCCACTGGTATTCAGGACATAGTGGGGCCTGTTGCCAGGGGTATTCGGGACATATTGGGGCCTGTTGCCACTGGTATTCAGGACATATTGGGGCCTGTTGCCAGGGGTATTCAGGACATAGTGGGGCCTGTTGCCACTGGTATTCAGGACGTAGTGGGGCCTGTTGCCAGGGGTATTCAGGACAAATTGGGGCCTGTTGCCACTGGTATTCGGGACATATGGGGCCTGTTGCCAGAGGTATTCAGGACATAGTGGGGCCTGTTGCCACTGGTATTCAGGACGTAGTGGGGCCTGTTGCCAGGGGTATTCTGGACGAATTGGGGCCTGTTGCCACTGGTATTCAGGACATGTGGGGCCTGTTGCCAGGGGTATTCAGGACATAGTGGGGCCTGTTGCCACTGGTATTCAGGACGTAGTGGGGCCTGTTGCCAGGGGTATTCAGGACAAATTGGGGCCTGTTGCCACTGGTATTCAGGACATGTGGGGCCTGTTGCCAGGGGTATTCAGGACATAGTATATTGGATGTATTGTTTTGCTATTAGTATTAGGGATGTTAAGAGGCCGGTTGCTAATGAAATGAAATGAAATGAAATGAAATTGTTTATTTTGTAAATAGGATATTGGAATCACTGTTACACGTCATAATTAAAATTTATGTTAAAGATTAGCTAGATGAGTAATAGTATTCAGGATATTGATTTGATGGACATGCAATACAAAATAATGAGGACATTTTATGTCCGATTAACGAATAATATATAAATATAAAAATAATATATAATAATAAATAAATAAAAATACTTTATATTTTCAATATTAATGTAAACTTCTACTTACGACGTAAGAGAAAAATACTAAATATAAAATGTACGTACTTTACAAAAGGACATTATTATGATAAAATAAATATTTAAAGCTAAATAAGGTACAGATCTAAAATTGTATTATTCATTCTATTGTTGTCTACTACTACTGTCACTTTTAATAGTATTTTTTTAATTTACCGTACGAGGACGTACGAGATTTTGGATGGCCGAATGTTAGCTATTTATATACATTTTGTAGTTTTAAGATATTTGCAGTATTTTGTAAATAACACAATAATTGTATTTGGTAATATTAAAACGTATTTGATTTGTTTGAAATGCTAAAATGGCGCCACCGGATATTATGATGTCAATTGACAATTTGAGTCTGACAAGGAGGGGGATTTTTAAAGTTACGAGGTAGCGCCATTTTCAAAGTCAAAGTCAAAGTCAAATCATTTATTTCAAATAGGCCCTTGAAGGCACTTTTGAACGTCAAAATTTACAAAATAAAGTATTGATTCTACCGCCCCTTCCAAAAGGTAGTTTTCGTATGGAGAAGAATGGGCAAGAAATCCACCGTTACTCTTTTTAAAATGTTTTACAATATTTTGTATAGGTACATTATTTATATAATTATATGTGAAGACGATGCACCTAGAATAAAATTACTGTATAAAGTAAAAAGAATTTAAAGTCGAGCAAACGACAGATAAATTAATTATGTGGTAGATACATGGTGTTCACATATTCACAAACATTGTAAAAATAGACGAATCTACTAAAAAATTACAATTAATAAGTCAGTGTGTGAGGAAGTAATCACAGGATGTACTCGTAAAATCAATGTCATATAATAAAAAACAAATACAATTAAGTAAGCAACCAGTTTGATTTTGTCTAGACTCTAAATTGTCCTATGGAGCAGGACCAGCATGTTTCCAAGCATTCTTATCTTGGATATAATCCTCTAATCTGTAATATGCTTGTTTACAAAGTGTACTTTTTACATGAGTTTTAAATTTTCTTTCATTTAATTGTAATATATCACAAGGTATTTTGTTGTAACATTTAACACAGTACCCCATAAAAGATGTATGTACTTTAGATAATCTGAAAAATGGTTGATCTAGTTTATCTTTATTTCTAGTATTAAAATTATGTCTATCACTTATTTTATTAAAAAGATGTAGATTTTTCCTTACATACATAATATTTTCATAAATGAATTGGCAAGGAACGGTCATAATATTAATCCTTTTAAATAGTTCCCTGAGAGATTCGCGACGACGGAGATCATAAATGGCTCTGACAGCTCTCTTTTGCAAAATAAAGATAGATTCAATGTCAGCAGCCCGACCCCACAGTAAAATGCCATACGACATAATGCTGTGGAAGTAGCTAAAATAGACCAAACGCGCGGTTTCTACATCTGTTAACTGTCTGATCTTTCTAACAGCATAAGCGGCCAAGCTTAGCCGCCCCGCAAGAGATGTTATATGAGGTCCCCATTGTAATTTCTCGTCTAGCGTGATTCCCAGGAAAACCGTTTGATTAATAAATTCCAGTTTTTCTCCATTCAATATGATGTCACATTCGCTACTTCTAACATTAGGTAATTTAAATCTAATCTAATAATCTCTAATTTTGGCAAGGCAGTCGTGGATAAGACGTCGAGATACGAGTACTAAGGCTCGAGCTGTGTTTTCAAAGATACCTAGTGTTGATTGTGAGGTATATCTGATTTTGTGTGTTGGATGGAGGAATACAAAATGTAAGTACATGAACAAGTGCCTATTATTTCTAAAACCTTATTTTCAAAAGCCATGAACCTGAATGATACTTAATTTTCATATTTAAACTATTACTAGATTCTCTGTAAGAATAGAGAGTCCACATTAGGTAAAGCAAAAGCCTTTCATCTTTGCCTCGTACATAAAATCTAGAGATAATTTTTATTGCAGATTACGTATCACAAAGAACCTACCGGACATAAAACAGGAGCTGTCCGATTGAGCCTTTGGCAGTCTCACACATTCGATCATCCAAAAATTGTTCTATTTAGCAACCGAGACCCAGATGTATCCGCGATAGACTCGTTTACAGTTTTATGGTCAAATTAGGATTTCCACGCTTTACCGACATTTTGAGTCATACAGTATTATTTTCAGAATTTTATTGTGAAAATAATAACGGACAAGGCATGGGGTATCATGGTCCTAGCCTTCTGGTCAAAACAGCCATAGAACCCAGTGCTTAGATAATTAATTGATAATTATATAATAATATAATGCTAGCATCCTTAGCGCCTAACTGCATTAAACAATACGTAATTCACTTGAGGAAATGGTGAAACTTCTGTGAAATTAATTAGTTTAATGTTTATGACGCCTCTGTAGTTCTGTACCCACAGTAATTACCTTTTTAACCCAACTCTTTAAGACGTTTGCCAATTATGGTAGCCTTAATTCATACAGATCTGTTCCTCCCTGGTGCCGAGCCTAGTACCTACTAAGTAGTTAGTGACGGAGTAAAAAGTTTCCACAAAGGGGTTTTTACACAAAAACCACCAAGAACTAAATATAACGTTACCTGGGATACCAATTTAGTATCTGATAATTGACTTCTTGTCATGCTTGTGAGGAATTACCCTTAGAAAAGCTTACAAATAAAATCATTACTTTACTGTCTCCGTCGACCGCACACAGAGTTCAAACTCTCTTGAGATAAAAGTAAGCAATGTTCAAAACCTTTCTTAATGTATCACAGATAAAATCTCTGTTATTATTTATATTTCTGACTTCTAGCCCGGTATTTCAAAAACCTATTATTAATTTACCTTTTTATCTAAAAAACAGCCATTATGCTGCCCAGCCACTAAATTACTGTGTTATAGAGAACGCAACCTTAGGAACATTGACGATTTACTTGTTGGAATTACGAAACCTCATAATCATAAACTAGTAGGAACGCAAACACTTGACCGCTGGATAAAGCATACACACAGTTAGTGTGGGGTTGACCCGAGCGTGTTCAGTGCACACAGCGCGAGACACAGACATCTCCCCTACAGGTTTTGGGTCGAAACCCAAAACCTGTAGGGTACTTCCGGTAGATGTATATACTCTCATTATTATTTTATAGTATTTATACATAATTGTCTACAGCTAGCTGTGATAGCTAATATCTATAAGAAAAATTATTCCTTAATTAGATTATAATATTCATTTATGTTTCATATTACCCTTTGAGTATTCAGAGGAACCGCTTAATTATTGTCAATCCTAGAAGTACAAAGTTGTTATTTCTTAATATAGATTGTAACAAAAGAAATAATATTACAATTATTTTGATATTTACAAACATTACTTATCATTGATAATATTTCCGCAATACTCTCAAAGTCTACATGTGTAAATTACTAATCTCGAGGACGAGGCGCGAAGTATTATTTATGATTAAACGAACTTACCTGTACTTGAAGTTCTATCATAATTATACTTCGCGCCGAGTCCGAAGAGATTAGTAATCCCACCCTCCCAGTGCTGTACCTATACACCCAAATTGTCTATAGTGTCTCGGAAAAATGAATCGCAGGATATTTTACTCTAAACTAAATGACTGGCGATAATCGTCTGAGAGCGGAACTGGACAAAGTACCCACAAAAAGAAAAAAAAGAAAAAAGTTATGACAAATTAAATTGCCATGAAGAAAAATAGGATATAATATTTTTTCTCAACTTAGTGCATTAGTGGTGAGAACTAGGCGTAACTACATGTGTAAATTACTAATCTCTTCGGACTCGGCGCGAAGTATAATTATGATAGAACTTCACGTACAGGTAAGTTCGTTTAATCATAAATTATATTATCTCCGCAGGCGTGACTCTCTAAGGGAACTGTTTAAGAATATTAACATCATGACGGTACCTTGTCAGATTTAAATTTTTTCTTACGTACATAATGTTTTCATGATGTTTTCATAGATATATATCTATGAATCTATGTTATGAAAACATCATATACGTAAGAAATTGTTTAAATCTTTTTAGTAAAAGAGGTGATAGACATAATTATAGCACAAGAAATAGTGTATTACTGTTTAAAATATTATAATAAAATTCATCCCCACATACTTCAACAATCAACTGAATGAGACAAAATTCAAATCTTGTATAAAACGCACACTATGCAGGCAGGCATATTATAAGTTGGGGATTACATCTCTGATAAAAATGCTTGGCTCAAATGCTGGTCCTGCTCCACAACCACAACTAATTGATTATCATTTGAAAATACTGTTGGAGCGGCTGAAGATTGTAACACCATCTTTGCATTGTATAAACTCAATTTCTTTTGTATTGTATAATTGCATAGCACAAGTGTGAGTACTATGTACTACAGAGCTACCATTTACCGGGTAATATGTCTTTCATTGACTTGAATGTGCCCTGGCGGCTGAGAGTAGGTATGTCATGCTCACTCAGATGTCTCGCTGATGGTGGCGTGTGTGTTGGATCATTTAGCTCCCTTCAAAACGGGCGCCGTCAATTGGGACTGGTCATCTCTTAGCTGCCATGACTTATTTTAATTAATTAAAAAATTTTAATTGTTCTTTATTTTATATTTTTATTACGGACGCTTTTAACATGACATGACATGACATAACATAACATGGTTGCGCGCATTGAGGTATTATTGTACTTAATACCTCAATGGTTGCGCGTAGGTTTGCTCGCTGCTCGAGGGAAGTAATAGTACGGACAGACGTGCTTGCTTAAAATGCTTGCTTAAAATGAGCATGCTCTGCAACTGTTCACATTTACAAGCAATAAGCATTCTTGTTTGCAGGGAGCAAGCTCGAAAATCAAACGTCGGATGATTTTTGAGCACACTCAAAATAAGCATGCTCATTAAATAGCAATGATGCGACACACGTGCTACTAATGAGCACTTCTGTCCGTACCTTAAAGATAACTCTTTTTATGGCGTATTGCCAGTCCTTTTACTCGACCAGCTTGTGGATAAACTACGCTCATAGGGCTGTTAAGGCTCTGCGTGTCCAATATAACAACATTAATTTCAGGATGCTAATGCGGCTGCCTCGCTATTGTAGTGCGTCTGGTATGTATGCAGAGGCACGAACGGACGGCTTCCATGCGATTGTGCGCAAAAGGGTAGCTTTGCTTTTTAGCCTTGTCCCAGCGTGCTGTGCGAGCCAGTAGCAACGGCATCCTGCAGATGATTGTATCTCGTGCGGATTGCCCTATCCAAAACAAATGGATGCGCATTGTTTTGGGCGCTCACTAACACATCGTTTACGTCATATACTAACACAATTTTTGATTTTGTTTTTATTATAAATTATTGAATTTAATGTAATGTTAATGTATATATGTACTGTGTAATTGTTTTTAATTTAGTTTAATGTATTGTATGGATTATGAATCTTAAAATGAAAGAATTAATTAATTAATTAACGTGCACGTCTTTTTACATTGTTCTCTTCATATTTCTGACTGACTGACTCCTTGACAATTCAAAAGTGCCTGATTATGGTTTAATTGAAATAAATGCTTTGAGTTTGAGTTTTGTTTGAGGTGTTGTTAGGTATCGTACTGGGAGTATACGTATGTGTAAATCTAAATTCCAAGGAAAAAAGAAAAAAATCTTAATTTTTTTTTCAATTGCGGTTTTTACCGGGTTATGTATTACATTGGGCGCGGGCGGCTGGTGTTTAGTGGGTGTCTAACACAATCATAACTTATGGACCCCTGTTCAAAATTTGCTTATTTTGATAGGTCCTACTAAAAATGTGAATTTTAAATACTTAGCAATAACTTTTTATTTTCAATAATAATTAAAAAAATCCTTTTTGGTAAGTAATGTTATTGCAGTACCTAATGCCGATGTGTAATTGTTAAATGAGGTTATACCTTAAGCGATAACTCGGTTGGTGGTAGTGTGACCGCGTAGGCAATTGTTAAATGAGGTTATACCTTAAGCGATAACTCGGTTGGTGGTAGTGTGACCGCGTAGGCAATTGTTAAATGAGGTTATACCTTAAGCGATAACTCGGTTGGTGGTAGTGTGACCGCGTAGGCAATTGTTAAATGAGGTTATACCTTAAGCGATAACTCGGTTGGTGGTAGTGTGACCGCGTAGGCAATTGTTAAATGAGGTTATACCTTAAGCGATAACTCGGTTGGTGGTAGTGTGACCGCGTAGGCAATTGTTAAATGAGGTTATACCTTAAGCGATAACTCGGTTGGTGGTAGTGTGACCGCGTAGGCAATTGTTAAATGAGGTTATACCTTAAGCGATAACTCGGTTGGTGGTAGTGTGACCGCGTAGGCAATTGTTAAATGAGGTTATACCTTAAGCGATAACTCGGTTGGTGGTAGTGTGACCGCGTAGGCAATTGTTAAATGAGGTTATACCTTAAGCGATAACTCGGTTGGTGGTAGTGTGACCGCGTAGGCAATTGTTAAATGAGGTTATACCTTAAGCGATAACTCGGTTGGTGGTAGTGTGACCGCGTAGGCAATTGTTAAATGAGGTTATACCTTAAGCGATAACTCGGTTGGTGGTAGTGTGACCGCGTAGGCAATTGTTAAATGAGGTTATACCTTAAGCGATAACTCGGTTGGTGGTAGTGTGACCGCGTAGGCAATTGTTAAATGAGGTTATACCTTAAGCGATAACTCGGTTGGTGGTAGTGTGACCGCGTAGGCAATTGTTAAATGAGGTTATACCTTAAGCGATAACTCGGTTGGTGGTAGTGTGACCGCGTAGGCAATTGTTAAATGAGGTTATACCTTAAGCGATAACTCGGTTGGTGGTAGTGTGACCGCGTAGGCAATTGTTAAATGAGGTTATACCTTAAGCGATAACTCGGTTGGTGGTAGTGTGACCGCGTAGGCAATTGTTAAATGAGGTTATACCTTAACCGCTAAAGATTCGTGACTCCAGCGCCACGCGCGTGCGGAAATCCAGCGAACTACCCACCGGCGCAGCGGAGATAAGAGCTCGCTAACATAAACAAATACTGAGATCTTTTTGTTACGTAAATAGTCTTATCGTTAATGGTTTTGGGTTCCTGATTAGACAAAGGATTTTTTATAATACTTAGAATCTTTGTAAGCGAACGCTAGTATTGATAAATAAACATTCTTATCAGATTCTTATAAGAAATTCCTTTGTTCACTGTTTTGATTATTTATAATAAAACTACTGGTTCGATTCACATGAAACTTCGCAGGATACATTATGAATACATATACTATCGGTCAAAACCATTTTTTACGAACAAACACAATAAATAAAAACACCAATAATTAAAAAAGTTCAATAATAGGTATCCGTATCATTACGTAACATTACTTAGTTGATAAAAAATATTGAACTCCTATTTTTTTCTGAAAAATGGCATATATAGTATGCAATAACTAATAAATAATATAAAATAAATGACTTACCAGCGATTACATGCACAAAACACACACAAAACTCAAAATTTCATATCAACACATTTTTTCACTACCGAGTTTGTTTACATTTTTTGATGGGTCCGTAATAGGTAATTACGATGTTATTTTGTGCAAATTTTATCTATATACGATGACGACACTACTTAATTATTGAAATAACACCATTTCCCGTCGATTTACACTTAAAAAACAATAGAAAATGAATAAATAGAACGCGGAGTGCAGTGCACGGCACGCATGCGCGGACGCCATTTTGCCGTACCAAAAATGTTCAATTTTTACTTTTTTTTAGAGTTGTTTCTGCATATTTTGACGTTTTAGTCGATTTATTTGACAGATATATTATCCTACCATAAATTAAAGCCAAGAACAGACTAGATCTGCCCATACATAGAGTAAAATCGGCCGTTGCATCGATGCCTATACACTGACGCAGTACTGCCTCGTCGGGGCTTTACGGTAACCGTAAAGCCCCGACGAGGCAGTACTGCGTACTGGGTGCGCGTAACAGATCTGTCGTCGCGAGACTTTATCGGTAGCGATAACTCGGTTGGTGGTAGTGTGACCGCGTAGGCAATTGTTAAATGAGGTTATACCTTAAGCGATAACTCGGTTGGTGGTAGTGTGACCGCGTAGGCAATTGGCATCACAAACGACATGAATGTTGAACGCGTTGGTCTGGCCATACCGCTAGAAATACCGCAACATACTTCGGTCCTTACATTAAACTTATGCAGGATATTTATTAGACTTGTCAAATGACTAGCAGTGATCCAGCCCATCGTTTGTATCTAATCTCTATATCTGCTATCCGTACCTACCTCCGACGTGTTTGCCTGGCTACGATTACGATGATTTGGTGAGATTGCAGAGATACATTTGATTAACAACACGGCCTTTCTAAATTAATTGGCAAAACTTTACAGATTTGCAGCGTATCTGTAATTCGGTATTATCGTTATGGGACGGAGTTTCGCTAAACAACAGTAAGGTCTAAAGATAAATCTTGATTTTTGTAATAAGGCGGCTTTGAGTTTTGCGTTAGAACAATTACCGGAGTCGCGACTCGCGTCGCACGACAAGTCGCGCCTGTCTGTACGAGCCTTTACGGGCGGACAACTGAAATGCAATGATAAAATCAAAAATATTATTTAGGTACTTACCTACTTAAAGCGCCGTGCAGACCGGCGCGACGAGACCCTAAGAAAACGATTTCTAAGAAAACTTCACGGTAGAACAATTATCGGTGTCGCGTCACGTGACTAGTCGCGCTTGTCTGCGCGAGCCTTGACACTTTCGACTCCACCCACTTTTTACAGAACTCATACGGCATGCCGCTGATGCCGCCATACAAGAATCCGACAGACCGAAACCGAACAGACACAAGAAGAGTCGTAAAAGAAGAAATCACAATATTGGTGAAAATATAAACTTTAACCATCCTAGTACCACATTAATCTTGACTGCCATATTCTCGAAGCGTATTCCAAAAACTACTGGTACCTACTTAGATATAAGTTTTTAGTAGTAGGTAACCAATTCCCACACAGATATTTTTTTATTTTTTTAGTTTCTTGCTAAGGTCTTACAATAATAATACTTATGAACAACAGCCGATCGAACAGGCAGGTTTTAGAAAAGGGTTTTCGACTATTGACCACATCCATACAGTCAAGCAGGTCATCGAAAAATATAAAGAATATAATAAAATTATATATATTGCCTTCATAGATTACGCAAAGGCGTTCGATAGCTTAAATCACGAATACATATGGGAAACTCTAAAGCAACAAGGAATACCAACAGCATACATCAACATCATTCAAACCATTTATGCCAACAGTAAAGCTAGAATTCAATTGGAATCTCTGGGAAACGAATTCCGCATAGAAAGAGGTGTGAGACAAGGTGACCCATTATCTCCAAAATTGTTCTCTGCCGTTTTAGAAAACATCTTTCGGAACTTGAACTGGGAAAAGTTTGGTCTTAACATAAATGGCCTGAAAAAGAACCACCTCAGATTTGCCGACGACTTAGTGTTATTCGAGGAAACCCCAGAAAACTTGTAAATCATGATACAAAGTCTGAGCGAAGAAAATGAGAAAATTGACCTGAAAATGAATTACACTAAAACCAAACTAATGACTAACTCTATAAAAGTAGATATAAACATTAAGGAGGAAGCTTTGGCATATATAGAAGACTACATATCGCCTCTTTGCGAGAAAAACGTGCTATCTCGAAAAATGCAATTTTACAGGAAGCGATATTTTAACTTTAAAAAAATTATGAAAAATATGTTAAGGTGTTTTTACGTTAAATCTGCAATAAATTATATGAGTTATGTAATAAACTTTTAAAAAATACTTAAAAGATTCTAAAATTTGAAGGCTTTTGGTATAAAAAATCATTATTAAAAACAAGTTAAAAATATGTCACGTTTTTCCTGGAAATCTATAAAAAGAACGATGTAACAAATTAATTTGTCACATTGTGGATGATATTATTTTTTATTTTGTGCTGAATTATGTACACATTGTTGAAAATAAAAAAATGTATTAAGCTGTTGAAATTGTTGTAGCTAAACAGTGGTTACTACGGACAAATTATTATAAGTAACGGATAAAAATCAACCAGAATGAGTATTGCAACCATTATTCTTCTATTATAACCATTATTCATTATCCACATTTAAATGTACCTACAATTTTCTCTGCAAGATGGTTTTTCAACATTCTTTTTCCAGTCTATTAAAAGGAGACCATTCACTTTTCATACAATGTTGGGCGAAAAAAAACGTGTTACCCTGGTTTGGGAAGTCCTCCTAATAATTTTTTACTATGGCACCGAATCTCTACGACCATTCCGTCAGCTGTTTTTTTAAGTTGAAAATCTAGTTCCCTTGAATGCAACTATCCCGTCTGGGAGGAACATTTTAGTGACGGAGCCTGTTCACCGTTCTTATATCTTCGGTTGTTGGTTGGCAGATCCGTATTGGGTCGCTCGACGATTGGCGTCGAGCGACCCAATACGGATCTGCCAATTCACGAATGAAGTCAGGCAACGGTCACAGTCCGGCTTCTTTTTCAACTTGAATGTAGCCTCTTTCGCAAGCTGGTCTGCCCTGCGTGAAAAGATATTTGCTTTGGGATAAGAAGAAGACCGCACCCACGTTGTGCTCTGTGTGCACGTTGGCTCCTCGCCAGGAAGTGGAGGGAACCTTGGTTCGCCGGAAGTGAAGTTTTCGCAAAACCACGCCACCCACCACGCTCAATCTCTATGCCCGCAAGGGCTGGCTGAGGTACTCTTTGCCTCATACAGAGTGGCTGCTTCTTGTATTCGGAAGTCGAGTGGGAGTCTCCCAGCCAGCATCAAGGATGCGTTCAGCTAAACGGTGCTGTAGGATTTGCAGAGCTTTAGGGTGAATACTCATTGGACTGTATGACCGTGAACTAAGAAGATTGGAGTGCATTTTCTGCAATTCACTCTTCTTAGTTGCCGGCGCCCAGGCGCTTGCCGCGTGCGTCACTACGGGGTCCACCGCTGCCATGTAAATGCTCCGGATGACCTCCGGGTGGAGATCCCAGCTCACTTGGGCCGCTCTAGATAGCTGTTTGTAGATTCTACACACGTTAGCGGCGTGGATGTTGAATGTTAGCTGGTGGTGGTATTTTTATTTCCTTAGACATGTTAATGTCGACCCCGCCCGTGCTCAGGAGTTGGACATCGTACTTTAGCTTCCTGGTACCACTGCACAGGTTTTATGTGGTGCAAACTTCAGCTTATTTCAGATGCCATGCCCCATTTCCGAATATACTCGCGGGCGGCATCGGCCTGCCTTTGAACCTCTAATGCACCCAGCATTTCGCGCACCTTCGAAGATCATAACACACGTCGGCGAAAGCCTGGCAGTGATCTCGCCGCTCTTCGGGCCCCTTTAGTAGAGGGTCCAGAAGAAAATTCCAGAGGATTGGATTCTCTATATACCTTCAAAATCCCATCACCTCACCCGTTCTTTCAAGAAATTGTTTTTAACTTCATAATGAGGTTTATTTTTTTTTGAATTATGGGATTTTTGCAGTGGTTTATTTTCATAGTAATACTTTTCAAAGTCACCTTTACAATATGTTTATTTCATTTATTTTCCATTACATAGCCGGTAGTTTTATATTTTATTAAAATGTAGGTACATTAAATAGACTAGAAAACAGCTGAAGGAACGGTCGTAGAGATTTGGTGCCGTAGTGAAAATGCTCGGGTGGACTTCCCCGACTTAGGTGACTACTTTTTTTCGTTTTTTTTTCTTTTTTAGTTGGTTATTGGTATACCGTAAAGTTTTCTTATGAATTGTATTGTTCGTGTCGCGTCGCGCGGCAAGTCGCGCTGGTCTGCAAAAGCCTTTATTCGTTATTTCCATTTTAGAACTGGAATTGCCTTGCTCACTGTCATTATTTTTATTTGTTACTAATACAACTAAATATTTTGACCGCGACCCCATCTGAAAAATAAGTCTAAATTGTATTTTGTTTTTATGTTTACAACGTGATATAACATTATGTTTTACATTTAAATTTAAAAAATATCCGGAAAAACGGAACAACAACAAATAACTAGAACACATTTCTTGCATTAAAATTCCATTCATCATCAACAATGTAACATCCTAAGATATCACAATCCGAAAATGATATTATTTCAACAACAACGTGATATCAGATTTTATAACAATTCGCACACGATACGTTTTTTCAACAAAACCGAGTTAAATACACTTTATCACATTATAATAAAATTGTTTGGAAAATCCAAAAGTGCACGCCTCATACTTATCACTCATTCATAAACGAAAAAGAAATTCAAAACATAGTTTAAAAATGAACAATTTATCACTTTTCACGAAGTCGTAATGTCAACGACTGACAAAGATATTTACGTTGGCAGTTGCTAGGCAACGGCACAGGATCAAGGTTGAAAATATTTAGATATTGATATTATATTTTAGTTAGTATTTTAACTAACTCTTACTTTACTCTTAGTTTACTCGTGATGTCACGTTTTTGCAGAAAAGCGAGAGCATCTCACCCTTAGCACTCCATGTGACAACTGACAGCTGACTTGACACATTGTTGAAACAAAATACCCGTGCGAAAGAGACAACGCGATAACGCAATGTACCACTGTTGTGTCCTCCTTTTCACTCATAGGGTCGCTGTCCCTCACTTAGCAAATACCGCGTTTTTGCAGAAAATAAAGTTGAACGCGGCGGTTTTGATTATCGAATAAAAAAAAAACGCCTTTTCCGAAATGTCACGTTGTTCTCGCAAAGAGGCGATATACCTTGGTCAAGTCATCTCTACCAAAGACCAAATTAGCCAGGAAATAAATATGAGAATTGCAATTGGTTGGAAAAAATACTGGTCCCTCAAGGAAATAATGAAGTCTAAAGACTTAGGCATAACTTTGAAAAGAAAGACTTTCAACTCATGTATACTCCCATGTTTAACATAATAATATATTATGGGTGTGAGACATGGGCACTCATCAAATCGCTTAGAGGAAAGCTTGCCAAGTGTCAAAGGGCAATGGAGAGAAGCATGGTAGGCTCAAAAAGACAAGATAGAATAAGGAACACAGATCTCCGGTCCAAAACAAAATTGACAGACATTCTAACAAGAATAGACCAACAGAAGTGGAGGTGGACAGGCCATATGATGCGAGACACTAAAGGAAAGTGGAGCAAGGCAGTAACAGAATGGTATCCAAGGGATGGAAAAAGAAATCAGGGAAGACAGCTTTCCCGATGGGAGGGTGAAATTAAGCTGACAGCAAGTCCAAACTGGAGGAGGATACCTAGCGACAGACAACAATGGAAATTGTTAGAGGAGGCCTATACCATGAGGCACACCGAAATTCGAGACATTTTATGATTTTTTTATGTAAACTTTATTGTAAACTATGCTGTCTAGTTTCGGAATAAAAGGCTTTATTATTATTTTTATCTTTTAACTATTCTCGGGACCCTGGGATCCCGGACCTTTGGTAGGCGTACGAGGGGCCGAAGCCAACTCGCAGAGGCCCGTTAGATGTTTTTAATGAAATGATGCACCAACCGGCGATTATCCCTGTTCGCACTATACTAGTGCACCCAAGGACAACCCCCGGTTGGTGTAGGACTATTGCAGGATATGGAAACAAAGATATTGGTTTATGGGTTTGTGTGGCTAAGTGAACTGGTTATTTAGAACTATAGGAAGACTATGGCCCCTGCCTGACCAATATTTTATGTTTAAAACACAAGTGAAATGGCAGGGGGTGACTTGCACACTCAATAATGGGCCCCCGAAAACGGTCGCTAGCACAAAGTGTCGTAGCGACAAGGGGGCAACATGTCCTGAGGTGCTTATGAGGAGTGGAGCGGTATTCCACGGCTATCAGGACAATCCCGGAAGTACGGTCAAGATCCCTACCAGCATCTTACTGGAATACTTCCTTCCTCCGAGCACGTTTGCTCTTGCGAATCTCCACTCAAGCCGGCCAATTAAGGCAAGAATGAGGTGGGAGCTCTGTTCCTCGTCAGTGTTCACTCCAGCCGGCCAATAAAGGCAAGCCAGAGATGAGGAACAAGATTTCTCCCGGGAGATAGGGTCCGTGGGGTCGCTACTGCCCAACAGCTCGCCACACGCTGCCCTGCGGTTTTCTGTATCTCTCTTAGTCTGGCTCCTCATGCTAGACCTGGTCCAGCAAAGTAAACTCTACCGGCACAGACCTAGAGTTTGGAGCGCGCAAGCCCCACCACGAGGTCAACGTAGAGATACGGCGGTGGGGATATTATTATTATTTTCGGTTCTTTATGTTTCTTCCCATTTAAGAGAGATTAAGAAACCTTACACACGGGTCGGGACCAAGTATGTAAGGCGAAGTTTAGATAGAAAAGGTGGATGATAATGTTGAAGAAGTCAGGAACTTTCGGGTGATGCGACAGGTGTTAAGAATGGTGGCTTTTTGGAGCATGTAAAGTGTGTGAGCTGGCACCTGTAGAGTGTTGAGGCTTTGTGTGAGAGATTTTGGTACTATTCCAGTAGATGAAAGGACAATGGGGACAATATGAACGGTTTGTGCTTTCCATTGGGTTTTAATTCCTATGGCGAGATCTTGATACTTACTGAGTTTTTCGGATATGGTGGTTTGAATATTATGTGAGTTAGGTATTGCTATATCTATCAGATAAACTGTTTTATTGGTTTTATCGTGAACGGTAATGGCTGGTCTATTGTAATGAATAGTTTTATCTGTTATTATTGTTCGGTCCCAGTAAATTTTCTGATCCTTACTTTCTAATATAATTTCTGGTTTATATTTTTATAATATGGTATCATTTCGTTAACGAGTTTATATTTATGTGCTAAATGTTGATGTATAAATTGCAGCGACTTGATCATGACGGTGTTTATAATCGGTTTGTGCAAGTGATTTACAAGCTCCTGTTATATGTTGTATGGTTTCAGAGGCAGTCTTGCAATGTCTGCACAAGTCAGTCGGTTGATGTGGGTCCTTTATTATGTACTTTCTGTAATTACGAGTGGCTACTATTTGATCCTGTATGGCCAGCATAAAACCCTCGGTCTCGGGAAACAATTCACCTCGTTTGAGCCATTCGTTCGACTTAACTTTGTCGACGTGTGGCTGGCCCAGGTAGGCTCGGTGTCTTCCGTGTAGGGCTTTTGCAGACCATGCTGCAATTTTTTGTTGTGCACTTACAATGTGTTCATTTATTTGCGTATTCCTGTTTTGTAGGTTTAGTGGTGAAGTTTTTTTATCTGTTTCCGTTGCCTGTTTGTGTAGTGATGAATGTTCTGATTTGTTATGGAAGTATGCTCTGAGTGAAAGTATCTGTTTGTTGTGTAAATTTTGTATGTCTATTAATCCTCTTCCTCCTTCTTGGCGTGGCAGTGTAAGTCGTTGTATGCATGATTTTGGATGATGTTTTCTATGTTTTGTTAGGAGTGTATTGACAGTGCGCTGTAGTTTTTTTATATCAGTCTTTGACCATTGTATAATTCCGAAAGAGTATGTGAGAATTGGTATTGCAAATGTGTTGATGGCTTTAACTGTGTTTCTAGAGTTAAGGTTACTTTTTAAGATATGGTTTAGGAGGTATGAGAATTTTTTTTGAAGTTCTACTTTTGACATCTTTTGTTGTATCTGCCTGGACTGTTTAAAACCTAGATATTTGTATGTACTCTGTTCATCCATTGGCTCGATCAATTCACCAGATGCTAGTGTGTAACTGTTATTTTGGATTTTTCCTTTTAAAATTGATAAAATTTTGCACTTATCTACTCCGAATGACATGCAAATATCGTCAGAAAATTTTTGTGTTGTGTCAGCTAGTTGGAAAAGCGCTTTTTTGTCAGCTGCATATAATTTTATGTCATCCATGTACATGAGATGTGTAAGGGTGTATTGTGTATCATTGTTTGCCAGGGTGAATCCTGCGTCTGTTTTATCAAGCAAGTGTGAGAGTGGATTGAGTGCCATGCAAAACCACAGAGGACTTAGAGCGTCTCCTTGAAAAATTCCACGGTTTATACAGATTGGTTCAGTAGCTACAGTAGAGGAGGATGAATTAATTTTAAGAACAGTTTGCCAATTCTGCATGGAAGTTTCTAAGAATTTTTTCAGTGTTGGGTGAATTTTATACAGATTTAGGACGTGTAATAACCAGCTGTGCGGGACTGAATCGAATGCCTTTTGGTAATCTATAAACATTGTGTGAATATCTTTCCTGTTTTTAACTGCGCTGTTCATAGTTATCGCGTCAATGGTAAGTTGCTCTTTACATCCTTGGCTATTCTTACGGCATCCCTTTTGTTGTTCTGCTAGAATGTTATTTTTAGTTAAATGTTCGTATACTACTTCACTTACGCAGGCTGTTAATATTTTGTATAAGGTCTGTAAACAAGTAATTGGCCGGTATTTCGCTGGGTTTATAGTATCATTCATGTATTTAGGTATCATGTAAGTTACTCCGTGTGTTATGTATGTTGGAAGTAAGTTTGGTGATTGAATGAATGTATTTAAATGGTTATGTAAGAATGGATGTATGTAAGAGAATTTTTTATACCAGTAGTTGTGGATGTGATCTGTGCCAGGCGATTTCCAATTGTGTGTACGTTTGATAACGTCTATGAATGTATCTAGGTATAAACTCAAATTCCATTTCTGGAATATCCCGTGTTGTTTATTAACCCAGTCTGCGCGATTATTATGGTATACTGGATTTTCCCAAATGCTAGCCCAGAATTCCCTTAGTGTTTCGGATGAAGGTGTCTCTAGGGTTTGGGTAGTGGTGTCTTTGTTATTAGATGTCAGGTTCCTATAAAATATTTTTTCATTGTTACAAAATTTTATGTTCTGTACTTTGCGGTTCGTGCTTTTAAGTCTACTAGATGCTGCGCTTAATTTTTGTTTTAAAGTGTCCAAAAAGTGTTCTATTTGTGTATTTGAGTTTTCGTGTTGTGCGTGTAGTTGGTATTTTTTCTTTATTTCTTCTATTGCTGCTATTAATTTTTGACTTCGACTACCGTTAATGAAATGTGTCAGCCTACCTATGTTTGCTCTTAGATTTTCAATTTTCTTTTCCAATCTGATTTGCCATTTTGGCTTTCGCTGTAAAATGAACGCCGCACATATATAATGTGCGGCGTTCATTTTGTGTAGAGTCTGATAATATTTTAGCTCCATTGCATGTAGCTGCCGTCCATGCTGCACAGTAAATTATGGTCTGCAATTTAATGAATTCGGTGTCGACATTTACGTGTTTCGGGAGAATGACAGTATTTATGTAAGTAACTATGGCAGAAAACTTTCTAGATGTCTTCTGCTTGGGGATGTATGGTCTGTTATTGGGTAAAGTGTCAATAAAATTATGTTGAGCTAGTTGAAATGTGGCTTCAATTTCTGTGTTAATTTCTGGGGCAGCATCAAAGTTAGTTAGCGTAGGTGAAACTTGACTAATATGTATGTTATTCAAGAAATTGCAGTCATCTGTATTTACGAAAGTCTGAGATACGATGTCAGTATCTGTACTATTGTTTAGGGATATATGAGTAGTGAAGGTATTTATATCCGGTTGATCTAATTCTTTCTGTGTTTGTGTATTCAAGTGATCGATACTTATGTTTTCAATATTTTGTGTATTAGTGTTATTTTCCCTTAATTCTGCAGATATCTGGTTTTTAATTTCTTTTAATCTGTTGGGGTTTATATAATTTTATTGTTATTTAAAATCGCTCTCACTTGATCGGATAATCTTTGCTCTGTTATATGTGTTAATTCCGGATAAATATTTATGAATTCGTCATGTAATTGTCTTCGATAGGCTGTTTTATCTGTTTCTAATTTTGTGGTAGTGTAATATATTTTAATTATAGTTTCATTATATTCGTTCGTCCATTTCATTCGCTGGCCGGTTTGTGTATGAGATTGTGTAGAGTGTTGCTGCATTTGAGTGTGAACCATTTGTAAATCGGCTCGGACTTCCTCATAAATCTGATCTATTGTGGCCTGTGGCAGTAATTTCTTTTGAACTATGACTCGACGTTGGTCGCCTATTCTTTGTCGGCTTACTTGCATAGCCGGGTATTTTTCAAGAAACTTTGTGTGGAGAGATGGAAGGCATGCATTTTTGTCTGTTTCCATACTAGTAAGATGAAGATAAGTGCGTAGGATGAATTTATTCATTTCTATGCTCCATTTCCTACGAGTTGTTGCAGTTCTTGCGGTGGGTACAGTATCATCGACAAAATTTGTCTCCTGTACAACATCCGCTGACTGTATACTGATAGATGATGTTGATGGCGTCGGAGTGACGCGGAAAGATTGTGATGATGATGGGATTGATTGAAAAAGAGATGAGAGAGATGACGAAGAGAATTGTGAAGTTTCGTCATTTATCTGAGGCAGATTCGCCTGAAGTTGTTTTTTTGTTTTAGATCGGGTATTCATTTTGTTCCCACGAGTAGCTAGGGACTTAAAAAGTCGACTACAGCAGAGCCCTGCGTTCACTGTAGTAAGGGTGAATAAAACTGGAGGTCCCCTATTATCCAGAGTTGGCACACTAACGACTAGTGCTCTCCCCTAGCCATGAAACCCTCGGCATGTGCAACCTTGGCTTGGATTGTATCTCTCTTGGTCTGGCTCCTCGCCCTGGATCTGTCTCGGCAAAGTAAACTCTACCGGCACAGGCCCAGAGTTCAGAACACGCAAGCCCCACCACGACGTCAACGTAGAGATACGACGGTGGGGTTATTATTATTGTAATACATTTTTAAATATTTCTTTAAAAAAAAGGATACAAAAAACATTTAAAAATATATAAAATAGTGTTCCGCCGGTGTCGGGAGCAGGGTCCAAGCTACCGGTGGTTAGGGCTGCAGAGATTATTATTATTATTTTTTAGTTTTTGAGTATTCTCGGAACCCTGGGATCCCGGACCTTTGAAAGGCGTACGAGGGGCCGAAGCCAACTCGCAGAGGCCCGTTAGACGTTTGTAATGAAATGAGGCACCAACCGACGATTATCCCTGTATGCACTATGCAAGTGCACCCAAGGACAACCCCCGGCTGGTGTAGGACTATTGCAAGATATGGAAACAAAGATATTGGACTATGGGTTTGGGTGGCTTAAGTTGACTGGTGACCTGAATCTATGGAAGGACTATGGCCCCTGCCTGATCAATGTTTTATATATACACGGATAAAATGGCAGGGGGTGACTTGCACACTCAATAATGGGCCCCCGAAAACGGTCGCTAGCACAAAGTGTCGTAGCGACAAGGGGGCAACATGTCCTGAGGTGCTTATGAGGAGTGGAGCGGTATTCCACGGCTATCAGGACAATCCCGGAAGTACGGTCAAGATCCCTACCAGCATCTTACTGGAATACTTCCTTCCTCCGAGCACGTTTGCTCTTGCGAATCTCCACTCAAGCCAGCCAATTAAGGCAAGAATGAGGTGGGAGCTCTGTTCCTCGTCAGTATTCACTCCAGCCGGCCAATAGAGGCAAGCCAGAGATGAGGAACAAGATTTCTCCCGGGAGATAGGGTCCGTGGGGTCGCTACTGCCCAACAGCTCGCCACATGCTGCCCTGCGGATTTTTGTATCTCTCTTGGTCTGGCTCCTCATCCTAGACCTGTTCCGACAAAGTTAACTCTACCGGCACAGACCTAGGGTTCGGAGCACGCAAGCCCCACCACGACGTCAACGTAGAGATACGGCGGTGGGGTTATTATTATTATTATTATAAGGTCTTACATGAAAAACTGCACGTAATTTTACTGCATTTGTCTTTTGTATTACATTCTTCAAATAAATATTTTTATACTATTATAAAGATTACTGTATTGAAGCAGCTCATTCGGACGAACTAGTAATGCTTCAAGTGATTCGTAACATAGTGCAACTATGGGTATAACAAGCACACAACAAATGCGGCTGCACTACAAACCGCAGTGTTGCAGCTAGGTTTGGACGGACTACTGCTTTAAGCCATACGCGATGTCTGTGTTGCATCCACTTTTGTATTTACGCCTCCGGGAGGGTTAGCGGCATTACGTTTGCGCTAAAGTTAACCATCGGTCAACGGCATTAGGTTAAAAGATTGAACGCACGTTTGTGGTACGAGAAGAGTTTACACAAATACACTCGAGAGCAATGAATCCGGGTCACTTAAAGAATGTTAAAAATCTCGGAAACTAAAAATGATAGGTTAATGCAATAAATTGTATTTAATAGACAATGTAATACTCCTTAAATGAAAGTAAAAAAAATATGAGTCACCATACATTTTATTAACACAAAATTACATAAAGAAAAAAACTGCTGATCTCTCCTTAAAACAAAAATAGGAAACATGAAATTTTTGAACTTTATTACGATTTTCTTGAATTTTAATACTTCGTATTGCCTCCTCGTGCTTCCATTACTGCGTTTACGCGGTTTGGCATGCTGTACACCAAGTTCCTTATACGATTTTGGGGAATATTCTCCCATTCCTCTGTGAGAGCAATTTTGAGCTCACGAAGCGTGATTGGGGGAGGGTTTCGTTGTTTTACGCATCTGCCTAGCTCGTCCCAAGCATGTTCGATCGGGTTGATATCCGGGCTGCGCGCTGGCCACTCCATACGAGTAATGTTCATCTCTTGAAGGTAGTCATTCACAATCCTACCTGTATGAGGTCGGGCATTGTCATGCATAAATATAGCATCCTCACCTAAATTGACCATAAATGGACCAACGTGATCATTGAGGATTTCTTCCACATATCTTACGCTAGTTAAAGAGCCGTTTTCTATGATCACCAGCTCTGTGCGACTTTCAGAAGAAATTCCGGCCCACACAAGTACAGACCCACCACCGTAGGCTACTTTTTCTTCGATGCATGCTTGCTTGAATCTTTCCCCTGGTCTTCGATACACTCTGTGTCTTCCATCGTGCTTGTAGAGCATAAATTTTGATTCGTCGGAGAACATAACTTTTGACCAATCTTCAATACTCCAATTTACATGGCTCTGGGCATATCTTAGTCTTGAAATACGATGCCCACGCTCCAGTTTAGGGCCGTTTGCAGGTCTAAGGGGTTTTAAGTTAGATTCAGCAAGCCGACGTCTTACTGTCCATGCACTTGGGTTACTTCCTCCGAGGCGTCGAAACTGATTTGTGAGTTCAGTTCCTGTGAGAAAGCGATTTCGAAGCATGGTGTTCACCAAGTATCGGTCTTCTCGTGCTGTGGTACACCTGGTTCTGCCCGTTCCTGGTCTGCGTAGGTTAGAACCAGTTTCTTCGTAACGTCGGAGAACTCTTTGTACTGTTGACAGCGACACACCGACAGTCCTGGCTGTATCGCGCTGACTCCGGCCGGTTTCCAGCATTGTAAGTATTCTGGTGCATTCTTCAGGCGTAAGCGACATAATTTCAGCTTGAATAATGAATATAGAGCACTATCAACATGGTTTATGTACCCACATAAATGACAGATTACAAACAAAAGCAAAACCAAATGCTGTAATTTCGTAGTTCCATCTTCGAAAGTGGCCCTTTTTCAAATTTGATTTTTTTATGATATAACTTTACAATAACTAAGAAGTTTTAATACCTTCATTTAAGGAGTATTACATTGTCTATTAAATACAATTTATTGCATTAACCTAGCATTTTTAGTTTCCGAGATTTTTAGGATTCTTTAAGTGACCCGGATTCATTGCTCTCGAGTGTAGTTTAAAAAAACAGAAAATCAGACCTAATGATATAAAAACGGATCGCTTTTTTCTTAACTACCAAAAGGGAAAATGCTATAAACAAGTGATCGGTAAAAATAAAATGTCAGGTATGCCGAAGCAGATAGCAACATATTTGAACATACTAAACTGTGAGCATTATACGAGTACCGAGCATTGTTATAGAAGAACGTCAGCGACACTGTGAGCAGTATACCGGGCATTGTTATAGAAGAACGTCAGCGACACTGTGAGCAGTATACCGGGCATTGTTATAGAAGAACGTCAGCGACACTGTGAGCAGTATACCGGGCATTGTTAAAAAGAACGTCAGCGACACTGTGAGCAGTATACCGGGCATTGTTATAGAAGAACGTCAGCGACACTGTGAGCAGTATACCGGGCATTGTTATAGAAGAACGTCAGCGACACTGTGAGCAGTATACCGGGCATTGTTATAGAAGAACGTCAGCGACACTGTGAGCAGTATACCGGGCATTGTTATAGAAGAACGTCAGCGACACTGTGAGCAGTATACCGGGCATTGTTATAGAAGAACGTCAGCGACACTGTGAGCAGTATACCGGGCATTGTTATAGAAGAACGTCAGCGACACTGTTAGCCGATTCTGGGGCGAACTCGACAATGTTAAAAAGACATGGAGGATGGAAATCCAGCACAGTTGCGGAAGGCTACATTGAAGATTCTATCCAAAATAAAACTAAAATCCAGCACAGTTGCGGAAGGCTACATTGAGGATTCAATCCAAAATAAAACTAAAATCCAGCACAGTTGCGGAAGGCTACATTGAGGATTCTATCCAAAATAAAACTAAAATTTCAAACAAATTACCTAACTGAGTCTATAAAACGCCCTAATTCACCTCAACCAGCTACTACAAGGGAGTCTCTGCCATGGATTCCACTGTCTAATCAAATACCAGAGTCTCCTACTTTTACAGACATCCAGCACAGCCTGTCATAATACTTATATCAAACAGCGTAAATATTCCAAACAAAAATTTCACTTGAAATTTCACAAATTGTTCTAACTTCTCAATTAATTTTAAATAGGTACTACGAGTCATGTTATTATTATCATTAAATAATATTTTAGAAAAACTACAATTTTTTACTTTCCTATTCGAAATGAAAAGTAGAGTGTTTAACACGGGTGAAAGACATCAATTCCTACTCGGACAATAGCCGCCCTACCTCGCTGCGCTCGGGCGCGGGCGTCTAAATACTTACCTCGTATGGGAATTGATTCCTTTCGACCCTTGTATAACAATCTACTATTTCGCAGAAATTCTGCCAATGACAAACGGATCCCTCAACTTTATTAACAATTTCTTTCATCAAATGGATCTCTTTGCTTTTACGATTCTGTCGGAACTTGTGTATTACCTAAAGATTGTTCATATACAGGGTGACTTGTAATTTGACGTATTCCTTCCAGGACGTGAAAGTGTGGTCCATTTGCAACAATTAAGCATTGCAGAGGTGCCGATGAAACAGTCGATAATGTTGGTAAAGGTCGAATTTGCAATTTGTTGAAATATTCATAAATTGTGTGATAATCGAATTAAAAAACTGGTTTATGCCATCCTACTACTTTCTAACCTGCCAGCAGTCCATTGCACGTAGATACCCAGGTCATCATGACCAGGTCACAAGTCGCGAAACGGCTTTATTTATGTTTATCAGATAAGTTTTCTTGGTAATTTTTCTTTTCTTTATTTTAAAAAGGTTTAACATTCATACTTTAAAGTAAAGGATCATGCCCATTTTGGTACCCTCCTCCAATAGCCATGTGCAGTACATTTCATCATCTGCTCTTTTTAAACTGAATAAAAGTTACTCTGGCGCCTAATTCCAAAAAAATCATTTCCTAAATCATTGGATTGACAGAGGAGACCCCTTACCATGGCCTGCCAGGTCACCTGACCTTACTCCTCTAGATTTTTATGTTTGGGGTCATATGAAAAGCCTTGTTTACTCAACACCGGTGCCTTAGTAGAAGTATTATGGCAAAGAATAATACACGCCGCGGAACATATTAGAACAAATACTTCAAGAGTTACCAAGAGAGAAGTTAGAAGAAGAGTAAGGGCTTGTATAAGGCACAGAGGTGCGCATTTTGAACAAAACCTTTAAGTAACCAATAGCAATCAGGTTCAGTTTTTAAATTATTTCTGCAATTGCCAATTCTATCTTTTTCGGCATTATCTATTATGGGACCCACAATATTGTTTGTTTACTTAAGAAGCTTTTTATTGAAAAAGCTCCTATTAAAGTAGCAGTAATAGCTTTCAATAGCAATGAAGACCCTTCAATTCATATTTTAAAGAATTAATATTTTATGACGCATTCTGGGAAATTTTCTGAAAGTAATGATAATTAAAGGATTTATTCTAAAGTCTCAGAAGTCGACGTATATCAAAGTACAGCGTACGTTCGCTGTAAGTTTAAATACACGCAAACTAAGTGACAAGTGAACCGTGACCAACGAGTAGACCGCGAGTCATGATTAAAAGTCCAAAGCCGTTCCACGACTTGTGTCCTGGGGGCCAAGTCTACTAATTTACAAACGGTCATGATGACCTGGGTGTCTAACGTGCAATGGACTGCTGGTAGGTTAGAAAGTAGTAGGATGGCATAAATGATGATCATGCCGGTCATGATGGTGGATGGATGTTGTGTATGTAATGTGACTATATGAGTGTAATGTTTCTATTAAGAGTCAGTGATACTCGAAATAAAATGTTTTTTTTATTTTTATAAACCAGTTATTTAATTCGAGTAGCACACAATATTTTAATACCTATTTCAACAAACTGCAAATTCGACCTTTGCCAGCATTATCGACTGTTTCATCGGCACCTCTAAATATTTTTTTAACTTTTGTACCTCGTTAGATAGCTGATTAAACGAAGATGTCTTCCCTGTAATTTGTCTGCTTAATGCCTCAGTAAAATTTTGAGATAACTGGTGTCAAAGTTCATGTACGTAGATAATTTTTGAAAATGGTTAATAAACTTCTTCCTCTACCTTTTAAGTGTTTGATGTTTTAGAAAATTTGGTTAGATCGAAATGTTTGTTAAAGTATTAGGTATCCAATGGAATAGTAATGAAGGCCATTCAATTTGAGAGATTGGAGAAATATTATATTTAGTGACGAATTCTGTGAAATTTTCAAAAATTCTTAAAGTATTTTCTCGAATCTCATGTATTTTTGCCTAGGCTTTATGGGGAGCTTAATTGTTGCAAATGGGTCACACTTTCACGTCCTGGAAGGAATACGTCTAATTACAAGTCATCCTGTGTATAATTGTCCCAGTACTTTCTAGTTGCAATTTATGTACGAATAGATATAGTGAAGGTTTTTAGGGATAGGTACATCTGTTAATGCGGTGATGCCAGCCTTCGAGGGCATTTGTTGTTCTGTGTCTTTGGTTTACACAGCTCAAAACAGATGGAAGTAATTTTGGATACCTACCACTGATTTTCGTAATAGGTTTATTGCAGCATTGATTCTACGATTTGCTTGTAATCAAGTAGTTCAAGTTTTAGCTAGGTGGCGTTATTCATAAAACCAACCATTAGCGTCCAAAGAAAAAAAAAATACTGTGTCCGAACTTCCGAAGTGACATTTCGAATATTTGACATTATGCGAAAATGGCATTTTGCGAAAAGGCATTTTGCGAAAATAGCATTTTGCTAATGTGACATTTTGCGATGTGGCGTTTTCAGAATATGACAATTTGAGAATGTGACATTTTGTGAAATTCCAATGTGTCATTTTGCGATTATGGCATTGTGCGCCTAATCTGATTCGGTCATCGGTCGTTGTAGGGCACGGACGCTCCCGCCCGTGTTCCGCCAAAGTTATTTATTATACGCATGCCATTATAATTTTGTATTTTTGGCATGCGACTACGGCTTTACTTTGAGCATTTTGGTTCTATGATTTATTTACTTTGACAATATGATATCATAGTTTCATTTGATACCAAACAAGGCATGATTTAAAAAAAAAATTTTTTTGTTCGTCTCTTTATATTCTCTAGAGGGCGCCATATTGAATTTAATGTAACGTCACTATAACCAACGGACGATCAGGACGCTTCCAACGATACCTCATTTGTCAAATTATAATCAGTGGTTTAGAAGTTGTGAGGTTACAGATGAACATAGATACATGTAATACATACATACCGGTCAAAATCATAACCCTCCTTTTTGCTTCGCCGAAGTCGGGTAAAAAATAAACGGTTCCTCACGACAGGAACCTCGCGAAAGCCGAAATAAACAAATCAAGTGTATTGACTCGTTTCGCGACGTTGTCGACAAGTGAGATGTGCACTCAGCGATCATTGTGCCGATAGTCGTAATAGCCAAAGGCAAGAGCCTCGACCAACCGCCGAGGAGGCTCTCGTTAGGCAGCTGGATCAGGGGTTTGATTCAAAAAGCAGTAGCACGGTATACGGTATTCCAACTTCATACAAACGGACGAAGCGCGAGCTATACCTTCGCGCCTCGATCGAGGTACATGCGCGTGGTATACAGACAGTCGCGACTGTGCCGCAGTGACGAACGAACGGTGTGTTGTTTTTTTAACAATAACCGCGCGATTTTTACACTTAAAAATAAATTCAAGTACATATTTAATATGACGAGCAGGATATATTGTTGCTGTTTTTGGTTGCATGAATTTGGCAATAACGCATCCAGAGATAACTTTTTTTAGATTACCTGGAAACTCTGAAAGGTAAGACTATAAAATAATTTTACTTACTGGTAGGTAGGTACATAATGTGTGTCTTTTTAATGGATAAGTAATTCCTATTATCTCCCGAAAAAAAAGATGTCTGGATTAATAAATAAAGTGATAGTGTCGTCAACCTTGCAAATCTTCAACAAAGGAAGCCGCTTGGCACAGGCATACCTAGTGGTCATCTGAGCTGATTTAGCCCCCTGCAGGTAGGTGGGGGAGGGGGGGGGGGGGAAATATATAAAGCATAATCTCGTGGTTTAATTGTAGGCATAGATTTTATAAGAATTTTTATTTCTTATTTTTCTTTTTTTGCGCCGAGTTCCTTTTTTTTCTATCAACGAGTGAAAATGTTGTTCCAGAAATGAATTCCTCGTACTTGAATTATACGAAAACGATACCAAACACTACCTATTTGCAAAACTTTTGTAAATATCGACGTAAGAGTGCAGCGTGGTAGATGGGATTTTCCCCCCCCTCCTCCACCTACCTGCAGGGTGGTACCACGTGGGTACAGGGCTAAATGAGCTCAGATGACCACTAGGTATGCCTGTGCCAAGCGGCTTCCTTTGTTGAAGATTTGGAAGGTTCTAGTACAAATCATTTATTTATTTATTTATAAGTAATTACAACGGCTTGAGCCAATGACAGCAATTAACTGGTAAAACTAAGCATAAAACTAAACATATTACATATTTAACATAATTAGAAAACAAATAACAATTCAGAGATCAAATATACTTAACAATAAAATAAAATTACATCGAATAAAGTGATAACATATAACTTATTTACTTAACAAACAGCTTTCGCAGAACATGAGACAATTTGACATGATCACCCTGAGTGTGTCATTAAAGAGTGAATATCAGGTTGGCGGGTGTATTTTTCAGAAGTGGTCGAAATAATACAAAGGATTTAGTACCTAATTAGTACCTAATTGTACAGTCAAGGGTCATAAATTGTGAAGCACCGGAATGTTTATATTTGCCTGCACGCCAGGTCTGCGCCTATCTCTGTGTGTGTGATGTTTCAATGCAGACAATAACACGCACACAGTATAACTACGAACGGGCGATGTTGGTTGGTCAGATGGATGTGTGGTTAACACTAAATAAAGTATACCTACTTATACTTGTTTTCCTATTTAAAAGCAATGCTTAAATTCAACATAATAGTTGAATGAAGCGATGGCAGGATCGCACGAGTAGGTCGGAATAATTGTGTGTGCATGAGAAAGGCGAAGGTTCGAACCTCAGTGCGAGCTCTCGACTCTTTTTGTTTTATTTTGTTTTCGTGTCAGAGTTCAATTATTTGAATATCATTAATTTACATTGGCTATAGGTTACGGAAGGTATAAATAAAGTAAATAGATAAAATAGGTAATTTAATAAAATAAAAAATACAGTTTTTCATAGAAACATATATTTATGTTATTATTAGCTTTTAAAACATACACGTATTAAGAACGATATAACAAACGTTGACAATAAATAAATTTATAATTTGTTTGTAAATAATTTTTGGTTGCTAATAATATTGGATGTTACCTATTGTTTATTGAGGTTATAGCTTAATTTATTCATTTTCTCAAGGAAAAGAAGATTGAAACTTAACCTCAATCCTGTAATCTTACAATTATTAACTAACTTATTTCTATTATGGCCAGTGGATCCCCTGAATTCCCCTGATAACATTTAATATTACTTACTTTTTTTTTCTGATCGAGACATCTTTCATTTCGTGCTTCCAATCTTTGCACTATTAAACCCATACATTTTCTATAAGGTTTAGATCAGGGGATCGCGCTGGTCACGGAATAACTTTAACATCTAAATACGGACTAAACCCACTCACGAAGTCTCGAACAATACTTATTGGCACCATGAATCGGACAATTATCTTGAACAAAATAAAGTTCACCAATTTCATACACTGGATAAACATTGCGCACACTGTAGGTAGCATTATGTCGATCAAAACCTCGACGTAGTTGGAGCTGTTGGGCCGCGTCGGTATAAATTCAAACTCACTCGGCCCTTGAGGACTAATCCACCCCCACATATTCACACTTATTCTTCCTGACTCCGTATTATTTATAATGTTATTGTCAGACCTCCGTGTATTGTCTCTGCGCCACAAAGGAAGTCTTCCTTTTAGACACGATTTGAAAGTCTTCTCGTCAGTAAATATAGTAGTCTCCCAATCAAAGTCTAAATATTCCCGGGCAAAACGTAACCGTTCATCCTTATGCCTTTGCGTTAAAAAGTTGCGAATTCTTCAGCAAATCTTCTTGTTGGTATAACACCATTCGTTTAAGATTCACCACCCATAAAGCGTCGCTGAGTCACTTACACGGCTCTTCAGACTTCCCTCTTCTTCAAATCTTTTCACCCAACGTCTCACAGTGTTTCTCTAAAAATAAATAAATCCCTAATACTCATTTTGAACCACCACTTAAGAGATTAACAAATAGAATAAATCACAACAAAATAACTTACACATAAGTAAACCGCTTTCATTGGACATTTCAGATAAAAATTAAACCCATTGACATGCAAGGCTACAATATTCGCCCTGGCTTCATCATTTATATTTAATTGCATTTTGAATAAAATCTTTAAACTAAAAACACTAATAGCAATAACACAAACGCCCGTAACTAAGTTCACCATATAACAACGTCATACGAATTAATTACAGCCAGTAAATAAATTTTGTTTCAAATCTACCCTCAATTTTTATGTTATTTATGTTGACTAGTTTAAAATTTTGTATTAATGATACTTACTCATTCCTCGACATTCGCTGTCTTCTTCTAATTGCTATAATCAGAAAAAGACAACGGGGCGTGATAAGCCTACGAACTAAGGAAAACTGTTACCTATATACCGCGCTCTTTCTATTTGGTTCATGATGAGAGAGTGCAATACGGGTGTGTATGTGTATGTGTGGAATGCCTTATTAGAAGAAGGTCTCAAGTGCGACGAGTTACGATGCGATAACTTTGTAAAACTGGTAATGCACTAATGACCCATACTGTACCACTAGTGAAATAATTTGTACCTCGTACAAATAATTTGTACCTCGTACAAATAATTTGTACCTCGTACAAATCTACCTCCTTATCATCATTCATCTCCTTGCGATCCCATTAGTGGTACATTTCACTAGTGGTACAATTAGGTACTAATTAGGTACTAAATCCTTTGGTATATTTCAACCACTTCTGAAAAATACACCCGCCAACCTGATATTCACCATTAAAGATGTCACATTCCGGTTAAAGCACAATGCATGCGACACAACGGGATTTGCGCGCGCGACACAGTGCGGCAATGGGATGTATGTGGCGAACAGTCGGTGTCGTGGAGTAGGCCTATGACGCAGGTAGCTGTCAGGCACATAAAGTGTACACAAAGTATTGTGTAGCTCTGGCGAATCTACCATGCTCCTTAAGATTTTTATGGCCATTACAATCTGATCTCTGGCTCTACGCACTGAAAGGGAATTATATCCTAACATTCCCAGCAGGAAATGAGTAGGATACATAAAAGGATAATATCCGTAAATCTTTTTATATAAAAAGCGCAAGAAGGCTTTCTGAACCTTTTCAATCAACAATTCGTATGTGGATTCACATACGAATCATGACACTAAATACCCCGCTATAAAGGAAAGTGATAGACACGAGTGAAATAGGTAGTTATAGGCGGTTCATGAATCATGATACGGTAGGTACGCTTGTTTTAAAACCTCGTGTATGTGTGTTTTGTTTTGTTATTCAATTCACAAAGTATTTTATTTGTGTATAAGTATAAAAAAGTATATTTACAATCACAAAACTAAATGGAAACACAAAGTAGGCAAATGTAATTAAAATGCTGGAGGCGGGCAGCCCTATCGCATGTTTACGTACCGCGCGGCTGTAGGCATTTATTTCTAAGATACGGTAGTGATCGATGGATACGGCCGAGTTATAATACTGTACAGATAATATTACCGTGGCAGTAGGTACTCTTCGATACGGCTCGCATCGCGAGAAGGTATTCCTGTTGTAGCCGTTACACCGCTATATACGAACTACGCAGCAAAGACATGACGTCACACAATTCCTGCATCGTGCAGTTAGAGTTTACCGAGCGAAAAACATAGATAAGACTATCCGAAATCAACTTACGGGCAGTTGCCCGCCAGACATAACACCCGTCTGGTTGGAGGATCCTCCCTTTTCTATGGTGGATGAGTGAACTTTACATCCTGTTCCTCATACCACTAAACTGTCTCCGGAGCCCTAGCCACCGGTAGCTTGGATCCTGCTCCCGACACCGGCAGACAACAAATTTTTATATTCAATTTCAAATATTAATAAATGTAATTTATGAGGTAGGTACTGACTAGGGCATGCAATACCGGTTAACCGTTTTAACGGTAAACCGCCTATTTTGACGGTTAGTAAATTACCGGTAAAAAATAAATGAAACCGGTAATTTACCGGTGTTTAATTTTGTTCATAAATATTTTTAAGGACATAATGTTCATGTAAATGGTTGACAGTTTTGACGTTTACATTTACGTTTGTGACGTATGACAAGATTTTGATCTATTGGATACTTTGAATCTGAAGCTATAACTTAATTACTTATTATTAGATTTTTGATTGAAGTTTTGATAGTTTTATTATTAAAAAAAGGTTTGCTATTGTAGAACTATTGATATAGTACCTACTAATTGATTTCATTTTAAAAATATTTTATAATAATTGTTTGCTTGTCTTCTATGGCATGAATCTCAACTGTATTGACTGACTGTATTTTATTTAAAATAAGTAATTACGTTTACTTCCAAGTTTATTTATTTATTATCTCATTTTAGGCTTCTGAAATAGTTTATTTACTTTATTATCAAAGCAAAAAAAAAAAATACATCCATTAAAGAATTACCGGTTTACCGGTAAAAAAAATTGTTACCGTTTATTTTACCGGTAAAAAATATCGACTGTTTTAGCAAGCCCTAGTAATGACTAAAGGAATTCATATTTTTGTTTCTAAAATTTCAGTAAGCGTTACATCAATGTGGTTTCGATTCTTGAACTACACGTGTACGACAGGGGACGAAGCTTTTCCGCGACCTCCGCGTACATGGAGCAACATGCGAAGGCTTAGACTAAATACAAACAGTGATCTTGACATAACAAGATACGTCTGTAGAGAATATGGCCTTCGCTTCGGTTACAACCGTAGAGAAACTTTGTTTTTCAGTGTCTTTGATATAAAAACTATGATATACAAATTTTGTTTTGCTGCCGATAAAATCATTATTGTGCATGCGTACCTACATAGTGCATTATACTTCTGGCTGCGTTCTCGATATAATATTTACCATGCAGCTTCCGTCACGCAAGTCGACAACCATTCGCATATTTAGAGCTGAAAGCAAAAACTAAACGCACAAGTGTAGCTACTCTGCTCTATATGTCATCTGTCATTCTTTACGTTTGCGTGGCAACTAGTCCGCTGTTTTTCCCAAAGAATATTAATTAAAGTGTTTAAAACTAGTTTAAAGTGTGTTTAAAGTTGGCATAAGTTATCATGCCGAAATGAAAACATGAAAAGGAATATTATCTTCAAAAAATCGAAGATTAAGTACATGAACGACACCGGTACAATACCGATTCATCAGAGTCATCAGACTCGTCCATTTTTTCTTCACCAGATAAAACAATTGTTTTAAACGTTTTATACAGTAAAACATGTTTCACACGCGGGTAATGTACGAGATGCATTGACGCGAACAAATAATTCGAGGTGTTTACGAGATAAACGCACGAGTTTTATCATTGTTTTAAACGTTTTATACAGTAAAACATGTTTCACACGCGGGTAATGTACGAGATGCATTGACGCGAACAAATAATTCGGGGCGTTTACGAGATAAACGCACGAGTTTTATCATTGTTTTAAACGTTTTATACAGTAAAACGTGTTTCACAAGACTACAATAATTCTGGGCGTTTACGAGATAAACGGACGAGTTTTATAATTTACTTATTTCAATGTGAAGGCTGAGAGGCTACGCTTAGGTATGTATAATTATTATGGTATATTATCAGGGTCAATTCTATATTTTTTGCAGACCGCAAAAATGATGAACCAATGAACTAGTTATGGAACTAGGTAGGTACTTGATGACAGTGTCAAACCATCGGTTCCATTTGACACAAACTCGGATAACACTAATACAGCCATGACTGTAACTGACGGTCTACCTGAGCCTGACCCAGCACATGTGCTAGACACTGGGCCTACTTATATTCTATCCCTGGAAGTGCTGCAAGCATTATGGGATTTGATGCATTAATAATTATGCATATAAAAGAGCACTAAACAACTACTTAGCCCGTATTTGAAATACAATTTTGAAGAAGACATTATCAATAACAACAATAATGATAGAGATCTCCCCGCTCAGTGATGCTGGAAGGATGTTAACACAAACAAATCTTGAAAAAGCTTATTTATATTTTCCCTGTCCGGGACAAAAAATGCTTAAATATTGTCAAAGAATTAGAAAAAGATGATCACCTCTATCCTCTATCGTAACAAGTTTATCATACTTAATATGTGAAGATACATTTATAAGTTAGGTTTTTCTTTAATTATGCAACGCTTGAGCGAGATCTGCAGTGTATATAAACGACTTTTTTAAATTGTTAACCTTTATTTGAGAGAAAATTCTCATACTGTAAAAAGGCTCAGGATTTTTCAATGGAAATCAGGCCTTTTCTCCGGATTTTTGGTTTTTTCATCTGGTAACCCTCTATGCGTATCAGAACACGCATGACTGTGAAAGGTTCCGCAGTCCGGATGAATAATAAGTGATCAAACGAACTTACCTGTTGTGAAGTTCGATCATTAATATACGAAGGGCTTCGTTCGAAGATATAATATTTACCATGCAGCTTCCATCACGCAAGTGCAAGTCGACAACCAATCGCATATTTAGAGCTGTAAGCAAAAAATAAACGCACAAGTGTAGCTACTCTGCCCTGTACGTCATCTGTCATTATTTTAGAGTAAGAGAATCTCAATTTTTCTGGGGTAGGGTAGGGAGGGTCCCTTTTAGGGCATGCAATACCGGTATACAGTTTTACCTGTAAACCGCCTATTTTGACGGTTAGTAAATTACCGCTAAAAATAAATGAAACCGGTAATTTACCGGTGTTTAATTCAGTCCATAAATATTTTTATGGACAAAATGTTCATGTAGATTATTGACAGTTTTGACGTTTACGTTGACGTTTGTGACGTACGACAAGATTTCTTTAGTTTGTCTTTGTTTTTTGCTTGTGTTCGACGGTGTTGGGTGTTTTATTTGTTACAATCTATGAAGCAACTGTAAGTTTTAAATGAAAAGCTTATTATCACAAAGATTTTTTAATACTAGTCATCGATTTATTGTGTTAGACAAGGTTATTCATTTGAATGTAGGTTCTTAGATAATGTGTTTGTATTAAAATTATTTTGTATTTCTATTAATGTCACAGCAGGGATGCCAAATCATTTTCAAATCGGACTAGTAGTTCCTGAGATTAGCGCGTTCAAGCAGACAAAGAAACAAACTCTTCAGCTTTATAAATTAGTGTAAGTCTAAGTATAGATAAGTATAAGTATAAATATAAAAAAGACTAATTATTATTATTTGATAACAACATATTTTGAATCTGAAGCTTTATCTTAATAATTTATTATTTGATTGTTGATTGAACTTTTGAGAGATTTATTATTAAAAAAAATTTTACTAATTATTTTCATTATAAAAATATTTTATAATAATTGTTTGCTTGTCTTATAATACGGCATGAATCGCAACTGTATTTTATTTAAAATAAATAATTACGTTTACATCCAACTTTATTTTCTCATTTTAGGCTTCGAAATAGTTTATTTACTTTATTATCAAAGCAAATTTTAAAAAATACATCCATTACCGATTTACCGGTTTACCGGTAAAAAAAAATTGTTACCGGTTATTTTACCGGTAAAAAAACTGATTAAGTACCTACTTGGATATATTATAAGTATTGATTTTAATTGTGCAATTGTTACCAAAGGAAGATTATTTTTAGTTTGTTTAATTTTTTAGGGCTCCGTAGCCAAATGGCAAAAACAGAACCCTTATGGATTCGTCATGTCTGTCTATCTGTCACAGCCACTTTTTTCCGAAACTATAAGAACTATACTGTTGAAACTTGGTACAGTACGACACAACTTAGATGTAGCATAGATTTGAAATTTTTCATTCATTCATTTCAATTTTACGAATGTATTTGGCTATAAGACTTTACAATTTATTGCGTTTTCGAAAGATCATTTTCAGCTGAAGCAGTAATAAAGATTGGTGATGGCGAAGGCGCACTCAGTTCGGATGGTGATCGGTTTTACGAATTTTGCCGATGCTACATCTAAGTTGTGTCGTACTGTAAGTAGATGTATTGTGTCAACCGCATTAAGATTTTTTCTAAACTGAATAGTTTGCGCGGGAGACACTTCCAAAGTGGTAAAATGTGTGTGTGTGTGTGTGTGTGTGTGTGTGTCCCTGTAACTTCTAAAATAAGAGAATGATATAACTAAAAAAAATATGATGTACATTAGGTACCATGCAAACTTCCACCAAAAATTGGTTTGAACGAGATCTAGTAAGTCGTTTTTTTTAATACGTCATAAATCGTAAACCGCAATTTACCTTTAACGAACTACAAGAACTTTTATATTAGGTATGTTACTTGCTGCGACGGAACCCTTCATGGGCGAGTCCGACTCGCACTTGGCCGCTTTTTTTAAAGAGATTTTTAAAATGTACGCTGTATTTTATTGAAAATTCATAAAATCCTGAGATTTGCAAAATCCAGCCGCATCCTGAGAAGAGTCCAAAAATCCTGAAATCTCAGGACAAATCCTGAGATATGGTAACCCTACACGCACTTGACCGATTGTTTAAACACAACTTGAATTTGATACATAGATAAGTTGGAACAAATGAATGATAATCTATGTATGTTTACCAAAAAGTTGGATTCGATGAGAGGCTGCGCGGCCACAGCGCTGTTGGAGTGTTGAGCGCTTCAGGCCGTGGGGTGGCGGGCGGCCCGGGCGCACCGGGGCCAGCACTCGGCCGCGCTGCGCCGGCGCCGCAGTCAGTCCGCGACGCCGCTTCGCGCTGCACGTCTGCCCGGCGACGCACAGCGACCCACGCCTCATGCCGACAGACGGTCAGTAACCGCGGTGACGAGCCGCAAATTTTGTGTATTATGAATTTAAAAATACCTCCCGAGCGACGCCACCCGCAGCGCGCCACGTGGTCGCGGCGGCGCGGCGCCCGGCCTCTCGTGACGGCGACGTCGACCGCCGCCCGCTCTTGTTTGTCATCACTCATCGCTGGTGCCAAGTCCTCACTTGAGCAGGCGCTGCCTCTGCAACGGCCGCGCTCGCCCGGCGGTAGCGCACGCACGCAACTCCGGCTGGCGCGCACACACGCAAACCTGTGTGCCTGACCCTGCACGCGTTCGACGTCGACTATCGATAATAGGAAGGAAGATAATATTGTTCACAAATAATTCGTTTAATTAACGAATTGTTTTTTGTCGCGCTTAGTTTTGGATGTAGGTACTTACATTTTGTGCCAAGTGCAATTAAATCAATATAGCTCCACACCGACACACTACACTGCAAGAATGAGGATCGTACTTACGTATTACTTCATCGCTTGGAGTTGGTACGAACACAGAATAATATAAATAATAGTACTAATGTACGGATAAAAAGTAACGAGTATCTAAAAAATACTTGTAGATACGGAGCTGGGGCCGTGATGATAACGATTTGCGATGAAGTCTCTTGTACAGTTGTACCTACTGCCCGCGCAGGCCGCCTTCTTTTGTTGTCCTCTATATTTTACTAATCCAAATTCGATTACTGAAATACTTACACACCATATTCTGTAAAACAATACATCCGTAAATACCTAGGTGTTAAATAATGTACATCGTAATAAGTATTGACTATTAAGTTGGTGAGCGCTACGGACTACGGGGCACGGGGCAGCGGCGGCGGCGGCCGCGCCGGGCTCCAAAGTCCGACCCCAGCCATATGACTGGAGTATTTGAACAATAGGTACACGTAGTTTACTCACTTACATCGTTTGGAGTCATTCCTTAGGTGATTGCGTAGTGGCACTTCCCCATACATTCTTTAGAGGCCTAGGAGAACAAGTCTCGATACATAAACGATTTTTGCAGAATGAAAGCAAGCATATTAACTCTGTATGATTTATTATTGACGCATATCCTCAAAAACTTATTAAGTAAACAGTAAATATCTGTAGGATATCCAGAGTTGGTTATATCATATGGAACTAAGTGAGACCAGTGGTAACGGCCCCGACTTACAAGTTGTAGGTCGTGGGTTCGAATCCAAGCAGGCGCTTTACTTTGTGTAAATAATTTCATCACCACTGCTCTTAAAACGGTGAAGGAAAACATCGTGAGGAAACCGGCATGTCTTAGAACCAAAAATTCGAAGACATGTGACATCTACCAACCCGCACTGGGCCCGCGTGGTAGATTACGGCCCACTCCCTCTCACAGAGAGGAGGCCTGTGTCACAGCAGGCTGCAGTGGGAACATTAATAGGCTGATGATGATGATGATGAGCACAGTTTTCATGCGTCTATGGAACAATCTGACAATGGACACTGCAGTGTCAGATTGTTCGCCTTGGCCTTGATTAGTCTAAAGTATATTTGGCTACTTAACTTTTAGGTGTCGTGATATTTTTCTTTCCGTCCGTCCAGGGACTTGGCACACATGTATGCCATACATGTTAGCGTCAAGCAATACTTATTCTTTCTTTCTTTCTTTATGTATGCCAAGTCTCTGGTACAGTAGGTACCTGAGCGTGTCTCCGTGTCACAAGGTTGCTTGGATTAGTGGTTGGTTGGTGCAGTGAACACGCGCGCGTCCATCGCGCGGTAGGACTCCTACTAGGAGCGAGCGTTGGCACTCTGGCAAACGTTAAACAGACAGCACTGCTCCACGGTCTCAGAGCGAGCGGTTCGGAAACCGTTGAGCAGTGCTGTCGACCAGCAGCTCCTGACTGCCGACTGAGCGCAGCGCAGCGCAGCGCAGCGCATGCGCGCCTCCTGCCGCACGGTCACACCGACACTATAAGTAACTCCACCCCGTAACTAGGATACAATTCTGCCTTCGTGCATTCAAATTTTCCCGTAAAACTTCATTGACCACCAGCTAGGATCCTCATTCCCCTTTGACAAATACTTTTGAAAATTTTAAATAAGTAAACAGGTATCTAAGGACCTAATGAAACAAGTTCAGTCTCTGGAGTCTGGACTCTGGACCCGCACTGCCCGCACACATTTTGTCATCGCGACCGTCGCTCTGAGTGATGGACTGAAATCGCGAGTAGGGACTTAAGGATTCGTACTTATGTACATTTTTGAAATCTCTAAACATACCTACTAATACAATACTTTTATGTTAAGTAAGTATGTGATTTTTTTCATAAACCCATTACTTTCAAAATTATAGGTAGTAGGTAGTTTCAATTTTGTATGAAAAAAATAAAATATTTTGATGTTTGTGTATTGCAAAATATATAGTCAAATTAAACTTAGTTGCAAGCAAGTACCTACCTACGTTCCACACCACTTCCGTGACGTCATTTGTTTGTGTTCAAAATACGGCCAAACCGGTTTTCTTATCAGAGAAGTGGGTGTAGTGCCAATCGGAAAATTATCCGAAACAGCTGCTCGAAATAAAGACTTCAGGAGATATCGTGCACATCATTCGAGAAAATTCTGTAGAAAGGCTACGAATGAAGATAATGAATAATTTATTAATCAGCTCTGACCCACATTATGTATATCAAAAATACGTCACAAACTATTGCGTAAACACAAATCCCTCTCAGAAGAGGCAAAAGCTTTGCTGATTATTACCACGTGTTATTACGGAGACATTACGCACATCAGCAACGAGAGTGTCACAACACAATAAACGTAGTTTTTGGGAAATCACGATTTCTTTTTTTTTGAATTTATAATTCCATTAATTTCCTGAGAGAGCATAATATTTAAGAAGACTATTTAAGGCTGCCTGTCCACTGGAGCGGAGAGGAGAAAAGAGGAGCGGAGATGTGCCAATATTAACCAATAGGATCTTGACTCAGATCTCTGATCTAAACTCAGGGGCGGAGTCAAGATTCTATTGGTTAATATTGGCACATCTCCGCTCCTCTTTTCTCCTCTCCGCTCCAGTGGACAGGCAGCCTATTGCTCTATTATATTTTTATGGAAATTAAAATCAAAAAATATTTTTTCCATTTTATATTATTTTTTTACTTTTAAATTCCTATAATGTGTTACTATTGTCGACAAAATTATGAAAGATTTCATGAAATGAAACACTTTTATTAGATAATAATATTATTATGTATTGTAATTTTTTTAAATTAATCAGGTAATATTAAATATCTTTGTAGGTTTCTTTGTAGGTGTACTATTAGTCGAAAAGGTACAAAACTTTTCATATAAAAACAAAATACTTAGGTATCACATTTTCAGACAATAGACAGAGCTGGGCAAAATACATGCTTTGCTTTAAATAAAATACAAATTACAAAATACTATCTCGCACTTATTTAAAATACGAATTACAAAATATTTTTAAGTCGTGTATTTGAAATATAAAATACAAAATACAGTATTTTGACTATTTTTATTTAAAATACAAATTACAAAAAACAGTCTGGTGTTAGGTTAGGTACTTATATAAATAGAATAGAACTAATCCAGCCCAGCCTAAGGCACAGGGAATATTCTTACCATCATATTTTACAAAATAGCGACCGCTAAATATGTCACAGCATTCACATGATTCACTCCATCGCTGAATAAAAATTACAATTGACAAGTTATCTAATGGACAATTTGACGTATGTACCTGCAGTACAGATTACAGTACAGTTTAAGTGCAGTGTTGCCAACTTTAAAGATTGACATTTAGCGATCGCCATTTTGCTTACGAAAGCTATCGAGCGCTATTTTCTGCAGATCGCACCTATTCATAAGATCGCCAAATGTATTTATGTTCAAATGTATTTTGGAGCCATAAGTATTTGAACTACTAACTACAAAATACCTCAGCGTCAGGTATTTGAAATACCAATTACAAATTACATTTATAAGAAGTAGGTAATTGAATAACAATAACGAATACCAATTACGTATTTGTATTTTAATTACAAGTAATTCAAATACTGCCCAACCCTGACAATAGATAATCTCTCCACTAGAAAACTATTATGAAAATTATTAGAAAATAGTTAACACACCCAAAATAAAATTGTATGGCATAATTTGTGTGAACTTATCCTAGCCTAGAAGTGAAAAATTACAAAAATTTGTACTCAGGTACTTGATGTATAACTAAAACATTCTAAATAGAGTAACATGATGTGACAGTTATATTCTATAATTTTAGAATACATATTGAGAATAACTCAACAATATGGTCATTTCACATGATGTGAATATTTTTTTGCCGAAATCATCAAAGCAAATATATGAAAATTACTTACCGTAATAGGGTCGTTACACAGGTTATGACAGTACTACACACAGTAGATGCACGACTCAGCGTTGCCAGACGTCCCGCTTTTGGCGGGACAGGCTCAGTCCCGCTTTTCGGGAATAACTCGCCCGTGCGTGCAGTATGCTGAGGAAGCGCGGTCGAGAGATAAAGGAATAAAAGAAGTCAAATCTTCACAGAAATATCATGAATAAGTAATTCTTATATAAATAATTATTTTATTGTAAGTAGGTAAAAAGTACCTAAAATACAATTTGTAAAACTCACTCCTTAGATTAAGTACTTAGACCGTATATTATTTGAAACACCACATTTTTTTTAGGCAGCGTATAGAGGGCCGTTAACGGCACTCAGTCTCCGCATTTTATTAAGTACCGTTAACGTCAACAGTAGGTAAATAAAATTAATTCATAAAATCTATGTCAAAATAAATGGTTCTGTCAGAAATTCCTTAATATTATAATATGCTTTGTCAGTTAGAAATGACTTTAGTTGTTTCTTCAATTGTACATTATTAAGCTCCCTCAAACTTTTCGGTAACTTATTATATATAATAGGAGCCATGCAAAAAACACTTTTGCGCATAAGTGCAGTCCTACTACTATGCAGACAGAGCTGACTTTGATCACGCCTGTTTCTGGGAAATTTATCTGACATTCGCGAAAATAAATTACTGTTGTTTCTTACAAACATTACTGATTCCAGAATATAAAGAGATGGCAATGTCAATATTTTATAGCGTATGAAATAGGGCTTACAACTGTCGGTCGTTTTTAACTTAAACATGGCCCTGAGGCATCTCTTTTGTGCTTTAAATGCAACTTCTTTATTAGTTGAGTTACCCCAAAAAATAACGCCGTATCTGAGAATAGATTCCGTTAGCCCGTAGTAAGCAGTTAGTAACGCATCTATGTTAACAGTGCGTGACAGAATGTACAAGGCGTACGCACTACTGCTTATTCTTTTAGTCAGGGTCTCTACATGCGCCTTCCAATTTAAATTGTGATCTATTGTAAGTCCTAGAAACTTAGTTGTATTAACTGTGTCAATTGTAATGTCATTATATGTTATGTCAAGATTGGAAAGAGTCAATGCGCGCTGGCTGAAATGCATAATTACTGTCTTGTTTAAATTTATTTTTAAATTATTATTGTCTAACCATTCTATAGTTTCTTTTAATGTATTGTTTATGTCCTCTTTATAAAAATCCCTTTTATTACTAGGTATAGTTATTGTACTGTCATCCGCGAACAGTGTCATAGGATGTTTGATTGCCATTGGAAAGTCATTAATGTAAACTGTAAAAAGCGGCGGTCCTAGTATACTTCCTTGTGGAACTCCGTAGATAACGTTACGTTCCTCCGATAGAAAGATTTCTTCTCTTTTGGTGCTTATATTAATTCTGCTTATTTCCGTCACTTGTTTTCTATCGTGTAAGTATGATTTTAAGAGCTCAAGGACATTTCCTCTTACACCGTAAGCATCAAGTTTTTTAAGTAAAATATTATGTTGCACATAATCAAATGCCTGGGTCATGTCACAAAATATGGCACACACGGGGTTTTTTTTATCCATATTTGTCATAAGTTCATAACAGTATGTAAAAAGTCGTAAATAGCCATGTTTATTGTCTTGTCTTTCCTAAATCCTTTTTGTTCATTGCAAAGAATATTTTTTTTTTTTTTTTTTTTTTTTTTTTTTTCGTTTTTGTATCTGCAATCAGCCTTTCGGCTATAAGCAAATGTGCTGCTTGGTTCATGGCGTGGTTGTGCAGGGCTCCAGTGAGCACAGCACATATGATTATTATTTATTCAGCTCGAGGATGTGGTGCCTTTTGAGGCGCTTGGTGATATTTGGTTGAAGCAGGTCTACGGCCAACTGATTTGGATGGTTTTTAAGTCTGTCCTTGTATGTATTTTCTACCATCAGTATGTTCTCCTTTACTGTGTTTACTTTTAATTGCTCGTGGATTTCTGCATTGGTGATAAACCATGGGGCATTGGAAATTGACTTCAGTATTGAGTTCTGTAATCGTTGCACTATATTGATGTTTGAATCCGAGGCACTACCCCATAGCTGTATCCCGTAGGTCCATATTGGCTTTATCACGGCTTTGTAAACCAGTAACTTGTTCTCAGGTGAGAGTTTGGACTTTCTTCCCAGCAACCAGTACAAATTCCTAAAAGTGATATTAGCTTGGTCTCTTTTGGCTTTGATGTGGGTTTTCCAAGTTAGTCGCCTGTCCAAGTGCATACCCAGGTACTTCACAACGTCTTTGTGCGGCAAGTCATTACTTCCCAGCTTAACCGTAGGGCAGTCACCTTTCCTGAGTGTGAATGTCACTTGCGTGGATTTTGATACGCTTGCTGTAATTCTCCACTTCTCAAGCCAGCCATCTATCAAGTCTAGTGCCTCTTGCAGCTTTCTCGAGGCTTCTTTTGGATCTTTGTTGCTAGTTATAATGGCTGAGTCATCGGCAAAAGTAGCAATTGTAACATCTGGAATTTGTGGTATATCTGCTGTAAAGACGGTGTAGAGAATGGGACCCAAAACAGAGCCTTGTGGAACTCCTGCTCTTATTTCATGAAACTCAGAGTAGCTATCCTCCTCTCTTACTTGGAACAAGCGATCTGTTAGGTAGGACTCGAGAATTCTATAGTAGCTGTGAGATAAGTTTGTTTTTATTTTGAAGAGTAGGCCCTTATGCCAAACACGGTCAAATGCCTGTTGCACATCTAAGAATGCAGAAGCGCAATATTCTCCCAGCTCTAGAGATTGTCGTATTTTGTTGCACACTCGATGGACCTGCTCTATTGTGGAATGCCTCTCACGGAACCCAAACTGATGATCAGGTATCACGTTTTTCTGTGCTAGCAGTGGTTTAAGCCGGTGTAGGATTAGCTTTTCCAACAATTTTGAGTGGATTGGCAACAGGCTGATTGGTCTGTACGAAGTGATCTCATTCTCTGGTTTTCCATGCTTGTATATCATTTTAATTTGTGATACTTTCCACTGCGAAGGGAAATAGCCCACTCTAAGGATCGCATTAAAAAGCACTGTTAGAAAGACAATAGCCCTCCTTGGCAACTCAACTAGTACTTTCTTTGTAATAAGATCATACCCAGGTGCTTTCTTGTCCTTGAGTCTTTTTATCTGCGTTATTACTTCCCGAGGTGTTACCGGTTTGGGTGGCAGATCCATTTGGAAGTCTTGTCTAAGTGTTTCATATATACCTGGGTCTGTGTCACCAGTCTGGTTCCTCGGTTCATTTGGCACAAATACAGCAGCCAGATGTTTAGCGAACGCGTTTGCCTTTTGCTGACTCGTTCTCGCCCATTGATTGTTGTTCAATTTTAGTGGAGGTTTCACTTCTTGGGGTTGGTCATATTTTGCTGTATATTTCCAGACAATATATAGAAGATATATTAAAATACCCTGCCTTGTCTTTGATGGTAACAGTTGCAGCTTGTATGTGTTCCGTTCGGTAGCCTGGTAAAGGATGGTGTTTGATAGTTTTCTTAACAAGAATGGCTGAACCGGCGTGTGATGTACCATCTGGGTGGTTTGTGCTGTATATATTAAAGCCTGGAACTATTATGGAACTTCGTGATGTGAAATGTGTCTCTGATATCAGAACGATGTCAAGATTGTGTAGCTTTATTAAAGTTTCTAGGTCTCGCTTGTTGGGAGCGAGTCCATTTATGTTCCATGCTCCCACCCGGAGAGACCCCATCATGAAAGTTTTCCCATGAGAATTGTTATAAGCCCTATTAAGGAGCTTATCTGTTGTAAGAGAATTTCAATTTTTTCACTTTGTTTGATCATAATTTCTTGTATGGAAGATATAATTTTTTCATCTCCATTACTTGTTGTGGGCGGATTTACTTTTGCTTTTTCGGCATATGAGATTTGAAAGCTCATTGGGTTGGGTGTAGTTTGAGCAGCCAGCTGTTGGCGGTTTAAGATGTGTTCTACTTTGGGATATGATTTTCCTTGTTGGAATTGTCTCTTTTCCTGTTCAATAATAGTTTGTAATTTAGATTGCGGTACGACTTTGGTATCATTGTTAAGTTCCAATAGCGGTATCTGCGGTGTTGATTGAGGTACAGATTTTATTACATGTGGCCTGTTCTTCATTTTCCTTTGGGCGATTTCCACGTACACCTGGCATCCCCTGTAGTTGGCAGGGTGACTTCCAAAGCATAAGGCACATTTAGCTGGTGTAGTGCGATCTTTCTTCAGGCATTCTGATGTTTTGTGGGCCTCAGCACACTTCACACATCTATAAGGTCTGAGACAGTTGTTCTTTGTGTGCCCATATTGCTGGCATCTGGTGCATTGGACTACGGTGTTTCTCTTTATTGGATCTTCAATAATCACCGATGTGTTGTAGATATAGCGAATCTTCTTAACATCTTTGTTTTTCTCACTTGGTTCAAGATTAACAAAAAAGGTTGAAGTTGGCTGACGTTCTGGACCATACTTGGCGTTTATGATTTCTCCCCTTATTTTATTTCCGGTATTTTCTATTTCTTCGACTATTGCTTCGAGAGGTGTAGTATGATGCAGATTTTTAATTACGATTCTATAGCATTTATCTTCTTTCCTAGTAAAAGTATGTCCTATGAGACCCTTTTCGCGTACTAGAGACATGAGTGCTTTATAGGCTGCCGTTGTGCTACATGATACTCTAAGCTGGTTTTTGTTGACAATTTTAAAAACATAATCTGTCTTTTTCAACACTGCCTCTACAGTATCAGTTAGTTTACTGACATCTTGTATTCCATACAGCAGCAGAGGTGGAGGTTTATTTTCTCTAGGGGCAGACACAGTATTATCTGCGTCATCTAGGGGCAGAACATCAAAACTATTGCTAGTGGTCGCTTGCGGTGGTGAATCAGAGATTCTCTTTCTCTTGTAAGTGTTATTAGTCCGGAGCGTGGGCATTTTTTGCCAGCTCGGGTTATTTTCAGTAGTGGGTTGTGTTGGACTCTTGATCTCAGAAGTTGGGGAGTTTGTTTGAGCATTTCTATTGAACAGACCTGGATGGAAGACTTGCTGGGTCAGTTTTTTCTGCCCTTTTATGTTGGATGGTTCTCCAGTCCCATCATCATTTTTGAGAGACTGCATGTCCCTACCAATTAAAAAAATCTACCACTTTGGTAGAAATTTTACGAAGCTGACAACATTTTCGTAGCTTCCTGTTAGAGAATGACAGCATCACTTAATAATGATTGACATTTTATGACGTTAAAAAATCACTGGAAGAATCAGGCATTGGAGGGTATGCACTAAATAAATTAGAAATTGGAATGTCAAGTGTAGATTTTAGAGGCCTAAAATTGTTCAATCTAAATGTTTTAGGTTGTGATTAATATCACCACAGTCACTAAATGCACTTAGGTTCACTTTCACACAGTTTTCAAGTACTAAAACTCAAACTTTGCACGAAATTTAATTAAAATCTTCAAGAGCGCGAAGTGTACTCTGCCCTTGACAGTGACGGCAAGAATATTATTGGATTCTAAATATGAATTGAGTTCTTTATAAATATAGTTTTCAATAATTTTTGAGAATATTGGTATCAATGAAATAGGCCTGTAGTATTCCATTATCTCTCTATCTTGTTTTTTGAACAATGGCTTTATAACAGATTTTTTAAGGGCATCTGGAAAAATACCTTCGCTTATACACAAATTTATAATATAACTTAAAGGGTAACAAATTTCTTCGGCTACTGCTTTGAGTATTTTTGTACAAATGCCATCGTAACCTACACTATTTGTATTATTAAGGGCTAAAGTAATTTTTAATACATCATTTGGCAAACTTGGAGCCATGAACATAGAATCCTTTCTGTTTAAAATATGTTTTGTGACTCTGTCCCCCGAATTAATAATGGGCTGAATTTTATCAATAAAATAATTATTAAATAAATTAGAAATACATTTTGGATCCGAGATAATTTCATTATTATTAATTCTAAGTTTATTAATATTATTCTTTGGAATATTTAACTTTGTTTGGTTTATAATTTGCCATGTTGTTTTGGATTTATTAATTGATGTCTTTATTTTGTGGTTATTTTGAGCTCGCTGAATTAAATTAATAATCTTTTTAAACAGTTTTGTGTAATTTTTAAAATGGGTTTTATTCTGATGAGTAGGTTTCATTCGGAATTGCCACAGTAGTTGCCGTTTTTTCGCACTGCATTTTTTTATACCACGTGATACCCATTTTTGTTTTCTATTAACATTTACCGAAACTATAGTTTCGGGGAAGCACTGTCTATAAAGTAATGAAAAAATATCTGAAAATGCGTTAAATGCTACATTTGGGTCATGAGTTGCATAGGTACACTTCAGAAAACGTCAGACTCTGCAGATAGGCCTTAAATTTAATAGTATTATCGTTATGATAGTCACGACTTCTCCTACTCCACCGATTAAAAGTACAAACTGTGCTAATTGGGCATTTCAGTAACTGTGCTGTGTGATCTGACAACGCTAACTCTAATACTGAAGCCTTACAGAATCTGTTAAAATTATGAGCAAAATTGTCAATGCATGTTTTGCTCTGAAGACGAGTTGGTTGATAAATCGCCAGTTTCAAATTAAAGCTTAATAACATATTCTCGAATTCTATAGATTGGTTATTTCTTTTAAGTACATCTATATTAAAATCTCCCGTCAAAACAATATTTTTACAATTCGTTTTCAGCAAAATATGTAATAACCGTTCCAATTTACTAATACATTAATTGAAATTATTGGCATTTGGAACTCTATAAATGCAAACACATACGATTTTGTGGGTTATTAGTTCAATGGCGCAACATTCAAAGACACCACTTGTAGATATTTTTGCAATTTTTGGCAGCTCTCTCCACTGGATGACCGGACCTTACTAATATGCATGCCCCACCTCTTTTGGTTTCTTTCCGACTGAAACAGGCCGCTAAGCAGTACCTAGTTGTTTAAATTCAAGTGTTTTTCATAAGTTTCCATCATAAAGTGCTCCGTAATGCATAAGACATCCACGCCTATGTCTCTATCCATTAATTCATTGAGACAAACTGCAAGAGTATTCAACTGAGAGGGTACTCAGGAGTATTGTTAATGCGCCCTGGTATATAAGAAATGACGACCTCCATCGTGAAATAAAAATGGAACCCGTCACCAAAATAATCCAAAAATTTGCTGAGGCCCATGAACACAGACTCCACCGACATGTGAACATCGAGGCAATTCAGCTGTTAGACCAAACAAATATGGTGCGAAGACTAAAACGAACAAAACCTTTTGAGTTAGTGTAGTGTAAAAAGTGTAGAAATAATAGTGACAATGACACACATATAACACGTGAACAAAGTATTTATAATATTATATCAGACTCTAAGAAAGTGGAACGGACTTGTGTAAAGTACAATCAGCACTATTCTAAGTTTTAAAATAATTATCACGTAGAAAATTAAGTTAGATTAAAATTCGTTTAGGCGCAAAATGTCCAATTCGCAAAATGTCCAGCGGTCGAAAAATTTCCAGTTTGCAGAATGTCCAATTCGCAAAATGTCCAATTCGCAAAATGTCCAATTCGCAAAATGTCCAATTCGCAAAATGTCCAGCGGTCGCAAAATGTCCAATTCACAGAATGTCCAATTCGCAAAATGTCCAATTCGCAAAATGTCCAATATTCATCATAACGTGGTTACCTCATCAATCAAGAGCTGGACTTTAATAAAAAACGTTATTTTTTGTTAAAATCAGGTTTATTTTTATCACATTTCTTTTAATATCTACAACATAAAAAAAAAACGTTATGTCGCGTAAAATTTAATGAAAATATAACATAAATATTATCCCAACTCCAGGACATAAAATCAACATTAAAAAAAAGTAAGTCGCCTTAACAATTGAATAAAAATATAACATAAAATATAATATATAATCCCAACTCCAGGACATAAATTCAACATAAAAAAAAGTTGAGTCGCCTCAATTGAATGAAAATATAACGGTGTCACCTTGTTCCGCAGACAGAAATTACATAGAATTTCGTTTCGCACCAAAATGTTTCATTTTTATTTAGTTCTTATATTTTTATTTCGAATATTATTGTTTCAACAACTATTTACTTGGATGAAACATTATTTCACAGAAACACAATTCAATGAATTTTTAATCACATTTTTTTATTTAACAAACTTATCAAACAGTAGAATAATTTTTTAACGAATATTGTTTGTTCAGTTATTTCAACGAAAATGTAAGAATAGACGTTATGCTATAAACAACAATAGTGTGTGTGTGTGTGTGTGTGTAGTGTAGTGTCTAGTAATAACTATTAGGGCACTCCGACCATATAGGTTAGGTTAGGTTAGAACTGTGACCAACTACGCGCGAGCCGAGCGAGCGAAGCGAGCGGTGCCGCGGCAGCGGCCGGCGAGCGCCACATCGAAATTAGGGCACTCCAACAGATGAACCGCTTTCATATAACTATACTACGGTATATAGTGTGTGTGTGAGTGTGTAGTGTATTGTCTTTTAATATAACTATGAGGGCACTCCGACCATATGGGTTAGGTTAGGTTAGAACTGTGACCAACTACGCGCGAGCCGAGCGAGCGTAGCGAGCGGTGCCGCGGCAGCGGCCGGCGAGCGCCACATCGAAATTGGTTGCAGTATCAAAAATATAGGGCACTGGGGATTTTCTTGGTAATAAGCTTTATACTAACTAAACAGTATGAGAATAAAGAATATTTGATTTGTTATTCTATGATATGAATATCGAAACTTTTAATTTTATTTGTAACAAAAATTAATGATTAAAGTTTATTCAAAGTAAGTATTCTGCGTATTGATTATTCTGTGAAATGATAATATATGAAAAATTTTATGTGAAACAAAATTCTATAAAACTATTTTCTATAAAACAACGTACAACCAAATATAACGTATACAGGGTGTCAGGGACATCGACGCGAAGCCTGTTACCATGGATTCAGTACATGATTCTGAACCCCCTGTGTTGAAATTTTTCGTCTATTATTTTAAAAAATCTGCTGTACAATACAGATATTTTTTTTAATAAACGACGAAAAATTTCAACGCAGGGCGGTTCAGAATCATGTACTGAATCTTTGGTAACAGGCTTCGCGTCGATGTCCCTGACACCCGGTATACGTTATATTTTCATTCAATTGAGGCGACTCAACTTTTTTTTTATGTTGAATTTATGTCCTGGAGTTGGGATTATATATTATATTTTATGTTATATTTTCATTAAATTTTTAAGGCGACTTACTTTTTTTTAACGTTGATTTTATGTCCTGGAGTTGGGATTATATATTATATTTTATGTTATATTTTTAGTCAATTGAGGCGACTTAACTTTTTTTTATGTTGAATTTATGTCCTGGAGTTGGGATTATATATTATATTTTATTTTATATTTTTATTCAATTGTTAAGGCGACTTACTTTTTTTTAATGTTGATTTTATGTCCTGGAGTTGGGATAATATTTATGTTATATTTTCATTAAATTTTACGCGACATAACGTTTTTTTTTTTATGTTGTAGATATTAAAAGAAATGTGATAAAAATAAACCTGATTTTAACAAAAAATAACGTTTTTTATTAAAGTCCAGCTCTTGATTGATGACGTAACCACGTTATGCTGAATATTGGACATTTTGCGAATTGGACATTTTGCGAATTGGACATTCTGCGAATTGGACATTTTGCGACCGCTGGACATTTTGCGAATTGGACATTTTGCGAATTGGACATTCTGCGAATTGGACATTTTGCGAATTGGACATTCTGCGAACTGGACATTTTTCGACCGCTGGACATTTTGCGAATTGGACATTTTGCGCCTAAACGTTAAAATTGCTTATTAGTCTTGTAGGCTAGATTGTAATTCATTATTAAGAACCTGGTTCTTTTTAATAAAATAAAAAAATCCGCATCCGCAAATGCGGAGCTTCCGCATAGATTTGGACATCTGCATCCGCATCCGCATCCGCATCCGCAATAATCAATGCGGATTTTCATGCGGATGCGGATGTAATAAAAGTAAGTGATAAAAGCGATAAGAAAGAAATGGGGCGGGACCGACGAATGGCGCATGCCGTTCGCACGTGACAATGACCAATGGGAGCGAACATTTTTCTAATTATTGATTCAAATAATTGTAACAAACACGTAAGAAAAATGAATTTCACGGACTACCTTGGCGTCGTTTACACTATGCATGAAAGCATTGTATCTATTGTAAGCTCACCATGCGCATGTAACCTGCGCCGTGTAAAGCACTTGTAAATTAGTAAATGTGAAGTTTGTAAAACAAAGGAATAAGATTTTCATAATATTGTGTCCTTAGTGAAATCTTTTATCCACCTTTTAACGTAATTTTTTACATACGGTCTCATGAAAAAACTACAAACTACGGCGGTCGGCGACGTCGCGTTTTGTGCGCTCTGCGCCTGGCGAGCAATGCACACTTGCATAGTGTGCACAGTGGTCGGTGAGGTTCGACCATAGACGACAGCAATATAATGGCCGAGGTGCCGAGGTGTCTGAAGCTCGGCGCTCGTGTCTGCGGCAAGCCGGCAACGCTTCGCCCGCCCCCCCCCCCCCCACACGCCGCACCGTCCACCACATTAGCATTAGTATGCGGCAACTGCTATGTATATACCTGTATATCGTTTCCGTGTGAATATTATTACTTACTGGTTAAACGTCTTATTCAATTAGGTATCTATTTATATGTATTAAGAAACTAGTTTGAATGTAAAACCACGACAGAGTTTTAACACTTTTAAGCGGACCTATACGTTTTTGCATTCGGTTTAAAAATATTTTTCAACAAAAGCGACTGTCAATCAGCTGTTCCCTACATTTATGTTCGCAGATCTCATGTAGGGACCAGCTGATTTCTTTTTCGCGATTTCTGCTTTGGTCCCGTAGTGAAAATTGTTCATAACGATGAGTACAATAACCCCTCAAGAGGTTTAGTAGTCTTTGTATAAACAAAAAATAACGTTTGCAATTACAATTTTTTTTTGAGTTAGATGACATACTGAAGAATTTAAAAAAATATTCAAAAAACAAAAAACCCGACTGCAAAAACGCATAACTGAAAAGAGAAAAACAAGCATTATAAATTAATCTATAGAATTTTGGTATCGCAGGCGGGGACAAACTAATAACCGGATATATGGTGTAAGTTTTGTTTGTCCCCGCCTGCGATACCAAAATTCTATAGATTAATTTATAATGCTTGTTTTTCTCTTTTCAGTGCGTTTTTGCAGTCGGGTTTTTTGTTTTTTGAATAATTTTCTTTATTTCAAGCTTTTTAGTTTTATTAATATATCTAAATTTAGCATTGACTCGTTAATAGCTTTTATTTGATACCAATATTGTTATAATTTATTTAAAAAAAAACCTTCCCCACCCTTTTTTTGTATTTGCAGATGCAATATATAAATATTATATAGCCTATGACACTTCTACAATTAAAACGCATCTAACGACACCTCATATGTTAAAATCCATCAAGCCGTTTAGGCTACAGAGCGTGCCAAAGAAATAGACATACATACATGCATACATATATACATACATACTCTCGAAAAACATTACCCTCCTTCTGGGGCAGTCGGGTAAAAAGATATGTAGTCCTCCAGACCGTATTTCGGTCATGGCGGCCAATCTTAACGGAGATTAGCTTTCAGCCACAGTAAATATATGGACAGTACGGAAACCACGAAGAAAACGTTCAAAACGGCTCACTCACACAGACGCGCTCATTTACGAGATAGTGCTCGTCCGTCGCATTGCTGTCAAAACATACATCCATAAGAACAAATTTCTTATGGAACAAATCGAACTTAGAAAGATGTAGGTATTCATAATTCCAATGATTAGGTATAATTCTGTAAATCAGGGACCGAAACCGGTACGACCAATACCGGTTTTTTTTCGGTTACAACGTTTATTTATTTTACCGGTATTAGGTAATCTTAATTCGTAAATTGAGTACAACCGGTACTAATACCGGTTACCAAAATAAAGATAACCTTTATCTTACACGTGCCGTCACCATTAGTCAAAGGACGCGCATATCGCGTGTGTGTGTCAAAGAGTCGAGTCTAAACGCGCGCCGGCGAACACCGACCAATCATGGTCAGCGGCCTTGGCTGGCACGTGGCACGGCAACGCGTCTTTTAGGGGTTATTGTTTACTCTAGCGAGTGTTGAATTGTTTCGTCGGCTTGGTAAATTATAGATTAAACATTTTATAGGTACTTACAAAATGGGACGAACGTGAAAAATCGTATTAGTGCATATTATACAAAGGGAATCAAATTCATCTAAGATCAGCATCAGATTCATCATCGAGCTTTCTCATATAATATTAATATTGTTAGTTAGTATTGATTTATTTTTAAAAGCTTTTATTCAACTTGCAATGTTTGTATGTGAGTTAATTAGTTAGTATGCTTGTTTAGCTGAGTCAAGACCACTTAGATACTCTCATCTCACGGAGTTGACATTTTACATGTTGGAACGCATCGAGCGCGTTCGGCGTTCCGATTGGCCCTTCACCGGTGAAGGCCGGCCGGCTGCCAATCGGAGCGCCAAACGCGGTCGATGCGTTTGATCGAGATGGTAAAATGAAACTCATGGTAGCCACACTGATGACAATACATTTTTATGACAAGCATGACCTGATTGGCTACCCAAGATTGGCTCCAGATGAGGAAACTCCTCAACGGTCAACAGTACAGACACGAAATTTTATATACTTACGCTTTAATTAGTTGTTCTAAATTCCACTATGACCTGGCTGTTGCACCCAGGATTGGCTTCAGGCAAGGGAACTCCTCAACGGTCAACAGTGCAGACACGAAATGTTACATAACCTTTACTTATGATAGTCCGTTCTAAAGTCCATCATGATATATTATGACTGTTGCCTAACATTGTAATGCCGAACCATCATTACTTGCATCTGTTCTAAGATATTTTAGTTTTAGTTTATCTTATTTTTTAGGCACGATCATTATTATTTGGGAAATTCTACTGTTGACTAAGTGTACACTTTTTGTAACGTTTTTATTCAATAAATATATATATTATTATTTTTGTTTATTCATTTATATAAACTTACTAGCTGCCCGTCCCGGCTTCGCACGGGTAAGCACTTATTCACGAGCGCCTACCTACCCTACCTACCCTACCTACCCTACCTACCCTACCTACCCTACCTACCCTACCTACCCTACCTACCCTACCTACCCTACCTACCCTACCTACCCTACCTACCCTACCTACCCTACCTACCCTACCTACCCTACCTACCCTACCTACCCTACCTACCCTACCTACCCTACCTACCCTACCTACCCTACCTACCCTACCTACCCTACCTACCCTACCTACCCTACCTACCCTACCTACCCTACCTACCCTACCTACCCTACCTACCCTACCTACCCTACCTACCCTACCTACCCTACCTACCCTACCTACCCTACCTACCCTACCTACCCTACCTACCCTACCTACCCTACCTACCCTACCTACCCTACCTACCCTACCTACCCTACCTACCCTACCTACCCTACCTACCCTACCTACCCTACCTACCCTACCTACCCTACCTACCCTACCTACCCTACCTACCCTACCTACCCTACCTACCCTACCTACCCTACCTACCCTACCTACCCTACCTACCCTACCTACCCTACCTACCCTACCTACCCTACCTACCCTACCTACCCTACCTACCCTACCTACCCTACCTACCCTACCTACCCTACCTACCCTACCTACCCTACCTACCCTACCTACCCTACCTACCCTACCTACCCTACCTACCCTACCTACCCTACCTACCCTACCTACCCTACCTACCCTACCTACCCTACCTACCCTACCTACCCTACCTACCCTACCTACCCTACCTACCCTACCTACCCTACCTACCCTACCTACCCTACCTACCCTACCTACCCTACCTACCCTACCTACCCTACCTACCCTACCTACCCTACCTACCCTACCTACCCTACCTACCCTACCTACCCTACCTACCCTACCTACCCTACCTACCCTACCTACCCTACCTACCCTACCTACCCTACCTACCCTACCTACATACATACATACAAACCTACCTACATACTTTACCAACATACATACCTACCTACTTGCATACCTACCTACCTACCTACCCTACCTTCAACTACCTATCATAAGAACCATCTCCATACTATAACAAACACAACAAAAAAAAAATAAGCCAAATCGGTCAAGCCGTTTTCATGTTATGTCGTGACAACGGAAAACGGGTTTCATTTTTATATATATAGATTAAGTACATTTTTAAATATTTTTATAAAAGTCATTAAAAAAACATTTAAAAATATAAAAAATAGTAGCCCACCGGTATCGGGAACAGGGTCCAAGCTACCGGCGGTCAGGGCTCCAGAGAGAGGAACCTCCTGACAATGCGCGCCGTGTCCAGGAGTACCGCTTTCTGAATCAAGCTTGATCCAGCTGCCCAACGAGAGCCTCCTTAGGTGTTGGTCGAGGCTCTTGGCAATTAAGCCATTGGCTGATACGACTATCGGCACAATGATCGCTGAGTCCACGTCCCACATGTCGACAACCTCGCGAGCCAAGTCAAGATACTTGATTTGTTTATCTTTCTCGGCTTTCACGAGGTTTCCGTCATGCGGGACCGTTATGTCAATGATCATTGTGCGCCGCTCTACTCGGTCCACCACCACTATATCAGGTTTATTGGCAACAATAGTCCTGTCAGTGATGATGGAGCGATCCCAGTACAATGTGATATTGCCATTTTCGAGAACTGGGTCGGGCACATACCTGTAGTACGGCACTTTAGATTCCACAAGGCTGTATTTCAGAGCAAGTTGCTGGTGGATAATCCTGGCTACAAGGTTGTGTCTATGCAAGTACTCTTCGTTAGCTAGACGAGAACACCCGGACATAATGTGTCGGATTGATTCTCCCGGACGGTGGCATGCCCGACAAATGTCAACCGTGCCGTCCTTCACAATGAATCTCCGGTAATTGTTCGTCATCATAACTTCGTCCATAATTGCACAGACAAAACCTTCGGTTTCCCCAAAGAGGTCACCAAAACGCAGCCAGGCTACGGACGCTAGGAAATCTACATCGGGTCCATATAGGGCCCGGAAGTAGCGTCCGTGAAGCTCCTTACTCTGCCATACCTCCTTGCGATCGTTAGTGTCAAGTACTACAGTTAGCCAAGGAGAGCGGGGTAAGGCCCTTGTCCATCGCGACCACATCTCGATGCATCCCCACGTCGGCTTCTAGGAAATATTCCCTAAGACTGTATATCTCGCGATTGTGGAGGGTCTTAGCGTTTAAAAAGCCTCGACCTCCACACTTTCGCGGGATATACAGTCTCATTACCGATGACCGTGGGTGATGCATTCGATATGCAGTTAACAGCGTACGGACCTTCCTATCCAGGGCGTCGAGTTCGGTCTGAGTCCATTTGAGTATGCCGAAAGAGTACATCAAAACCGGCATGACCCAGCCGTTGAAGGCGCGCACCTTGTTGCCGCCCGATAGAAGGCTATTAAATACTTTCTTCAGGCGGCCAAAGAAGCGTTCCTTCAACGATTGCTTCATGTCAGTAACATTAATGCCCAACGCTTCCGACATACCCAAATACTTATAGGTTTCGGATGGGGAGAGGGCTCTAAGCGGCGGCCGCTGCCGCGGCACGCTCCCTACGGTCGGTCACTGTTCTAACCTAACCTAACCCAAATGATTCACCAACAATAGAAGGGATCTGTCATCTGACGCTAGGCGGCCGCTCACGCCTTAGCCTTCTTACCTAACCTATCCGAGTCGGATTGCTTTGAATCGGGGTGTTAACCATAATGATGGTATCAATATATATTTTAAACCATAGACCTAATGATTTTCGATTAAATAAACGTTATATCCAATAACATTATAAGAAATAAGTTTTAGAGTATATAAATGTTATATGTAAAGAAATTATATCAACAGTTGGTATATCTCACGTTTATTATATCTTCTGAACGTTATTGAAATGAAAATATACGAGACGCACCCCTTCGCAGCCATCAAAATAGGTTGATAGCTGCGAATCCAGAACCGCCACCAGCGCCCTATTTTTGTTATGCATGGGCAAACGAGGTAAACGTGGTATAAGTTCGGGCGGCATGTTCCGGTATTCCCGAATCGCACCCTCCAAACCACTCCTCAATTCCTCATTGCACTGGGTACTTACGTTTGTAGCCCTGTCATCAATCCCCTCGTCAGCTTGACTTGTAATTAACTGCGGTGGTACTATTACAGTCTGCGACGGGGGGGCGATGACATGGCTACTTTGCATTTCGATTCGCAGGCGATCAAGTGCAGTGTCATCCAACACGTGGTTACGCTGGATGACCCGCACTTGATCCGACAGTCGTTGTGCCGAAACGTTGACAGCTGGCTCAAGCACCTGAAAAAGAGAAAGCATCCGGACACGGCACGCGGTCAGGTTGTTTCCCCCCTCTGTAGCCCCATAGTATGAGCGCATGACGTTTTCGTTGATGGATTGTGTCCATCTCATGCGCTGCACACTTCTGCCGGGAGCTGGGACCCTATCAGAGGCCGGTGGGCTTCGAGGTCCTAAGCCGTCCGGCGGCCGGCGTCCTCCCCGTCGACGAGCAGGTGGTGGCGTCGTGGGCGGAGAGAAATACTCGTCGAGCTCGACGCAACTGCCGCGGCTGGTGTCGTCCCAGCGCTCACAGTGGGGCTGGGTACCGGCGGCGGCGAGGCGGAGCTGAGCGACGAGTCCGGAGGTGGAAGGCGTGCTCGACGTGTGGCCGATCTTGTCAACATTTTATCTTCATTTTCCTATTTTCCTTTTCTATCCATTGATAATTAATCGGTAGTTTTTAATAAAATTCTAATTCATTTTGTTGTATTTGGATCTCTTTAATAGGTTTTTTAGTGGTCTTACGGTGTCCGGTTTGGTTTATATTGAAACACTATTGTTAAAAATGCGTGAAAATTAATATTACTGATAAAATTGAGAAATGAGACGTTTTGTTGACACGGTGTTGCCAGTTATATTATTATTATTTTTTAGTGTTTGACTATTCTCGGGACCCTGGGGTCCCGGACCTTTGGAAGGCGTACGAGGGGCCGAAGCCAACTCGCAGAGGCCCGTTAGACGTTTGTAAAGAAATGAGGCACCAACCGACGATTATCCCTGTGTGCACTAATCAAGTGCACCCAAGGACAACCCCCGGCTGGTGTAGGACTATTGCAAGATATGGAAACAAAGATATTGGACTATGGGTTTTGACCTGAATCTATGGAAGGACTATGGCCCCTGCCTGATCAATGCTTTATATATACACGGATAAAATGGCAGGGGGTGACTTGCACACTCAATAATGGGCCCCCGAAAACGGTCGCTAGCACAAAGTGTCGTAGCGACAAGGGGGCAACATGTCCTGAGGTGCTTATGAGGAGTGGAGCGGTATTCCACGGCTATCAGGACAATCCCGGAAGTACGGTCAAGATCCCTACCAGCATCTTACTGGAATACTTCCTTCCTCCGAGAAGCACGTTTGCTCTTGCGAAATTATTATTTTGACATTTATTTTTTTTATTCTCGGCTAGCCGGTAAGAGCTGATAACACGGGCCTAAGCCAAGTGATTATCAGTTGGATTAAGTGCGGTCACGTGCAGAGGATTGCACAGAAGATGGAAGCGTATTTCTGTTTTGATGTGGGTTTTCTGTTTCACATTGCAGAAACTTTCTCACGAGTCTGCATGTGTTTAGTATGGCTGCCTTCTGCATCAGATGGTAGGTATTTGGAGGTAAACTAAGAGAGTAAAGGGACTGGTGAAGTTGTTTCGGTATTACACCTGTTGTAGACAATACTATTGGTACTATTATAACTTTTTGCAGATGCCAAAGTCGGGCTACTTCATTTTTTTATTCAATATATTTGCTCAGTTTCTTTGCTATTGTTGTCTGCAAGTTATGTGTATTTGGTATAGCAATATCTATTAAATATCCAGTTTTGTTAATCTTGTCTATAATTGTAATATCTGGTCTATTGAAATGGATTGTTCGATCGGTAAGAATGGCACGGTCAAAATATAGTTTTGTTGAGGGGTTCTCTAATACAGTTTCAGGATTGTATTTGTAGTATGGTGTAACGGTATCAATAAGTTTGTACTGGTTTGCTAATTTTTGGTGTATGATGTTGGCTACTTGATCGTGTCTGTGTTTGTAATCTGTTTGGGCTATTGACTTGCACGCGCCTGTGATATGCTGAATCCTTTCTGGAGAACTATTGCATTTCCTACATGTGTCATTGTTTAAATTCTTTATGATAAACTTTCTATAATTTGTGGTTTAATTTATTTAATTTCGAGTTTGTACTGTGTACCGTTCTGGAGTTCCCTCATCTGAAGCCAATCCTGGTTGCAGCAGTCATATCATGGTGGACTTTAGAACGGTCTATCATAATGAAAGCGTATTTAAAATTTCGTGTGTGTAAAATGTATTGTCATTGGAACTGAATCAACATGTAAAATGTTAACTCCGTAGGATAAGAGGAAGTGGTCTTAACTCAGCTTGCAAGTTTCCACCTAAACAAACATACTAACTCACATACAAAGATTGCAAGTTGAATTAAACTTTTAATAAAAAGTGTATGTAGTGTTTATGTGAAAGTGCTTACCTCTTAAAAAAAATTAAATAAACCTAAATAACCGAGTTGATTTCTATGATAAGAGAAAGATAAACAAATGGCATTTTACCAATTTTATCTTATTTTACTATCCGTAATATGATCTTACCTTTGTTAAATCTTTTTATTTTATTTAAACTTGAATACTCCACAAAAAGTCCAACCAAATAAACGTGAACAGTACCTACAGCACTACGCGGCGACGACGACGTAAAGTATTTTCTAATGCCAACAAATTGTCGGCATTGCGATAATATATAATCAAGGGCATTTTTTGGTAACCGGAATTAAACCGGTAACCTAAATAGAGGTAACATGTTTTTTTTTTTGGTTAAGTACCCATATATCGGTTACTATAGTCGTAAAGGTAACCTAAATTCTTCGATACCGGTACCGTAATTCATAAAGGTTTTAGGTCCCTGCTGTACCTAAATACATAATATATCTGTTATAGTCGCGAATATCTTGCAATATGTGTCAGGTTGTATCTGCAAGATACAACCTGACACTAACCTGCAAATTGCAAAAACATAAGAAAACTTGAATTTCGCGAGCTAGAACTGCGGATTCACTTTAACATAAACTGTTTTTCGTGCTTTTTTTCGTTAGTGATGATTTCTATCAGTCAACCCAAAACACTTTTCAATTTTACAAACATTAAGCGTGACAACTCTAAAGCTCCAACGGAGCGTAGGGTAGGCAATTATATCAAAAAATAGGCCTAGTTTCCGTACTGTCCATATATTTACGGTGAAGATATTATAGTGCACAAGTGTGTGCGCAGACACAGGTGCACTCTCGTGTCCTTCACCACACAATCCTCACCTTTAAAAACTTCATTAATCAAAATTAATGTTATTAAAAAACCTAAGTGACTGTGAGAAGGAATTAAATTGTGTAACAGAAGAAAAAGAAAGCTTCTGTGGCAGATGAGATTAAACCTAAATAGAGATAGTAAAACTACATTCTCTAAATATTCGAAAATGTACAAAAAATTATACACTTGACACAAAACAATAAAATAAAAAATAAATACTTTTTATCCAAACGAAACATTTATAATATTATACAACGTGAAATTTGAATCACAGTTTTGCTAGAACAAACGTTGTTCAGACCATGGTCTACTACCATTCTATAACAATCAATTTAAAAAAAAACGTCAATGGTATTTGAAAAAACACAAAAAAAGACCGATTTATTTATTAAAATTTCGGCCCGCATTGGCCGGACATCCTTGTAGTCCACGTGGACTCCTCATAACTCTTTTGAATGCCATTTTGCTACCGCGATGAGTCCTTAGATGTTACGGTTAATGTTTGAACACGTTTGAGCAACATAAGACTTATTTGAGAACGCCTAGTTTAGTTTGTTTTAATAACATATTGGATGCTATAGAATGATAGTAGACCATGGTCTGAACAACGTTTGTTCTAGCAAAACTGTGATTCAAATTTCACGTTGTATATTAAGGCTAGAAACCGTATTCTATCAAATTCCAAGAGCATTGCTTAACCGTTTAATAACTAAGTACTTTGTCGATAAAATACAGCCGAAGCAGAATGACAACGCACTACATCAATGTTATTGTCGCCTTCAGAAATACATCAAATAATAATGACACTGAATAATACAAGTACCGTAGGATATGATGGTATTTGTACAAAAATACTGAAACACGTATTAATGGAAATAATAATAATGTGTTCACCTAAGTAATATAAATTAACCTTAGGTACCTACTATCAGCGCAGGCATCTTCCCAGACGCCTTACAAACTTGAAACTTCAATAATAAAGCCAATGTTTAAGAAAGAGAATAGAGAAGTAATGGAATATTACCGGCCAATCGCACTCATACCTACCTCTGATTTCCAAAATATTGAGAAATACATTAAATGAATTTGTACAATTCATTATAAATTTTAACTGTACAAATTCATTGAAACAAAATTATTAAATCAAAAAGCGTGGAGCGCTTTTTAGCTGTGTCTACTTATAATTAATTTAGACAAAGCGCTTCACGCTTTTTGATTTAATAATTGGATATAAAAGAAGTGACAAGCTGTATTGGTACACACGGCCACATATCAAGCTATACATTTCCAGTTTATAATGATCTCGCATTGTATAGGATTACCGTACAATGCGAGGTCAGCTTATACTGGAAATGTATAGGTTGATGTCTGACCGTGAGTACTTGGTACATACATCTATCGTAACAAGTACAAATCAAATTAATTATTTTATAATTTTTAGTTCGTATAAAAAGCGTGTTTTTTAGTTTTTTTAAACTACTTACTATTTTATTTTGTACTTTTTAGTCTAGTATATTTTTCATTTAAATAAAATAATATAAAAACAAGTTTTGATTTGCCCGGTTTACTATAAGTAGCCACTAAAGAAATCAACTATCCACCTCCTGGCTCCATCATCAGACCCTCGACACCAAGTGCAATATATCAATTGGACTCTTCAAACCGAGTTATATGACTTAAAACTCGAAGAGTTTACTAATAGCCACTTAAGAGTCCCACTATCCGCCTCTTGGCTCCATCATCGGGCCCTTGACACCAAGTGCACTATATTGGACTCTTCAAACCGAATCATACGAGCCCGAATTCCAGGGGTTTACTAAGACCACTAAAGAGTTCCACTATCCACTTCCTGGCTCCATCATCAGGTCCTCGAGATCAAGACAAGTGCAATATATTGAACTCGACAAACCAAATCATATGAGCCGAAACGTGATAGGTTAACTAGAAGCCACTGAAGAGTTCCACTATCCACCTGCTGGCTCCATCATCAGACCCTCGAAGCCAATAGCAATATATTGGACTCGTCAAACCAAATCATATGAGCCCAAACTCGAGGGGTTTACTAGAAGCCGCTCAAGAGTTCCACTATCCACCTTCTGGCTTCATCATCAGATCAGCTGCAAGATACTAAATTATTGTATTGTCGTCGGTCCTCGATAAATTTACAAAGTTTGAATGAAATCTGACCGTTTAAAGTGGGTCAAAATCACGCCCAAAGGAGTCGTTTACGAACTTACAAACATACATACTTACAGGTGAAGCTACTATAATACTTAAATAAAAATAAAAATAAACTTTTAATAAAAAAAAAAAAAAAACCAACTTCCAAAAAAAACACTACAAAGTGAAAAATAACTTTACTTTCGGAATCGTTGTCTTTGGTTTTGAATTTTCGTTTTTTGCCACCGAAATCACAATCCACATACACATACACCACACCTACATCACAAAATAGTTACACACCACACCTACAACACAAAGCACACACACACCACATCTGCATCACAAACACAGGCATATCACATCTACATTACAGAACACACACACATACTAACACATCACATACTTAGTAAGTAAATATAAGTTAACATAAGTTTGCACTTTATAGTCCTAAGCAGTCTATTTTAAATTGTGCACCTTCTGTGGGAACCTGGGCTGGCGATCCTTAATACAGGTTACCATGTAACCTAGCCAGGACGCCAGATTCAATTCTGTTTATTGTTACTCTTTTTTGATTATCCGGAAATTGAAAAAAATTATATTGTTTTGTAACAGACAGTACCACACTTTTTTTTTATTATTAGATAAATAATTTGAAATTAAAGTTATTTTTCACTTTGTAGTGTTTTTATGGAAGTCAGTTTTTATTTTTTTATTAAAGTTTTTATTTTTCACTTTTTAGTTGTGGTACCTACCCCACACAAATTCAAATACCACTACTTGCTATGCAAATATCAGTGACAGGAAGTTATCATCATATCATCCATGTAAACCAATCCGTGATGTAAACTAAGTGGGAAAAATATGTATTATTGAAGTTAACTCAAAAACTATCCAAGCAAAGTTAATAAAATTTATATGGGACCACTTCGGGAACTTACCCTTTCAAACAAAATAAGAATAATCAAAATCGGTTCATAAACAACGAAGTTACCCGCGAAAAACATAAAAAAAAAAAAATATACGGTCGAATTGAGAAATCTCCTCCTTTTTTGAAGTCGGTTAAAAAGCGTGTAAAAATAACGTTCTATTTGACGAACAGAAAGGGTTTAGACAACATAGGACTATTAATATGGTTATAATTTATGACTTTATATAAAGGGTGGCAGGGACATCGACGCGGAAACTTTTACCAAGGATTTAGTACATGATTCTGAAAAGCCCCTTTCGTCGATGTCACTCTGTATAATGTGATTAACGAATGTCAACAAACGAATACCTGTAAGTGGCATGTTTTGTGAGATGACCCAGGCCTTTGACTACGTAGATTATTCTATTCTCTTGAGAAAACTTGAAGCTTACGGTATTCGAGGCAATTTACTTAGTCTTCTTGCATCTGAAAGACCGAACACAAATAACTGAAAGGACCATGGGCAACTTTGTATGGAGTCTGGTACCAACTCTCAATAGTGATGAAACTTATGCCATGTGAAAGCTTTTGGGGTATTATTTATTTTATACTATGGCAGCTAAGTTGAAATCGAACGCGAACATGGTTTTTTTTTACATTCGCGAGCCACCTCACTCCCCCTATGGGACGGGGCCCACAAAGTGCGGGCCGTCACCAGTGCGGGGCAGCGGAAGTCGCAATTGCGCCCGCAGCCCCCCGACGCAAGTGTGCGAGGCAACACCGGGGTGGTTTTAGTCAGTAAGAGTCTGACAGACCCCTTCGCCCACCTCAGGGCGGAGGACATCCATGAGGACTGCCAACCCGAGAGAAAAAAAAAGGAATGAAACTCATTGCTTGACGCGGTGGGCAACCTGTTCGAGCGAATAATCGCAACCCACCTCGTCGGCCACTTGTGCAGAGAGAGGCCGGACCTGGACGACAGCCAGTTCAAGTTCCAAGTCCATGAGCGCTCCACGATCCACGCTGTGTCGTGGGTGAGAGTCCTGGCGAAAAATTTCAACGCAGGGGTGTTCAGAATCATGTACTGAATCCATGGTAACAGGCTTCACGTCGATGTCCCTGACACCCTGTATAGTAGGTAATTTATAAACCCAAATGTTTGCATGTTACATTATTATGAGTAAGTGTTATGGATGGATTTGTATTTATGTTAAGACCTAAATTGTACCAATACTTATGGCAAATAAATTGATTTGACTAGTCACTGCCGGCCGTCGTTCGTTCGATGGTCGGGAGTGCCGAGTGTGGGACGCGGTGGTTTCCTTCTGCGAGATGAGACAGTCGTTTCGCAGAAGGAGGCTGCGGAAAGGGAGAGGGAGATCTCGTCCACTCACCCGGCCCGCAGCAGGCGCACCGGGCGTCGGCGGAGGGCGGATAACGCCCTCTTCCAGCCCCGCTAAATGGGTCCATGGGTGACGGACTCGGGGACATCCGTCGGCCCTATCACACATGACCCGAGATGGCGGCGCGTAGTGTTCCACGCGCGCTACTCTAAGACTGTAAGACGTAACGGGGGGAGTTTCAACATCTCCCTCCCCCTACGGGACGGGGCCCGCAGAGTGCGGGCCGTTACCAGTCCGGGGCAGCGGAAGTCGCAATTGCGCCCGCAGCCCCCCGACGCAAGTGTGCGAGGGAACACCGGGGTGGTTTTAGTCAATAAGAATCTGAAAGACCCCTTCGCCCAACCCAGGGCGGAGGACATCCATGAGGATTTCTAAACCGAAAAAAAAGGGATGAAACTCATGCCATGTGAAAGCGTTTGGGGTATCATTTAATTTATACTATGGCAGCTAAGTCGAAATCGAGCGCGAACAGGGAGTTTTTGAACATTTAAAAAAGTTAAAAGTTGTTTAAAAGAAATTGTAAATTGGTTAGAGGCAAATAATTCAAAAGTTAACTTGAAAAAAACAAAAGTTGTACCTACATTTTAGTCAGCGTATTCCCAACATTAGCCCTATTATACACTACAACGTGTGGGTCGCGACCCTCTATACTGCCCTGCTAAGCACAAAGGCGGTATCTCAATCGGCAGTTCGGCACCCTAATTACGTAATGTGCTTGTGTGCTTAAATGTGCTCTATGTGCTTATCACGGTTACGTTTCGTCCGTACTCGCTTATGGACTTTTGTTGTGGGGTAATTCGGTGGATATTTTAAAAGTGTTTAGAGTACAAAAAAAATGTGTCCGTGCAATCTGTGGAGCCTGGTTTACAGATAGTTGTAAGCCCTTGTTTAAAAAGTACAATATTCTGCCATTACCGTTCATGTACAGTAGCGGTCTTAAGTCGCTAGGCCATTTTTTTGAGTAATCGACTGACGGTTCGGTTTGACTTACGACCTTCTTCTATAAGTTGTTCCACACGCACACACACTCACTTGGTTTATAACTTATAGTAGTTCATAATTTCAACCAGCAAAATGTATGACATGCCAGCTCAATGGTTACGTCCTTTGATACTTGTGTGTTTTCAGCGAGCCGACAGTTCGAATCTCTCCTGCGGATATTTTTTTTTTAAATAATTACTATTTATAGTTCACTTTTTCTTTTTAATATTTAGTTTAGTTTTTAATATTTAATATTTAGTAGTAGATCGATAATAATCATTCGTTTTTTGTTTCTTTCATTCGTCTTGTTCACATAAATAATAAAGTTTAGTAGGTAGCCCATAAAAAAACTTTACTTCGATTTTTGAGGTCTACCTACTAATCATTTTGATTTCTGTGAGTACAGATCCTGTTCGTTACGAGTATTCACATCTTATTTCATATAATCTCATAATTTATATTCTCATCAGTAACACACACCGTCGCACTAACGCGAAACAACATTATATTTCTGTTGCATTTAGAATAAGCGTCATAGAGGTGACCTTTCTTACCATTGCATTGATAAAATTCACTTATAGTTGACATGTGCCCGTAGCTGTTTGAGTAAAGCAATGGATACGCGATCAATGAGGCTTGAGTTCGAATCCCACATAAAATGTGTGAATGTTAGACCATATTTGTATTTATAACAAAAACTTTTAGATATTTGTATTTATTTAAAGTGTATTTATGCATAATATTTATAAGAAACTAAATATTAGTTTTTGTATTATTATTTAACTATTTATGTGATTAAAAACCACATCAATAGTTAAATAATATTTATCTTTTCGGTGTTGAAAGGTGGAAATAAAAAAATTGTGCTATGATAACAAAAATGTTTATTCGTTCTATTCATTTATAAAATTAACAATCTTTTATGAGAATTGTGACGTCACATTCCTACCTAGATAAAAGAAGTTCTCTTGTTAACCGTTCTTAAGAATTTTTGTTAGTGGGTACCACTACCCACTTAGTCAATTCATAATAATATAACAAGGAATGGATATTCTAATACTTAATAACACAAATATAATATTGTTGATACCCACTTATTATAGGTATCGGCAGAGTTTATGGAAAACTATTACCTATATGATATTTTAGACTTTAGGCATGTTTTTATGTAACGTCACAATGAATGTTATATTGAGGTTATATAGCTTATGTGTTCATTTTCTTGACGAAAAGAAGATTGAAACTAAACCTCAATTTAAGATCATATGTTGATATAAATATTTAGTGACACCGTCTAATAATTATAACCAAACATCTAGGTATTAATATTTTGTATAACTCCCATTATTTTCGATGCAGTCAAGTAGACGTTTGCGCATCGACCCTACAATATTACCACCTTAGAATAATAACGCAATTACCACATATTTCGGCTCCTCTTAAATTTTCCCACACCTCCTTGCAATGGGTTTTTAATTGTTCTATACATATTTCATCCCGTGACTCCCACCTTTGCACTTTGTTATGCAAGCCTTCAGCGTGAAGGGCACGGCGAACAGTTCGCACTGAAGTGTCGAATAAGTTTGCAAAGTGTCTAGTTGGTGTGAAACCATTTGTTTCATACTCGCCCACCATATATCGTCGCTGTGCCTCGCTAATAAGCGTTGGCCTTCCACTTCGCTGTCGACTAGCAAGGCTACCCTCTTCCTCATATCTTTTAATCCAGAGACTAACAGTATTATAACTCTAAAACAAAAAAAAAAATATATTAGTTATAATAAAGTAGCTATAACAAAATGCTACTACTAACAAGACTTCATTTTTATAAAATATAATAATATTTATTTAATGTAACAATAAAATATAAAAACTCTGCATATATAAATCCAATAACAAACACTTGTTATTTTTAATAATATTTATAATATAACAATATCCCTCTCACAGAGAGAAGGCCTGTGTCCCAGCAGTGGGAACATTAATAGGCTGATTATGTTATGTGATAACAATATAACATTAAAATATTAAAACTCTGCATTTATAAATCCAATAATAAACACCAATTATTTATCGGCCTCATGATGGATTTAAAAAATAATTAAAACAATTAATCCATTGTGCCACCAAATAATCTTAGGTATTTTCAAATAAAAGTTTAAGTTACAATTCATAAATAAAATCACTCACATTTAGTCCGGTTTCATCAGATATTTGTCTTCTATTAAGACCACTTTTATGCAGCGCAATAATAGTCGCCCTCGTCTCAATATTAATATTTGCATACATTTTGCAAATTTTGAGTAGTAGTTTAATTTCTCTTTGCTATTAAACCACACGTCACTAACCAACAACTACAACCAAACGACAACATTCATTCCGATCAAGTTAAATATTCCTAAAACTCATGTCTACCTCACAGAAATCTAAATTCTTCATTTAATTTAATATGATCTACCTTCCTAACTTTACGAAATGTGTGAACAAGGCGAACAAGATAAAGAATAATATCATTATATTTCTGTCCCATTACTTCCAATCAAGTAAAAACTTACAAAAAGTCTAATGCTACGCGGGATTTGAACTCACGGCTCATCGATTTTATCTGAACGCGCTTAATTAACCGCTAGGTCAACTTGACTCAGATTGTAAGGTTGAAATTATGAACTACAATCACTTGAAGATGATGCATGTCTCTTGAAAATAGAAGGTCGTAAGTCAAACTAAACGTCAAGCGATTCCTTTATAAAATAGCTTAGCGACTTTTGCCCGGCACTGTACCTTAGAGAATTATGCCTATTTGTAAAACAACATCCGGAACATTTTAATAAACATAAAGATGTAACTAAACGAAATGTAACTCCTAGAAATAAAAATAAATTGATGCAGGCTCGAATTGTATAAGAGGAACTCATACATAAATGCTGTTAAGGTATATAACAAATTGCCGAACTCCCTTAAGGATTTACCTTTGATCATGTTTAAAAAAAAGGTAACGCAATGGTTAAAAGAAAAATGTTTTTACAATCTCAATGAGTACATGTCAGATTGCGGAGAAGGAAAATGAAATAAATATTAATTAATTAAGGTTAAAGATCATTAAATAATTACGGATATTTTATTATTTCTAAATATGTAGTTACACCGTCTAATAATTATAACCAAACATCTAGGTATTAATATTTTGTATAACCCCCATTATGTTCGATGCAGTCAAGTAGACGTTTGCGCATCGACCCTACAATATTACCACATAATTCGGTTCCTCTTAAATTTTTTCACACCTCCATGCAATGGGTTTTTAATTGTTCTATACATCTCTCATCCCGTGACTCCCACCCTTGCACCATCAAACCCCATAGATTTTCTATGGGGTTGAGGTCGGGTGATCGCGCTGGCCATGGAACAACAATTATTTCCGGGTGATTGTGAAACCACTCACGCACAGTGCTCGCCCGGTGAATAGGACAATTGTCCTGGACAAATGCTACTTGAGTCAACTCATCAGCTGGGTAAATGTTGCGCACAGTAAAATATGGTACTATTCCAGTCAAAATCTAAATAATCCCGTGCGAAACGCAATCGTTCTTGTTTATGTCTTTCTGTCAAGAAAGGCTTTTTAGCCGGTCTTCTGTTATGCAAGCCTTCAGCGTGAAGGGCACGGCGAACAGTTTGCAATGAAGTATCGAATAAGTTTGCAAAGTGTCTAGTTGGTGTGAAACCATTTGTTTCATACTCGCCCACCATATATCGTCGCTGTGCCTCGCTAATAAGTGACGGCTTTCCACTTCGCTGTCGACTAGCAAGGCTACCCTCTTCCTCATATCTTTTAATCCAGTGACTAACAGTACTCCTATAAAACAAAAAACAAAAAAATTAGGTATAATAAAGTAGCTATAACAAAATACTAACTACTACTAACAAGACTTCCTTTTTATAAAATATAATAATATTTATTTATATTAATTATATTATATATAATAATAAAATATTAAAACTCTGCATTTATAAATCCAATAAAAACACTTGTTATTTTTAATAATATTTATTTAATATAACAATACTCTCACAGAGAGGAGGCCTGTGTCCCAGCAATGGGAACATTAATAGGCTGATTATGTTAGTGATAATAATATAACATTAAAATATTAAAATTCTGCATTTATAAATCCAATAATAAACACTAATTATTTATCGGCCTCATGATGGATTTAAAAAATAATTAAAACAATTAATCCATATTATGCCACCAAATAATCTTAGGTATTTTTAAATAAAAGTTTAAGTTACAATTCATAAATAAAATCACTCACATTTAGTCCAGTTTCATCAGATATTTGTCTTCTATTAAGACCACTTTAAGGCTGCCTGTCCACTGGAGCGGAGAGGAGAGGAGAGGAGCGGAGATGTGCCAAAATTAACCAATAGAATCGCACCTCTGGAGCGCAGTTTTGATTCTATTGGTTAATATTGACACATCTCCGCTCCTGTCCTCTCCTCCCCGCTCCGGTGGACAGGCAGCCAACATTTCAAAGACCTTACTGAGAACAGGCAGGATTGACATAGGCCTATAATAGTTGGGTTCTTTACTATCACCGGATTTGAACAATGGAACTAGTTTACAGCGAGCGCTACTTCTAAGATGGTCGCAGTTACTTGACTATTTTTACTACATCTTATTCCATGGGGTTGCGTTTGAGTAGGTATTGTATTATTGTATGTTCATAAATTGGTGCTTACGTTCCAGAGACAGTAGAAGGCGCGGGCCCAACCGCGTGGCTGCGGGGCTGGTGGCGCGCGCTGCTGGCCGAGCTGCTGGCTACAGCGCTGCTGGTGTGGCTGGGCGTGGCCGCCATGATGCCGGTGCGCGGGCCCGGCTCCGTCATGCTGGCGCACCCCGCTATGGCGTTCGGCTTCGTGGTGATCGGCAACGCGTGCGCGTTCGGGCCGGCGTCCGGCGCGCACATGAACCCGGCCGTGACGCTGGCGGCGGTGCTGTACGGGCGCCTGGGCGCGCTGCCGGCGCTGGGCTACGTGCTGGCTCAGCTGCTGGGGGCGGTGCTCGGCTTCGGCGCGCTACTGGGCACGACGCCGGCCGAGGCGGCCCTGGCGCCGCTGGGCTGCACGCTGCCGGGGCCGGACGTGTCGGGGCTGAGCGCGGCGCTGCTGGAGGCGGCGCTGACGGCGCTGCTGGTGCTGGCGTGCTGCGGCCTGTGGAGCGCGCACGACGCCGCGCGCCCGGACCCCGCGGCGCCCATCAAGCTGGGGCTGGTGGTGGCCGGGCTCGTCTACGCGGGGGTAACCACATTACATGACACACGCCCGTTCTCCCCGAAGGGTTATACACGTTTCGCCAGTTTGTCCATCGACATGATACGGTACTGTAGCGTCCGGTCACCGTAATTTGCTGTTTCCACGGCAGAAAATCGGTTCTCCAGGTCTGACTGAAACGCTTCAGATCCTAACATAGTTTGCAGGATGTTTGGCCGGACCCTAAACCTCATCAAACGCGTTCGCTCCAGCTTGAAGTTGATATTCAGAGAGCCTTGGACAAGTCTCTGAACACTGCCGGTGTTGAACCTGTTGATCACCGAGACATCCCTGATAATATGCTTTTTATCGGTTATGATGATATTATATATTATAGTATTGGGGTTTCGCCACGTCCACTTCCTTGCTGTTTCTTAAAATTTCATCAAGAAGTTGACAAGTATTTACGGGTGGGCAGATGATTTCTGCTGCCAAGCCCGTAGGATCCTACTACCGATTCGTTGCAATTCTGTACTCCCACTTTAATGCAATGCAAGGCCTTGGAGATGTCCGCGAATATTACCTCTACTTCGTCATCCGAGTGTGCCAAAATCGGTGCGTAAACCTGAACAACCTTGAGGCTATATCTCTCGGTGAGCTTCACTACGAGGTACGCCACCCTGTTCGAGACACCGGAGACCACAACATTGTCACGAAGGGATTTGTTTGCAAGTTTGCTAGGAACCCGGCTCCGCCTTGGGATAGCTGGTCTCCTTCTCGGAAATACATAAGGTGGCCCGATTCAAGGGTTATTGTGTCGCCCCCTCTTCAGACTTTACTCAACCCAAGAATGTGCCTCCTTATTGTTCAGTCACTATCAGGAATAGTAAGATGGCCGGGAACTGGGGACCGTGGTTGAATTTGGCTTGCCATTTGGAGGGTTTCCCTTAATCGCCACGCTGGGCATGCGGGTTGGCGATCGCAGATCGCAGCTTCTGGCACTAGTGATGCTGCGGTCGATCACTATTCTGCGACATTTAGCTGCGCAGTTTTTATTTAGAATGGGTACTGTGGTCATCACCATCCGCCATTTGTCGGTTGTCAGAGCCTCGTTTGATATTCAGCAGGGTGTTCGGTACCACGAGCAGGTGAGGTTGACTTGGGCACTGAGGTGCTACGTGTGCCGCCTGACAACCGTTAAACACAGTATAAATGTGGACAGTAGGTTCAGAACTATGTAGTAAAAGTTCGAAACGGCACACTCACACGGACGCGCTCATTGACGAGACTCCAAAGCGATTGTCGCGATCAGTTGCGGCCGATGCGGGCGAGTGCCGTGTCGAGGCGAGGAGCCGCCGGGTACTGCACACGTACATGTAACTGACCGGCGTCTGGTTGCAGGGGCACGCGACGGGCGCCAGCATCAACCCGGCGCGCAGCTTCGCGCCCGCGCTCCTACACGGATACTGGGACTATCAGTGGGTGAGTCAACTCACGACAATAAACAACCAATTTTTGTTTACCCTTAATATGTAGATAAAGCAATGGCACGCAACCGCTCCAAAATCGGTGAGCTTAATTATAGGTACCTACCACAGTACCACTATACATAATGATCCTCCATCCGATCCTGCTGGGCAGTTTCTGAGAACGCTTCAAAGTCGCTAAAAAATTTGCGTGTTAAGTTTTTTTTTTGTAAGTATGTGCGGCACTTCACCGGTTAAGTTTTGATCCTATTGTCTTCGATCAATAATAATAATATTAAGTATTGATCGAAGCATATTGTAGAAGTTGTTCATAATGATGAGTAGGTACAATTAAATACACGAGGGTAGATACTAAACAAAAATCAACCTTTTTTATTAGTAATTACATTTTATTAAGTACATAGTAACAAAAACGGTTTATTTACCAACTAATTAACATTCTCTAAAGTAGAAAGAGCCTGAAACAGTTAAAATAAATCTGTCGAGCGGGTGGGACCAACTAGATTTACCTATTAGGTAGGTATTGATTTATTAGACATGTAGGTACCCTAATTACGTAATGCACGATCAATAAGAAATTGAAATGAATTGAAACAGATTGCTAGTCCATTGCTTCAAAACAAAGTTCGAAAAAAAAATCTGCTCAAATTATTTTTTCGAACCAATGGACTAGCAATCTGTTTCAATTCATTTCAATGTTTTATTGATCGTGCATTACGTAATTAGGCTGCTGTATGATATAATAGAATGCCGCAAAAGCAAAACTTTAAAAATACTGTACCTAGGTAGGTCTGTATATTGATAGTGGCAGCATTAGCATGACAAGAACCGAAGTTCCAATCGTTCTGAGACACACCGGCCTATTTGGTATGTAGGTATTATCATATTGTTAAATAGGAATGTTTCTCCCTGATGTTCACTAGACTAGACCATCAGGGGGAAGCGTCGCAAACGCAACTGCTGCGCGTGGGGGTCATGGGTTCGAATTCGGTTCACCTAACCTAACTTATGCGAGCGGCATATTAAAAATTTCGGGCTCGCTTCGCTCGCTCTTGCATCCTAAATCGTCCGTAGCGGCCCCACTGGCGGACTAATGCCCGGTTTCTGAAGTCCGCAGATAAACTCTCAATAGCTATTGATTCATTAAAGTTAAGCTTTAGATAAACGTCGGTTAACTGTCACTGCGTTTCTGAATACGCAACTAGCCATTCAATAACTATGGAACCGATAACTAGTTCCTTAGTTGCCACTAGATGGGTCTGTATAAAACATCGCATCTAAAATTGATATTATTCTTTATTTGATTGATATAATTCGTCTTTAAATACTCGTTTTATTTATTATAATATTTTTTGAGGGTAAGTAAGTGGCGTAACACTGTTTTAGTATAAAATATGATAACTCGTTATAGAACTCAAAAGGTCTTTCTTATGTCTTGTTTCACTTCATAGTTTTTGTTTCACGTGGTATTAGTTTTGCTTTAAAAGTCTATTTGTCTTTCCAATCGTTTCTGTTTTATCCATTCTTTAAATAACGTATTGGAATCCGGAAAACGCAGCTTAAACATGTTACTGAAAGAGAGAATACTTATGCTTCTTATCGAAGTGGCTAAAGAAGAAGAACACTCATTGTTTTCACCTTTGAATAATTTTTAATATGTATTTAGCTTGAACTGGCAATTGAATTCAATAATATACGTTAATATAACCTAAAAGAACATCATATACAAACGTCGAATATAGTTATGGAACCGATAAACGGCACACATTGGTCAGTTAAGTTAAACTAAGTTTAAGCGGAGTTTATCTTAGGGCCAATTTCTCCGATCGTCTCCAAAACTGCGTTTAGTAAAACTGCGTTTATACTAATCGCGTTTAATAAGGAGATTTGATCTCGTTTAACATCGATTGCATTTCACGGAGCAAAACGCCACGTTCGTTGATCGCGATTACGAAAACCGAGTTAACGGTATGTTAGAACGGCAACATCGCGTTGCGTTTTGTCCTTGCACCGAAACTTGACAAAACTATTGCAATATTTGTGTATCAATACATACAACGAAACGTATTCCTCGGTTGTCAAGTCAATTGTAACTTGGTAAAGTAAGTGAGGTTATTTTGAATATTGTTCGTTTTGCGTGGTTATTGTTTTCTAATGTGCAGTGCACGTTTTAATATATATAATATATATAGAACTTGATTACAAGCTAAAATTAATAAAAAAAATATTGTAAATATTAGCAATTACTTAATAAAACAAATTAGTGGTTAAATATTTCTTGATTTTTATTTACTCTCTTAATATAATGATTAGTTTACGCAGTTAATTTCGAAAGTTTACACTTCCCTCATTACCTGCTGCCTTGCTAATGTAGAAAAATAATTGTTAATAATATCTTTACGCTACAAAACATACAATGGGCGACCTTATCGCTTTCTGCGATCTCTTCCAGGCAACCTTGGAAAGTTGGAATGGATAGTGATTGCGTGGACATAAAAATGTGATTGTCATTGGTGCAAAATAATAATATATAGGTGCAATATACTATAATAGACACACAGATATATATATGCTATATAATAGATAGATACATACATAATAAATATATAAGGATATTTATGTAAGCAACGAAAATAAATGACTAGTTTTATTTTCAATAGCTTCCAATATAAAGAGAACTGTCGTAAGTCAAAATCTCGATCATCTAGAGTGTCGAAGTGCTCCTCCCTTTCGCGAATCCACCTTGGTCGTCGAACCACAAATTTATCCTCATCTTCAAAGGCCAATGAGTAAACTCTTCTCATTATGTATCTCAAAATAATCGTAATTATGCGATTAAAAACAGGTTCAACACAATATGGCGGAAGCGCTCTGTACGGTATGTCAAGTGCATTAATCGCGTTTTAAACGTAAAACGCTCAAAATTGGGCGGTTAGTACAGTAACTGCGTTTAGCACTAACCTAGTTTAAAAATTGCTGGTGAAATGCCAAACCATACCTTAAACTTAGACTAACTAAAACGCCATTTATGTTCAGTTAATCGCGTTTTATTTGATCGGTGAAATTGGCCCTTACATTGCGGTGTTCGGAAACGCACTTTAACGAGTTATCGAACCAATAGCGCTATTGAATAGATTAACCACCGTTAAAAGTGACTCAGAAACCGGGCATAAGGGGCAGGTGCGGTCTGCGGAGGCCTACTATGTATTCTAAATAATTTCGAGCTCGCTCCGCTAGCTCTTATATTCTACTTCTTCAAGTTTTCTGCATCCCTACATCTATAAGTACCTACTCTTTATTTACCCTCTCGAAATTAGAAATACTTTATTTCTTCTAAAAAAAAGTTCTCAACTCAAACCCCCCCCGAAATGTATTCCTAGCTGTAGTTGAAAAGCCGCGTGTCGTCGTTGAATGTGTTATTAACTTATTAGTTTTGGGCATCGGAAGAGAGAACGTCGAAAACGAGAAAGTTATGGCAACCCTAACTAGGTATACTGCATAGGACTTAGGTAAGAAGGTACCTGTCTATAACTCTGATGAAATGTAGGTTACTCGAATGTGTTTGTTAAGTAAATTTATTTCATCAACACTGTTCTCAAGACGTTGAATGTATAGTGAGAAAATTGACATGACTTAGAAGCAAACATTCGAAGACGTGACCAACACTGGGGCCACGTGGTGGATATTACGGCCCATTCCTTCTTACAGAGAGGAGGTCTATGCCAAAGCAGTGGGAATAGTGCAGGCATCTAGCATGCTAAGCCCCGAGGCGCGGTGTTGACTCAGTGTGTGTGTGCAGGTGTACTGGGCGGGCCCGCTGGGCGGCGCGGCGCTGGGCGCGCTGCTGCACCGCTACGTGCTGACGCCGCGCCCCGCCAAGCGCGCCAGGGATGTCGACATACCGCTCAACGACAAGCACGACCAAGCCTAGGTTATACCCACCTCACGTGACGATCTAATTACATTTTAATTAAAGCATTCTAATTACTTTATTATTTTTTACTGATCCCAAATTCTTATTTCATTTCGTTTTACCATATCTCAAGATTTGTCCTGAGATTTCAGGATTTTTGGACTCTTCTCAGGATTGCGGCTGGATTTTGCAAATCTCATGAAATCTCAGGATTTTTTTAATTTTCAATAAAATACAGCTTACATTTTAAAGATCTCTTTTAAAAAAAAGTTAAACAAACCAAAAATAATCTTCCTTTGGTAATAATTGCACATTAATACGTGAAGATACATTTTTAAGTAAGGTTTTTTGCAACGATGCGCAACGCGTGAGCGAGATCCGCAGTGTACCAGATTTAAACGATAATATTACGAATATTTTAAATTGCAAAGTATAGTACGTTTGAGACAAAATTCTCAAACGAATATAAGTATCTCAGGATTTTTCAATGGAAATCATGCTCTTTCTCCGGACTTTTGATTTTTTATCTAGTAACCCTAGTCGCGCACGGGATATCGTTGAACAAACAGCTCCATAATTACAGTTTTTTTGTAATAAATACCTACGCATCAAAATGACTTCTTGGTAATAAATACCTACGCATCAAAATGACTTCTTGTGCAGTTATACAGTATTTTAAAATAAAATACAAGTAAGAAAAATAAGGGGATCCCTTCTTTTCGCATAATGTTCTTTGTCCTAATATACTTCGGCATAACGATTTTGGCACAATTTGTTTTGGCATAATAATACTTCGGCATAATTTTTTTAGGCATACATTTTATGTTGGCATAATCATCTTAAAGACTAATTTGTTTAGCATAAAGATTCGCGTAACGTTAGTAGGCCTAATGACTATTAGCATAACGTTAGTAAGCCTAATGACTATTAGCATAATAATATTTAGGCATACAATTAATATAAATAACAAAAAAACTTTTTACAATAATAAACGTAATTAAAGTTATTTTTCAGTTTGTAGTGTTTTTTTTGGAAGTCGGTTGTTTTTTTTTTGTAAAAAGTTTTTTTTTTTCACTTTTTAGTTGTGGTACCTACCCCACACAAATTCAAATACCACTAACAAGCTTCAAGGTACGACATTGGAGAGGGCGGTAATAAACCTCGGGAAAAATAATTTTGCAAAAGGTCAGATATACCTACGGGATGTCCGGGACATCGACGCGAAGCCTGATACCATGGATTCAGTACATGATTCTGAACCCCCCTGCGTTGAAATTTTTCGTCGGTTATTAAAAAAAAAATCAGCACCACTGTTTCAATCAGTTAACTTCTATTATGATAAAGATAAAGATTATTTTGTCAAACATGCGTTTACATAAACTGATTAATCAGACATGCCAGGTATAGAATAGATGTTGTGTGCGTCCATGTTTTGCCAATAGCGGCGTACAAATTTTGTAGGTAGGTATAGAAAATTGCATTTTACATAAAGACAAGTCATTCTAAATTTCATTACAAAATATAACAAAAGAAATAAATAATAATAATTGATGTCAAGCTATAGGTATAATAAAGTCAAAATATATTAAATTATGTCCAGAATATTCATTATTATGCAGTCAAATAGACAATTGAAAATTTAATTAAGCTTCACATTATTCAATCCTTATTATAAACTATGTAAGTATATTCGAAGTCGGAATGGAAAAGTCCTTTTCATTTAAAAAATCAATAATATTGTAATAAACTTTACTCACTAAAAAAATTCTCAGCTTGTTTTTGAAAAGTGAGAAGGGCAGTTCTTTCCAACTTTTAGGTAATTTATTAAATATTTTAGGAGCCATACAAAAGACACTTGCGCATGAGGGTTGTTCTCGCAGTATGAGAGCATATCCTGCTATTGTCACGCCTATTACGTGGGACTACTTCATCTATGCGTTTAAATCGATGTGGATTTGTTTTGACAAAAACAGCTACTTCCAAAATGTACAGACATGGCAAAGTAAGTATTTTATATTTTTTTAAGTAAGGCACGCAACTATCAGTAGGTTTAATTTTAAATATTGAACGAACGCATCTCTTTTGAGCCTTGAACACCGTGTCTTTTTCTGTTGAGTTGCCCCAAAAAATGACACCATAGCGTAGATGCGATTCTGTTAAACCATAATAGGCTTTAAGTAATGCCTCCACACTTATTATAGATGACAAAGTGTGCAGGGCATAGGCAGATTTACTAATTTTCTTGCACAAGATTTCGATATGGGTTTTCCAATTCAGTTTTTTGTCAATGTGGAGCCCTAAAAATTTTGTTGTTTCTACCTCTTCTATAGGCTGGTCATCGTATTGTATTTTTAAGTTACTCTTGATATTGATCCGTTGACTAAAATGTATTAATTTAGTTTTTGTTAGGTTAATTTTTAAGTTATTGTCTTCTAGCCACTTTACCATTAGATTAATAGAATCATTTATGTCACTTTCATAAGTATCAACACTTTTACAAGGTATGAGAATAATATATGGCGGTTATTCCTCAGATAGAAGTTAACTGATTGAAACAGTGGTTATGTATAAATATTTATTTTAGGTGTAGGTACTTACATTGTTTTGGTACAGGTGAGATCTTATAGCCTAAGTGTCATTGTATTCTGCCTGCAAGCAAGCGTGCAAATTTTTTATTAAGTTTACTTAAATTCTCGTTTTATTAATATTATTATCATATACTATTACCATGCATTTATTTACTATTTTATTTATATTGTTAATAATCTTATAATTAAAGGTACCTAAGTACCACTAATTTTCAATTTTATGTTCCATAAATTCCTTAAAACTATTAAAACAACACTTTAGAAGCCATTCTGTCAATTTTGTCTTGAACACATTATCCTGTAACAATTTTAAATCGTTTGGCAAGTTATTGTAAATTAAAACACACCTAATAAATACATTTTTCTTATAGATATCCTTATGACAGGGTGGCTGATACAGTAGGTTGTGAAACTTAGCCCTTTTTTGTCTAGTTAGGACCTCACTACGTTGTTTAAAGTAGTGCATGTTTTTTTTTTTGTGAAGATGCAGATATCTTTTATAAACATGCAAGGTAGTGGAAGAATTTTACATTTTTTAAATAATGGTTTGCAACTATCTAGGAACCAAGCCTTGTTGATAACCCGGATGCATCGTTTTTGAATTTTAAAAACTCTGTCGGTATCGGTCGAGTTGCCCCACATTATTAACCCATAGCTCAGTACGGATGACACATAACCATGGTAAGCCGATAAGGCAGCTTCTACAGAAACATTTTGTCTTAATTTTTTTAACGCAAACACAAACCTATCAAGTCTCTGACAAATTGACTCGATATCGCTTTTCCAATTTAGATGTTTATCTACATTAATTCCTAGAAATTTTAGGTCGTCTACTTGTTCTACTTTTTTACCTTTAAAAATAATATCTAACGTTAATTGTTTAGTATTGTAGGAGTTAAATTCGATTAATTTTGTTTTGCTAATGTTTATGTTTATTACTTAAAGGAAGACTACCCAATCGAAGTCTTAATTAAGCGTAAAGAACTACAAGTCCAACTACAGAAAGAAAAAGATGCAGGAAACACCGCTTTTATAAAATACGACAAAATTATTATACTGAGCAACAAGAAACCCCCACAGAAACAGTCAAGCAAAAGAAACCTATCAGAGTCCCCGGAGACGCTCCACCCTGACAACCAAATTGTTCAACAGACTAGTAAACAACCACCTAAGAAAAATAAAGGGAACATGAAGAACTATATAATACAAAAGCCCAAACTAATTCTCGCTCAGACAGAATCAACTCAACGCCAACCGAAGACATCAGACCACAACACAGCATAGCAATCAAAATCGGACCCTCTTCCAGCCCCTTATCTCCCAGTACGGCCGGTCACCGCGGGAGAGTTCGACCAAAACCCCCCAAGAACATCTATCAAAACGAAAAATACCGTCTACATTTGCACGCTCAACGTAAGATCATTATCTTCTGATCAGAAATATATTGAGCTCAAAGCTGCACTAGAGGATAGCAAGCATGCTAAAATAGGTTTGAGCGAAGTTCGCCGCCTAGGAGAAAAGACAATCGAAGACAACGAATATATCTTCTACTACATTGGACAAAAGGACTATATGGAGTAGGTTTCCTAGTAAGAAAGAAACACAAAGATAACATCATACAATTTACTGGAATATCTGAAAGAGTGTGCGTATTGGAAATCAAAATGGAAAACCTGTGTTTTGCAGTAATTCAAGCGCACGCCCCCACTGAAAACTCATCACAGGAAGAAAAAGACAATTTTTACGAGGACTTAGCGAAAGCTCATGATTCCACATCTACTGAGTACGTATTTTCTATAGGCGATTTTAATGCTCAAATCGGAATTCCAGAAAAGTACGAACGTTCCGTTACAGGAGAGTATGGTTACGGCACCAGAAGCGCTCGAGGCACCAGACTAATTCAATACGCGCAAGAGTACAACCTAAAAATTATGAATAGGTACAATGTTTAAACTAAAACCAAAAAACCGCTGGACATGGATCTCTCCAGATAAAAACTCAAGAAATGAAATTGATTATATCATGACCACGAAGCACCACATGATCTCTTAATATGAAGTACTACCATCTTTCTGTTTTGGGTCGGACCACAGACTACTGTTATCAATAGTAAATTATACGACATTTTAGTCAATAAGCTATGTTAAATTAATCCTGATTTTAATACTAAAAGTATTGTTTTGACTATTGTAGTACCGACTGAGTTCGTGGATGGCACGACTAACCAATCACGGCGCATTACTTGGAACGGAGGTATAATGGTGGGGGAAAACGCCATCTTGTTTGTCGTGCCAGTCCGGCGAGCTCAGTCGTGGATAAGACGTCGAGATACGAGTACTTAGGCTCGTGCTGTGTTTTAAAGATACCTAGTGTTGATTGTGAGGTATATCTGATTTTGTGTGTTGGATGGAGGAATACAATATGTAAGTACATGAACAAGTGCCTATTATTTCTGAAACCTTATTTTCAAAAGCCATGAACTAGAATGATAGTTAATTTTCATATTTAAACTATTACTAGACTCTGTAAGAATACGGAGTCTACATCTCAGAAGTGGGTAAAGATTCCTGTTTTGGCTAGTTAAATATTTTTCTACCCTTAATTATTTATATGTGGGTTTATTTTATTTTTCCTACTAATTTGTTGTTATATTTCTTCTACGTTATCAATTTGTTTTGGTTCTTGACTGTTCAAATCACATTGATATTCTTATTTAAAGTAAAAACAAAAATTAACGTTTTGTTTTATTGTGTTGTAATGAAACACGACCTAGCTACGCTTTTTTAAAAATTTGCTTATCACTTTGAGGGACACGAAACACCCCAGACCCCAGATGTAATAACAATAAAAATTCTATTGTCTCGTTCAGTGCCCTTCAACTGATTAATACTCGTATAGACCTACATACTTTGATTTCTTTTAATATAATTTTATTGTTTTATGTAATAAAACATCGTGGATCGAGCCGGGCGGACCGCCGAGCATCGAGCCGGGCGGACCTCCGAGCATCGAGGCTGGCGGACCGCCGAGCATCGAGCCGGGCGGACCGCCGAGCATCGAGCCGGGCGGACCTCCGAGCATCGAGGCTGGCGGACCGCCGAGCATCGAGCCGGGCGGACCGCCGAGCATCGAGCCGAGCGGACCTCCGAGCATCGAGGCTGGCGGACCGCCGAGCATCGAGCCGGCTGGACCGCCGAACATCGAGCCGGCTGTACCGCCGAACATCGAGCCGAGCGGACCTCCGAGCATCGAGGCTGGCGGACCGCCGAGCATCGAGCCGGCTGGACCGCCGAACATCGAGCCGGCTGGACCGCCGAACATCGAGCCGGCTGGACCGCCGAACATCGAGCCGGCTGGACCGCCGTGCATCGAGCCGGCTGGACCGCCGTGCATCAAGCTGGCTGGACCGCCGAGCATCGAGCAGGCTGGACCGCCGAGCATCGAGCAGGCTGGACCGCCGAGCATCGAGCCGGCTGGACCGCCGAGCATCGAGCCGGCTGGACCGCCGAGCATCGAGCCGGCTGGACCGCCGAGCATCGAGCCGGGAGGACCGCCGAGCATCGAGCCGGCTGGACCGCCGAGCATCGAGCCGGCTGGACCGCCGAGCATCGAGCCGGCTAGACCGCCGAGTATCGAGCTGGCTAGACCGCCGAGCATCGAGCCGGCTGGACCGCCGAGCATCGAGCAGGCTGGACCGCCGAGCATCAGGACAACTCTCTCCTGGCCGTGCAAGCTGCAACTCGCCAAGAAGCTGTAAGAGCTGCCGTTCGCGTAGCTCAATAAGGCAGCCGCAAGCTAGCGTGGTGAGAGACTTGCTAGCCGCAGACCACAGGTGAGTTGACTTCTCCATTTGGATCATCTATTTTTTCGGAAGTTGTCAATGTTTTAAAATCTATGGCTAATAATGGTGCCGACAAATTAGGTTCCCTGAACATCTCGATTCCGGAATATGACCCAAGTAAACGGGAACAGACAATGACTATGTCGCTTCATAAAGTCAACGAGTGCGCAACCATTTATATGTGGTCGGAGAAGCAAGTAATTCATTTTACATTACCAAAACTAAAGGGTATTGCCCAAAGATGGTACAAGGGGCCTTCCGTCAGTCCTGTTTACTTGGTCTGAATGGCAGGAGAAACTTTTGGCTACTTTTCCATCACATGAAAATTATGGCCAAATGCTGAGCGATAATTATGTTGGCCGAGCGGGCTAAGTTCACGGACTCCTTAGAAGAGTATTATTATGACAAACCGTCCCTAATCAATAGATATGGTGTAATTGGGAAAAGGGCAGTCGAATGCACTTTGCATGGCATCGACGACCGGTCGGTTAGATTAGGTGCTGAGGTAGCTCAATTTTTCCACCCTAAAATAAAACTCCTTTCGTATTTGCATAATGCTTGAAATACTAAATTCAACAACGAGCATAAACTATATAGCTACCGGTCAACCTTAAAAATACCAAAATAGCTCAAACCTTAGGCGGCCTACACGTTGTTCAAATTGCATAAAGGAGGGTCATGTCACATTTCAGTGCACTCGTCCCGTTAAGAAGTGTAGTCCATGCAATAGAATAGGTCATGAGGTAGAAGAGTAGGGATTGATTCTTCAAAAATAACCACCCGGTGTCGAAACCCGGCTTTTGCATAACGTTTATAGATTTTGGGAGTTAATGCTCAATATTTAGGTTGTCAGCATTTCGAAATGAAAGTTCGAGTTTTAGTGCCAATAACTTTCCGTTTGAGTTATATACTCGTAGCGAAGCTACAACTTTCATTAGAGCCAATCAATCTTCAATCTTCTTAGCCTTTTCCCAACTGTCTTGGGGTTGGTTTCCGGTCTGGCCGGATGCGACTGAGTGCCAGTGTTTTGTATGGAGAGACTGCCTATCTGACCTCCACAACCCAGTTACTGGGTACTTAATACGATACCCCTTGGTAAGACTGGTGATACCTCAAAATTAAAGTTATCTCTTTACTTTTCTTACATAGACGCCATATATCTTAAGATCAAGTAGTAGACCCAAAGAGCTATCGCTATACAAACTAAATTATCAATGTTTTGCAGAAATAGAACTATAATAGGTATTTTCGGTCGTAGTATTGTAGCTGAAAAACAGTCTATTACAAATATTTAAATTCAAAAAGTATGTAATAAGTTGCTACTACACAAATGCAAAAGAAAATAAAATTACAGTTAATTTATCTATCAACACGTTGACACAATAAAATATTTGCAAATCTACGAAATTCAACAACACCTCATTCAATCTCATTCTCGCCTACGCATTTTTCTCCCGGTAACAATTTGCTCGAGAAGGGCTCGCCCCGCGCCGTAGGGAGTGCGGAAACCCCGATTGATCTGACCCACCATGCCAGTGGCATAGTGGCACTGTTCTCCTCTGAATTCTTATTTAAAAAACCAAAAAAACTATTGCGATTTAGGATAGACTCTATAGGTGTGCATTTTTGGGATGTTTTCTTATCTTATGAGGGATTTAATTCCTGAAAGAAGAATTAAATAAACCCAAGTAGAGTCAGCTGGTAGGAATGGGGCTGCATCAGGGTCGTGATGTCGTTACTCAAGTAACAAAGTTTGGTACTATAAAGGTCCTGAGAACGTTTTAGAACGTGCTAATTAGTATTAATGATTAGTACTGTAATGGTTTTGTAAAAGTTTGCAGAACCCCAAAGCGGCCCTAGTTTGATCACTCATTTGTTCTATAAACATGACATCAAGGCCGTCACGGTGATAAATCAGCTCTATAGTTGAAATGTAAAAGTGTCGAAAAACGCTTTTTGGTGCTAAGATGGTGCTGTCTGCGACGTTCGTGTCGCGAATTTACATTATAAAAGTAAACAAAACATGGTTGTGGTGCTATTATGCGACATAAACGATGCCAGTGATCTTTTTATCATATTTGTAAGTGTCATAGAACACAAAATATATCGGATAATTATTCTATATGACATTTGCCATTGTTCCTTAAAGTAAAATAAAAGGGACATGCTACAAAATATTCATGGACCGTAACTCTGTCATAACTTGCACTTAAATTATTGTATCGATAAAATCAATATGCTAATTTCAAATTTGACAATTCGCCCTTCTTAATTTTCGTGTTTTAATTAAAAGTAAATTAATAAAATAAGGACTTGTCCTGACTATGGCTGCTATAGTACACATTGGCTCCAGCCATGGTGCTAATGTACTATCATGGCAGAAAACAGCAGCCATATTTTCACTAAAAATGAAACAGGGTTCATTGATTAAATATAAAATAGTGTACTCAAAATAAATTTATTTGTATAGTTGCATTAAATGCACCCTGGGGCATACTTTGGGATTAGGTCGTAATAAAATATAAAAAAAATACTACTGTTAAAATTGATACTGAAAATATAGTTTTAGTTTAGATCTAATTAGTCCATTACTTATAAATTTTAGTGCTTTTGTGTTACGCTTTGGTCTTAGCGATGACACAAACTCACTGAATAGAGCTGTTAACAATTTAATACTATGGCACTATTTAGTACTATGGAAGAGTTTTCATTACTTTTACAGAACTGGCCCCATAGCGATGTTGAGGGAGCTAAAAGGTTACGTAATGGTTGTGCAAGGTACTTTAGTAGTGCAGATTGATCCTGTAATTGCGTTTTCGATACCGCTACAATACTCGTGCTGTAGAAATTATTGTGACGCATTATTAATGCAAAATAGATGAGTACATTAATGTGTCAGTAAGGTCGTGTAGAAGTCTTAATGGTACCATAATCGCTTTTTGCATATCTATTACAGTGCAACACTTTAAAGATTCCTTTGTATGGATTTGTAAGCGTTTTAAAAGCTTAATTATGGAACTTAAAAGCTCTTTAATCTTTAAAACCAAAACGCTCTGTTAAAACCCTTTATAGTACAAGCAGTCACAATAGGTACTATTATGGGCGTACTGTATCACTGTCTGGTGATTAAACGCTTTGATTATAGAAGCATTTGTTACTTGGGTAGTGATTACGATTAGTTAACTCAGTTTACAGCTCAAGGCGCAGATAGTGAGATTCAAAGAATAGTTAGAATTCTACATATTAACATAGAAACGACATTAACATTTATTGTTATTTCTACATTTATATCTGTGATCCGTATGGTTTACAGGTAAATACTTTTCTATTCTAACCTAAGGGGTCCTCGGTTTGATGACGTACTCAAATTATATGTTGAAGAATAATGAAGTGTGTTGGCTGCTTGAAATTAAAATGCAATGATCTTCTAGCTGATGTTCAGTATGCATAGTAGCATAAATCGAACACCATAGAGGCTCTATTCGGCATTAGACTATCGGGTCCAAGTGACTGGAAGTGTTTCCGACCTGTCAGACGACTTATCTGGTCTTTTAAACCTACTTTTACTTATAAGCTGTTAGAAGCTTATCAGACAGGCTTATCACAAATTACAAATTTTACCCCATGTCAAATTGAGGATATTGCCCGAACATGAAAATCTAACTGGTCTTACTTGACAGTTTGTTTCAAGTGACAAAATTGAGGCGTGGTTCAATTTTAATACAACACATGACATTTCGTCTGGCAATGACAGCGAATAACCTAATTAGGTGTTCTTACAGCAAATGTCAATATTATTATTCAATTTGTGATTAAAAAACCTTTACCTGTTACAGTTTTATTTACAGGTTTACCTTTAAAGTTTCTGGGCCATGAAATAATGCCCGTGTAAGTATACATATTTGTGATTAACGAACCTTTATCTGTTTCAGTTTTACTTACAAAATTACATTTCAAGTTTTTGGGACATGAAATAATGCCCGTATAATATATATATCGAGCCATGAAATAATGCTCGTGGGCCATGAAATCATGCCCGTATATGTACTCCGAGCCATGAAATAATGCTCGTTTCTAATTATAGTGGGCTTGAAATACAGCCCGTCTAAACATATTTGTGACTAGAGCTTCTGCTCGCGACTTCGTCCGCGTGGAATAGTTACTTTGGGCTAACGCAAAAAAAAAACCCCGATTTTGAAACATCCTTCATTGGTACTCCGCTCCTATTGGTCCTAGCGTGAAGATATATAGCCTACAGCCTTACTCGATAAATGAGCTAACTACCACTGAAAAATTCTTCAAATCGGACCAGTAGTTTCGGAGCCTATTCGGTACAAACAAACAAACAAACAAAAAAATCTTTCCTTTTTATAATAGAAGTATAGAATTAACAAACTTTTATCTGTTTCAGTTTTGCTTACAGGTTTCTTTTCCTTTCCCTTCATGTTTCTGGGCCATGAAATAATGCCCGTATATGTACATCGAGCCATGAAATAATGCTCGTGGGCCATGAAATAATGCCTGTATATCTACTTCGAGCCATGAAATAATGCTCGTGGGCCATGAAATAATGCCCGTATATCTACATCGAGCCGTGAAATAATGCTTGTTTATAATTATAGTGGGCCATGATAACTGCCCAAAATTGTGATTTGTAATTTGTAAATAAAATAATAATCAAATGTTTATAAAATAACAGTTGTACCTATAATAATTCGATCAGTTGTTTTCTTGGCACTTAATATAACAGTTGATATGCTGTATAATGTGATACGTGTGCATAAAATAATTACCGTACTATTTGGATGTATTAATTTGGTCGATAATTAATTGTCGTCGATAATATTTTGGCTAGGTATATTGAAGTTGTTTGTGTTCACGAATTTTACACGAGGACTTGTAATGTACCTTGGATGGCCGACTGTTATCAATAGTAAATTATACGACATTTTAGTCAATAAGCTATGTTAAATTAATCCTGATTTTAATACTAAAAGTATTGTTTTGACTATTGTAGTACCGACTGAGTTCGTGGATGGCACGACTAACCAATCACGGCGCATTACTTGGAACGGAGGTATAATGGTGGGGGAAAACGCCATCTTGTTTGTCGTGCCAGTCCGGCGAGCTCAGTCGTGGATAAGACGTCGAGATACGAGTACTTAGGCTCGTGCTGTGTTTTAAAGATACCTAGTGTTGATTGTGAGGTATATCTGATTTTGTGTGTTGGATGGAGGAATACAATATGTAAGTACATGAACAAGTGCCTATTATTTCTGAAACCTTATTTTCAAAAGCCATGAACTAGAATGATAGTTAATTTTCATATTTAAACTATTACTAGACTCTGTAAGAATACGGAGTCTACACTACTAAGAGCAACAATACACCTAAATTCAACAAAGAAAAGTAGGCGCAATTTCTCTAAGACATCCACTAAGCTAAAAACTCTAGCGGAGCAGGAAATGTACCTTACAAACCTCTACAGCTTCATACCAGAACTTATAAAGAATCAAAGCAACTATAACATGGAGGAGTACTACCAACAAATCATGCACTACATCAAGATAAGTCTAAAAAACATAAAAGGAACACATAAGAACAAAATCCTATCCGCGAAAGCGTTAGAACTCATGAAAGAAAGAAGCGAACTACAAAATAAACCCAAATTAAGCGTAGATGACAAAGAAAAACTATAAACTTTGTATAAACTTACCAATAAAGAAATAAAAAGGTGCTACGCTACCTACAGAACAACAACTATACAAAGACACCTCAATAATACTAGATCTGTCAAGAAAGCTTATAAAGAGCTAAATCAAGCCAAAACATGGGTTCCTTTTCTCAAGTCTGGCAACAACAAATGCAAATCTCGCACAGAAATCATAAATGCTGCTACTGACTTCTACGCTAATCTATACAGGCAATCAGACACACAAAATCAAAACATGGTTTCCTATAGCTACACAGTTACCTCTCCAATACACCAGTTTACAGAAAACGAAATATTGAAACAAATAATGAGACTTAAGCCAGAAAAAAGCCCAGGACCGGATGGAATCACCAACGAATGTATCAAGGTTGCGAAGACTCTACTACTGACACCAATCACTATCCTATGGAATAAAATACTTGGCGAAGAAGCTGTACCACAGCAATGGATGACATCGGAAATTATACTACTATATAAAAAGGGCGACCCAGCTGATATAGGCAACTACCGTCCTATAAGCCTAATGCCTTGTTTTTATAAACTTTTTGCCTCCTGTCTACTTGAAAGGATAGCCCCAGTCATCGATGCTCACCAACCGATCGAACAAGCCGGTTTCAGAAGCGGTTTCAGCACGATGGATCATATCCAAGTGGTTGACCAGGTGATAGAAAAATACTCAGAATTTAATAAACCCCTGTATTTAGCTTTCATCGACTACAAAAAAGCTTTTGATTCAATTTCACACGAGAGCATCTGGGAATCGCTGAAAGCACTAAACACAAATGAAAAGTATATCAATATCCTAAAAAATATTTATTCTAACAGCACAAGTAGAGTCAAACTGGATAGAGTAGGCGAAGTAATCAACATAAAGAGAGGTGTACGGCAAGGAGACCCGATCTCACAAAAATTATTCATAGCCGTCTTACAACACGTAATGGGAGAGTTGCCATGGTCCAATCAAGGTATTAATATAAATGGGAATTTCTTAAGTCATCTCAGATTTGCCGATGACATAATTTTATTTTCAGAAACCCCTCACCAATTAAGCAAAATGGTAAATGAATTAAACCAGGCTAGTATAAAAACTGGTTTGGAAATGAATCTGGATAAAACTAAAATTATGTCTAACCGCAGCGCATCACCCATCTTAACAAATAACACACCTCTCGAGTTTGTCAACCACTACATATACCTATTTAGGAAAACAAATCTCGTTTAGTAAGGAAAGAAACACTGAAGAACTTAACCGAAGAGTAGCGATTACCTGGAACAAGTTCTGGCACCATAAGGAAATACTAAAATCGCAACTTCCGCTACCGACCAAGAAAATAGTCATGGATACAGGACTTCTACCGTGCCTCACCTATGGATGCCAAACTTGGACCTTCGATCTCAAAACCAGGAACAAAATTCAGACTACCCAGAGAAGAATGGAAAGAAGTTGCCTAGGTATAAAATTGAAGGATAAGGTAAAGAACGTTGACATTCGAAAGAAGACAAAAGTACGCGATGCCTTAACTTTTGCAATGAAGGCTAAATGGAAGTGGGCGGGTCATGTGGCCCGTTACAAGGACGACAGATGGACTCTACGGTCGGTAAAGTGGTCTGGGCCAAAAGGCACCAGATCAAGAGGTCGACCAAAGGCCAGATGGGCAGACGAAATTGTAACGTGCGCGGGTGGAAGTTGGCTAGACAGAGCTAATGACAGAGAACGATGGCATTCCTTGGGGGAGGCTTTTACCCGAACGGGGTCCATGCATTAAATAATTAGTTAAAATCGATAAGCAAAGCAAATAATAATAATTTAATTACAGAATAGAATTTATAATTAAAAATCAAATTCATATTAAATAATCAAATGTAATGGAATAATATAGGTTAATAAGTTAATAATTGTTATCGTTTAGTATGTACTATGCATGGAATCAAATAAAGCTTTTTTTATTTTTATTTATTTATTAATGTTTATGTTCAAATTATTATTTTCCATCCACGTGACTATATCTGATAGGGCCTTTTCGGTAGGTAACTGATTTATAAGCGTTTTTATCTTGACATTTTACAATAATTGTAGTGTTACGATCAGACTGTACAGTTCGAACGGTACAGTTTATCGTACATGGCATACAAGCCATATACGCTACGAGAAATCGTTACGATCAGACGGTACAATAAACGGTGCCGACGCACACGTGTCAGCGATGGCTTCGAGTCAGCGATCTTACGCGACGAATAATAATAATAAACACACATCTTCATAAGTATCCCTAGGTGCGTAGCAAAGCTGACGGAAGTCATCCGGCTTCTAGAAGAATCTGACATTTTAGCCCATCCTCTTTGGACGGGCGGTTTGTGGCGAGAGCGAAATGGAAGAGTTCGCGTTATATCCTCCCCCTTTTGAGCAGGTTATGACCCCATGCCTGGTCAAACAAAGTAAAGCATGCATCCTCCCCCTTTTGACCGGGTAATGTCCTCATGGCCGGTCAAACAAAAAAAAACAAATAAAAAAACAATCTAATTGACTTAGCGGGCTTTACGAGGGCGACCTCTGCGTCGCTTAAGAACTATAGGCTCAGGACATTATTAAACACACATCCCTAGAATGATATCGGCGCAAGTCTGACATGTGATACTTTCCGATGACCTCCTTGGTCCCATCCTTATTAAAGCCAAAAGGTAAGTCGTAGGGCTTACTTTCTTAAAAATTTCATATGGACCGTTCCGCTCAGGGACGAACTTCGAGGTAACACCTTTAGCGGCGTTACTGAAAACATGGGTCGTCATCAACACCAAGTCTCCTTCTACAAAAGTCTCCGCCTTAGTACCTACGATTCTTGTCGGCTTGAGACTTTCTCACATCTTGATGGTGCTCTAACCGCTCTTTAGCTGTGGTGATGGTGGTGGCCAGTTTACGCAGATACGGTGTTATTTGAGGCACGAAATTCGCGGCCTCAATGATTGCTCGTAAATCCGTAACCGCAGCTAAAGGTGAACGAAGTTCGCGACCGAATATGAGGTATGCAGGTGTTTGCTCTGTTAAGCTAGTGAGAGAGCTGTTAAAAGAAAAACGGATAAAAGGTAATACCTCAGGCCAGCGGTCATGATCTTATATTTAAGCGGTCTTATATTTAAAATAGATAGAAAAGATACGGATGTTTTACATGTTAACGATAGTCTGGCAGCTCTTTCGAAATGGTTCGCACTACCAAATGTACCTCAAGTAGGTCTAAATTTAAAACTTGATGGCAAGAAACTAGATGTTATTACGGAAACTGTATTTCTGGGAATTACTTTAGATTCGAGATTGCAATGGGGCGCCCACATTAGAGCTCTTTTGGGTAGACTAAGTTCAGCTGCATATGCAGTAAGAAAAATAAGGCAGTTGACTGATGTAGCCACAGCTAGGTTAGTATACTTTGCTTACTTCCACAGTATTATGTCTTACGGCGTTCTGCTGTGGGGATCGGCAGCTGACGTAGATTCAATTTTCATTTTACAAAAGAGAGCAATTCGCGCAATCTATAAAATGGGTCCTCGTGAGTCCCTTAGAAATAGGTAAATTCAAAGAAATTGATATACTAACCCTGCCTTCTCTTTATATATTAGAAAGTATTTTTGTTCGAAAAAATTTAGGACTTTTCAAAATAAGAAGCGATTTCCATAATATAAATACACGTAGTAAACATGAAATCGTGATACCCAAGTTTAGATTAGCTAAAACTAGTAAATCATTTCTTATTAACAGTATCCGCTTTTATAACAAGTTGCCAAAGTCGGTTACAGAACTTAGCGATGCAAAGTTTAAAACCTACATCAAACGTGTCCTTATCAAAAAAGCATACTATAAGATTAAAGACTACGTTGAAGACAGGCAAGTTTGGCAAATTCCCTCTGCTCATGTGGCTTCCCTGGTACATTAACGGCATAACTATACAAATGTCTATTAACTGCTCCCAAATTACGATGATTATTTTATTTTATCTTGCATACTTCCTTGACATAATCCTTTTATTATTTGACATTATATACCTTCAATATATAGATTAATATTTTTTAAATTGTATTTTGTTACAGCTGTAGCTACAATCATGCATTTGGTTTAAATAGATTTTATTATTTTATTTATCTTTTATATGGGTAGATTCTTTTCCTCTAGATTTTGTGAATGTGAGAACCTTGTAGGCTTAACAGACTGTATATCTGTGGTCCATTTTCTATTTTTCTAAGTATCTGGTACTTTTTGATAGGCCTACACTGTCCTCTCATACCTATTATCACGGTAATTTTAAAAAATCCTTTGTAAAAACCAATTTATTTTTAAAAGAGTAACCGTGGAGTTTCTTGCCGGCTCTTCTCCATAGGAAACAAACATTTGGAACCGTGCACCTAGCTTCTGACGTTTCATAAGTGCCCTTGTTGGTTTGTGTGAAATAAAATATTTTGAATTTGAATTTGATGACCTTCAATAAAATGGCGAGCTGGGCCTCCAAATCCCTGTTTTTTCTCTTTACGGGATTAGCCTCTGGGTGGTACAAGGGCACAAGAGGGGTTTTGCTTTACCCCCAAAACGAACATGGCCTTCTGCATAACGTCAGCCACAAACTGCACTCCGTTATCAGAGATCCTAGGTACACCATATCGCATAAATATCTCGTTTACAAGAGTTTTAGCGCAGATCTCAGACGTAGCTTCAGTCAGGGCAAATAGCTCGACCCACTTACTAGCCGTGTCCTCTATAATTAAAATCCATCAGTTTAATATGTAGATATTAATATATTTATTAAACACACATCTTCATAAGTATCCCTAGGTGCGTAGCAAATCTGACGGAAGTCATCCGGCTTCTAGAAGAATCTGACATTTTAGCCCATCCTCTTTGGACGGGCGGTTTGTGGCGAGAGCGAAATGAAAGAGTTCGCGTTATAGGTGTTAATAATTATTTCATTGTTATACCTATAAAAATATGTTTTATCATTATGCGTAAATAAATTTATGCTTTAGGATATTATGCTTAAAAGTTATGCTTTAGAACTTTATGCTTAATAAATTTATGCTTTAGAATATTATGCATAATCAGTATTATGGTTAGAGAAATTATGCTTAAAAAATTATGCGTAAGCTGTTATGCGTAATTATATTATGCGAAAATATAATTATGCCAAACAAAATTATGCTATATTAGGTCTTAAAATTTTATGCAAATGGATAGGGAACCAAGAAAAACAAGTACAATAAAATATATATATTTTGGATTTCTTCGAAAATCGATAAATGGTTTTGGCGTGGAAACAAATCGAGCTATGGTTTCGTTCAAGGCACTATGCAAATATGCACTGTTATTTGAATTAAAAAAATATAGGCCTATTGGATCACTCTTATTTACCTACGTTGTCGTACCGTTTATCAAACGTTAAAATGGAAAAGTATAAAATAAAAATTCAGTAAGTTTCAAAAACTGTAACCCGACTACGGGAAAATAAAAGTGATCTAAAAAGTACGAAACAAGACATAGGTACAAAAATGGTCAAGTTAAGCCGTCGTCGCATGCTATTATAATTTTGATTATCCTGGCATCCACATGGTATACAGGCATGCGACCACGGCTTTATCTTGCTTTTACACAACAATCAATTTTATACACCGCCCAAACTTTTATACATCGTTTACCCAGCTTTGTGAGATATAAGGTTTGGTTATAGGGCAAAATCCCTGGTTGGGATACGGACGTACTTTGGTGGTCTTTTGTACAGATTTACTGCGCGTTTGCAGTGGCGAAACATTCACAATAAAACATGTTGAAATCTCTAGTTCTTGTCAAACATTTGAAACATTGCATGGAAAATTGACAGAAAACAGAGATTTCACCATGTTTTGTTGTGAATGTATCGCCAGTGCCAATGCACAGTTACGGCCTGGCCGCGTCCCGCCGGGTGGCTGGCTGAGGCCCGCCCGCAGGCGTGGCCAGGCTCTTAGGCCTGAAGCGGCTAGCGGTTCTGTTCGGCACAGTTTACTAATAAAACAACTCGGTCTTGAAACTATTATAATTAATTAATCTAGTCTAGTCTACAGCAATACAAATATCATAATTATTACAACTATACCTACTTAATTATTTAATTATATCGCGGCGGGTGTCATAATTATGTTCTTAGATGGCGTGGTAGTTTATGAACGAAATAATATCTTTATTTACAATTATTAATAGTCGCCGAACATCGGGAACGTAACTAGATGACATTACCAGAAAATCAATGCAAACGGAGTCAGCCTCGGGCGCAGACGAGACGGGCGCGGGGCGGCGTCGATCATAACCGCTTCAGCACGCGCCGGGCCGCCTTGCCGGGCGCGGCCCCGGGCCCCGCGCCCGCGGCCCCGGGCCCCGCGCGCCGCTCGCGCTTGGCCTGGGGCCCGCTGTCGCCCGGCCCCACTGCCGCGCTGCCGGGCTCGGAGCCGCCTTCCTGCAGACGAGATGGGTTGTAACAGGTTAAACACGATATCTGTTATCATTGTTACTGTTATACAAAAATAACAGATCGAAATATCTGTTATTAAACAACAGCCTGTTGTTTTTGTACAGATGATAAATAAGGTATTTAAATCTCAATTGAATATCTTCTCTAAGTATTTCTCTTCGGTTAAAGTAAAAAAAAAAACAAAAAAAAAATTGGGAAGCACTGTACTTTAGCGACCGGCGATTTTTATAGAAGGTATTTTTTTTTAATGTATTTTTGAAAACCGCTAATCTAGCAAAACCATAGGTGCCGAGAAAAAAATCGCCAAAAGTTTCTTTCGGGATTGGTGGGATAGTGGGAGTATTAAGGGTGGGGAATTTTACGTGGCGGGTCTAAATTAGGTTCAGAGCAATAATGAGGTCAATGACAAATCTTCAAGGTCAAGCTCAACACCCCAAAACTCAAGGTAAATTAAATATTGTAACCTAACCTCAAAACCGCATTCCCAATTGCCGGATCATAACCGCCTCTGTGGTCTAGTGGTTAAGGGCCTACGTCTCGTTTAGTACCGTAAAACGGTCACTTTAAAAAGCTATCTTCTCCTTAACGGCTTAGTTAAATGATTTGAAAAAAATATATGTTTGCTATAGATTCATCTACAACATATCTGAAACCGGGTTTTTTCGTATGACTAATACTTTTGCCTTAAAAAAATATTTACCATAACGCTATTTTTGGCTAATATTCCTAACTACTTCTAAACGGCTTTGACGATTGGAAAAAAAATTACACTGAAAAATTGTTGATTAAAGGTACTACAAATTTGAAACTGCATTTGTAAATCAATCAATATTTGTTAAACAAAATGTCCCCATTTAGAGATAGAGGTTCAGAGGGGATCTGCGCGGGACGCGGGCGGCAGTCGCCCGTGAGCATTGAGACGGGATGGCTGTGTCGCTCGCTGGTCCGCTCCGGCTATCGACCGAGTATGCGCATACGTATGTGTTAGTGCGAATATTTATGAACTTATTGTATTAGTGTGCGTTTATAGACGAGCTTGCTGCAGAGAGTCCAAATCGATTGTGCGCGTAGGCGCTTTATTGTTGAGTTGTTCTTTGATGTACAATTATTAATACTTTTTTACATTGACAATTACATACAAATTAACAATTTACAATATAAACTAAAAAAAATGTAAATGTAAAATATAACATAACATCACGACTGTATTCCCCGAAGGGTTAGGCAGAGGTGTACCTATATGTATAAAGAGTTAAAAAATTACTTTAGAAACTTTAAGAGGTGTTTTAGACCATCGAACTGAATAACTTTTACTTTGGGACATACATTGATATCGCGAAAAAAAAATCTGTTGTTCCATAGTAAAGTTTAATACCTACTGTTCTAAACTGTATGGGACAGCTGTTTTTTTTTTTCGCGATTTCAAAGTTAAAGTAAAAGTTATTCAGTTTGGTGGTCTAAACCACCTCTTAAAGTTTCTAAAGTTAATTTTTTTTAAATCACTAAAATTTGTTTAGTCCTGTCAAACGAGCATTTCCCATTCTGAAATAGACTAAGGTGACACAACTTAACTATATTTTAGTTTGACAGCACTAAGATTGCACTGAGTTATTAGTTTAGTGAAAATGGCAATTTTGCTATTCTGAATTTGACGTTTTTCATCTAAAAATTTAGATTATCCAACTAAATCAGTCTATTTTTAAACGCGATTAAAAAGGAGTGGAATAAAATTAGTTGGCATGAACACACACTTCACACACTTCAGCTGCAAAAACTGTATCTTTTTTTTTATTTTGCTTATATCTCGAAAACGGTGCGTCCTAGCGCAAAAATAATGGAAATTTCGACCCCCTCTGCCACCCGTAAACCCATATGCCCCTACTCATAGGTAATATTTAATCATATTTTCTATACAAAAAGTTTAAAATTCCATACAAAACACGTCAAGGCTGCACCCCGCGCGCGCCTCTGTCTCTAAAAAAATTCACGGGGTAGAGCAAACAAGTACCACGTCGGTCGCGACGTGACTGTCAAATTCAATTTTAGATGTGTCAAAATTATTTTTTAATTTAGTGATATTTTTCCGCAGAATAGCTTTTAGATTCTCATAGCCAAAAGTAAGGAATTTTAGTCGTAGTTTAGTTAGTTTAGTTCGGTGTACAAGAGAATCGGCACCAAATATTTTCTTAAGTTACGTAGGTAAGAAGGTTAAGAAATAAATCTTGATTGGTGCCGATTCTCTTGTGCACCGAACTAAACTATCACTAAAATTACTTGCTTTTGGCTATGAGAATCTGAGATTCTGCAAAAAAATATCTCTAAATTAAAAAATAACTTTGACACATCTAAAATCGAATTTGCGTCGCGAACTCGCGACTCCACGTGGTACTTGTTTGCTCTACTCTGTGAATTTTTTTAGGTCCAGAGGCGCGCAGGGGGGCAGCGTCGACGTGTTTTGTATGGAATTTTTAACTTTTTGTATGGAAAATACGAAAATTTGTTACCTTTGTGTTGGGGTAAAGGGGTTTAAGGGCTTCTTAAAGGGGGTCGAAATTTTCATTATTTTTGCGATAGGACGCACCGTTTTCGAGTTATAAGCAAAATAAAAAAAAAGATACAGTACTGTTTTTGCACCTGAAGTGTTGGTGTGAAGTTTAGTTCATGACAACAAATTTTTATATTCCATTCCTTTGTAATCGCGTAAAAAAAAAATAGTCAAATTTAGTTTGAATAATCAAAATTTTTAGGTGAAAATCGTCAAATTCAGAATAACAAAATTCCCTGTTTCACTAAACTACTAAGTTAATAACTCATTGCAATCTTAGTGCTGTCAAACTTCGGTGGCAGTGACCTCTCGCGTCCGGCCCTGGTCCAGGCCATGGTGCGGAGCGTGAGGGCATGGCAAGCCGTCACCTCCTTCTGCGAAGCAGTAATGCTCGCGAAAGAGGAGGCGGAGTGCGCGAGGGAGTGGCAAAGGCCGCGCCCTACCAGCCCTAGCCGCCGCCGCCGTAGGAGACGTCCCGGGCGTCGGGAATTGACTGCGACTGGACTGGAAAGGGCTAGGCATCAACATCAATGGCGAGTATATCACTAACCTTCGGTTTGCCGACGATATAGTTATCATGGCTGAGACCATGGAGGACCTCAGTATAATGCTCGATGACCGCAGTAGAGCCTCCAAAAGAGTGGGTCTTAAAATGAACATGGACAAGACAAAGGTCATGTCAAATGCCCATGTAACACCCGCCCTCATAAAGATCGGTGACGCTACGCTCGAAGTTGTAGACGAGTATGTTTACCTAGGACAAACTGTCCAGCTAGGTAGGTCCAACTTCGAGAAAGAGGTCAATCGTCGAATCCGACTCGGCTGGGAGCGTTCGGGAAACTATGCAATATCTTCTCGTCCCACATACCACAGTGTTTCAAGACGAAAGTCTTTGACCAGTGCGTGTTGCCAATGATGACTTATGGCACTGAAACGTGGTCGCTCACAATGGGTCTTATCAGAAGGCTAAAAGTCACCCAAAGAGCAATGGAGAGGGCTATGCTTGGAGTTTCCCTACGTGATCGAATCAGAAATGAAGAGATCCGCAGGAGAACCAAGGTAACCGACATAGCCCGAACAATTGCCAAACTTAAGTGGCAATGGGCAGGACATATTGCTCGCAGAACAGATGGCCGATGGGGCCGAAAGGTTCTGGAGTGGCTACTACGTACCGGAAGACGTAGCGTTGGAAGGCCTCCCACAAGATGGACCGATGACCTAGTAAAGGCCGCAGGAATTCGCTGGATGCGGGAAGCACAGGATCGGTCGAAGTGGCGGTGCTTGAGGGAGGCCTATGTCCAGCAGTGGGCGTCTTTCGGCTGATATGATGATGATAATGATGATATGCTGAGTTATAGGGGTTTATAGATTTCATAAAGGGGGACGAAATTCACATTATTTTTGCGATAGGACGCACCATTTTGCGATAAGAAAAACCTTCTGCCATCACACATAAAGGCAATGCTTGTACAGTCCCTAATATTTCCCATAATTGACTATGATGATGTGTGTTACTATGACCTGAATGCAGATCTTCTCAATAACTTGACCGCCTTCTTAATAACTGCATTCTGCATGTTTCGTTTTCTCCTCTTCTGATCGTTATTTCTCCTCTACCGATCGTTATGTCTCCTGACAAAGTTTATTCTGTTTATTATGTATAATATGTATTTATTAATTATAATTTATTCTTGTATTTTTTTAGTTATTTTCGTGTTATCAATTGATTGATTGTGTATTACGTAATTAGGGTACGGGGCACGTGCCCCGGGCGACACCGTTAGGGGGCGCCAAATTCGAGCATGACAGACAAGTGCACCACCCAGCGCACCGTAACTTTGCAACAAATGAGACTCGCAACAATTATAATCTTTCTCTGAGGGTGGTGCACTGAGGAAATTACTGATTAGCGTAGGTTTAGGTCGTCAAAGGGTCTGAGCGGGTTGTGAGTACTTGTGAGCGGGCGCAGTTGTATTCTACCAGGAACTCGATGAGCGTGTCTGTGGTCTATTTTTTAAGTTTTGCGGTGCCGGGCGTCTTGCTTCAACGCCGACGACGCCTGTGACACGACTTACTTTAACTTTTACCACAGTTTTGGCGCCCCTGTTGGATTGGCGCATTTTCGATCGATTTTTGATTAATATGTTTATTATGCCTAAATTTTCGAGCTCGCTTCGCTCGCTCTTGCAACCTAGTAAAGTAACTCCTAAAGCAAAAATCCAACTTATCTCAGGCAGAGTGAATAAGGCTAATCAAAATAAATGTCTGACACGTACAAGTATATTTAAAAAAAAAAACGGTTTTTTTTTTAAGAAAAAAAAAAACGATTCGGGGTCAGGCGATAGGTTTTGCCCCGCCTCGAAAGATCCGTTCCGTTCTAGATCCGGGGCTGCCCCTACCAAATATCACTCAACGCGCTTAAAGAAGTTTTTCCTAAAAAAAAAAACTATGATACCTACAAAAAATTTCTACAGTCAAAGGCCGATTCTCTTGTACACCGAACTAAACTAACTACAATCACTAAAATTCCTTACTTTTGGCTATGAGAATCTTAAAGCCATTCTGACAAAAAAAATCTCTAAATGAAAAAAATATTTTGACACATCTAAACTCGAATTTGACAATCGCGTGACGACTCCACGTAGTACTTGTTTGCTCTACCCCGTGAATTTTTTTAGAGCCGGAGGCGCGCAGCGGTTGGCAGCCTCGACGTGTTTTATATGGAATTTTTCACTTTTTGTATGGAAAATATGAAAAATTATTACCAACATGTTGGGATTTAGGGGTTTAAGGGTTTCCTTAAGGGGGTCGAAAATTTCATTATTTTTGCGATAGGACACACCATTTTCGAGATATAAGCAAAAGAAAAAAAAGTCTAGTTTAGAGGCATTTGTGACAAGAGAATCGGCACCAAAATATAACTAGCAGACCCGGTAGGCAGACGTTGTCATGCGACAACAGCGCCTCCCAACAGCGCGTCCAACTATAGCTAAGAACCATCCAAGTGACACAAAAAGAATTGAAAAAAAAACATCTAAATCAGTCAAGCCATTTAGCATAAGAAGAATTACAAACACACGCACACCGATATTTTATTTATTGCCAGGAATGTTCTTAAAAAACAAACAAAGTATTTAAAATAATATGCGGGTCAAAATATGGTAGTCGGCGTACAATTTCAGATTTGCCTACGATTCCTTCTCTTAGGACTAGGAATCTTAGGCAAAAAATGCGACATACGTGCGCAAGTCTGCGCCTTTGTCTAGTCTTTGATCGTCGTTTTAGTGTAGTGCGCCACCGTTGCACGTTTTACGTATTGGAGAGTAGGGCGTTTAGCTCCGCCCACATGCACAAGGTCAGTGAGCCTACTATACACCTTAAGCCACCGGTCTCAGACCCAAATTCAAATTCAAATTCAAAAGTCATTTATTCAAACTAGGCTGAGAATCAGCACTTTTCGAACGTCAAAATTACATAAGACAGTCCCCCAAAAACGCCCGCCCTTCACCACTTCCTAGTGCTTTTGCTGGAGAGAAGAAGTGGCGCAACAAACTCCCCAGCAGCACAGCTGTCTGTTCAGTTAGAAAAAAACTTGATTCTATACAATAGTATGCAAATCATTTACATTACTCAACACAAATCATTAAATAAAAAAATATATTTGCCATAATGACAGCTAGCACACGCCAATGTACCAAAAAAAAAAAAAATATATCGAAAGCTAAACTCAAGCGAAAATGAATACTAAAAAAACTAAAAACGTAAACAGAACTTAATACCCAGAGGTCCCGGGTTCGATTCCCAGTGGGACCAAAATTTTCTGCTCGGTTTGGTTGGTGGTAGGGCTTTTTCTAAGTCCGCCTGGCTAGCTACCACCATCTTATCTAAGTCTGTCGCCATAACAACAATGTTAACAGCATTGTTGTGTTTCGGCAGTTAGAGATAAGATAGCCAGTTCCTCTGTGGTTGAGGATTCCGGGTGAAGTTCGCTTCCACCTTCGGCCTGATCATCACTTACCATCAGGTGAGATGCAGCGGGAAGTGCAACCCCTTCGCCCTTACGTAACAAAGTATAGGTTCCTATGCTTTATTACAGATGAGTGGTATGAGAATACCTTATTTTTGAGGTACAGGTGATAACCATGGAGGCCACCATATTATGCACAAGTAACATACAAAAATCACATACAGTTTTAGTTAGGTATTGTGAATTCGTCACTTACAGAAGTGCACAGCACTGGCAGAGAAGATAACTTATTCTGTATAGGATGTATTCTATATTGTTTGAATATGAATCATGTTACCAAGATATTATTTTATTAATTATAATATATTTTGATTTATAAGTTCTTTTGTAGGTAGATAATAAATAGTAGGTAGGTTGGTGTAAATAGTATTTTATCCGAAGCAGATTCTTGAAAAGGTTTTTGGGTAAAAAAATACAACTATCTGGAAACACTGATTGTAGGTGTCACTCTCTCACATTCACTCGCTTGTCACTCGTCGCCATAGAAACCTAGTGTTACATTCAAACTGGTGCTCTGTATGTGTGTTATTGTTTGTTTGTTAATTTATTGTTAACACTTACCCGTACGTTTTTTGCACATTTTAGCTCGATATACATATTCTTGAAAGCGATATCTCATTGTCGATTTTGGTTTTTCTACTGGACTTACGATACGTGTCAGTTTATAGGTGAATTACGATGTTGCAGTGCTGAGTTGATTGAAATCATGCATCAATGTTTCGGTACTACAAATGTGTTTTGCGCGTGGAACGTATATAAGGCCGTGCAATCAGTGAATTACCCGTGCTACTGCAAAGCATCTTGAGAGAGTACAAAACAACATGACGTGTTGAAAAGAATTCAGTTCCCTTCAAAGTGGTTAAGCTAAATGGTGGTGGGACTAAGTTGTTGGGACTGGCTATCTCTTCACTGCCTTGGCTTATATTTATTAAAGTTTTGAAATAAATGCCTTAACATTGAATAAAAAAGGGGTACCTACCGTTCGTTTTGAGAGATTTGTTTTATTTTCCTCTACACTAGTAGTATGATCTGCTTTATTAGTACCGTATGTGGAATACTCCCATAAGTTATAAGCATCTGGTTGGCCCACTCCTGATATTTATAACTATCCTAAAGCATCCTTTTCACCAGAGATGTGCTAAGCAGCTTAGCGATCGATCCAATAGGATTATTTGATTTTCATAGCCTAATATGGTTTAATTCTGCTCGAAAAGGGTTAAATGAAACGAAGTACCTACACATAGTTTGGAAGCCTAGATTCTCCGCTTAGCGACCTCGCATATACTTGATGGAAAGACTGCCCAATCCTCAGGTTTTAAAAATATGGGTAAGTACATCGTTCTCTCACCACAGTCTTGGTACATTTTAAGATGGCTCCAGCTGCTGCCGGACCTAGTGACGAGTTGTGCCACAACATTTAGTTATTTATGTTGCTAAATCTAGTCAAGCACTACTAGATTATGTACACCAATTCTTATTTAAATTGAAATTCGATATTGAACTAATTGTTAATGAAAACGCCTGACAGAAAATGATTAGCAATCAATCGTTTTTTGAAGTCTATCCGCCGTTTGGCAGGATAAGTATTTTTTTTTTGTTATGAAATATACAAAAAAAAATATCATTAAATTAAAATATAGTAATTGCTTTAAAATCTAGGTCTCATGTGCTTTTAAATGCACGATGTGTAACTTTTGGACATGATTGTTTTGGTTAGGGTATGCATTTATGCATGTATGCTGCTTTGGGCATGGTCCTTTCACGGAAAGAAAAAGATCATTTAACGAAACTTGTACAACAATTTATTAAATTATTCAAAAAACAAAAAACCCGACTGCAAAAACATACAACTGAAAAGACAAAAACAAGCATTATAATCTATAGAATTTTGGTATCGCAGGCGGGGACAAGCAAAACTTACACCATATATTCGGTTATTAGTTAGTCCCCGCCTGCGATACCAAAATTCTATAGATTATAATGCTTGTTTTTCTCTTTTCAGTTGTATGTTTTTGCAGTCGGGTTTTTTGTTTTTTGAATAATTTTCTTTATTTCAAGCTTTTTAGTTTTATTAATATATCTAAAATTGGAATTGACTCATTACTAGCTTTTATTTGATACCAATATTGTTATAATTTATTTTAAAAAAGACCTTCCCCTCCCTTTTTTTGTATTTGCAGATGAAATATATGAATAATATATAGCCAATGACACTCCTACAATTAAGACGAATCTAACGACACCTTATATGTTAAAATCCATCAAGCCGTTTAGGCTACAGACCGTGCCAAAGAAATAGACATACATACATACATACTCTCGAAAAACATTACCCTCCTTCTGGGGCAGTCGGGTAAAAAAGGTTTTTATTTAATACAAATTAACTCCTCCCCTAGCTTGCACACATCCGACGATCCTCCTAGGTATGCTGAGGATCAAGTTATCCAGCATTTCTTGCGATATCCTGTCCCATTCTTGAATAGCGGCTTTCCTGATCTCTGGTACTGTCTGGGGAGGTGGCTGACGGTTCTAAACAGGTCGCTTTAGAGCATCCCACGCGTGCTCTATTGGGTTTAAGACAGGCGAGCCGGCAGACCAGTCTAACCTTGTGATATCGTATTCTCGGAGAGCAGAATTGACTCGTTGAGTTCGATGTGAACCAGTACGAATAAATTGGTGTCCATGATTTACTCGGAATGGTCTAACAATTCTGTCAATAGCGACTGTTTTGTACTTATTTGCCGGATCAAAGGCGTTCTAGCTCCAATCATAATTCCACCCCAAAAGGACACCGATTTGCCGCCTTGCTGAACGGTTCCAGTTATGTGGATTAGTACTGATTCGCGATTCGTCAACGAAGAGACTATTTTGCCAAATGTTTTCCTCCTCATTTTCTTCATTTTGCCGGAGCCTAGCCCACTGCAATCTCCGTCGCTGACGTTGCCGTGAATTGAGAGGTACTGCCAAGACCTCCGTGCTCGTAGTCCAACCTGGTGTAAGCAATTTCGAATGGTCTAAGTGCTAACTTCAAGTCCAGAGGCGGCCCGCACTTCTGCTTTTTTTGCAGTGGCGTTGATTATTGGGTCACGGGCTGGCAGCAATTTGATATAGCACTTCTGAGCAGTAGTCAGAACATTTGGGCAACCACTGCGGGGTTGGTCAGCTAAATTATCCATGCCGTGGTACCTCTGCAACGCGGCCACGACACATGATTGGGATACAGCAACTCTGCGTGCTATTTCTCTTGTGGAATATCCTTCTTACCTCATAGTTACAATTCTTGCTCGTCAAACTTCTGATAATCCTCTTGGCATTTTATCAATAACAACTTTCCTCGAAAAAATATTATAAATCCGTTAAAATTAAATAAGTCAGATTTCTGAATGAGCGTAAGCTTGGATTGAATTTCTTTTTATACGGAAATACAATTGAATTAGTTTTTTTTTTTTATATTTTAATTCTATATTATTAAGTAAAGAATCTACAGGGTGGCAGGGACATCGACGCGAAGCCGGTTACCATGGATTCAGTACATGATTCTGAACCCCCCTGCGTGGAAATTTTTCGTCGGTTATTAAAAAAAAAAACTGCTGTTTCATAGAAAAGTGCAATACCTACGCGGTCAAAATGTATGGAACAGCTGATTTTTTTTTAATAACTGTCGAAAAATTTCAACACAGGGGGGTTCAGAATCATGTACCGAATCCATGGTAACCAGCTTCGCGTCGTTGTCCCTGCTACCCCGTATAAAGAAGAAGAAATTATAATATAATCTACCGTAACAAAAAAGATATCGATTTTTCAAAGTCATCGCAAACTTTTTATGATGTGTGTATGATTCTCGAAGTTAAGTTACGGACCCGTCGAAAATCGTATGCGAGGTTTTGAGAATGACTAGTCAGTAACAACAGGCAACACAAGCTAAATTAGTAGTCACATTTTCATAAATGTTGTTCTTGTTATGGCTGCTACACACAGTGCCGGCGGCCATGCCGCACAAAGCCGCAGAAAGAAACGCAAAGAAAATGAAGGCGCAAAATCCGGAGGCAGGCACGTGCCGCGCGGCAAAAGCCGCCGGCACTGTGTGTAGGAAGACAACCAACTGCATTTCTAGGCATAATAAATACTAAGCTTATGCTTCTCTCTTTATTATTTCCTTAGTGTGAGTGTGTACGGTGTACGTAAGTAGCATCCGTGGTAACAGGCTGTGTGGGGATTGTTACAATGAAATAACAGTAAGGGCCTATTTCACGATGTCCGAATAGCCACTACAAGACCGAATATATTCAAAAATGGAACAGAATTTGTATGAAATTATCTGCCAAGTAAGTTAATAGGAACTTAATCGTAGGTGGTGAAACAGGCCCTAACCGAAAGGGGTCTGTTATTTTAAGTAACAGATAAGTTATATTGTTACGAACAATTGTTATTTGTTATTTCTATCTGTTACGATAAATACGCCTCACCCCTAGCTAGGATTGCCATACGTCCCGCATATACGGGACTGTCACCGTATTTGACCAACCCGTCCCGTATTTCTACATGTCCCGTATTTCGACAAAATAAGTGGAGGCGTGCGCAATTATGTAATTTGAAAAAATATAAATATGTAACATTTCGAATAAAAACTTTGATTTTAAAATGTAGATTTTTCTATTTTATCTTATTAACTAGCTTCTGCCCGCGACTTCGTCCGCGTGGAATAGTTACTTTGGGCTAACGCTAACTTTAACCCGCGACTGAATTACCCTAAAATACTACAAAATCAAATAATGTATCTATTTACTAAATAATTATCTAAATAGTATTTAGATAAGGAAATCAACAAAAATAACTAAATTAAAACAAAACTTATTATTACTAACTTATTCATCTAAAAAATATTTATTTTATACGATGATATTTTGGAAAAACAAATTTAAAAAGTAGTTCGCTGAGCACAACCGTTTCGAAGGCTGGTTTTAGAGTCACGCTGACCGTCGGTGCTGACAACCGAAACGTATGAACTTCAGATGTCAGCGCTGAGCGGTTGGCGTAATTAAAAAACGTTTCCTAAGGCTGGTTTTAGAGTCACGCTGACCGCACGCTGACCGTCGGCGCTGACAGCCGAAACGTATGAACTTCAGATGTCAGCGCTGAGCGGTTGGCGTAATTACATAGAATACTAAACTTTATATACATTGTCTTATCAGCGCCGACGACGGTCAGCGTGAGAGGAAAACCAGCCTAAGGAGCCGACTCAGCCAACCACGCGTCTGAGCTGCGCGGCATGGTATTTCGCAGAGCTAACTGGAGCCACCGCCCTTCCCCCTCATGACTGCCTTACATAACATACACAATCAGCCTATTACCTACTGTTCCCACTGCTGGGACACAGGGCTCCTCTCTATGAGAGGGAGTGGGCTGTAATGCACCACGCGGGCCCAGTGCGGGTTGGTAGATGTCGCATGTCTTCGAAGTTTTGGTTCTAAGACGCCGGTTTCCTCACGATGTTTTCCTTCACCGTTTTGAGAGCAGTGGTGATGAAATTATTTACGCAAAGTAAAGCGCCTGCTGGGGTTCGAACCCACGACCTACCACTCGTAAGTCGGGGCCGATACCACTGAGCCACCACTGCTCCTGTTGCCATCATAAATGCGCGCGCAGTACTTGATCATTATTTTGCTGCGATGTTATTTTAAAACTGCGATATCTCCTAAGATATTCATTGAAATCGAATGATGTAAAGAGCAATTTTGTTTTAAATTAAATACTTTTCATGACTAACGTATTTATTTGAATAAGGATTTAATGTCATGTTTATAAAAACACCTTTGCAAATAATGCATTATTTTAGAACAAATTTGGTTAGCATAAAAACGGTTATAGTGAGCTAACCTTAAAAGATAGACATTATGCTATCGCGGACTTTTTTTGAGAACGTTTAAAGGGGAACCATTCTGTCATACATGATTTTTGCGAAACTTTCACCGTTTACGCAGCGCACGCAGCGGAAGCTCTCAAAATGAAAACAAAAACCCCGATGTGGGGGTTTAAAGTAGCGTGTCATACTGAGCCAGCGGCGGCGTGCCATACTGTCCATACTGACCAACGCGCGCAGTTTTTTCGCGTCCGTTTGAACACAAGTATATAGGTAAGTGATTAATGTGATTATTTGTATCATATATTTCTAGGGTTTTGGATAGATAGCGATTTGACTTGGCAAACACACATTGACACAATATGCAATAAACTTAATCAGTACTCATATGCTTTATATAAATTATCCAAAATTGTTGATCAATCAGTTCTTTTGACCGCATACCATGCTTATGTCTCGTCAACACTGAGATATGCAGTCATATTTTGGGGCAATACCACTTTTTAGCACGAAAAGATGTGTACGTGCGATTGCTGGTATCCGTGTTCCTGATTCATGTGAACCATATTTCAAAGAATTTAATATCCTAAAACCTTTTCTGCAATTTACATTTATGAAGTAGCCGTATTTATAAAAACAAACGAAAATCTATTTGAGAAACTCAAATCAAAAAGATACCTATATGTTAAAAATTTCTAATGTATCACATAAAAGGGCTTTATTTAAAAAAAGCTTCTTTGGCATGCCATCAAAAATATACAACATAATACCTATTGACATTCTGAGCATTAAGGAACTTCCAGTAAGTATTTAAAAATAAATTACGAAACTTTTTAATTGATAAAGCATATTATACGATCCAAGATTATTCAAGATTAAGATGATGATCCAAGATATACGATCCAAGATTGCTTGACTTATTGATCAAATTGTTGACCATGTATTATTTCAGTGTATTTTGATATTTTGACATTTATAATAACTAAAGACATGTAAAATAATATTTGTAATGATAGTTTGGAAAATCCAAAAGTGCACGCCTCATAACACTCATTCATAAACGAAAAAGAAATTCAAAACATAGTTTCTAACAAAAATTAACAATTTATCACTTTTCATCAATCTTTTCATGAATTATGTTTTGACTGCGTTTTTACCCATCAATGTGGGTAAAGTTTGTAACCTCGCAATCCTGACGTAATGTCAAAGACTATTTATTTAGATATTTACTTGGCGGTTGCTAGGCAACTTACGGACGTCAAGTCATGGTTGGAAATATTTAGTTAGGTACTTATAGATATTATATTTTAGTTAGTATTTTATTAATTATAATTAAACTACTTTGAATTAAAGAGCCATTTTCAATAGGGTTCGTTCTATGGCAGAAACGAATGTATAAAAAAAAATTGACTCAATTAGGTAATTGATTTTATCGCAAGCTACAATGTTTTCAGGGTTCATAAATTGACGGACAGGATTTTTTTTTCAACTATTTTGATGCTTTTTCCATTTCTGCTGCATTAAATCAATGTTAGAAAGTACAGTAGGTAGGTATTAATCTCCATTTAATCATCTATACAATATTACATAAATTAAATAGGTTCTGTGTACTAGCAGGAGTGTAACAATAAAAAGAGAGTTGCAGAAATGGGCAAAAATTTTTTTTCGATCGTAGAGCACACTCTTGCTTCGCATTATGAGTCGTGCAATAATACGTAATTATTGTATGCCTATTAGGCAGGACATATTGAAAGGGGTTTGAAGATTTTGGCCCTAAAATCAGCCACCATTTTGTTTTTTTTTTTTTCAAAATCGAAGTACACAATAAATGTCATATTATTATATTTGGATAGGGGACACTTATACAAACATAAAACTTCATATAACTAACATAACATCATAAAGCGTCACGTTTCTGAGATATTCAAAGATAAAAATAACAATTGTTGTAGCGAATTTATTTATTTATGTTGTAGTTACTTCATGTTGATTAAGTTATTTACACATAAATTAATTGACTACACCTAGTGGATAAAACATAAGATTTTTTAATCATATTCGGTATAAATAATATCATCCAAGAAGGCAGCGGGAGGCTGAATAGGATTTGTCGCGCCCATGCCATGAACCATACATATAATACATCCATACTAATATTATAAATTCGAAAGTAAGTCTGTCTGTCTGTTTGTTTGTTTGTATGTTACCTTTTCACGGCTAACCCACTGAACGGATTCGATAAAATTTGGCAAGTAGGTAGATGGCATCCTGGAGAAGGACATAGGGTACTTTTGTCTCAAAAATAACCCTTGAGAGGGTGATATAAGAGATGAATATTATGTATGGGAAACCCAGCGTTTCTTATGTTAGGGATATGAAAATTAAAATTTATGCTTTTGGTAAGAAATAAAGAATTACGCGTATCAGCGTTTTTGTAAAATCAACCCCCAAAGGGATAAAATAGGGGTTGAATTTAAAATTTTAATGTAATATTGATTTTTTTTTGTGTCTTATTTTTAGGAGATTTAAGGGATTGGAAATATGTATATTTCATAGTCTGTATCTTGAATTAACATTTAGTCATTATTTCATTACAATCGGCCCAGTCTGCCAAAAGTTATTAAAATTCATAAACTAACCTTTCTAAAGTCATGTACATACGTATTATATGTTCAATGGCGACACTAGAGTAGGTATTACAAATTAATGATGTTATTAATAGGAAAATTAATCATTAATATTTTAAGTAAGGCATTTAGAGTAATATAAACCAGTTTTTATTTTTACCGGGCCATAGTGTGAGTATAACAACAATATAACAACAATGTACAGCATTGTTGTATTTCGGCAGTTAGAAATAAGATAGCCAGTTCCTCTATGGTTGAGGATTCCGGGTCAAGCTAGCTTCCACCTTCGGCCTGATCATCACTTACCATCAGGTGAGATGCAGGCCAAGAGCTTCCCCGTTGTGGGTAGAAAAAAGAGTAGGACTAGCGCCCTGTGGCAATGGCTACCTCGCCGTCCGATAAGGAGCAGGTCCGGGTCGACGGCGCGTTGTGTTCCACGCGCGCCTCAAAGAGATATCAGCACAATTGACGGGGTCCGCTAGGGCCGATGCCTGCCAGGGTTGCGGGAAAGTCCTAAGGGGAGACCGTGGCCCCAGGCAACGTACAGGCAACTGAAGGAACACGGGTGGGTTTTAGTCAGTAAGAGCACGACACGCCCTTCCGCTCCGCCCATAGCGGGAGAAGTTATTTGATGATACATCAAACAAAAAAAAAAAAAGAATCCGTCTCAAAGCTGTGCTTGCTCGGCTGCCCGAATATCCAAATCTGGATTGAAGAACATACTTAACTTTGCAGTTCATTTATATAACTAAAAATGACCAATTTTCGAATTTTCCTCTTCATTTAACCTTAGTTCCCGCCAAACTTCATGTTGCTGGACCAACGGGAAATACCAAATAGACTTGTTTATTTACGAGTGTCAAAATCAGGGACCGTACAACCCCGGTTAAGAGTTAAGCTTTTCGAAGGGGTAAGCTTTTATGAGGTTACCTTTATCTGATGTAACCCCTTGAATGGGTTCTATGCTTGAAACCCAGTCAAAGGGTTACATGATAACCCATTGAATGGGTCCTATACTTGAAACCCAGTTAAAGGGTTACATGATAACCCATTGAATGGGTCCTATACTTGAAACCCAGTTAAAGGGTTACATGATAACCCATTGAATGGGTCCTATACTTGAAACCCAGTTAAAGGGTTACATGATAACCCATTGAATGGGTCCTATACTTGAAACCCAGTTAAAGGGTTACATGATAACCCATTGAATGGGTCCTATACTTGAAACCCAGTTAAAGGGTTACATGATAACCCATTGAATGGGTCCTATACTTGAAACCCAGTTAAAGGGTTACATGATAACCCATTGAATGGGTCCTATACTTGAAACCCAGTGAACGGGTTACCCCTTCATTATAATAACCTATTTATTATAAGGGTTTTGTTCGGGTTAACACAAGGTTATTCAATAAACTTGTGCTAAGTAGGTGATGGGTGGGGTGGAGCGAGCACCACGAACCATTCACCATCGCTGGCTTTGCTATGTACCTAAAATAGTTCAAGCCACGAGCTCAAAGTGCCGTCGCGCATTTTATGAAAAAGTTACTTCGGAATTTTGGCTTTAAATAAACTAGGTGCCCGCCCCGGCTTCGCACGGGTAGCACTAAGTACTTATCTACGGTGCACCTACCTACCCTAACTAACTACCTACCTGCACATATAACTACCTACTTACCTACCTACCTATCCTACCGACATACCTACTTACATACCTACCTACTTGCATACTTACCTTCCTAACTACCCTACTTTCACCTATCTATCTTAAGAACCTTCTCCTTACAATAATAAACACAACAAAAAAAGAATTAGCGAAATTCGTCCAGCCGTTCACGCGTGATGCCGTTACCAAGGAAATAGGGATTCATTTTTCATAGATAGTTAAGCAAAAATTTCAAAAAGCGAAGCCGCTATGAGTAATACTAAGTCTTTCAGTTACTCAGAATAAGAACGCCAAAGTTGCCCATTTAACGCAAAAATCACCGTCGAACTGTAATAGGGCTTTAATTTAATACGTGCTATTCCATTTTGCAAACTATGCCCATCATCGAGAGATCATACGGTTACGCTGTTATAGTTTAGAGAGTTGAAAGTATAACCCTTTTGAATGGCTTAAATTAAGCCGTTCAAAAGGTTTACCAATATCGTATGGGTTTTTTGATTAACTGCTTAGAAAAACCCTATCGAAAACCAAAATGGTCCCTGGTCAAAATATGCGGCATAAATGGCCGTAGTGGCCGTTATTGCATTTATATATTTTACTTGGAAGTGTGATTTCCGTTACAGCTCCAAGAGACGGTAGATCTAAGTTTTTGATATTTATTTCAACTTGATGCCTCCACGAGTTCCAGAGAAAAAGGGTCTTGACAGACAACGAAGTCATCATTTACCTAAGGGTTTAAATTTTTAATTTTGAGGTACGAAACTCTAAAACAGTCACGGGGACTGTTTTAGATTATTATCTGCCTGTTACCTTTTCATGTTGTTACGGCTGAACGTTTTAGATGAAAGGTATAAGGATAGGCCATGACCCATGACCTGGGTTAGGACATAGGATACTCTGAATCCCGGTAGCACGTTCCTGTGGGATATTTTCCGACATCCACGCGGGCGAAGCCGGCGGCAAAAGCCATAAAAAACACGCATAAAGTCATACCATATAAAACACGTCCTCTTTCGGCGGAGGGTATACATATATTTTTGTCTCTTTCGCTCTTAACTAAAATATCACCTATACATAATGCAATTATGTTTTCTTATTTCAATATACTTACGTAAAGGGAAAATAACAAAAAAATCCTTGTTTCAGGGTTCAGTTTTCGACTTATACACTCAGCGTCACAAAAATCGCACCTCTCCGAAAATAAGTTTCAAGCAAGTCCCGCCATCAACGTATACATTAAACCCTATTAATATTGGTATCAATTGAAAGTATGTTTAACGACCTTTAAATTAACAACAGTTAGAATTCCTAAAAACAACAGATCTCATTAGCGCGTAACGTTAAAGAAAATGTTGTCAAAATACGCATTACAACGGCCACTAATTGCACCTCCCTACAAGGGTATAAAACGGGCGACCCGGGTCAAATGTGAGTTCCAACCGATTAATCCTTAACCTACAAAAGGCCGTCGACAAGCTCGGCGCCTGGTTTAGGTTATGGAGAATCGAGGTTAACCCGACAAAAGTCAGGCGGTCTTTTTCTCTAAGCCGCAACACAGGCCCATCCTTCCTCGTCCAGTTACCATGTTTGACAAGCCGATCCCTTGGGAGAAGCGAGCCAAATATTTAGGTGTAATCCTGGATCATCATCTCACTTTTTCGGAACACGTAAAAGCGGTACGCGCGCGAGCCGCTTTCGCGCTTAGTAGACTTTATTTCGTTATGAATGCACGCAGCAAATTGTCACTCAAGTGCAAATTGCGCATCTATACGTCGTGCATTCGTCCAATCATGACCTATGCGGGAGCCATCTTTGCTCACGCGAATCCCACTGCGATCCATAGGATGCAAGTACTACAGAACCGTGTCCTTCGTAGGGCCACGGGAGCCCCGTGGTTTGTTAGGAACGAGATCCTCCATCTCGACCTTAAAATCCCCACCATCCGACAGTTCCTTAAACGTATGTCCAAGCGGTATTTTGACTCCGCAGTCAAACATAGGAATCCCCTAATAGTCAAAGCAGCTTGCTATGTCCCGTCCAATAATCAAGTTAGTAAGGCCCGTCGCCCTAGGCATGTCCTCTCAGATCCAGATGACCCCATAACTCTCCTCCAGGAGAGCAATAGGGCCACAAGTACAGTTCACAAAACACGCCGACACAACTTCAGACCTCGCCGTAGAGGTCCGCGACCGCGACCCACCCGAGTAAATGATACTCCCCCCCGACCCTTGCTCGATAACGATGCGCCAGCCCGCGTTTTTGCTGAGCCTGTAGCTTTAAATTCCCCTGATAATAATAATGATCCATCCTTGATCCAGCCTGTCCCTCTTGCTGTCCTCCCCCCAGCGAACGCCCTAAGCCGAGGTTCGTACCCCACAGGGGGTGCCCTTAGCGAGCGTTCGCCTAGTTTTAATTAGCTTAGTTTATATGCCCCTGGCTGGAGGCTTTGAGTTTCTTTTAGGAGCTTAAGGCAGCCACAGGAAAGTCCGGTTAAGCAGCGAATACCTCAGTGGTAACCTGCGAGATGCCCTAGTCAAAAAAAAACAAATGTGAGTCATTCGCTATCCAACCTTTGAAGTGAACACACGTGAACAGCTGCAGCAAGAAAAATACCCCAGAAGATGGATACCACTGCAGATGAAGCCGCTCAAGTCATTGCACTACTGCAATCAGGGATGCGGCAATGTGATGTTGCTCGGCAACTGAACTTGAGTCGTTTTTCCGTTCGACGAGTGTTCCAACGCTTCCAAGAGACTGGTGGCTATATCCGAAGACGTGGATCTGGAAGACAACGGTGCACATCCGAAAGAGACGATCGCTTCATTGTTTCAACGTCTTTACGTAATCGGTTCTCCAATGCTGTTGAGCTGCAACAACAACTGCGATCAGCTCGCAGAACTTCTGTCAGCGTCTCCACGATTAGAAGAAGAATGAAGGAGAAGAAAATTGCAGCTCACAGAGCTGCTACAGGGCCAAAATTGACTGCACAGCATAGGAGAGACCGGTTGCAATTTGCCCGTGACCATGTGGATTGGACAATAGACCAATGGAGGGCTGTACTCTTCTCAGATGAGACGAGGGTGTGTCTTTTCTGCAACGACAGGCGTAGAAGAGTGTACAGGAGGCAAGGGGAACGATTCGCACAAGCCTGTATTCAAGAGACAGTGGAATACGGGGGTGGCTCGTGCATGTTCTGGGGCGGCATGTCAATCGACGGCAAAACGAACCTTGTGTGTGTTTCTCGGACTGGAAGTGCTCGCGGGCAAGGGTCGCTGACTGCTCCTCGGTACATAACAGAGATCTTAGAGGAGCAGGTTGTCCCTTATGCGGGTTTTGTTGGCAGTGGGTTCACGTTAATGCACGATAACGCCCGCTGTCATACCGCATTAATTGTAAGAGACTACCTGCAAGAAGTTGGGATCCCTGTTATGCGCTGGCCGGCGCGAAGTCCAGACCTGAACCCTATCGAGCACCTTTGGGATGAACTGAAACGGCGAGTACGGGCACGTGATCCTGCCCCTACCACTCTCCAAGACCTCCAAGATGCCGTCGTTGCAGAATGGGACAACATTCCTCAAGAGACTGTTGTCACATTAATTAGGTCCATGAGAGAACGCATGGAAGCTGTCATCAGAGCTAGGGGGGGTTTAACACTAGGTTTTAAGTTGATTTTATGGACTTTTTTAAAATTTTCACTGATAAAATAAAATTTAAGTATTTAATCATTTGCATTAGCGTGTTTTTTTTATTCCCTGGCAAACAAAAAACCAAATTTATTGATTTATTCTGAAATTTAAATAAATTGCCTTTCCAATGATACCTTATAGTCATAATGTGTACCATTGATTAATAGGGTTAAAATGACTTTGAAGAGAATTCTTAAAGAGGTGCGATTTTTGTGACGCCGAGTGTATTTCGGTGAATAACTCCGAAACCTGACGCTTTAGGATATTATGTCATAGGACATTTTTATTTGTATAAGTGTCCTCTATCTAAATATATAACTTTCGATTATCTCCGCGACTCTGATATAAAATCAAAATGGCGGCATCATGTTAGGGCCACCCTCCATACAAAAATCTTCAAACCCCTTTAATTTATTATTAAGACCTATAACTGACATAAATATGCCCACAATAAAGCTATTTTGAATTTTGAATCATGTTCTTATGAAATAAAGATTCTTTAAACCTATTTTAAAATCGCGGCCGTGCGAACAGATGTATTTGTTCCATTCCAAGCGCGCCACGCGATTTTATTACGTCGTCGGTGCGAACGAGGGCTAACTCTTTCTATTGTACTTGTATTGGGGTCATCCTGTAAGGATGGCGACTGGCGAGACTCACCCGGCGTCGGTGCGGCGCGGGCGCGGCCGCGGGCGCGCGCGCGTGGATGTCGGTGAGCAGCTTGGCGCGCGCGAAGTAGTCGTCGTAGCGGTCCCGCAGCAACGCGGCCGCCTCGGCGTTGAGCGCGGACTCGGCGTTGGGCGCGATGAGCAGGCACTTGACAGCCAGCAGAGCGTGCTCCAGGCCCAGCTCGGGCCGCCAGTCGCGCTTCAGCGTGTTGACGCACACCTCGCCCGAGTCCACGGCCACGTTGGGGTGGAACAGCTTGGTGAGGAAGAACGCGCGCGGCGGCGCGGCCGGGAACTCGCGGCCCAGCACCAGCCGCACGCGGAACGTGCCGCCGAAGTACGGCGTGCCCGCTGCGGGACAGGCATACACACACACATTACTCTCTGACTCATCCGCTCACCTACACCGGCCCGCTTGAATCACAAATAATATTATAACATCATTGTCTCTCATCAACAAACGAGTGTACTTCTACAACCAATATTGCACATTTGCACCAAAATGGTAAAAAACTTTTAACAAAAAAAAAACAACCGACTTCCAAAAAAAAAACACTACAAAGTGAAAAATAACTTTAATTTCGTAAGTCGGTGTCTTTGGTTTTGAATTTTCGTTTTTTGCCACTGACTTACGAAATTAAAGTTAGTTTTCACTTTGTAGTGTTTTTTTTTTGGAAGTCGGTTGTTTTTTTTTTTTGTTAAAAGTTTTTATTGTTCACTTTTTACTTGTGGTATCTACCTACCCCACACAAATTCGAGTACCACTACCAGCTACGCAATTTTTTGGAAGTCGGGTTTTTTTTTTGTTAGGCCTCTGCCTCGAATCTTGCGGGCAGCGGGGCGGCGGCGGTGGCGGCGCGGGAGCGGCAGGATAAAATGCGTAAAATCAAATTGACCGGCCCTTGAAACCAGCGGCACGGCAGCGGCGCGGGGGCGGGCAACGAGCGGTGGACTCCAGTCAAGCGGTGACCGCCCGCGCGTCTGCATTGCAGTGTTGTGCAATTTATTAGCCACAATAAATCGAGCGTTAGGAATAAATTTTAATCAAAAAGATGTTGCCGCCGTTGTTCAGACATTTCGTTTGCGAATAAAAACCAATATCTCGACGACACAACCACGAACACAACACTACGCCGCTATAGTGCCGCGCGATCTGCCCGCTGGTTTCGAGAACGGGTCTGCGTTGCCCGCGCCGCTCCCGCGCCGCCACAGCCGCCGCCCCGCTGCCCGCAAGATTCGAGGCAGAGGCCTTAGTTTTGGTACATACCCCACACAAATTCGAATACCACTACCAGCTACGCAATTAACAGTGACAGGAAGTTATCATCTTATCATCCATAAAATAGGTCCATACACAATGTAGGAGGTACTGTAAAACGTTGAGGAGTTCCTTTGACTATCCTTCGTCTTCATCATCAAACCCCTAATGACAGTCACAACCCATCTTGGTGTAAAGTTCTCATCAATAAATTAATCAAGCCCAAACACCTCGTAATTGCTGTAAATCGTTGAGGAGTTCCCTCGACTGTCTTTCGGCTCTATTATCAGATCGACTCCAGACCTTCAAATAGTAGTGCTTTAAAATACTTAATGACAAAAATTAACAAACGCACTAGTCACCACTACGATTTTCGAAGGTTCCTCTCGAGTTCTCTGGGATATCATCATTAGATCCTGGTTTCCTTATCATGGTACCACCCTTGGGATATCTCCTTTCGTTAGTGCACCACCACCACAGTTTCGTCTCGTCGTTAGTGCACCACCCATGATCCTTTGTTCTGATTGGTCGTTGGGTTGTGTCAAATCGTGACTGTGTGACATTAAAAAAAATGGCATGGCAATGGCAAAAAAATGAAATCAAATTATCAAAATGCTACATCTAAGTTGTGTCGTACTGTACCTACTTTTTGGATTATCTTTTGAAGTTCGACTATTGACTACTAGATGGCACTTATGTCAGTAATTTTAAAAATACACTTACGTGCAAAAAAATCAACCAACCCTGTGAGTTTCAATTTGGAACACATTATAACAATAATATAAAAATTAAGATCAGACAAACAATAAAGAAAATTATTCAAAAAACAAAAAACCCGACTGCAAAAACACATAACTGAAAAGAGAAAAACAAGCATTATAAATTAAGGGTCCGGCGAACACAATATTCCAAAATGCGTTTGGAATATTGTTATCTCTGTTCTGTTGTGTTTTTGTGTTGTTGTTGTTGTCTGTGTCTGTTGTGTGTTATGTGTGTTGTGTGTTGTTAGCGTTGTTACTAGCTATCGCAATTTATGATAAATTTGGATGTGTTCCGTAATACCAAAAATGATGAATGAAAACCTAATATTCTTTCATATTTTTTTCTATACTTTGTAACTTGATAATATAGGCTATGCTTCTGCCGAAACAATATTCCAAATATTGTTGTTTATAATACAGAAAAAACAGTACGAAAACATGTCATTTAGCTCTAAAAATTGTGCGAATTTCAATTCGCTTAAACTTTATTTTAGGTAAGTTTTTTTGGAAAAAAAAGATGTACAAGCCTAGATAAATACTGTCTAAATCCGAATATTAACATAATATGATGGAAATATGCTCAAATTGCAAATGATTTAGGTATTACGTTTGTATGGAAAATTCTAGGGTCGCCGCGGTCTTAATCTATAGAATTTTGGTATCGCAGGCGGGGACAAACAAAACTTACACCATATATCCGGTTATTAGTTTGTCCCCGCCTGCGATACCAAAATTCTATAGATTAATTTATAATGCTTGTTTTTCTCTTTTCAGTTATGTGTTTTTGCAGTCGGGTTTTTTGTTTTTTGAATAATTTTCTTTATTTCAAGATTTTTAGTTTTATTAATATATCTAAATTTGGCATCGACTCGTTAATAGCTTTTATTTGATACCAATATTGTTATAATTTATTTAAAAAAAACCTTCCCCTACCTTTTTTTTGTATTTGCAGATGCAATATATAAATATTATATAGCCTATGACACTTCTACAGTTAAGACGAATCTAACGACACCTCATATGTTAAAATCCATCAAGCCGCTTAGGCTACAGAGCGTGCCAAAGAAATAGACATACATACATACATACATACTCTCGAAAAACATTACCCTCCTTCTGGGGCAGTCGGGTAAAAACTAATAAAATTATTATTAACGAAAAGTTATTAACAAAAACTAATAATTATTTGAAAGTATGTTTCATTATAAACGGGATGTTGTTGATGATATTGACTCGTTTATTCGGACACCCTCATTTCTCATCAATACATAGTATAAAACAAAGTCGCTTCCCGCTGTCTGCCCCTATGTATGCTTAGTTCTTTAAAACTACGTAACGGATTGTGATGTGTTTTTTTTAATAGATAGAGTGATTCAAGAGGAAGGAGTCAGCGCGTCGTGGATAGATGTCTTCACCTAAGTCGATCAGCATTAAGACGAGTGTACAAGAAAAATTAAAAATAAACGAGTTAGTCTGGGACTACCGATTGAAGTGAAAACTAAGTAACGCCATCTAACTAAAATGTCAGGAATTTATGTGGCTTGCTGTCAGTACAAGAACGAAAGCTGTAGCTCCATTTATAAAATTCAAAAAAAGTAAAACAGAGTGCGTTGCCATCAAAAACTTGAACGTCTTACGAATTTTCGATCAGGTCACATGTCTTGAACTCCTGACGCGCGTTTAACATTTTTTACCCATCCCAAAAAAAGTGCACAACGCCGCTAAAGAAGTTTTCACTTCAAAAAAGGAAGCTGATTTTAAGAATATTGTTGTAAGTTATTTGAGTTAAATGCTAATTTAAAGTTTTGATGCTAATGAAGTTATAGCGAGAGTCTGTTTATATATCTGTTAATTATGAAATTAACCTATACGTCATTATTCTCATTATAAAATATTGTACGTATTTAACTATTATTTGTATTATAACAAAATACAGATATAAACAGTTGAGGATAGGGGGTCGCGTCATGAAAAAGGTTGAAAAACACTGCAATAGACGATAAGGTTCGGGAAGAAATCGAGCTACTTCAGAACGAGATGATCGATTGATGGTGTCTACAAGTTTAAGAAATCGATATTTGACTGGTGATCAGGTGCAACAGCAACTTAGTAATGTACGCGGTGTAGCTGTAAGTGAATGGACGTCGGAGATTGCAGAAAGATGATTGCATCCACACAAACCTGGCAATGGTCCAAAATTAAACCCCGCGCATCGCCAAGCGTGGCTTCGATTTGCTCGTGCTCACGTCGATTGGACACTCGAACAATGGAAGGTCGTGCTGTTTTCAGACGAGTGTAATTTCAGTCTTCATGGGAATGATGGGCGCAGGAAAGTTTACCGAAGAGAGGGAGAACGATTTGCACAGGCTTGTATTGAAGAACGAGTAGCTTTTGGAGGTGGTTCGTGGACTGTTTGGGGCGGAATTTCTTTGGAAGGAAAAACGGATCTTCAGTTCGTATCCGGACCTTGACTAGGCAATCTGACTGCACAGCGATACATCCAGGAGGTGCTAGAACAACATGTTATGCCATACACCGGATTTGTAGGTGAGGGTTTCAAGCTAATGCAGGACAACGTCCAACCACATACAGCCTCGATAGTATTCCAGTACCTACGTGAAGTGGAAATTCCTGTTTAGGAGTGAGTGACCAGCAAGGAGCCCTGATCTTAATCCTATTGAACATCTATGGGATGAACTGAAGAGAAGGATCAGGGCCAAAAATCAGCCCCTGAAACCCTCCAGGAACTTAAGGTGGCTATTCAAGAGGAGTGGGAAGGTATACCCCAAGAATTCATAAAAAACATTAATAAGGTCAATGAAACACAGGATGGAAGCTGCAATAAGAGCACGTGGGTGAATATAAGCTAGTGAACAAAGTATTCTTTAGAAATTTAATGCTTTTTTGACTTTTACTTTCAAAATTATTCATAAAAAAATTGAGCAATTCTAACCGTCTTTGTATTTCTGTCTGTAAAATCAATAAACCAAAATCTGTTACACTAAAAACTGGTGTATTGTAATCTTAGACTGAAATTTACCAAGCAGTTTGAAAAGAATTAATTAATTTATTTTAGATTTTTATATAATATTGTGTTCTGAACGAAAACGTCCGGGGTGGGTTATTGCACGCAAGTGTAGTTGTTGAGTAATATACGATTTTGAAAACTTCCGAATATTTCTTTTCATCTAGGTACTTAGCTACGTAAGTATTTCGTAATAAGTTTTTTATGCGGTTTAGGTGTGAAAGTGATAGAGAGTTTTTAAACATAAGTAGGTAGATACTAAGATGAGTTTATAAAATAGCTTAGCTACACGCGGTACTTATAGGTACTTATTAGGTACCTAATAAGTACCTACCGAATAAAAATGTAATTCTAATTAGGTAAGTATTAGGTACTTACATTATTTCAAGTGTAATGCTGCCTGTCCACTGGAGCGGAGAGGAGCGGAGAGGAGCGGATATGTGCCAAAATTAACCAATAGAATCGCACCTCTGGAGCGCAGTTTTGATTCTATTGGTTAATATTGACACATCTCCGCTCCTCTCCTCTCCTCTCCGCTCCAGTGGACAGGCAGCCTTAGTATGTACCTACTTATTTGAACTATTGATTTTGGTTGAATACTTCTACAAATCAAAGTAAAATTAGTAAGTAAAACATTGTCGTAAAAAGTAGGTAAGTACCTACCTACTTATCTAATTAGTTTCTTTCCATTAAATCGTAAAGCATAAACATTTTTACGAAGTACTTACCTATACTAAACTTGTACAAAACATCCACCCGCAAAAAAATCAACAAATTCTAACTCAACCATACAAAAATAAAATAATAAGTACCTAGTGAAGTAGATAACTACTTACGGGAAATATTCCCGCAGAGTAGGTAAGTAGGGAATAATTCCGAATAATACCTACTACGTTGATTTTATGAATGAACGGCCGCGACTAACGAGGGAAGTTTGCTATTTACAGTTCTACCCTTGCCCGTTAGATGGCATTAATTCAAGTTTTTCAGCTAATTCTTGCTCTCTTCCAATCGAAGTATTCCTTTGAATATTTCCGAATTATTGCGAATTATTCCGAATTCTACCGAAGTTTTGCAACGCTAGCACCAGCGTTGTCACATCTACCAACTTTGTAGTAGATCTACCTATTTCACCTCCTATCTACCTATCTACCAACTTCGGCCTCAAATCTACCTATTTTTCAAAACATTACGATTGAAAACATTTTTTAGGAACACACAATTTGAGCCATGCATGACGGATAGACGACACTGACACTGACAGTTAGCAGCATTCCGATAGGTTCTGTGCTCTGATTTTGGCGCGATATTTCTCTTTCCGTCGCGTCGCGCGTCGGTATTGATGTGAGCGGAAGCGGAGTGAGCGGAGGGAGTGATTGTGGGTTGTTTGTTGACAAAATTATCGTGAACCGGAACGTTTGACATTTTTTTATGAAAAATGAGTTCGCGCGTTTTGTTTAAATTTCGTTCGCAGCCATTTGAATTTTGTATGTAACTACTGCTAGTGCTTTTTTACCTATTCTCGTCTCGTTATCATCACATCACCATCACCAATAAACGAATAAAACCTCTTTAGAACAGAAAACCTTTTTATTTAATCGAATTATTAATTCTGAAAATGTACTGAAATTAGGGAGGTAGATCTACCAATTTTTTATTTAAAATCTACCTATTTCTACCTATTTTTGACATGCCATCTACCGATTTTCTAAAATCAGGTGTGACAACACTGGCTAGCACTGTCACTAAGTCACGTCACTTGGTATTTTGTTTGATTGTCGAGGTTAGATCGCTGTAAAACACCACATTCCCAAAACATTACATTCTCCTGTGCCTAAACGGACCCTGGCACTTCGCCGGCCGCTACCGCGACACCGCTCGCTCGGCTCGTGCGTTGTGTGGTCACAGTTCTAACCTAACCTAAATAACAAGTGACAGTGACAATACAACGCTCACGGCACCCTAGCCGGGCCGAGGCAGTGACACTAGAGTGCCACAAGAAACTCGCGGCACTCTATACACTTCGAAAAAAATTTATAAAGAATATAATATTGCTCATTTTAATACAATTCGTACCTAAGTTCTGGTTTTATTTTAATAATCAACCAATTCCAGAGGAATGCCCATATTAATATACCGTTCGGATCAATGACCCCAATTCAATCTACCTACTCCGATCACTGCTGATAATATATAGATAATAATAAATAATATACAGGGTTATTGGTATGGGGTCCAAAAGCAAATCTGCCACTGTTGGTCTAATTTTAGACCAAAAGTGACAGACTTTCTTTAAGACCCCACATATGTCGGCAATCCATAGCAGGGCTCGGAAACCGGTTAATTTTCCAAACCGGTTTTGGTCATTGACCCCGAACCAGAATCGATTGCGGTTTAGGTTTCGGTTACCGGTATTTTAACCGGTTAATGGGACAAACCGGTTTTTTACAAATTGTGATTCTGTTGAGCGAAATTAACCGGTTAATTTGAGTTTCGACGGTAAAAACTAGTTCTACATAATACGCCATCTCGCTTACACCTACAATAATAAAGCTCTCGCTCTACGCCAACGAATGCGCAATTCCGCACTCACAAGCAGATTGTATTCGACCGCGTTGCTAGCTGAGTAGTTTCGTTCGACGTGTGTGCAACATTTTATTATTTTATAAGGTGGATTTGTGGTTGACTTGCGTAAATAAATGAAACCTTATTATCAAATGAAATACTTACTGGTCGGAGTGTAGCTTTATGGGCGAGGACAGAAAACTTAAAAATTTGTGTTCCCCAATTTTATTGCAGTAACCTTAGCGTAAAACATTTTTTTTTTTAATATAAAATGCTCTAGATTTCCAAAATGGTAGCTCGAATGAGAATCGTTTCTGGAAAAAAATTGTTGCTCTAATCGAAAACCATGAGATGATGTGAAAAAGCTAAGGATTTTTTCAAGTTTTTCATGATTGACAAAAAAATACAGTATTTATTCCTTAAATTCATATTGGGATGCTGCACAGATAGTAAGACAGTGGGGGGGGGGGGGGGTAAAATTTGGATTATTTTTTACCTATACAGTATGTTAACTAACAGAGGGCGTTCCCGTTAAACCGCAATAGTATAGCGTCCATACATGCTAGAAAAAATACTGAAAGTGAAAAATTTTATTTTAATTTTTTTTTAATAAAATTTTCATTTTTTTTTAAATTGATATGTAAATGTAACACTCTGTACACGCTCACTTGTCTTTCAACTTGGAAAGACAAGTGCGACAAGTACGCGTGTACAGAGTGTTTGTTTTACGTATGAAATTAATATTTTTCGTGAATATTTTATGATCAAAAAATAAAAAAAGTTTTTTTTTTCGTTTTTTATATTTTCTCTAGCATGTATGGACGATATACTATTGCGGGTTAGCGCGAACGCCCTCTGTTAGTTAACATACTGTATATTAGGTCGCACCGCTTACGAGATATTTGGTTTATGGTCATCTGGTTTGCTCATTTCGTTCTCATGGTTTTCGACTAGACGGACAATTTCTTTCCAGAAAGGATGTTCATTCACAAAAAAAAAATACTGCCTCACCTTATTTAGGATACCCGGCTATCCTAAATAAGGTGAGGCAGTATTTTTTTTTTGTTTGGTTGGGAAGTCATCAAATAACTTCTCCCGCTCTGGGCGGAGTGGAAGGGCGTGTCAGACTCTTTCTGACTGAAACCCACCCGTGTTCCTTCAGTTGCCTGTACGTTGCCAGGGGCCCCGGTCTCCCCTTAGGAGTTTCCCGCAACCCCGGCAGGCATCGGCCCTAGCAAACCCCGTCAGTTCTACTGACATCTCTTTGAGGCGCTCGTGGAATACAACGCGCCGTTGACCCGGGCCTGATCCTTATCGGAGAGCTACCCATTGCTCTCCGTCCGCAAGTCCGCGCCTACGGTGGCCGGAAATCGGCTACCGATTCCCGACGCCCAGGTCGTCTCCTGCGGCGGCTAGGACCGTGAGGGCGCGAAATTTACCTCTCCCTCACGCGCTCCGCCTCCTCCCTCGCGATCATTACTGCTTTGCAGGAGGAGGTGACGGCTTGCCATGCCCTCTCGCTCCGTACCATGGCCTGGACCAGGGCTGGACGCGACAGGTCACCGCCGAGGTGACCGGTACTTCACATCTGAACAGATTCTGGGTTTGTACAAAGCTCAGGTCCGTTCCTGTATGGAATATTGCAGCCACTTATGGGAAGGCTCAGCAATATACCAGCTTGGCGGATTTGGTGGAATGCAGAGCAAAAAGGCTCATATGCGACGAGGCGCTGGAGGCTAGGCTTCACAGCCTAGCTCATCAGCGTAATGTTACCTGCCTGTCGGTTTTCTACAGACTGTACTTCAGAGAGTTTCTGCGTTCAAAGCAAGAGTGAACAGGCATTTTCTGGGTTTGCTCGTTTTATCATAGTTCTCATCCATCACATTTCGTCAGGCGAGATCGAGGTCAAGAGCAAACTCATATTGCATATAAACAAAAAGATCGACCGTCCCTTACCTAGTCTTTTTGGAACGAAGTTCCCTTTCGCGCGTTGCGAAAGGGAGCTAGACGGAAAAAATTAGTACCAAAAGTTGTAACGACACTTTTGTTTAAGACCAAAAGTTGTAACGACACTTTTTTGTGTATTTGAGAAAAGTTGTAACGACACTTTTTTGTGTATTTGAGAAAAGTTTTACAAATTAAAGTCGAAGTCAACGTCGAAGTCGAAATCAAAGTCAAATTCGAGGTCGATGTCGAAGTCGAAGTCGAGGTCTATGTCGAAGTCGAAGTCGAGGTCGAGGTCGAAGTCAAAGTCGAGGTCGAGGTCGAGGTCGAGGTCGAAGTCGAAGTCGAAGTCAAAGTCAAAGTCGAAGGCAAAGTCGAAGTCGAAGTCAAAGTCAAAGTTGAAGGCGTCGAAGTCAAAGTCATATCATTTATATACGTCAGCCAATATGTCAGATGTTATTGTTTTTAATTCAGAGCCATGTAGTATAGAAAGATTTTTAGCCTTGTTAAAAATTATACTAGATGGCTCTTTATTAATATACACCGTGTTATTTTAGTCGTCTTACAAAAGCCGCCCACTTCATGTATCCAATCACTACTACACATCCATTAAAATAAAAACGTTTTCCATAAAAATAAAAAAAACAATTGACTACCAAAATTAAAGACTTTGTAGTGTCTTTTTGGAAGTCGGTTGTTTTTTTTTTTTATGGAAAACGTTTTTATTTGAATGGATGTGTAGTAGTGATTGGATACATGAAGTGGGCGGCTTTTGTAAGACGACTAAAATAACACGGTGTATAATATGCAGCTAAAAGAACTTCGTTCCCACCGGGTGTCCCACGACACCTCCCGACTTTTTTTTTTCATTACTTCGTAATTTTTTTACATATATTTTTTGTCTCTTGTAAATAATCGAACATGGAATACATTTTACTCTCCTCCTTTTTTCTCATGATACATGTTATTATAACACTGTCTATGCTATTATAAAACACGAATTAAGTAGCGGCCGCACGACACTTCTTGTATGAAAGATGCGAACCAAATTCTCTTTGCGGCGAACTACGAAAGAAAACAAAACACAAACAAGCGCGTGAGAATGTAAAAAACGGCGGCGGCAGGCGTGCGTCTGAGCAAAACCGGTTTATTCAGGTTAGCGCGAGTTTTAAAATTCTATTCTCTGTAATAACCGGTAACCAAAATTATTTAGGTTTAGGCGAAACTGTTTTCGTAATTAACCGGTTAATCGCTGAACGGTATTTTACCGGTTTTATGAACTATATTAACCGGTATTTCTTAACCGGTTCCAAGCCCTGATCCATAGGGATGTAGCCAACCTAATGACCCCTTTTGACTCCTATGCAAATGTCAAAAAATTTCGAGTCATTTGACATTTTGTATTTTTATTTCATACATTTTAAAATATAAAATTACTCATAAGATTGGCATACGGGTCATTTGGTTGCATCCAACTTGATCTTTCTTGGTTTAAAAAATATTTGTTTACTATTAGCACAGGCCGGACACGTCTGCCACATATCAAATGAATCATGGGTCAAATCTACCACCATGTGGGTCCCAGAAAACGTCCGTCGACATCGAGGCAGACCCAGGAGAAGATGGCGAGACGAGCTTGACGCCTACAGACAGGACTGGTCCACACTGGCTCAAAACAGAGAGGAGTGGAAGGAAGAGAGGGAGGCCTTTGCCCTGCAGTGGGACAACACAGGCTAAAAATAATAATAAATAAATAATAATTAGCAACTTCAAACAGAATTGTATCTGGTCTGGTCGTCTAGCAAGCTCATAGTTCCGACATGAATATTGTATTGTCATAAAATTAAAGAGATTCATGATTACCATTGTGATAGCAAATGTGATGTAGTGGCTCTACAAGTATTCAAACAACTATTTATTGCTGCCGGTTTTGTGTGAATTGAGCCTTAATGGTTTAAATACCTACTGTATTTGAACAGCTATACAATAAACTACACTTAAACACTAAAGCTACAAGATGATCAGTAAGTAGCAGTTGATGTGTTGACATAAGGATTTCAGTGAGTTGAGACTGCATAGTTACGTACTGGGCAAACAAACTCAACATTAAAAAAAGGACAGACACTACTTTGTTGGGCCAGTTACAGTTGCCAGCCACAAAACATACTGTGTTACAAAGTACCTACCCTAAGTTTAAGTAAGTAATACCTACGTTTCTAATAGGCTCACTTAAGTAAGTCAAACATTGACGGCTTGAAGCCTTGAAGCTAAAAAGGTCAGTTGCAATGTTGTGATAAAGGAGTTACTCAGGACAGGGGGTGTCGTGTAGTGTGCGGTGCGTACCAGGGCCTTCCATAGTCGCCACCACGTCAGTCAGGTCGTCGTCGCGCAGCAGCAGCTTGATGCCAGCGGGCGGACTCGCCGCCAGGCGCCGCAGCTCGCGCGCCACGCCGCGCAGCGTCTGCGGGCACACGTTCTCCACGTTGGACATGCCGCCACCACCGCCGCTGTCCAGACCGTCTGCCGAAACCGCGCCAAGCTCCCCGCGAGCCTATAATTGAGCCGAGCTGCTCTGAACGCTCAAGCCGAGGTCTTACAGTACTTCCCGGCTACACCATAGCTCTACACTTGGACGCTCTATTGGTGGCTTCAATTCTGAATTAAGTATTAAGTAATACCAGAGGATAAACACGATATTCTTTAAGTAATAAATTAATTATCGAAGTAACCTATTATTATTTAGAAGCCCAGCGTACAAATCACTATTCTTCACGAAAAAAACTTCCATCAAATCAAAATCAATGTAGAGATACGTAGAGATGTCAATTCATTCAACAAACCACCACCAACGAGAAATATTTTAAATCGAAAAGTGCTAATCTTTAATCTATGGCCATCACAGGATGGCCATTGTCAAAATCCTGAAACGCTTGCTACACGGTTACCAATCGCGTCCCCGACAGAGGTGACTTTGGTTGGCGACCGGCAAAGTTGTTCAACGTTTGGTTGTAAACTAACATCTACACGGTTATAAACCACCAAGGTCACCACTGTCGGGACGTGGTTGGTGAAACGCTTGCTACACGGTCGCCAACCGCGTCCCGACAGAGGTGGTTTACAACCGTGTAGAGGATGTTAACGACCAAACGCTTAAACAATTTTGCCGGTCGCCAACCAATGTCACCTCTGACGGGGACGCGGTTGGCAACCGTGTAGCAGGCGTTTGACCGTGTAGAAGGCGTTTGTGTCAAAATCACTGCAAAAACGAGGTTTTTTTTTAAAACTTTCTTGGTTGGGTTGGGTGGTGGAAACACAGACTAATATGTCTGTGGGTGGAAACCACACTTGATAGGTAATAGGTATATAAGTCATTGGTGGAAACTTACAGTGAAAAATTCGTCAAAAACTTCATTCAACTGGTTGCATCGAAATCAGTCGAAATGAGAATCAAAAACTCAAAAGTATAAAAGCGGTGATAGACGTGCGAGCAAGTACGTGGTCATAGGGCTCGGCAACCTTACTCACTCGTGTGTCACCCTGAGTACGCGTACTTTAAAACCGCCGTGTAAGTCCGCCGGCGATCGAACAGGTTTGAAATTTTGTTCGTAGCCTGCCTTGGTTCGTAGTTTCGTATGTCCGTTATCGCCGCGAGCCAGCATTTTGTTTCATCATTTGTGTAATGTATGTTTAGTTTAGTTTAGTTCAGAAAATTCGAAAACATGGCGATACAATGTGAGAAAGCTTCACGTTTGTCACCGACGGCAAGCCGAGTAAGTTGGCAAGCTTAAAAACCGCGGTCTTTAAGTACCTACGCATGTCTATCACCCACTTAACATCCATCTCCTCTCCAAGTGTCTCCAAGGAGCATATCAGGCGTATCAGCGTAGCGTTACGATAAGGGACTAGTCATAACAAGCGCCCGAGGTGCGCGCCATGTGCGCTGCGTTTTGTGCGCTCAATCAAATTGTATGAATTTCTATGTAACGGATCGTTGCTGTCAAAAGGCTGTCACCGGGTGCGCGCCCGAAACGAGCGTTGCTGTCAAAAGGCTGTCACCGGGTGCGCGCCCGAAACGCAGCGTTCTGTGCGCAAGCCTCGTGCGCTACTTGAATCTATAAATAAGTATAAGAACTGTTTTAAAAGATACTGAAACCATGGTGCAAAAGCAATAGGAAGAAATATAAAGCAGACACAAGTATCTGCAAACATTTCTAAAACAGTGTAATCGTGTTATCAAGCATATAGGACATGAAAATACATTATCTTCTGCTTTAACATTTATTTGGTCAGACTACATTGGTTTAAGTAAGTAGATATAAATTCAGAGATAAATACCTTTTCCTGTTTACTCCAATTTATTGGAGCTTATTATTTTCATTGCTAACATCGCAAACACAATGAAATAAACTTAATTAAATGATTTTATTCTAATTCATATTTTCCAATGAAATTGGTGACTTTTATTACGTCATTGCTTTTGTCTGTCAAAGTCACGACAGATACAAATATCGTGGTATTGACAACTTTATTCTTAAAATTCTGTTTTTTAGTCTACTAATTTGATTATAACCTGTGCCGAAGGCATAATTTCACCTCTATTCCGTTTCGCAACTAATCACTTGCTAATTAGCGTTTATAAATAAAGAAAATTTATGCATTCATTAAGAGCTAACCAATTGCTTAGCTAAGCAGTCGCTAATCAGTGATTAGCGAGATTTTTATAAAGAGTTCTATGTTTTATGTGGCAATGGGGTTGGCAACTGTCAAAGTGGTGCTAGCATAGCTTTAACCAAAATAGAAGAATTTTATATGGAACATTAATTTTTGGTGTACATAATAAAGAGTATTCTATGTATATAGGGGAAACGGTATAGTTATTGGCCCCTATATAGTTATTAGCCATTTCAACATCGGTATTGAAAATCTAGCAACCCACATTACTAAATGGTAAATTTTAAAATGCACTATGGCAACACAATTGTTGACTGTCAAAATGTTTCGGCAAAACACCGCTAGGTGGATATTTTTTTTGTAGCCTGTGATTTTTTCGTGCCGGTATCGAAAACGGTTAAGTTTGTTTAAAAAATGTTAAGCTCATACAATTTTAGAATTTGAGATTTTGAAAATAATTTACATAGACCAGTGATTGAAAATCTGTAAAATATATAGAGTGATATGCATAGTACGAGTATTTGATGTGTAAAATAACAAAATCATAACATAACCTCATAACATAAATAGAATAAAAAATATTGTTAACATATAAGTAGTAGGTATGTGCGTAAGGTAGTGAATTGTTAAGTAAAAGAGCGCCTCTCGCCATCAAACGTAAAAGTTTGTCGACTTTAGAATTAAGTAAGACCTCTGTATTATAATATCATTAAATAAATTAATAAATAAATTACATAAAAAATTAAAAACCTTAAAAAAATGTAGTGGCCAATTACTGCACCAATAATTTAAATAACATTACAGTAATTGGCCCCCTATGCCAATTACTATATTCATTTCATCCAAAACAAAATGCGTTTAAAGTGAAAAAATCTCTACCGTCTGTATATTCGTTTGTCACCAGTTTTAGGGCTGTATAAACAGTTATTGGCCTAGGTACTATGAAGTGTGAATAATTTTCAATACAAAAAAGGAGGCCAATAACTATTATAAGCAGAACTTATTGTTGGTAGTAGTGGTACCCACCGATCCTTATAAAAGCGAGCGCTCAATCGAGTACGGGTCCCCCCCCGACCCTTGCTCGATAACGATGCGCCAGCCCGCGTTTTTGCTGAGCCTGTAGCTTTAAACTCCCCTGATAATAATAATGATCTATCCTTGATCCAGCCTGTCCCTCTTGCTGTCCTCCCCCCAGCGAACGCCCTAAGCCGAGGTTCGTACCCCACAGGGGGTGCCCTTAGCGAGCGTTCGCCTAGTTTTAATTAGCTTAGTTTGTATGCCCCTGGCTGGAGGCTTCTTTTAGGAGTTCTTTTAGGAGCTTAAGGCAGCCACAGGAAAGTCCGGTTAAGCAGCGAGTACCTTAGTGGTAACCTGCGAGATGCCCTAGTCAAAAAAAAAATTACGAGTACGGGTCACTCTGCGCCTGGCATCGGACGCGGACGGTCACGCTGCTCGCTGTCCCAGCTGCTGCGCTCGAGTTTCCTGATTGGCGTTCAAGTGTTCCTGAGACACCGTGCCTGCTATAGTCTTTGACTATCGTCGACTGTTAATTGTCTGTCTTTTTCAAGACACAATTAACATCTGTTTCACTTATCAGTAACGTCACTCTCTCGTCGCGTTTTTTCATCCCCCTTCAGGGAAAATCCACAGTTTCGTGGTCCTCGGTTGAAACCTTACGGTGCCAACGAAGCCGAGTGGGGTGTTGACCCAACACACCCGCCGAAGCCCCTTCAGGGTCGAGGCAATTAATTGGACGGGTCCCAGTGTTCGGCCTTGGGGGATCTCCTAGTCGGCACTGGATGACAGTTTTCCTTCCCCAGCTACTCACCTAGAACGGTTGGGTGTGTCTACACCGTTCGATATAGACTTGTAGGACCCCGTTGCACAATAAGACAGGCAACGGGCAAAAGCAAGCTTAGGGCTCACCCGAGGTACACAACCTCCCTGTCTCACCCGGCAGGGAGGGTTTTACACATCCCCGGTTTTCCCCCGGGGAGATAGGATTAGGGAATATTGTAGGAGTTTTTTCCCATTTTTATTTTTGTATTGCCTCCTTATGAGGTGATAAAAGAGTTAGTTAGTCTATTTTCAACATGGACAACAGGGACGTCTTGGTGGAGTTCAGGAAGTTGCAATGCGACTTCCAAACTCTGTCAAGGGTTCTTAATGGCATGATGAAGGTAGAACCTTCCCTCGTAGTCAAGTTCGGCGACGAACTAGCCGCGTTATCTGCTCGTCAGCAGGCCCGCTTAGCCATCACTGATTTCAGTGATGCCTTAGATTCTCCCGCTAGTCCAACTACGGAGTTGGAAAGCCCCCTTAGCCCGACCGAGTCTATGGACACGGATGACGTAGTTGCCGCTTCTTCAAAGCGCGCTCCCACCCCCCACCCTTATCGCTCTGACTCAGAGGCTCAGGCTAATTCTCCTTTCCCTGCGCCTCTAACAAAGCCCACATGCGCTATTTACAGAAATCTGTAAAGAAACGCGTGGAGGAGCTGCGTAATGCGAACTGGGACAAGACTCTGAGTGAACTCACTCCCAATCACTTAGCCTTCTGGGAACTCCAGAGGAAACTTAGGTCCAAACAAGAGGCTACCATGCCCCCGTTAGTTCGTTCTGATAAATCGATCGCTTTCGACGACATCGACAAAGCTGAATGCCTAGCCGATAGTCTCGAAGCGCAATGCTCCCCTAGCCTCCTACTCGTAGACCACACTCAACTCAATAAGGTCGACGCGGAAGTAGAACGTAGAACCTCTCTACCCCCCGTAGAAGACCCTGATAATCCTCTGGCTCCCGTCACACCTGACGAAGTCCAAGATATCATAAAGGGTCTTAAAACTCGTAAAGCCCCCGGTTTAGATGGCATCACCAATAGGGTGGTCCAACTCTTCCCCACTCATCTCATACTTCTAATGTGCACCATCTTCAATGCTGCTCTTAGTAAAAATATCTTTCCACAATCGTGGAAAGAAGCCGTAGTTATAGGTATCCCTAAACCCGGTAAAAACAAGTCAGATCCCTCCAGCTATCGTCCCATTAGTTTGCTCAAGGTAATGGCAAAAATCTATGAGAGACTTATTTATAAGCGACTCAGAGACTATGCTGAGACCAAGGGCCTCATTCCCAACGAGCAGTGTGCCTACCATGAGTTTCATTTAACCTTCTCGATCAAACGCATCGAGCGCGTTCGGCGTTCCGATTGGCCCTTCACCGGTGAAGGCTGGCCGGCTGCCAATCGGAGCGCCAAACGCGGTCGATGCGTATGATCGAGATGGTAAAATGAAACTCATGGTAGCCACACAGTTCGGCTTTCGAACTCAGCACTCTAGCGTGCATCAGGTCCACCGAATCATTGAACACGTTAGCGCTGGTTTCTATCGTGGTTACATGACTGGTGCTATCTTCTTCGACATAGCAAAGGCGTTTGACAAAGTCTGGCACAATGGCTTAATATACAAGCTATACCAGCTCGGTGTGCCAGATCGTCTCGTACTCATCTTACGGGACTATTTGACAAATCGTACCTTTCGCTATCGTATCGAAGGAGCGTTATCCTCCCCCCGTCTCATTCGCGCAGGAGTCCCTCAGGGCTCTGTTCTTGCCCCCCTCATTTTCACACTGTTCACCAGTGACATCCCAAAGAGTATAAAGTGTCAGTTGGCTCTGTTCGCAGACGATACGGCCATATACTGCAGCGGGTATAATTCCAACCAGTTGATCCTTAACTTACAAAAGGCCGTCGACAAGCTCGGCGCCTGGTTTAAGTTATGGAGAATCGAGGTTAATCCCGACAAAAGTCAGGCGGTCTTTTTCTCTAAGCCGCGCCGTAGGCCCATCCTTCCCCGTCCAGTCACCATGTTTGACAAGCCGATCCCTTGGGAGAAGCGAGCCAAATATTTAGGTGTAATCCTGGATGAACATCTCACTTTTTCGGAACACGTAAAAGCGGTACGCGCGCGAGCCGCTTTCGCGCTTAGTAGACTATTTTTCGTTATGAATGCACGCAGCAAATTGTCACTCAAGTGCAAGTTGCGCATTTATACGTCGTGCATTCGTCCAATCATGACCTATGCGGGAGCCGTCTTTGCTCACGCGAATCCCAGTACGATCCATAGGATGCAAGTATTACAGAACCGTGTCCTTCGCAGGGCCACGGGAGCCCCGTGGTTTGTTAGGAACGAGATCCTCCATCTCGACCTCAAAATCCCCACAGTCCGTCAGTTCCTTAAACGAATGTCCAAGCGGTACTTTGACTCCACAGTCAAACATAGGAATCCCCTAATAGTCAAAGCAGCTTGCTATGTCCCGTCCAATAACCAAGTTAGTAAGGCCCGTCGCCCTAGGCATGTCCTCTCAGACCCAGATGACCCCATAACTCTCCTCCAGGAGAGCAGTAGGGCCACAAGTACAGTATACAAAAAGACACACCGACACAACTTCAGACCTCGCCGTAGAGGTCCGCGACCGCGACCCACCCGAGTAAATGATACTCCCCCCCGACCCTTGCTCGATAGCGATGCGCCAGCCCGCGTTTTTGCTGAGCCTGTAGCTTTAAATTCCCCTGATAATAATAATGATCCATCCTTGATCCAGCCTGTCCCTCTTGCTGTCCTCCCGTCAGCGAACGCCCTAAGCCGAGGTTCGTACCCCACAGGGGGTGCCCTTAGCGAGCGTTCGCCTAGTTTTAATTAGCTTAGTTTATATGCCCCTGGCTGGAGGCTTTGAGTTTCTTTTAGGAGCTTAAGGCAGCCACAGGAAAGTCCGGTTAAGCAGCGAATACCTCAGTGGTAACCTGCGAGATGCCCTAGTCAAAAAAAAAAAAAAAAAAAAAAAGTACGGGTCCTTTTGTTGCTCAGTCGTCGAACGGTAAGGGCACGGAAGGGTGTCGGTACCTCCGCTATTTTGCAGTAAGTTCGTTCCATATTATTTTATAGTGGTATTTCGTTATATTTTTGGTGTTTCTTGTTTTGAATATTGATGGTTGTTTGTGATTGCTCGAATTTTGATGATTAATTGAGTTATTGTTAAAATTAAGTGTATTTGGAAATAAATCAGTTTTAGGTTATTTAAAATTGTTTTTTTTTGTTTATGTTTTTCGTTTCTGATCGCTAAAACTATATTTTTTTTTTTTTTTTTGGACAAGATCACTCATGTTTATATTTCTGTTATGATTCCGAGCCTTCTGATGATGAGAATATGTTTTAATTAATGTAAAAAAAATAATAATAGTAGTAAAGTAACAATAGTAGTAGTGTAATGTATGATTTTTGTAAAAGTTTTGGTTTTTTAATGTTAATTATTATATATATATATATTTTAAAAATTATTTCATTTACATCTACCCGTTTTATATTTTTGTGTATTATAAACAGTGTCTTGAGGTAGCTTAACTGGCCAATAACTATACCGTTTCCCCTATCTAATTATTTTCACAATGCCAAAGATGTGTGAATTACTCTTTTGTAAGGAAATCAGCGTGTATCAGTTTTCTAAAGATTCAGCCGTGACAAAAAGTGGCTAAAAGCCACAAGAAGACATACCTTCAAGCCGGAAAAATATTCGAGGTTACGTCGTAAACATTTCGTGGAAACAGATTACCGTGGAAACAGTTTATATGCCTATTCGACACAATTTTTACTATAAAATAACTTTAATCTGCTGAACTCGATTTTTCCTGTAAATATAATTATTCAAATTACGTAGGTACATCTGACAGCACCGATCTGGAAAAAAATTACATAGATTACCCGATATATATATTTCCTCTATGACATAGATTCATCGTCGAAGAGCTCGCGACTGATTTATGAACTTACGAATGTGATGAACTGATGACAATACTTTTTATAGGCGAAAGAAGAGATGACGATACTGTGTGTTCGGTCGGAATAAAACAGCATATGTGCCAAAACCAAATGCCGTCTTTTATAAATTAAAAGTATTATTAAAACTAAAACTGCTTCTCTTAAAACTTGATATGATTACTCTCTATGTTATAAAGTAAATTCCAATAACTTATAAGCGATACGCTTTGTTATTCAAAAAAACATAAAAATAGATGAAACTGCAATTTTGAAATCTACACAGTGTTATATTGATATACATTTTCATCGCCACCGTTACGTTTTGTTCACTACAGCAGTAATGGCTAAAATATTTTTTAATGATGTCAAATTATTTCTTTAGCAAAATCAGATCAAATTATGACAGAATATTTATTTTACAAATCAAATTATCATGAATAAGCACAATTTTCATTCCATTTAATTTTAATAATTTTTCAAAAAGCTGGTGTGATACAACGAAACGCATGAATGGTCGGACTATGGACTTATAAGTCCATGGGTCGGACAGATGGGCTCTCTCTTGTTCGTCGTTTGTTCGTTGTTGTTCGATCATTTTTTTTTTTTTCGTTCTTTGTTTTTTTATAAAAGAGAGAGCCGGACAGATGTCGTCGGAGGGCTTCCTTCGGTCAGCGGGTAACCAACATGTGTTCGTCGCAGGTAGAGAACGAAACAATTTTTTGGAACGTCTATAGCGGCTCGTTATTCATGACCTAAAAACGATCGGTTACCGATGTACAATAACAATTCGTAAAATATAGGAACCGGGCATTAATGGTGCCGATTCTCTTGTACACCCAAGCCAAGCTATTATGCGCCTACCACACGTGCATGCTTGACCACAGTTTTACTTGCGCATGCCAGCTTGTACACTGAACACTGTGCGTGTAGTTGGTAAAACGGTAGTATGCGCAAACCCCAAAGCTTGGCTTGATGGTTTTTAAACTTGCTTGAAATTCTGGCATGCGCAAGCTATACTTGTACAAACTTGTCTGCGCGTGTGGTTGGTAGTTCAGTGTTCAAGCCGCTCTCAGTTAAGTCGAGTGGAGTAAATGTGCGCGCACGGTCGTAAAAATGGCGGATTTACGTACATACAATCGACAGTTCGCTACTGAATTCATTGAGTTATATAAATCTCTGCCCGCACTGTGGAAGATCAAATCCAAGGATTATTCTGACAGGAATAAAAACTTGTCCACTTGTCCACTTTGATCGTTTACACTTTGACTTTAGTATTTTCTTTTTTTTCACTAGCAAACACTTGAAAAATAATAGCAGAAGAAATAGCTCTTCATTGGGAAACATTGTTTCCACGCCGACGATGTCGACAAGAATGTGGCTTGCGCGTACTTAACTGTGCCGTGTGGTAGACACGTCCGTGTTCAGTCTTTTCATGCGACAAGCATGCGCAAATAAAACTTTGGTCAAGCATGCACGTGTGGTAGACGCATTAGTCTGTGTGTACCACAGACCGGTGTACACCGAACAAAACTAACTAAACTTAGGAATTTTACTAAAATTCCTTAAGTGTTGCCGTTTCAAGAAAAAAAAACAACTAGAACCTAATCTTCTTCTTCTTATTTTACATGGAGCGACTGCCTATCTGACCTCCACAACCCAGTAACCGGGTAATACGATACTCCTTGGTAAGACTGGTGTCAGACTTTCGAACTTCTGACGACTCGTAATAAGTGTCAAAGATCCACGAATGACAGCCGGGACCAACGGCTTAACGTGCTTTCCGAGGCACGGAGGAGTCTCGGTATGTGAAGATGGTCACCCATCCACTGACCAACCCCGGCAAGCGTAGCTTAACCTAATGGATCGACCCGTGCGGCTTGTTATTACTTAGCCACGAGCTCCTCCTAACAACTAGAACTTAATAGTACTTTTATTGTTTTTAAAGTATTCACCACGTAGTTTAATACATTTTTCCATTCGCTCGAACCAGTTATTCAAACATTTATTCCACTCCAAAGTGGGGGTGTTCAAAATGGCAGATTTGAAAGCGTCGACTGCTACTTCACCGGACTAGAACCTTTGACTACGAAGAGTTTTCTTGATTTTGGGAAATGTAAAGAAATCGTAAGGGCTTAGGTCAGGACTGTATCATCCTCAAGAATTTCTAAGTTTTTCTGTTTCAAATACTCAATCGTTTGACAAGCCCCATAAGGTTTTCTATGGGGTTGACGTCAGGAGATTGTGCTGGCCAAGGTGTAACTTTTATATCCGGGTGTTTATAAAAAAATATGGTTTTTGAGCTGGTTTTCGATGATGTAAACCTTCTGCGTGAAGTGCACGGCGAAAGGTTCGTATAGACGTGTCGAATAATTCGGCAAAATGTCTTGTCGGTATGAAACCACTTGTTTCATATTGGCTGACCATGCAATGTGCTGTCGCTGCGCGTTTTTTATGAGCTGGGGTCTTCCACTTCGCTTTCGACTGGCAAAGCCTCATAACTTTCCACCCAACGACTCACAGTATTTCTCTAAAACAAAAAAGGAGTACTGTTAGGCTACTAAGCAAAATACTATTATGTATTACTATTTAGATACAAAATTATTTAAATATTATAATTTTATTTTCATCGTTAAATAATCAAAAATAGTATATTATGCAACTAATGAACAAAGGACGGATTTAAAGCGAGGGCCATAGATGAATCACGATCAAGTGAAGGATTCTAACGACTGAATCACGACCGTAGGGAGTGATTCATGATGATGGAATCACGAGCGCAGCGAGTGATTCAAGTGTTAGAATCCTGAGCGACGCGAGTGATTCATGGCCCTCGATATAAATCCGTTTTATTCAAGAGTTGCATACTATACTTTATACCATGACTACGAGAAAAAGAAAGATTTAAGCGAAAATAGACATTTAATAAAAGGTTAACACGTTCAGTGTCGGGAGCCCTCCTGGAGGGTTCACCTACTTGGATATGGGATGTTGGGAGCCCTCGCGGAGGGCTCATTTTAAATGTAGACATTCAGTGTCGGGAGCCATCCTGGAGGGTTCACCTACTTGGATATGGGATGTCGGGAGCCCTCGCGGAGGGCTCATTTTAAATGTAGACGTTCAGTGTCGGGAGCCCTCCTGGAGGGTTCACCTACTTGGATATGGATTGCCGGGAACCCTCGCGGAGGGCTCATTTTAAATGTAGACGTTCAGTGTCGGGAGCCCTCCTGGAGGGTTCACCTACTTGGGTATGGGATGCCGAGAGCGCTCGTGGACGTTGGAAGTGAAACCTCCCGGAGGTTTCACTTCCAACTACGAATAATAAAAGTCATAGACTTTTATGGCGGAATGATGAGTTATGAGTTCTATGAAAATGGGTGGAGTCGAAAGTGTTAAGGAGGTTGTATAGCATTGAGATAGAGGTCGAATACATTGGTGTGTTCTAAATTCAAACACCAAAATAGTGATTAAAAGAGCTTTTTATTCACTGTTTTCAGTGAATAAAATAAGCTTTTTAGAGGGGGAATGGTATAAAAAAGGTTATACTTTGAAATTATATATTTTTTCTTCTATGACCTTATTTATTTATTTAATTTTTTCTTCTTTGACCTTATGGTAGATGAAAAAGTTTAAAAAAAATAACTACAAGGATCAGCAGTTATGGTACTGACACACGTGCTCAAAAATAAGCATGCTCATAAGCTTGCTTAAAATGAGCATGCTCTGCAACTGTTCACATTTGCTTGCAATAAGCATACTTATTTTAAGCATACTCATAAATAAGCATGCTCAAAGCAAACGTACGGACAGACGTGCTATTTGGCAAGTTGGCACCAGGCTCTCGGTCAAAATGGATGTACAATGTCAATTTCCTTTGAAATAATTTTTCTCCAAAGTGATACAATTTTTCTAAGTTTTACCCAAAGACGAAAAGTACAATCTTTTTGGCATAAAATCTGTTCGGTAATGATACCGAACAGATTTTATGACAGTCTATAATATAAAGTACATACCCACGTTCTGTTTGGCAAATGAAGTAAATTTAAAACATAACTTACCAGAAAACTGCGGTTCAGCTTCCCAAGACGCTATCTAATTACGCAAAACATTTTCGTAAACGATTCTGACTAATCTGTTTCATTTTGACAGTTCAATAATACTCAGATAGCAATCTGAGTATTATTGAACTGTCAAAATGCATTGCATTGCTTTTATATTATATCCATTGCTTCAAAATTTCAAAAATAAATTCTGCTCGGCAACGTAAATAACGCAATGAATGTATAATGAATAAAAGCCCCAAAATTCTCCATGAATTTTTTCTTCTCGCCAATCATTTCTCCAAATATTTCATTTCCCCAAAATTCCTCCAGGAGCCAAATTTTTACCCAAAATTGCGAAAAAAATACCCAATCTGGTAACCCTGCTGTCGCGGATCGAGATCGAATCGATAATAGCATGCTCATAAGCAAACCTGTTCAGACGTGCTCGGAGCACGCCCCCTTCCACCTGCACCTCAGGTAGCATGCTCGAAAATCAAACGTTGGTTGATTTTTGAGCATGCTCAATTTAAGCATGCTCATTACTAGCATGGTGCGTCACACATGCTTATTTTGAGCATGCTCAAAAATCAACCGACGTTTGATTTTCGACCATGCTACCTGAGGATAAGAATGGTTATTGCGAGCAAGCAAGCCTATGAGCATGCTTATTTTTGAGCACGTCTGTCCGTACTTTTAGTCTTTCCCGAGAAGACCGGATATTAGAAAGTCACTCTTTGGAGAAACGGACACATCAGCTGTGGGCTGTGCCAACTACCAGGGGGTCAAGTCTACTAATTTACAAACGTCACAATGGTCTCTCGATGGTGAGTTTTTGACAGATTTTGTATGGCAAATCTGTCAAAAACTAACAATGGAATCTTAATGTAAAGTACCTGAATAGTTTAATGTTTTTGAACCTGAAGCATAATCTCGTAGAGTATATAATATGTTCTGATGTGTTGTGATAATTAAGGATATAAGATGTCGATGTAAAGATTGATTAGAAAGGGAAATCGAGCTAGGTAAATCAAACAGTAACAACATCCACCTTTCATCTTACCTACCTAAATTACTTACTGACGATTTTTTTTCTACTTTCTATTTAGAGACGACTCACTGACGGCACCGACCATCCTTAGCCATTGACCAGCAGTCTCTTAGTGGGTCGCCTCAGGGGCGGACTTTTTTGTCAACATCCAGCTTTCCACAGGACTGCAAAATTCGTAATTGTAATCAGGTGAAATTTTTTTTTGATTCTTCCAGTTTGGTGTACCTATATCATGCGATTGGAGGGTCGGTGGGTAGCCTTAGGGGAGAGGCTCTTGATTAAGACATCTTAATCAATTATTATGTTGTATGTAGGTAAGACTCCTTCTTGGTTATGACTACTCAACTTGTCCAGGGGGCATACTCTCCAAGTCCGTCAACGATCATATGGGACCGTCCGAAATTAGTATACTTGAAAGTGAACCATACACCAACATTTTATTAATTGAATTTTTCGGAGGAGCAACATTGTAAGTAGGGTCAAATCATGTTATCATTTATTCTTAGTTTGGGCCCGAACTAATTGTATGATTGTCTGTAAGAGACACTGAGTACGAAACATCCATAACTTTGGCCAATACTACGGCCTTTGTGCTTAGGGATTAGATCCCCAGGTCCAAGTGTTGAGTCCACTGACCGAATTGTTTACTCATACTATGGCACATACTAATTAATATTAATTTTCTAGTACCTAGACCTACATATTAGACCTTTATTGTCAGACAATGTTGAATGTCCCATCAACTTATCTATACCACCCATATACCTACAGCTGGATTTTTGAGACTGCAGTAAGAGTAGGCACTTACTTTAGCCATAGTAGTTACAGAAAAATGGTCTTAGGGAAATAGGTATCAACTTAAAAAAAAATAAAGACAGTCCTGTCTTTATTTTTTTAAAGTTGATCCCTATTCTATCTAATCTAATTAGCCTGTATTGTCCCACTGCGGGCAAAGGCCTCCCTCGCCCTCTTCCACACAATTCTGTCCGTTGCTAGTATTGGCCAGTCCTTTCGGTAAGAGTCAAGCTCGTCCCGGCATCTTTGTCTCGGCCTCCCGCAATGTCGTCGTGCGTTTAGTGGGACCCAATCGGTGGTTCTCTTAGCCCATTTGTCATCTGACATGCGGCAGACATGTCCCTATATTCACAGATCTAAAAAAAAAACAGCAAGAAAATGGGCCATTTTTACAAACACTTTTTTTGATGTTAATCAATCCTGTTTCTTATAAGGATCAAAAAACTATAACACCAACTGGGGTAGTCTGAACAGGAACTGAGACTACAGAGTACCAGAAAAGTAAGAAAACACAAAAAAACTATTCCCATACATTTCATAGGAAATAGAACTAACTCTTTTATGATAGATGCCCCAAGACTTTCTGGTTATGGTTTATGGTAAGAACTTTATTATTTTTTACACTTACCTACTTACTTTACACAAATGTTAGTTTAGGCGTGGGGCTTGTTCAATTGTCAAGATAATTTTAGGTACTCCTTTAATATACTTGATGATAAGGATATATTATAATTATTTGATATATTATAATATACAGGGTGACAGGGAAATTCGACCTATTCCTTGAAAGGGGTTATACTAGAGCAGTGGCATGCACAGAGTTTTCAGACAGGGTATGCACGGCTAAAATTAAAATAAAACGTACCAGTTTCAGCTTGTTTCGTTCGTTGGCCCACCAACTACCTACCCTTTCCGACTCTTACGCCATTGCTCATTGCTCATAGATCCAAACATTCTCTTTATCTTGATTTGTAAACCAAATGCAAGGGAAACAATACAATGTGTTGTTTGTGTACACAACCTATTAGCCTGTAGGTAGGTACCTAATAATAATCATAAAACTTTTTACGAAAATAACAAGTAGCATCACCTATTTTTTAATTCAATCCAACCCGGGTGCACAGTGTGCACACCTTCCCTTTGCAATCAATTGAACTTTTTTCTCAAAAGATAACGTCGAAAATACGGCAGACTTTAATGAAATACGTTTCAATTAATTAAAATCTGCCGCCAATACAGGTTATTCAATTTTTTACAATTAACTTACTAAATATTTACTTAGACAATCAATATCTTGCGCCAAGAAAAACAATCGGAACAATAGGTTAAAAAAACTTTGTAATTACGAACTAATACGAACGAATAAATTTGGTTAATCCGACTAAAAAAGTCGACTCTCTACAATCAACAAAAAGAGGTGCTTTTATGGCTTCTCAATTCGGTTCATATTTAGATTTTAAATAACCATTTTTTGTTAAAGTAGAGTACCTACATAAAGCTGATATGGCTGCAGATGTTCTAACAAAATCTGTGTAAAACATTATAAGTTTTTGGAACTAATGGGGGTGCAACATAAACGTAATTAATTTAGTGTCTTAGTATGTTCTACTACTGTATAATATTTTGATATAGTGGGGGTATTAATAATATGTAAGAATATCAAAATATTGTAATTTGTTAATGTTTGCTACAAGTAGCGACATCTGTGTGGATGTAGTGTAAACATGTATGGAATGTAAAATGCGAGAATAAAAGTCTAGTTAGTCTGTTGTTTGAACCCAAACTGTCGTTTTATTATTAGACGGGTTGCAATGTAAGCTGTGCTTCCAAAACACAAACACGCGCTCACATTTTCACGCACACAGTCACACTTTTGCTGTGTACTACACGAGAATTCACGAGATGCGTTGTATGACAAATAAGCAACGTGTAGTACTGCTTTTGCTCACGGGGGAGCTGCATTTGACGTGTACTCTTGTGATTGGGAAATTGTATAAAAGAAAACAGCTAGTTAGGTTAGGCTAACCTAACCTTTTTTTTTTTGTTCCGGGGTGGAAAATCCTCTTTAATAACATTTTTGATACTTCTGAACGTCACCTAATCCAACTTTCTTTTTTTTTTTTTTGGGATGGAAGTTCTCATGGATGTCCTATGCCCTGGGGTGGGCGAAGGGGTCTGTCAGACTCTTACTGACTAAAACCACCTCGGTGTTCCCTCGCACACTTGCGTCGAGGTTTGCGGGCGCGATTGCAAGTTCCGCTCGCTGCCCCGGACTGGTGACGGCCCGCACTCTGCGGGCTCCGTCCCGTAGGGGGTGTGTGTCTAGTGAGGTGTTGGAACTCCCCCCGTTACGTCTTAGGGTGGCGCGCGTGGAACAGTACGCGCCGCCATCTCGGGTACCTAACCAAACCTAACAGTGTTAAACTTTAAAAAAGTATCTAACCTATAAGACGCTTCGAATGACACTGGTTTCAAACTTGTTGGAAGGTGGCGACGTCCAGTAACAGTGATAAAAAAGAAAGAAAGAAAGGAAAGCATTTTATTTGGGACACGCACAGGATAATTATACAACAATAAAAAAAGAATAAGTACCTAATGAAACGAACGAAATTATGAAAACAATAATAGGTATAAGATTAGAAAAAAAGAATAATAACACTAATAAAATAGTGAAAACAAAAAGTAGGTAAGAAATTCATCTTGGATTTTGATCGTAACATGGAACTCCTCAATGATGAACAGCATTTGCGTATAAAATTTGGGTAATTGTACAAATGATTAAAAGAAAACAGCTACTTAGGTTAGGCTAACCTAACTTTTTTTTTTTTTTTTTTGTATTGGAAATCCTCATGGATGTCCTCCGCCCTGGGGCGGGTGAAGGGGTCTGTCAGACTCTTACTGACTAAAACCACCCCGGTGTTCCCTCGCACACTTGCGTCGGGGGGCTGCGGGCGCAATTTATTGCGACTTCCGCTGCCCCGGACTGGTGACGGCCCGCACTCTGCGGGCCCCGTTCCGTAGGGGGAGTGAGGTGTTCAAACTCCCCCCGTTACGTCTTAGGCGGTGTCCTGCGTGAGCGACGAATACGACGCGACACGACGCGATGCAATGGTTCGTGGTGTTGCGTGTGGTCGCAAATACGTACAAATACGTCGCGTCGTATTCGTCGCTCACGCAGGACACCGCGTTAGAGTGGCGCGCGTGGAACACTACGCGCCGCCATCTCGGGTCCTGTGTGATGGGGGGCGACGGATGTCCCCGCATCCGTCGCCCCTGGACCCATTTAGGGGGGCTGGAAGAGGGCGTTATCCGCCCTCCGCCGACTCCCGGTGCGCCTGCTGCGGGCCGGGTGAGTGGACGAGATCTCCCTCTCCCTTTCCGCAGCCTCCTTCTGCGAGATGACTTTCTCGCAGAAGGAAACCACCGCGTCCCACGACTCGGCACTCCCGACCATCGAACGAACGACGGCTTGCAGTGACAAGTCGGGTGCGACTTCTGAAACGAGGGCACGGCGCGGCTCCTCCCATGCGGCACACTCTGCCATTGTATGCCGCGCCGTGTCCTCCCGACAATGGACGCAGTGGTGACACCGAGCGTCCGGCTCCCTGTTTATGCGACACAGGTACTTCCCGAAGCAGCCATGCCCCGAGAGCACCTGGGTCACCCAAGCACCCAAAACGACAGGGAGCCGTGCCTCCTAGGCTAACCTAACCTAACCAAACCTAACAGTGTCATTCTAGAATGAATACGGCAATCTATTGCACGTTTACGTGCATAATATGAAACATATTACTTACTTATTTATACCGACGGAGTTTTTAGATTATATATGGAACGTATATGTATATTGATAAATCACCAACTTTTTATTTCAACGTCAATCATAGAGCCATCACAAGTTTTGGAACCTATTAAAACCGTTTTTTATTGTAAGCAGAGACGGCTATATTATTAGACGAAGTGGGTCCTTTCCATGATGCGACAATAATTGTGCAATCATTGATGAATGAAGAAAATCTATTGCATTTGTTTTTGAACAGTGGGAGACTGGGAGCATTAATGATATCGAATTGTGTGGCTATGAAGCCTACATTCCACCTACAAATGATCGGAACGCTAGTCAGCTTACACCAGACCAGGCAAATAAATCCCAATTGATCCCGATTTGTACCTAGGTACTTGTAGAGACCGTGAACGGAAAGTTCAAAAATAGGTTTAGGCTGTTGCGACGAACGTATTTCATTCGAGCACTACATCACATATTTTGTGATTTTAGAATCGCAGCAGCCATAATAAACAAACGCTTTTATTGTGTTGCTGTTGACAACACAGCAACACAATAAAAGATTACAACCATAATTCAGATTGTAACCATAATTCGTTCTTGATTTGTAGCCATGGAAGGAAATCTTCCTCAATTCAAAGAATTTCCAAGTTTGACTGAAGAGGGCGAATTTCTGTTTTGCGCTAAGGAGCTATCGTATTAAGCTCGCCGAACATATTCGCACCGGCCTTTACAATATCGAACCATATCAAGATCCGGAAGACGTAGCGTCGGAAGGCCTCCCACAAGATGGACCGATGACCTTGTAAAGGCCGCAGGAGTTCGCTGGATGCGGGAAGCACAGAATCGGTCGAAGTGGCGGTGCTTGGGGGAGGCCTATGTCCAGCAGTGGACGTCTTTCGGCTGATATGATGATGATGATTTTTTATTAGAATTGTAATTTTTAATGACGCTTATAATTTATTTATTGATTAATTTATATAATGACTACTTTGGCATTGGCATTGAATTGTATAAAAAAATATGTTTATTGAATTGTAATTAATTATACCTAATAATTAATGAATAATGGTGAAATGTAATTTTGATGAATATTATCACGGTTTATGCACCATCTCTTCCTACCAATTTGTACGCCGTGATATGCGGCTGAACATGTTAGAACTTTTCTGTATCTCATTATTATCCTGCATGCAATGTATAATACAGTACCGTCTTTACCATAAGGGCACAGGGGCCCGTGCCCAAGGCCCCGCACCACACGAGGGCCCCAGAAGTGCGGAATATTCCTTTAGTTGATGATTACCAATTGTAGTGAAGAGCGCTCATTTTCACAAAAAAGGGAATAAAAAATGAATTACGAACGACATTGTTACAAAAACGACAAATTAATTTGTCATTTATTTCCATAGAACGTGATATCGTTAAAAAAATTACTGAGGATCTATGTACCTAATATTTTATAATAGAAGATTTTGTAGAACAGAAATTCCGAAAGAAACCATTATCGTTCATTCGAATCCAACTCATACCTGCAGCAATTTATTTAACCGATGATGGCAATTGCTACCCCTGGGGTAGCAATGCGTCCAAATAACGTTCCTACCTTAATATCATGTCACTCAGGATGGCTGGACAAATCTTCAAAATAGCTCGCATTTAAGTAGGTCAACATGGCACTTTATGTGACGGCTAAACACCCTTATCTCAGAATTTGTGACGCTACAGAATCTTAGATAATCGATCGAAAACGTGTCCAGCCAGCTTGAAAAACCACTTTTCACTGGTCTCTCAATCTCGGTAACGGAAGTGATTTTGACGACTTTTTGCATATCAACGGGCGTCACATAAATTTGTGACAGGCATGGAGCTAAAAGTTTTGAGATACGTACAGTGGTTTAGTAGAAAAATGCAAAAATCTGTGCCAGCCATCTTGAATTTACGTATAAAACTTTTGGCTGGCACTTTCGAATCTCAATAACGGTAGCGTTTTCGAATATGACTCCTTTACTAATATTTAGTGACGCAATTTGTGACAGTAATAACGTTTGATTTATGGCGGCACATGTAAGGGTTTACGAGAAATCAATAAAAACTAATGTCCAGCCAACCTGAAGTTCAAGATGGCTGGACACCTGTATCTCCGCTGCCTGATGATCTACGACCTTCAAAATGTGTTCAAAATTTTGTGACGGGGACGATAATGATAACCTGAATTTGTGACGGAGAAACTTTGCGTAGTTTCAAAGATATTGATCATTTAAACTTTCCCATACAAACATCCACTAATATTGTGAGGTGACCATATTTTTTACTTAAATAAAGGATTTCTTTTTAATCGACTGATCTGCCGGTAGCAGCTACTGATGCTGTGATTGTTTTTGTGTAATAATTGTCTTTTATAAATAGGTATTGAAGAATATTTAAGTATATTCAGCTAGGTATTATGATTAAAATGACGACCACCGACTTCATTTGCGCTTCAAGCACTTAGGGCGGTGGTAAAAACAACGTTGTGGTACAAGGCGAGGGTTACTGAAGTCAGGGCCGGATTTAGGGGAGGGCAACCGGGGCTGCAGCCCCGGGGCCTCCACAAAAGTGGGGCCCCCACAAGACTTCGGAATAAAATATATTCAAATTCAGACTAGTAAACACTAGTAAACAACTTTTCCTTTGATATTTTTTTTCGCGTTTTAACTTTACCTACAGTACTTTGTACAAACATGACTATATTAAAAATATTAACAGAATCATCGATCTTCTATATTTGTTCACTCCAATCAGGCAATCAATAAATTATCAAAATCTCAAATGGCAATTCATGGCGATCAATGATTTTTCGGCGAAAAAAGCTCGGCAGATAATTCTTATTTCCGATTATATTTATATAAATGTTTGTTAAATAATAAAAGAATCTATACTTGGTTTCACAATTTAATGGAAAAGTCGACTGAAAAAAATTTACCATTTTATTTGGAAAATTATTTGGGGCCAGGGGGCCTCCACTCGTTTGTTGCCTCGAGGCCTCCAGACCTCTAAATCCGGCCCTGACTGAAGTGCAAATGGAGTTGATCGTCGTCATTTGAAACGCTGTATAGGTACAAATAAATAAATGTGATTTTATTTACAGCAAACATTATTTTTTCATTTAAATACCTTAGAGCATTAGTTATCCTGACACATTAACTACCATGTACTTACCATGAAAAACACCAATACCTACCTACTAAAAGGAGTAGATATCTGCACGTAAATAATCAATAACATTAAAAAATTACCCCCCTTCCTCACTTCTGTCTTCTATTGATTTAAATATCTACAGTTGTTCTTATTAGTATCACCAATACACGGATTTTCGTCCATTAAAGAACACACCATAAAATATATTTAGTCCTACATAAAACCTACAATATTGGTAACCCTACTGCAGTGTTTGTATGGGAAAATTAAAATGTTCAATATCTTTGAAACTACGCAAAGTTTCTCCGTCACAAATTCAGGTTATCATTATCGTCCCCGTCACAAAATTTTGAACACATTTTGAAGGTCGTAGATCATCAGGCAGCGGAGATACAGGTGTCCAGCCATCTTGAACTTCAGGTTGGCTGGACATTAGTTTTCATTGATTTCTCGTAAACCCTTACATGTGCCGCCATAAATCAAACGTTATTACTGTCACAAATTGCGTCACTAAATATTAGTAAAGGAGTCATATTCGAAAACGCTACCGTTATTGAGATTCGAAAGTGCCAGCCAAAAGTTTTATACGTAAATTCAAGATGGCTGGCACAGATTTTTGCATTTTTCTACTAAACCACTGTACGTATCTCAAAACTTTTAGCTCCATGCCTGTCACAAATTTATGTGACGCCCGTTGATATGCAAAAAGTCGTCAAAATCACTTCCGTTACCGAGATTGAGAGACCAGTGAAAAGTGGTTTTTCAAGCTGGCTGGACACGTTTTCGATCGATTATCTAAGATTCTGTAGCGTCACAAATTCTGAGATAAGGGTGTTTAGCCGTCACATAAAGTGCCCTGTTGACCTACTTAAATGCGAGCTATTTTGAAGATTTGTCCAGCCATCCTGAGTGACATTTAATATCTTACCCATATAATATTATAGTACTTAAACATAAAATTATAACAGTTTTTTTTGGTCATTAGCTTTTTCTACTTTCAAGGGGGCCCCGAACTCTTGTTTGCCCAGGGGCCCCGCTTGCCCTAAGACGGCCTTGATCATGTACACCATGTTTCAACAAATTAAATTTACTTACTTACTATTTTTGTCATCGTCCCTATTACAACAGTTGGGCTCTCTAAAGCAGTTACTTTGAACTGGACAACTTCAGTAGTCACAACACGGTGGGAGCCTTGCGGAACCAATCATTAATGAAATCCTTTGGTTTGCAGAAAACTCATTGAACTCATCGGTTTATGAAGAAGGGTAGAGAATGTTCCAATAAATAAAGATTTTATCAAGTGTTTCCATAATGGTGAAATATAAAGACTCGGAATCCGAATCGGAAGACGCGTCACACGCGCCCGAGCCGTGCTTCCGCGTGCGCGTGTGCATGGAGCAGTTCTACAGCGCCGGCGACGTGCGCGCGCGCGCCTACGTTTGCGTGTCGCCGCGCCGCCGCGTGCGCTGGCTCGCGCGACGCCTGCGCCGCCTGTTCGCTCTGCCGCGCCTGCGCCTGCTCAGCCGTGGACACCTGCTGCCGCCGCAGGAGTCGCTCGCGCTGCTGCAGCCCGACGACCCCGTGGAGTGCGTACCGAACGTGTGGCCCTCGCAGCGCTGCGTCACAGAGCCCGAGGTCTCCGCGGACGTCCGAGATGTCGTGGATTCCGTAGACGAGGTGCAGATGGCTACCGTGGAAGAGCCCCAACGCTCGCCGTCGCCCGTCTATCTGAACGATCTCACAGAAACCAAGCGACAGGCGCTTATGATGCTAGAGCAGTTTTGTGCCGAGTCCGCGGCAGAGCGTGCGGCGGAGAGAGAGACGCGGCCACGCCGTCGGCGCGTGCGTCGCCGGCGCCGCGTGCCGACGGCCGCGCGCGAACTCTCGCTGCAGTCCGCCGGCAGCGCGGGCACGGACGCGGACGACGAGCCGGCGCCGGCGCCCGGTAGCCCAGCGACCGCGATCCGCGAGCCCGAAGCTGTGGCGATGGTGCTACGTAATGACCTGCAGCCGCGTGCTCCCCGAGTCGTGCGCCCGCTCACTGAGCGAATGACCACGACCCTCCTCGACACCGCCCACCGCGATCATGTTGCGCTAATGCAATAAAAGTTGTAATTTACATATCTTTAATAAATGGTTTCCACAATAATTATTTAAATTTTTTAAGACCGTATAAATCGTCTCTTTTCTTACGAAGTGACCTAGGTGACGCTTGGCGTAACTGCACTAAAGATACCAATACCATATTTATGTCCTGCTCGCGCACCTTCGTGTTGGCGCTCCGTAAAAGGGTAAGGTCGCCAAAAAATGTAATATAACGCACTGGAAGATATAACACACAATAACGCACTGGAATAATGTAAAGGTCAATGTTCACTTGGAAATAGGTCAAGTAAAATCCATTTTAAAATATTATGAGTTATTTATACCCTTTTTTTATTTTCCCGTAGTCGGTTAAGTTATGTGAACAGTCTCCTTTATAAAATTCCAGTGTGTGACATAACAAACACCATAACACACATAACGAACTGGAACAAACACACTCGAAAATTCGAACCTCAATAATGAATACCGGTCACAATTCAAGCCCGATTTCTTTCATAAAACTGGACATACTCTGGACATTGACTATACATTTCAAATTATGAACCTAATAAACGATATCTTAGTACTTATCGCGTAGAATTTACAGATACACTGCCCAAAATATGTGCACAAAATTTTGGATTTTACAATTCTTCAACGTCGCGGCCACAATTTAAAAAAATATGTCAAAACTGACACTTGACAGTTATATTAAGATGTTGCCACATCAAAATTAGCTAAATAATGTTGCGTACTGTTGAAAACAAAAAATATACCCTATATCGAATCGGAATAACACACTGGATATCTTTTGGAGACACAAATTAGAATAGGTTTTTTTTTTCAATAACATTGTATTATTACAATAATTTATACATTATCAGACGGCATCTTTATTGCTTTAAATGTAAACTACAAATTTAAAACCATAATGCTAATAGTTTTTTTTTTATGCAGTTTTTTCGGCCTCTGGGTTGATAGGAGACAAATAATTTATGTATGCAGCTTTATTTTGTTGATTCCGAAATATTTTTTATTATATTAGTTTGAGCCTCTCGAATATTCTGGTTATTTCTACATTATTCTAAGCATGATTATCAACATGTTATAAAATAATAATATTAACATACTATTTGTTAGCGCATGGTATTCACAATCAAACATGGGCTCACCTCAAAATGTTAAAAAGTACATTTTTTTATGACCTTACCCAATAATAAGTGTGTGTAAATGTTACGCAGATCATTCGAACAATCAGACCCTTTCTACCTATGCCTATACGAAAAAATATTACCTAAAAGTGGAAAATAATTTTCATAGTGAGGTCTTTTTCTTGCATATTAAAAATTCAACGCTGCCATGCTTAAACCTTACCGCAAGAGGCACCACAGTTTTTCAAAACTATTTGCCTCTGTCCTAATTCACAATGATAAATCCTGGAGTGCGTTCATGCTAAACAAAGTTACACAAAAAAATATATTTGAAGACGTCGACGCGACGTTGGCACATTCCCTCAGACTACTTGGTAGGTTAGGTTAGGTTCCACGAAGCGCGTCGCGGCGTGGCGGTTAGACGTCGGTACACCCGATACCGGAGGAGACGTCGCCGGGTCCCTGAAGAAGCGCTGTATGAGGTGTACCGCGCGGCTAAGGAGACTGTGCGAACTTCGAGCCGCGGCGCCCCCACTTACGGAGTCTCCAACCCGAGCTGCTGGAGGAGGTGGTCGCAGCCCTATTCCCGGCAACTGCGGAGCATACTCCGCCGCCGATGGTTTTGCCCACAGCCGCAGAGTCTACAGAGGAGGAAAACGCCATCAGCGTCCCAGAGGTGACACAGGCAGCCGTGACGCGGCTCCGGGCCAAGAACGTGGCTCGCAGGGTTGCGTCCGTTTTGTTCCCTTCTGCTGCGACTATGGCAACTTTGCTCGCGAATGCCAAGAATAGATTTCTGGTAGCCGGTCTCCCCATGATGGTGTGGAGTGTGGACTGGCTTAGCTGGGTTTCAATCATACTTCCAGCTCCATTCTGTCGTAACTAAACCTTGGGCACTCGAAGAGCAGGTGCCAGACTGATTCTTTGCAACTGGGGTCACAGACGCACGAGGATTTGAGATGGAAACGGTGGAGACACGCTGAGAATCCTCCGTGTCCCGTTAGGACTTGTACATGGACCGGTGTGAGAACTGCGTCTGTGAGTGTTCTTTTCGCCGCTAGGACGTCTGGGAAAAACACTTTTGTGACCGCTCTTGTACTCGAGGACTCGTATCGCGCTTGCCACTTCTTTATAGTCCCCTCCCGTATCTTCCTCCTCACGAACGATACGGGGACCTTGTTGTAGTCTGCTGTCGCTTTTGTTAGAGCTGCCTCCTTAGCCAGCTCGTCTGCTCTCTCATTCCCGGCGGTTCCCACGTGGGCCTTGAGCCAAAAGAGCCTCACTTCTCTGCCCTCCTCTCTGATCTCTCGTACACAACTCTTGATTTGGAGTGCCAGGTGGTGAGTGACAGACGGTCTCCTCAGCAGGTCAAGTGACGATCTTGAGTCACTTAAGATGCTTACGGAGGTTGCCCTGGATTCTCTTGCCATCCTGACAGCTCTGGAGAGCGCGTACATTTCCGATTGGAAGACGGTGTTATGAGGCTCCAGGCCAAAGGTGCTGAACTTCGACTCCTTTCCGTTTTCCCACCAAGAGGCACTAACCAACTTTATTTATTTATTCTTGTTATTCGGGTATTAGGTAAACATACTTGTAGACGAGTATGTTTACCTAGGACAAACTGTCCAGCTAGGTAGGTCCAATTTCGAGAAAGAGGTCAATCGTCGAATCCGACTCGGCTGGGCAGCGTTCGGGAAGCTACGCAATATCTTTTCGTCCCACATACCACAGTGTCTCAAGACGAAAGTCTTTGACCAGTGCGTGTTGCCAGTGATGACTTATGGCACTGAAACGTTTCCGACGGTTGGCGCCCAAGTTGCTGGGCGCTGCTGGGGCGCTCTCAACGCTGCTTCCCAATCTGGGGGGCCCGAGCGCCGCTTGTAGGCGGCTCTACGTGGGGATCGTGCGGTCGATGGCCCTTTACGGGGCCCCTATCTGGGCGGCTGACCTGACGGCCGGTAGCATCGCTGTATTGCGTAAGCCGCAGAGAGCGATGGCCGTCAGAGTCATCAGGGGGTATCGCACGATCTCCTACGAGGCGGCTTGTGCACTGGCCGGATCCCCGCCCTGGGACCTGGAGGCGAAGGTGCTCGCGTCACTTCATCGGTGGCGCGAGGAAGCCACAGCGCGGGGCGAGCGACCGATGCAGCGACACATGGAGCTGCGTCGGTCTCAGCTTCGCGAGGTCCTGGTGGCGGAATGGCGGGAAAGGCTTTCACGCCCCACCGCCGGCCTCGTCACCATCGAGGCGGTCCGGCCGGTGCTCGACGACTGGCTCGGGAGGAGGCACGGCTCCCTGTCGTTTCGGGTGACGCAGGTTGTGCTCTCGGGGCATGGCTGCTTCGGGAAGTACCTGTGTCGCATAAACATGGAGCCGGACGCTCGGTGTCACCACTGCGTCCATTGTCGGGAGGACACGGCGCGGCATACATTGGCAGAGTGTGCCGCGTGGGAGGAGCCGCGCCGTGCCCTCGTTTCAGAAGTTGGAGCCGACTTGTCACTGCCGGCCGTCGTTCGTTCGATGGTCGGGAGTGCCGAGTCGTGGGACGCGGTGGTTTCCTTCTGCGAGACAAGGCTGCGGAAAGGGAGAGGGAGATCTCGTCCACTCACCCGGCCCGCAGCAGGCGCACCGGGCGTCGGCGGAGGGCGGATAACGCCCTCTTCCAGCCCCCCTAAATGGGTCCAGGGGCGACGGATTCGGGGACATCCGTCGCCCCCCATCACACAGGACCCGAGATGGCGGCGCGTAGTGTTCCGCGCCACTCTAAGACGTAACGGGGGGAGTTTGCACACCTCACTCCCCCTACGGGACGGGGCCCGCAGAGTGCGGGCCGTCACCAGTCCGGGGCAGCGGAAGTCGCAATTTGCTCCCGCAGCCCCCCGACGCAGGTGTGCGAGGGAACACCGGGGTGGTTTTAGTCAGTAAGAGTCTGACAGACCCCTTCGCCCACCCCAGGGCGGAGGACATCCATGAGGATTTCCACCCCGAGAAAAAAAAAAAAAAAAAGGTTAGGTTAGGTTAGGTTATCTGCGTTCCCCCGGTGGGCTCTCACCCGCCTGGACCGAGAGGCCGCTGAGGAGGCGGCGTTCGTCCAGGACTGGCTCACGCCTCCTGTCGAGGTCCTGGACGTGGACGCCGCAGCGCTCCAGCTGAGGGGGTCCCTGACAGAGGTGTGCAACTCCAGCATGCCCCTGTCTCGCGGCGTACCTCCCAGACGCGCCGTCTATTGGTGGTCGGAGGAATTGGCGGGGCTCCGGACCGCCTGCGTAGCGGCCAGGAGGGCCTACACGCGGAGTCGGAGGCGCAGGCCCCGAGACCTAGCCGGCGAGGGGGCCCTCTATGCGTCGTACGTCGATGCAAAGAGGGTCCTCAAGTTGGCAATGTGCGAGGCCGAAGACTCGGCGAGAGCCGAGATGCTGGAGCGTCTCGACAGAGACCCGTTCGGGAGACCGTACAAGGCGGCGCGGAGTAAACTGCGCCCCTGTGGTCCTCCGCTGACGGAGACCCTCGAGCCGGCATTGCTGGATGGGGTGGTCCGATCCCTGTTTCCGTCCAGGACCGACTTCACCCCGCCAGTGATGGACCCGGGGCCCCGCGGGAGGTGGTTCCGTCGGAGGAGGAGGTTCTCCCGGTGACAGCGTCGGAGCTCTACGCGGGCACTCTGCGCCTCCGCGCGAAGAACACGGCCCCAGGGCCGGACGGTGTTCCCGCAAGGGTGGTGGCCATAGCCGCCTCTCAGATGGAGGAGAGGCTCCCAGTTGTGAAACACGCGCTAAAGAGGGCCCGCCTCTTTAGCGCGTGTTTCACAACTGGGAGGTTCCCGAAACCTTGGAAGGAGGGGCGGTTGTGCCTCCTCCGAAAAGAGGGACGCCCGGCGGACTCCCCCTCGGCTTACCGGCCCATCGTTTTGCTCGATGAGGTCGGTAAGATGTTCGAGGGGATTATCGCCGAACGGCTGTATAGTCTGCTGGGAACGGTGGGGCCGGACCTGTCGGACGCCCAATTCGGTTTCCGACGGGGTCGTTCGACAGTGGATGCGCTGGCCCTGCTCAAGGGCCAGGTGAAGGAGGCCGTGGAGGCGGGGGACGGAGTGCTGGCGGTGTCATTCGACATTGCCAACGCCTTCAACTCTGTCCCCCACTCGACAATATTGGAGGCGCTCCGGTATCACGGAGTGCCTCAATACCTGCGCACACTCTTGGCCAGCTACTTGGAGGACCGGGTGGTCCTCCTCGCGGACAAGACGGCCAGAGTGAGGCAGTATGGTGCAGAGTCCGGTGTTCCACAGGGATCGGTCCTAGGACCACCGCTGTGGAACATTGGATTCGACTGGCTCCTGCGGGGGACCCTCCTCCAGGGCACGAGCATCATCTGCTACGCAGATGATACCCTCCTCCTTGCCCGGGGGAGGAACTTCAGGGAGGCGGCCATTCTGGCCTCTGCTGGCGGATCCTTAGTGGCTGGAAGGATCCGCCGCCTAGGGCTGAAGGTGGCGCTGCACAAGACGGAGGCCGTGTATTTTCACGGTCCTTGGCAGCGCATCCCACCCGACGGACACATTGTCGTGGAGGGCGTCAGGATCGGGGTCAAGGCCCAGATGAAGTACTTGGGCCTTGTACTCGACAGCAGGTGGCGCTTCGGCCCACACTTCAGCGGGCTGTCGACGCGCCTGCTGAAGGCTGCGAATGCCCTTTTCTGGCTCCTCCCGAACCTGGGAGGTCCGAAGGCGCGATGCCGGCTTTTGTATGCCGGCATCCTCAGGAGCATGGCCCTTTACGGTGCCCCGATTTGGGCGGACTCCCTCCACAGGAGGGAGAACGCCACTACCATCCGTAGGCCCCAAAGGGCCATTGCACTGCGGGTGGCGAGGGCCTACCGGTCGGTGGGCTTCTCGGCGGCGTGCGCTCTGGCCGGCACCCCTCCTTGGGAGCTCGAGGCGTGGGTGCTGACCAGAGTGTACGAATGGACGGCGCGGTGTAAGGCGCTCGGGGAGCCCCCCGCCGCAGAAGAGCGGGAGGCCGTGCGGCAAGAGGCGAGGGACGCGATCGTCCACCACTGGACGGAGGACCTCGCCGATGCCGTTTTCGGCCGCCGAACTCTGGACGCCCTCGGGCCAGTCCTGAAGGATTGGCTCGAGCGGTCCCACGGTTTCCTCTCTTTCCGTCTGGTGCAGGTGTTGTCCGGCCATGGGTGTTTCGGATCGTACCTGCACCGGATCCAAAGGGAGGAGACCCCGTCGTGCCACGACTGTGGCGCGGCGGAGGACACGGCTCAGCACACCCTTGAGGTGTGCCCAGCCTGGTCCGAGCTGCGCCGCGGTCTGAGCGCAGCGGTCGGGCAGGACCTCTCGCTTCCTGGCGTCCTCAACTCGATGCTGGAAAGCGAGGGGGCTTGGACAGCGGTCGCCTCCTTCTGCGAGGACGTAATGTCGCAGAAGGAGGATGCGGAGCGCGTGCGGGAGGAAGACCCTCTCGCAGCGCCGCTCCGCAGGCGAAGACGGGGCATGAGAAGGCGATTGTACGATCGTCGTCTTATGCCCCCTGGTGGTGAACAGCGGGAGACGGGTGCGGGGGCGCCTTCTCCTGCATTGCACAGTTCACCATCCATGTCGGGCGGGAATGACAGAGCGCTCGCGGTCATTCCTGGGCCCCTCCCCGATGGGGGGGGCGTGTCGGGCCCGCCTGCAAGGCGGGCGGTCGTCAGCGGGGGACTGGATATTATGGCTCTGCCGGATTCCCAGTCCTCCTCCTTGCAGACGAGGTAGGAGCGCCGCTGGGTCGTTTAGTGGGTATACCGGATTTTCCGGGGAGTCCCACATACCCCTCCCATCCCCCGATGGGTGGGCATGCGTAATGCATTTTTCCCAGCGTCAAAAAAAAAAAAAAAAAAGGTTGGGGGACCCCCCACAGTGCTTGCGTCCACGTCGCGTCCCCTGGGCAACGACCCGGTTCTGACCACCGTAACGGAGTGGCAGACCGGGCTCGGCTAAAGTGCACTGTGAATCGTAGGCATTCATGCGGTCGTCTACGAACACTGAGGTTTTTAATTTTAAAGAAAAGATGGGTGGGCCAGCGCGGGATGCGTCTGGCCGATTTGTTGGGAATCGCTCCTCCCAGGGCGATTCAAACGGCCCTTCTCAGGGCCAACCCAATGGCCCTTCTCAGGGCCAAGCCGACGGCCCTTCTCAGGGCCCCGCCGGCGGCGCTTTGGCGCCGGAAGCTGACCGCGCATCATCTGCGGCCAGCTTATTCCGTAGGCCAGACGAGTTCTCGGACACCGACGACTCCAATATGGACACGTCGGCGGCCGAGAGCGACTGCTTCAAGCGGAAGCGGTCTGAGGGCTCCTCGGGGTCAACCGGTGGCAAGTCGAAGAAGAAGTCGAAGTCGAAGAAGGCTTCGGCTTCCGCTTTGGCTTCAACCCACGATGTGGGCCTGGTGGACGCCGAGCGCCGGCTGAGTCTGGCCAAGAAGCAGCAGCTCCAGTTGGATCTGGAGGAGAGGGTCGCCGCCAAAGAGAAGCAGGCGCAAGCTGCCAGGGCGAGGGCTGGCTACGGTGCATCAAATGTGCTGTATGCTGACCACTCCCTGGCAGAATTGGAGCGCATGGCGGCGGAGGACAGGGAGGAGGTCGTGGAGGTCGCCTCCAAGTCTTCAAACCTGAAGGGGACCTTCCAGAAGGCCCTCAAATGCCGTGCCGCCAGCATGCACGGCATTATTGCGGAGCTGGTTAGGCGGACGGCCACGGAGGAGACGCGGCAGCTGCAGGCGAAGGTGGATCGCCTGCAGGCGGAGGTCAGCCAGCTGCACCAGAAGCTGGCTGAGGCCACGGCGAGGCCTGCCCAATCTGCCCCGGGGCCGGTGGTGACAGGTCCCACCTCCTCCCACGCCAGCCTTGAGGAAACGTTCCGCAAGGTTGTCATGGAAGAGAGGGCCTTCACCAAGGCCTGCATCGCAGGCATCGAGGACCGGCTCCTGCCGGAAAAGCGGCTCCGCCCGCCGCTAGCGGCAGACATGAGGCCAACACCAAACGAGCTGGTACCGGCGCCTATTGCAGGCTCGGTATCAGGCGCAAAGCCCTTCAAGGGCAAGGGTAAGGGCAAGAGGACCAAGGCGGGTCCCCATGCCCCCACCACAAGCACGGAGGCAGCGTCTGGGTCGACTGCCACTCCAGCAGCCCCCCAGAACCCGCAGGAGGAAGACGCCCTTCTTCCCTCCACCACCCCGGCCAACCAGTCGTGGACGAAGGTGGTCAAGAAGGGCAAACGAGGGAAAAAGGGGAAAAAGCAGGCCCCCAAGCCCTCTGCGACTGCTCCTGCAGCCAAAAGGGCTCCAGCCGGCGGGAGGAAGTTGGTTCCTCCCAAGACCGCAGCCGTAGTGGTGACGCTCACCGCTGAGGCTGTGGAGCGGGGGGAGACGTACGCGTCTATTATGACGCGTGCGCGTACCAATGCCGATCCCAAAACACTGGGGATCGGCACACTCTCCTGCCGCCGGACCCAGGCTGGGGCTCGAATCTTCGAGTTCCCGGGGGCTAAGGGCGGCGCTAACGCGGACCTCTTCGCAGCCAAGTTGCAGGAGGTCATCGCGGACGCGGCCAGTGTAGCCAGGCCCTCGAAGTCTGTGGCCTTGGAGGTGACCGAGCTCGACGACTCGGTCACCAAAGAGGAGGTGGAGGCGGCGTTCGCAGCAATTGGGGGCTGCGGGGTCGCAAAAGTAAAAGGTCGGGCCATCAGGCCTGGCCGCGGCGGCATGGGCACCATCCGCCTCGAGTGCCCAGTCGCCGCAGCTGTGGCCGTCCTTGCCAAGGGACGGGTTGCCGTCGGCTTTAGCTCGGGTGTAGTCCGGGCACTTGCAGCAAGGCGTCTGCGCTGCTACAAGTGCCAACTTGTGATTTGTGCCCTTTTGGCTTGCAACTCATAATTTTCTTTTGCTTGCAGGTACTCGTCGACGACCTTCGCTCTCCGGACTGGTGCAGCGCTTCGAATTCGGCGTCTCCTGGTGTTTACGTCATTCATCATAGCGGTGAGCATTGCCATCAGCTGCTTCATGAGCTCTGTCGGTTCATCCGGGGTCGGTCTCAAATCTTCTACGGGCTTTTCGGGTTCGACTACTCCCTCGACTCCTTTTCCTCTCTCAATCTCCGCCTCCTTTACTAGTTGGTACAGCCTTTCGACCGCTTTGGTCAATTCATCCTTGATTTCCTTTTTAAGGTTCTTGGAACTCAAAAGCTGGATCTTACCCTTCGAGAGACACGCTTTTGCCTCCGTGGTCCTATTTACGTACCTCACGGGTTGCACTTCCCGCGGCGAGCTCTCCTCCGTTCCCTTCGGCTGCTTCGGTCCACCCAACTTGATTGAGAGAGTTCCTTTGGGCTTAGGTTTTGGGGGAGTAGTCAGTGGAGCCTTTTTTGGTGGAGTTGGAGTTTTAAGAGGCTGCACAGACTTTGATCTGTCAGCCTCCCACTCCCCCACACTGCGCCTAACCGACGGACCGGCCTGTGCCAGTTGGGGCCTCTCCATTTCTGAAATCCCCTCCGAGGCTTTAGGTTTCTTTACCGGGGTCCTTATTCCTAACATAATAAGACTTTAATATTTAAATAAATAAATAAATAATAGTAAGAATTTATGATTTTGGACTGTGGTGCAAAACTGTTGTCGGAGGACACTTATACTGAATCCCTGTAAAGTGGGGATCAGCAAGAATAAAATTAGTCAAAACAAGCCCAATATCTAGGACTTGGTCAGATCAAAATAAATATGTCAGTGATTAAAATGCCTTCAAAGTGACGATGGGTTAGGTTAGGTTAGGTTAGGTTAGGTTAGGTTAGGTTAGGTTAGGTTTTTTTTTTTTTTTTTTTTTTTTTAATTTGAGGCAGGAGGGGAAATCCTCATGGACGCCCAGACTGCCTCACTAATGACGCAGTCTGGGCAGTGCCGGACTCTTACCGGCTAAAACCCACTCCTGCCTTGACAAGTGTCCCTCTGACATGATCAGAGACCTTGAAATCACAATGTTATCTGACTAGTTACATTTTTATTTTTACATTTTCGGTCAGTTTTAGTTTAATAAATTATACATTGTTTATTTATCCTTATATATATTTATCCTAAAATCACATTGAAATACACTTTTTATCACAGTTATACAGTTAGTAGTTACACGTTCACATTTTGCTATATACATGCACAACTATACACAATGTTCGTTAGCATTGTTTTCTAACATTGTTTCAGACATTTTGAACGGTTTAATGATAAGCTACTGTTTTATATTATACGCAAATATGAATCCTAAGCTTATTTCCGTTTGCTTATTCCTCCCTATAGTGTTGTTGTTATTCTATTTATTTCTGCTTATAACGCGTTTTGCAACATCTACTATGTATTCCAAAAATATCACTCTTTTTTTCTTATTTGACAGCAACTCTGGGAAATTTTTTGCTACCATTCTGGTCTCCAGCTTGTTCTCAACCTCGAGTCTTTTTAGGGCGTGGACCGGGCAATCGGTCAAAATATGTTCCACCGTTTCGGATGTTCCGGGTTGGCAAATGCACGATGAGTTCTCTTTGCACCTGAAGCGATTCAAGTACTCCGAGAACCCACCGTGCCCTGTTAGTACTTGGGTGGTTATATTGGTTGGGATCATTTGTCGGACAATTTTGTAGGAGGTTGTAACGTCGGGGAGGAAAAGTTTGGTAACTTTTGCTCTGGCACTATCTTTGTACCGTCGGTTCCATTCGTCAATCGACCCCTTTCGGATCTGTCGTTTGACGAATGAAACCGGGCATAGGTCATAGTCTGGCCTAGTTTTTAATTTTAAAGCTGCGTCCTTCGCTAGCTCATCCGCCCTCTCGTTTCCCGCGAGGCCCGCGTGTGCCTTGATCCAGAACAAAGACACAGTTTTGTTCTGGTCTTCAATGGCTCTTAGGTTTTTGCGGGTTTTCACTGCCAGGGGGTGCGTTGTGCTGGGGTTTGCTATGGTCTCCAGGGCTGACCTGGAGTCGCTGTAGATGCCATAGCTCTCCTCGTTTCTTCGTCGAACTTCCTCAGTGGCTTTGCATACTGCGAGGAGTTCCGCCTGGTATACCGTACAGTAGGGAGCCAGCTTGAGTTTAAGGGTCTTCACCTCAGCTGCACTATCCCATAATGTAAGCGCTGCCCCAACCTTGCCCTCAATCCGGCTACCGTCAGTAAATATCCGAATAGCCTGGTTGTTGTGGCTATCTAGTTGCTCCTGGTCTACCAGACTCACGAATTCTATCGCAGTATGCTTCCCCGGGTGAGGTGTACTGGAGTGGTTGACTCTTCGCTCGACCTCTCTGTCTGCCAGATCCGGCCGGGATGACCCTCTCCTCGCTTCATACAGGGCGGCTGCCTCTTGTATGCGGAGGTCAAGTGGCAAAATTCCTGCCAATACCAGCACTGAGTGGAGAGAGGCCGTGCGGTATGCCCCACACATTTTTTGAGCAAAACCCCTCTGGACAGCATTAAGGTGTCGTTGAACTCCTAGCTTCTTTGATGCTGAGGACCAGGCGCCAGCCGCATACGTTATTATGGGCTCTACCGTGGCGGTGTATATGATACGGACTATTTCCGGGTGAAGCCCCCAACTGACTTTCGCAGCTCTTGACAGTTGGTTGTAGACACCAAGTGCCTTTTTACAGACGTTAGCCGTATGGCTATTAAAGGTCAATTTGGCGTCCACTGTGAGTCCCAAGATCTTAATTTCCGAGGACATTCCAATGTCGATCCCTCCCATGGTCAGGTGTGGCGTGTCATATCTAAGCTTTCTGGTGATTACCATGGCACAAGTTTTATGCGGTGCGAACTTCAGTTTATTCATGACACCCCACCTCCGAACATGTTCGAGAGCGGCATTGGCCTGTACCTGGATTTCCAGGGCTGTCTCCCCCGAAAACACGAGCACCACATCATCCGCAAAGGCCTGGCAATAGTCGCCTCGCTGTGTGAGACTCTCCAGCAATGGGTTTAATACAAGATTCCACAAGATGGGGCCGCCTATTGATCCTTGAACACATCCTTTGTTGGTGCTCTTTGCGTACTCATGGCCAGCGTACCTTACCCGGACCTTGCGGTCGCTTAGGTAGCTAGCTATCATCCTCCTGAGATTCGCTGGGCACTCCTCCTCCGCCAGTCTGACCTTAATGGCCGGCCACCAAGCACTGTCGAAGGCTCCCTCTATATCCAACGAGACCATCGTGATGAGCTTCCTCTCTTGGAGTTTGCCTCTCACGTGCGCAAGCAGGTCATAGAGGGAGTCTTCCGTGCTCCGCTGTGGCATGAAGCCATACTGGCGAGGACTTATCCGCGGCACCAAGTGCCAAACCAGCCTTCTAACCATCATTTTTTCTAAGATCTTACCCATCACCGGTAACAGTCCAATCGGCCTATAGGACTTGGGACTGGTGTAGTTGTCTTTCCCTGGTTTCCTCAGCACCACCACGGTGGCTTCTTTCCACGCTGTGGGGAAGTGCGTCAGTTGCCAGCACTTATTAAATATTGCCAGGTGCAGTTCCGTGTCCTGAGAAATTACCCGCTGGCAGATGTCGGCTGTGAAGCCATCTACTCCGGGTGCCTTCTTCGGGTTGAAGCTCTCCGTCGCGAACCTGAGCTCTTCCGTCGTAAACTCCGGGTCATGGGTCTCATTATGGCTCCAGTCATTTACTCGGTCAGCGAGAGCTCTGATTCGTTGATGGTCTGAGCTATCCTCATCCTCTCTATCCTCCGGATAGAATGTCTCCGCCAGTAGTCTCGCAGAACCTTCTTGACCCGCTTCTTTCCCATTATATACCAGCGGCAGATCTTCTTGCCTTTTTGCCGTATTTTTTATTACTCTGTAGATTCCTTCCCAAACCCCTTCCCTGTTCTGTTTCTGACAAAATTCCTTCCAACTCTCTGTCGATCGTTTTCTGACCTCTGACTCATATTTTTCTTTTTCTTCCAGGTACAACGCGACCACACCTTCCCTACGTGACGGCGCAGCGCATCGGATTCTTCTCTTCCTGGTAGTTACGTCATGCTTCATCGCTTCGAGTTCTTCGGACCACCACGGAATGGTAAGTTTTTGGCTTTCTTTTTTCTTTGGCATCGCCTCGTCACATGCTTCAGCCATAACTGCAGTGTACCTTTCAACCATGCCATCTAAATCTTCCTTATTATTTATTAGTTCTATCTGTATTTTATTCATTCTATTTTCGATTTTTAATTGGTCCATTTTTTCATTAAAAACTTCCCAATTAGCTTTTTTCGTGTTGTATTTTCTAGTGGTTCTCTTGATGTTAATACCTTTCCCTTTTTGTAATTTGAGTTTTATTATTATGCCGTTGTGATCCGAGCTCGTTAGGTCTTCAGCTACCGTCCATTCTTCTACCAGATCAAGTAAGTCCTCTGTACATAGTGTCACGTCAACGTGGCTCGTTATTCTTCGTCCCCCTCTGATGGTATCGAAGGTGGGTCTATTCCCGCAGTTAAGTACGTGCAGATCGAGCTCTCCAATCATTCCTGCCAATTCATCCCCTCTATCATCAATGATAGTGCTTCCCCACCACAAACTTTTGGCATTAGCGTCCCCTCCAATGATTGCCTTTTTTGGCTTTAGCTCCTTCAGCATGGCTGTTATGTGGTCCAGGTATGGCCCGATGGGTTGGTCAGGCTCAAAGTAGTACGAGACGGCAACAATCTCCCACGCGCTCGTTCGCATCTTAACCACCATGATGTTGTTGGTGGTGAATTTGGGGCACTGTATGACGTCAATTTCATGGTTAAACACGATTATCGCCGCCTTAACAGTACCCCCGCTGCAGTCCGAGTTTTGGTATACCCTAGCTCCCCCGTACGACTTCATTGCCTTGATTCTTCCCACATATGGTTCCTGCACCAATGCGATGGCTATTTTGCGCTTTTGAGCCTCGAGCATGAGCTCGTTGGTCGCCAGTTGTTTGCGTTGGAGGTTAGCTTGCACTGTGATGAATATTTGTGTAGCTGACGTCTGAGTAGCCCCCGAGACCACCTTAGCAATAAGCTATTGAGGCTCGCGCTAATGCATCCCATTTCCTACGCACCGGGCATTCAGGGCTATAGACCGTGTGGCCTGTATCGTCATGCTTATCTTTGGCGCAGTTCTTGCACGTGGGCCTGTCGCCATTTGCCAGCCCGGTGCATTCGGCCCTGAGGTGTGGCCCGCCGCAATAGTTGCACAAATTCACAGGCTCCGTACACAGCTTACGGCCATGCCCATACGCCAAGCACTTTGTGCACTGTATAAGGGGCGTTTGGTCTTGGACTCTGACGCACTGCAGGTCGATAAAGACCCTGCCAGCCGCAGTAAGTTTCTGCCACAATTTTGGTGTCACCTGTAGGACGACATGGCTCTCTAGCGAGTTACGTGCTCTCCTCCGGTATTTCACTGTGGCGGTCGCCTCCTCAGCAGTCAGGTCCTCAAGCAGGCGGGCATTTTGGACCTTTAGAGCAGTCAAGATATCCTCGTCACTATTGTAGGACAAGAGGTCCTTGATTATCACAAGTGGGTTCCGATTAATTGCTTCTTCCACTTTCAGGTGTTTATCTTTCTTGAGTTGGGCTGTTGTCTTTGCCATTTCCTCTCTGTTGTTGAAGCTCAAAATTACCCTCTTGTCTTTGACTTTTCGGACCCTCTCGATCTGCAATCCGCTCTTCTTCGCGTCCAATACCTCTTTAACCCTTTCTACCACTTCTGTACTGGTGTCCATTGTGACATCGGACGACACAATAACGGATATTTTTTGTTTTTGGCCCCAGGTGTTTTGGGGCGTGGTCAGAGCCTCCGCGTAGGTAGGTGCTCTCTCTCTTATCTCTGAGACCACTTTGCTCATTTCATTGGTTGTTTTTTCGAGCAACCGAATTTCCCTCAGGATATCTCCGCCATTGTGCCCCTCTCTGTCACGCGATTCCTGTGCCTCTCTCTGCTCCTGCATTGCCACCTGCAGCTGTTTAATCATTTGGTTGCCCTCCTTCACTATAAGAGTTTGCTCTTCCAGTGCAGAGCGCAACCAATTGATGTTCCCTAGGTCATCAGGTTTTCCATCAACTTTCTGACCATCATTTACCTTTTGTTGGTTTTGTCCATTTGGTCCGATCTTTGCCTTATCTGCCTCTTTCACCAGCTGGTATAGTCGGTCTATTGCCGCTATAACCCCCTTTTTAATCTCCGCCTTAAGATTCCGTGAGTCGTTGAGGTGAAGTTTCGCCTTATTCAGGCAGGCTCTCGCCTCAGCCGTGATGTTGGGATAACCAGGGTCGGTTTTCTTTGGAGGTATCGCGGTTTCCATAGGGACGTGGCGCGTCTCCAGTGTGCTGGTAATTGGCTGAGAGGTACTTGGTATGTCGTCACGCTTTGGGTTTGCCGGGGACTTGGTCTGGGACTCAGCTTTCCCGGCCTCCCATTCTCCAATGCTTCGCCTCACACAGGGAAGCAAGGGTCCAGCCTTCTCCATCGATTGCGGCGAGCTTCTGGAGCACAGTGAGCAGTGAGGTTAGGTTAGGTTAGGTTAGGTTAGGTTAGGTTAGGTTAGGTTAGGTTAGGTTAGGTTAGGTTAGGTTAGGTTAGGTTAGGTTAGGTTAGGTTAGGTTAGGTTAGGTTAGGTTAGGTTAGGTTAGGCTCACATATCGTGGTCGGGGGGACTCGGATCGCTGTCGAGTCTACCATGAAGTACCTAGGATTGGTGCTCGACAGCCGGTGGGACTTCGGGCCCCACTTCCGACGGTTGGCGCCCAAGTTGCTGGGTGCTGCTGGGGCGCTGTCAACGCTGCTTCCCAATCTGGGGGGCCCGAGCGCCGCTTGTAGGCGGCTCTACGTGGGGATCGTGCGGTCGATGGCCCTTTACGGGGCCCCTATCTGGGCGGCTGACCTGACGGCCGGTAGCATCGCTGTATTGCGTAAGCCGCAGAGAGCGATGGCCGTCAGAGTCATCAGGGGGTATCGCACGATCTCCTACGAGGCGGCTTGTGCACTGGCTGGATCCCCGCCCTGGGACCTGGAGGCGAAGGTGCTCGCGTCACTTCATCGGTGGCGCGAGGAAGCCACAGCGCGGGGCGAGCGACCGATGCAGCGACACATGGAGCTGCGTCGGTCTCAGCTTCGCGAGGTCCTGGTGGCGGAATGGCGGGAAAGGCTTTCACGCCCCACCGCCGGCCTCGTCACCATCGAGGCGGTCCGGCCGGTGCTCGACGACTGGCTCGGGAGGAGGCACGGCTCCCTGTCGTTTCGGGTGACGCAGGTGCTCTCGGGGCATGGCTGCTTCGGGAAGTACCTGTGTCGCATAAACAGGGAGCCGGACGCTCGGTGTCACCACTGCGTCCATTGTCGGGACGACACGGCGCGGCATACATTGGCAGAGTGTGCCGCGTGGGAGGAGCCGCGCCGTGCCCTCGTTTCAGAAGTTGGAGCCGACTTGTCACTGCCGGCCGTCGTTCGTTCGATGGTCGGGAGTGCCGAGTCGTGGGACGCGGTGGTTTCCTTCTGCGAGACAGTCATCTCGCAGAAGGAGGCTGCGGAAAGGGAGAGGGAGATCTCGTCCACTCACCCGGCCCGCAGCAGGCGCACCGGGCGTCGGCGGAGGGCGGATAACGCCCTCTTCCAGCCCCCCTAAATGGGTCCAGGGGCGACGGATTCGGGGACATCCGTCGCCCCCCATCACACGGGACCCGAGATGGCGGCGCGTAGTGTTCCACGCGCGCCACTCTAAGACGTAACGGGGGGAGTTTGCACACCTCACTCCCCCTACGGGACGGGGCCCGCAGAGTGCGGGCCGTCACCAGTCCGGGGCGGCGGAAGTCGCAATTTGCTCCCGCAGCCCCCCGACGCAAGTGTGCGAGGGAACACCGGGGTGGTTTTAGTCAGTAAGAGTCTGACAGACCCCTTCGCCCACCCCAGGACGGAGGACATCCATGAGGATTTCCACCCCGAGAAAAAAAAAAAAAAAAAAAAAAAAAAAAAAAAAAAAAAAAAAAAAAAAAAAAAAAAAAAGGTTAGGTTAGGTTAGGTTAGGTTAGGTTAGGTTAGGTTAGGTTAGGTTAGGTTAGGTTAGGTTAGGTTAGGTTAGGTTAGGTTAGGTTAGGTTTTTTTTTTTTTTTTTTTTTTTTTTTTTTTTTTTTTTTTTTTTTTTTTTTTTTTTTTGGCAGGAGTGGGAAATCCTCATGGACGCCCAGGCTGCCTCACAGATGAGCCAGTCTGGGCAGTGCCGGACTCTTACCGGCTAAAACCACACTCCTTCCTTACAATTAATCCACAGACATGGAGGTCCGTGCTTTTGGTTACTTGGTTGGTTACATTTTTGTGCGTTTTCTTACATTTTACAGTAATTGTGCTCCTACATCGGACACATATTCTTAGCTTATATACTAACTTAAATCTACGTGAGTCCATCAATTTTTTTTTTTTTTTTTTTTTTATTTTTTTTTTTTTTTTTTTTTTTTTTTTTTTGTTTACATGCATATTTATTATTCTTATATAGGTTATTGTGTTGTTTGAAGTATACAGAACTCCATGGCAGTGCGAGCCGACCAGCCCCGACCGATGGCGCCCGTTCACGGACTTGACGAACACGTCCGCACCGTTTAGCTCAACCTTATCTTAGGGAACTTAACGGCCGGCCGTGCAGCGCCACCATCGGCAGGGCATTTGCGTGAGTATGACAGACTCGCTCTGCCATGCAGTTTTACATGATTTTGTTCTCGCTTATTCTACAGGGGTTTACAGGCGGTGATTGGGTGATGGTTCGGGTTAGGTATACATGATTTGGGTTGGAGTTTGAATGGGACTTGTTAGGTGGTATTTAGGTGTGAAGATTGGGTCTGCTGACCAGGGACTTCGCTAGCCTGAGCAACTTTTCTACGACTATTTCGTCTCGATGCTGCATGGCCGTCTTCAGGTTGTAATCGACGACCAGTTTAGTTGGCGCATCCATCGCCCTCTTTGCAAAGCGGCCCGTGGCGTCGTCGGCGTCGTCGGAGTAATAGACGCAGCTGACCGTATGTCTCGACACCGCCACTACCGCGTGGGAGATGCTGTCGTGGATTTGGAGCCTCCTGGACTTGGTGTTGATGATAATTACGCTGTCGTAGGTCAACCCCTGAGCCTCGTGTATGGTCAACGTGCGCGACCCTTCGCCGGACCCATATCCCTGGCTAATAAGAGAGGCTTTCTCCTCTTGCGTATGAACCAGGAATAGGGTGTTTTGGGCAGTGGTCGGTATTTGCGCTCCAGTGTAACGCTCCACCCTCAAGGAGTGGACCCGCGACAGCGATGACTTGGAGGAGTATATACCGGAGTATATCTCGCTCAGTGCAAACGCCACATCCATCGGGTTGCGGTGTGTGCAAAGCAGCTCCTGGGTGATGCCAGCCACCATGTTTGGACGGGTATACCTTAACTCGAATAGGTTCTCTCTGTCCAAAAATGGAAGCTGGTTTACGTCTCCGATGAGGACAATCTCGCTTGCTCCAGACAACTTAACTGCCATAACTATGGCCCCAAAGTGGTTCATAAGAGCCTCGTCTACCGTGAGACGGTAGCATTTCTCTTGCTTCTTGAACCCGTTGACTAAAATTGAGGCCATAGTGCGCACCTTTGTCTTTACTCGGTCTCCTAAGCGGTGCGCAAGCTTCTCCCTGAGATCTTTGGCAGCTTCGGTCGTCGTGGTGGCAACAACGTCCTTCTCCTCATCGAAATGCTTCACCACCCAGGTTGTCTTGCCGCAACCCGGGACCCCGTTTACCCACCTGATATTGGGTACCGCCCAGTTTTCCTGCGATGCTGGGGTATCGGAAGTCCCCAAAATGGACTGTGCCATTTCGAGGATCTTATCGTCCAGCATGATTTTGGTACACTTGGCGGTAACCACTATCGGGTCGTCATTTGGTGTTTTAAATTTGATTTTGCCTGAGCGCTCCGTTTCCTCCTCGTCCAGGGCCACAAAACCGCTCTTCGCGCTGTAGGCTGCCATGTACGACCCCGTCATTTCCCCTTTGATGACTTGAGATGTGACGTTGTCGTACACTGCTGCCTCTGATTCCTCGAGTAGTACCCTTAGCAGTCCTTCTGTGTCTCTTTGGAAGGTCTGCAGGATCTTCTTGCATGTCATGAGATTGACCTCTCTGGTCGCTCTCACGATTGCGACGTACTCGAGGAAAGCGCTCTTCACGTGGTCCGTGGTGCCCAAATTAACTGCGAGGGTCGGCGGGCTGACTTGCCCTTTGTCAGCTCTTGTTGGCGTGGGCTTCTGCATTTTCGGTTCTTTGGGTTTCTTTTTGAAGAACCTTTCCACTGCTGTTTCCTGCTTGTGGGATGGTGATTCGCGGCTGGTGCTTGGGAGCAGTGCGCTGAGGAAAGTGCCGAAGGCTTTCAGGCGACTCCTCGACCGGGCCTGGTCCTCCGGGCTAGTGGTCTTGCTCTGCTCCTTTGCAGCTTTTTCGGCGGCTGCCTTCTGCTGAGCCCTCTCTGAACCGCTTTGGGTGGCCGGGCTTATTGCGAGGCTCGTCGCGCTGGCTGTTGGTTGTCTGGGGGCTTTGAGGAAACTCAGAGTTTCCCCTCTGTCCTCATAGACAACTACCTCGTGGTGTTCAGAGGCTTTTAAACAGCCGAAGCGGTCTGCGACGTCTCCTCTCTCCCCTCCGACCATCATCGCGTCAACGCTTATGGTGCGTGCTGTGACTGCGGTATGTTCTCCTGCCTCCCTGATCTTTTGAAGCAGTGAGCTTACCTGAGCAAATGGAGTCGCCTCTCCCCACTCGAATAGTGCGATCGTCTTTCCTTTGGATCGCAATAAGCGGCATCGGTGAGAGGCTACTTCTACTTGAGGCAGTGCAGCAAACTTGCTGCCTTTCATGCTCGTTTTGGTGGTGCTTCCGTTGATCAAGGCGGCAAGGCCTGGTGATATTGGAATACGGGCTGCAGGTCGGGTCCAGCCTATGCAGAAGCTCACGCCTAACTTTTCTTCTTCCCTGTTCATGAAGAGGGCGACGCCTCGCAGTCTGACGCCCGGAACTCCGTCTCCTCCGCATGCCAGGAATTGGGTGATAGGCATATCGCTAGGGGCTGGTTGTATGCTGGCTTCTACTGCTGTTGCTGCTGCTACCGGTGGTGGTGCCACTGGTATTGGTTGTAGATTGGTGTGTGAGACTTGTGTTATGGTGAGTGGTCTACGTGTTGTGTTTTGTGTTGTTGTTGTTGTTGTTGTTGTTGTTGGTGGTGCGGTGATCGTTGTGGTTCTGGGTGGCAGTCGGTTTCGACTTCGCAGGGTTGCGTCCGTTTTGTTCCCTTCTGCTGCGACTATGGCAACTTTACTCGCGAATGCCAAGAATAGGTTTCTGGTAGCCGGTCTCCCCATGATGGTGTGGAGTGTGGACTGGCTTAGCTGGGTTTCAATCTTTACTTCCAGCTCCATTCTATCGTAACTAAACCTTGGGCACTCGAAGAGCAGGTGCCAGACTGATTCTTCGCAACTGGGATCACAGACGCACGAGGGACTATCTTTGAGATGGAAACGGTGGAGATACGCTGAGAATCCTCCGTGTCCCGTTAGGACTTGTACATGGACCGGTGTGAGAACTGCGTCTCTGAGTGTTCTTTTCGCCGCTAGGACGTCTGGGAAGAACACTTTTGTGACCGCTCCTGTACTCGAGGACTCGTATCGCGCTTGCCACTTCTTTATAGTCCCCTCCCGTATCTTCCTCCTCACGAACGATACAGGGACCTTGTTGTAGTCTGCTGTCGCTTTTGTTAGAGCTGCCTCCTTAGCCAGCTCGTCTGCTCTCTCATTCCCGGCGGTTCCCACGTGGGCCTTGAGCCAAAAGAGCCTCACTTCTCTGCCCTCCTCTCTGATCTCTCGTACACACCTCTTGATTTGGAGTGCCAGGTGGTGAGTGACAGACGGTCTCCTCAGCAGGTCAAGTGACGATCTTGAGTCGCTTAAGATGCTTACGGAGGTTGCCCTGGATTCTCTTGCCATCCTGACAGCTCTAGAGAGCGCGTACATTTCCGATTGGAAGACGGTGTTATGAGGCTCCAGGCCAAAGGTGCTGAACTTCGACTCCTTTCCGTTTTCCCACCAAGTTAGGGCAGCTCCCACTTTCCCCTCTATCTTGCTGCCGTCGGTGTATATTTGGGGACCGATTACTTGATGGGTTTCCAGAGTTTCGGGAGTCAAGTCCTCAAGGCATGCGTACTCAGTTATTGTGAGTTGCGCTGGGTGGGGAGTTTGGGAGTGGTGCAAGTTGCACTCCAGCTCGCGGTCCGGCGGTAGGAACTCTCGGGAATGTCCCTTTTTGACCTTAAAAAGGGTTGCGGCCTCGATTACCCGGAGATCTAGGGGGAGTTGGCCTGATAGGATAAGTGCCGATGTCAGAGACACCGTGCGGTATGCTTTGCAGATCTTCTGCGCGAAACCTCTCTGCAGTGAGTCAAACTGATTCCTTGTCATCAGTTTCTCAGCTGCGGGGGCCCACGCACTCGCAGCATACATCACGATAGGCTCTATCACCGACACGTAAATTGTCCTAATTATCTCTCTGTTGAGACCCCAAGTCACCTTTGCCGCGCATGCCAACTGCTTATAGATGTCTGCAGCCTTTTTACAGGTCGCAGACACGTGCGCATTGAAGGTGAGTTTGGAGTCTATTGTGAGACCTAGCAGCTTGACCTCTTCGACCAAGTTCAGCCGCGTGCCCGACATGTGAAGTACCGGAACGTCGTACTTAAGCTTCCTCGTTAACACCATCGCGTTGGTCTTATGCGCGGCGAAACGTAGCTTGTTTTGGACGCCCCATTCCGATACTATGTCTAGCGTGTCGTTGGCTGATTGCTGCAGGGGACCGGCTGTAAAGTCCGAAAAAACCAGGACAACATCATCCGCAAAGGCTTGGCAGTATACCCCCATTCTAGCCATCTTGTGTAGGAGCGAGTCTAGAATAAGGTTCCAAAACGTCGGTCCGGCAATTGAGCCCTGGACGCATCCTTTCGTGGTACCCTTCTCGCTTGTCGCTCTGGCGTAGTTGACCCTGATGTTCCGGTCTTCCAGGTATGAGGTGACGAGAGCGTAAATGTTTTTGGGACAGTTCTTGGCTATCATTTGTCTTTTAAGTGCTGGCCACCATGCGTTATCGAAGGCCCCCTCTATGTCCAGCGATATCAAAAGCACGATTTTTTTGGCTTTGATTTCGGCTCGTAAGTGTCCCACTAGGGCATAAAGGGCGTCCTCGGTGCCACGCTGCGGCATAAAACCGTACTGGCTTGTATGTAGTGTCGGGAGGAAGTGGTGTTGCAGTCTGCCTACTAGGAGTTTCTCGAAGATTTTTCCTAGGACCGAGAGCAGACCTATTGGCCTGTACGACTTTGGGCTGGTATAGTCGTCCTTTCCAGGCTTGCGGAGAATGCACACGTGGGCGACCTTCCACTGTTTCGGGAAGTGTGACAGCGACAAGCACCTATTGGCTATCGCTAAGAACACTTCCCTATCGCAGTTTATTGCCGCTGCGCAGATGTCTGCCGTTAATCCATCGGGACCGGGGGCTTTTTTCGGATTTTGGTTCTGAAGGACCATTTCCAGCTCTGCGGTCGTGAAAGGTGGATCATCGGCAGACAGACCTTGGGGGTTCCTCTCCTCCGCTAACCTCCTCAGAACTGTGTGGTATGATTGTTCGGCATCCGTTGAGTCGTCGGGGTAGAAGGTTTTTGCCAGAAGATCCGCGGATTGCTGTGGACTGAGCGTCTCACCAGCGGTGTTCCTCAGGAGCGCATCGTCCTGTCTTCTGGCTGTCTTCCTTAGTACCCTGTAGATGCCGTCCCACATGCTCTCTCGGTCCTGCTTCGAGCAGAACTCCTTCCAGTTCGCTGTGGCTGCTTCCGTCGCTGCTGAGGTGTATACAGTTTTTGCCAGGACGTACTCTTGGATGGTGAATTGTCTCCGGCTTGCGGCTGCGTTCCGGATCCTTCTCTTCTTCGTCATGGCGTCTTTTTTGAGACGGTCTAGAGAAGGGGTCCACCATGGGGGCTTGGCGTCGTGTTTAGGCGACCCCAGTTTTGGGATCGCTTTCTCACATGAGCGGTGAATGTTCCGGGTGTATGTGCTGATGATTGTCTCCAGATCCCCTGGGTTAGAGACGTCCGAGACTTTGACTGGTGTAATGTCATTGTCGGCCAGGCTGATCTTGAAGTGCGTGCTGAAGTCGGACCACTTTGCCTTCTTAGTGTTGTAGATGCGCGTCGAGATCGGCCTTAAGGGTTCCAAGGCCTTTTCTAAGCGCATCGAGAAGGTTATTGCATTGTGGTCTGATGTTGTTAGACCACGTTCTACACGCCACTCCTCGACCTTACCTAAAAGGGGCAGGCTGCATGCCGTCACATCGACGATGCTTGTGCACCACCTGTCACCTCTGTAGGTCTCGAACGTCGGTGTTTGGCCCATGTTTAGGATGTGGAGATCCCGCTCATTGAGGAATGTACTGTACGCTGCCCCGCGATGGTTTTCGGAAACACTTCCCCACCACTGGCTCCAGGCGTTTATGTCTCCTCCCACCAGGATGTTGCTTGTGTGAAGTTTTTGTATAGTGTTTTGCGTTTCGGAAAGGTAGGGTTCGATATCCTGGTCACCCTCAAAATAGACCGATAGCACCCCAAAGCTGAGCTGGCCCACCTTCAGCAAGACGGCGGCGACGTTCTCGGTCACAATCTGGGGGTCATGAATGACCTCCAGGTTGTTCCCGAAGACGACGATCGCCGCCTTTACTGGCTTTTGGCGATTCAGGCTGCACTGGATGACTTGTGTGCCGGGACATTGTTTCATTACACCTGTTCTACCTACATAGGGCTCTTGAACAAGTGCTACGGAAACTCCCTTTGCCTGAGCCGCCATGTGGAGTTCTTCTGTGGCCAACTTTGAGCGCTGAAGATTCACTTGAATAAACCGCAATCTTGCCGTCGGTCTTGTTGTGTTTTGAAGGGTGACTGGTTGGCTGGTTTGTGTGTTCTCTTGGTCGCCCTTAGCAATAGCAAACGCGAGATCTTGCTATACCATCCCATTTTTGGCGTTCCTGGCAGTCTTCGCTGAACGCTGAGTGTGCCAGGTCGCTGCCCGTCCTGTGTGCCACCTTGCAGTTTATACAAGTGGGCTGTTTGCCATCAGCTCGAGTGAGGCAGTCCCTGACGTTATGTGCTCCACTGCAGTAGCTGCAGACTTCCTTACCGGCCTTACATATGGACCTATTATGTCCATATCCAAGGCACTTTGAGCACTGGACTAGAGGGGACTGGTCCTCAATCGAGCATCTCTTGATGCCCACATGGACCTTCTGCACCATCGTGTAGCATTTCCAGAGCTCCGGGGAGAGCTCCAGAACAGGGTGGCACTCATGGGGGTTTCTTGCGCGCTTCCTATAGCGCACCTTTAGGGTCTGTCCATCGACAGCGACGTTCTGCAGAAGATGTTTATTCTGCGCTTTTAGGAGATCGACTATCTCACCGTCGCTGTAGCTAGACAGCACTCCTTTGATGCAGACTAGGGGATTTTGGGGTTTTGGCTCCTGGACCTTGAGCCCTGCGTTCGACCGGACTTGGTCCCTGATCATAGTCAGGTCCATCTTGGTTGCGCATCTCAGCACGACCTTTTGGTTCCGCGCTTTCCTGACTGTGTCGACGCGGGCTCCACTCGTTTTGAGATCCAGGGCGGTCCTGATCCTCTCGATCACGTTGTCCCCAGTGTGCTGGGGGTTCGTCGACGAGACGATCAGAGTGTGGTTGGGTTGTGTGGGCGGTTTGGGGGGCTTGGGTTTACTGGCGACCTGTGCAAAGGTTATGGGACCCTGCTGTTGTTGAAGCGGTCTATCCGCTTTGCCCAGGTCCGCTACCCCCTTTTCTATGTTTTGGAGGGTCTTTTTCACCTCCCCGACTGCAAGTTCCGCTTCCAGATTCAGCGCCGGGGGCGCCTGGATTTGCGGCTCTTTGTCGCGCAGTACGCGGAGGTCTGCTGAGACGATCTCCAGCCTTTCCGAAATCGGTTGCAAATGTTGCCTAATATTAATCTGTGGCTGTGGTGGTGGGGGCGAGGCTACAGGCCTGTTGGCGATGGCCTGTAATTGAAGCTGCAAGCTCCTTATCTCCTCTTTGAATTGGGTGGTCGTGAGAAGATCCTCGGGTGTCTCCCGGCTACTCAGGTCCGTATCCATGTTCCTTGGCCGGTCGAGTTCATCTTTGAGCCTCTCCATTGCCTTTCGGAGCACGTCCAGCTGGTTGGAGATGCTGGAAACGTTAGTGTCGAGGCGTGCCAGGCCGGCCCCCATCGAATCCCACTTGGGATCCCCCGGGGCTCTCGCGCTCTCCTGCCTCGTCTTCTCGTGCTCTTTCACGTTCCGGATGCCCGCCGATGTGACCTCGCCTTTTAACTCCTTGATGCCATTTAAAGCTTCAAGGGTTTCATGGCCGAGCCATTCCCGGATCCCTTTCGCCTCTTTTTTTGTGTCGGAGACGTCAGTCCGCATGAGTGAGAGCTCCACCTTCATGGACATAAGTTCCCGAGTGTGAGCTCTCTCGACCCGCACAAGCTCTTGTGCGTGTCGAGAGCGCTCCTTCTCGAGGTTGTATTTGTGGCGTGCTCTTGAGTCTGCCAATGACAGAGCTGTCTCATATAGGCCCTGAAGGCACTCATGGGCTGTGATCTTACACTCCCTCTTCATATTCCCCGCTGCTTCCAGGGCATCCTTCCCTTTTTGGAGAAGATCGTTTGCCTCTCGGGTGGCTAGGTCCATTTCCACCCCTGTGCCCCTTCTCGGAGTACTGTAGAGGAGGCTCGGCCGTCCGCTCTGGGGACGGTCGGCCTGGCTCGCTGTGGAGGCCACCGAACTTTCCTCGTCCGAGATGATCTGGCGGGGGGGGGAGATACCACATTGCTCCCAGTTTATAACGATCTCTGAGATCCTGGCACGATCCTCCGGAGTGTGTGTTTCGGTCGCCGGTTGCAGTGGCGGTGTCCTGCTCGTCGCGTCCGACTCCGACGCTGCCTTTGGCACCTGTGGCTTCTGCGATGGATGCGCCAACTTTTCTGAGACCGTTGACTTTGCCGTATTTTTCAGTACTTTTTCCCTAAGCGATTTAGGGGCTTTTGCGGCGTCCATGTTTGTTTTACGGGAGGTGGTGGACTGTTTGGAAGACATGTTTCTGGGGGATTATGGGGTTTTACTTGTTTACTTTGAAGAGGCTGGAGTTAAAGTTAAAGGAGGGGAGGTTATTACAAGTTATTACAATTAGTTGTAAATATAAATATAGATTATAGATTAAGTAATGGTAGTGTGATGAAGTGTGTGTGTTTTTTTTTTTTTTTTTTTTTTTTTTTTTTTTTTTTTTTTTTTTTTTTTTTTTAATTTTTGATGGACTCACGGATGCTGAGCTGGTGGTCTGCGTCTGCTGTCCGGTGAGGAGCCCGATTACTGCTAGAGCTCGATGTTCTGAGCCCTGTGTGCGCGTTGGTGGTGGTCCTCAGTGGAATTTTGCAGGATAGCTGGATGGCTGTGTGTGTGGGGTGCCGAAATTCGGATTTCTGTTGGGGCCAAATTTAAGAGCGGTTTTTGCCCTTTCAAATGAGCCCAATCTCGGCTTTGTAGCTCCAACGGGTGCGAAGTTAGTCCGAGGGGGGGTGAGGTAGCCCTGAGGGGGTGAGGGGCGGGGGGGGGTGTTTCGTGGGGAAACCTTTGCGGGGGGGTGAGGGAAGGGGGTTGGGGGGGGGGGGGTTTCGTGGGGTGACGATTGGGGGGGAAGAAGTTTGGGAAGATACCCTTACTCAAGTCTATGGAAGGGGGTATAGTGTAAGGTGGTGGGAGAAAATGGATTGTGGGGGGGGTAAGGTGGTGGGAGGGGGTAAAGTGGGGGGGTGGGGGAGGGAGGAACTCTTGGTGGCCCTTGCAAGGTCCTGAGGTCCCGAGTCGGATGAGCCCAAACTCGGGGGGGGTGAGACTAAGGGTTGAGGAGTTCCCTCGGGGCTAACCTGGTGATAAGGTGTGGAGTCGTCACGCTGGTACGTGGTCTGCAGGCAGATTCCTCGGCCGGCTTCGGAGTCTCCAGTAAGGGCTGGGGTGCTGTCCGTACGTCACGCCTCGTGTGGTAAAAACACGTGGAGCAAAAGTGAGGTTATTTTTCTACTATAAAACCACGTGTTTTGGCGATTTTTGCACCTTAATAACTCCCAAACCCCTGCTCCAAATTTCCTGATTCTGGTGTCTCTGGATAGGTCTTTGCCGCGACTCTCACGATTCGTGTGGGTAGAATGACTCCACAAACCTTGACAAAGTTATTCACCGCTGAAGTCCCGGGGCTCCTGCTCCACAATCCGGGGAGATAGACACTTGCCCACACGTTTCCTGGTGACTTGTCACTGCACAATTCCACTGATAACTTTTTTACGCTTGTAGCTCAACGCGTCTAATTTTAGCGAATTTTTTGCGCGGAGCTGATGTTGTTCGTGCGATGTTATATCGGTTACTGGGTTAGGTTAGGTTAGGTTAGGTTAGGTTAGGTTAGGTTAGGTTAGGTTTTTTTTTTTTTTTTTTTTTTTTTTTTTTTTTTTTTTTCTGCTTCCTGTGACTATGACATTCACAGATCTTATCCCTCTTATCCTTAAATTACAATTAAACAATACTAACACTACCCTGATAGGGTCCTACGCTATTTATTTACAACTCTACAATTTCTACTATTTTAACATTTTCTTAACAGGCGGTCCTTCTTTACATTCTAGAACCGCTTGTGCCTGTCCTCTATCTTCTGTCTACATTTTTTCTACAAGATGCATCTTTTAAAAACAATTAGTGCAATGCTTGTGCCTATCTCTACGTCTATCGATTTCCATTTTCTTTACAACCTAGGTTGTGCCTACATTCTTATTCTATCTTGGCCTACTTATATTTATTTACTTTCTATTTTCTTATTTCTAGTCCTTACATTATTTTGCTTATTTTGATGACTCTATACATAGTAACGCTTAAACTCTATAAACTTATTATCTACTATATTGTCTTATCTCTACTACAGTGACATATTTTTACAATATATATTGTAGTAAATACTTATGACACCTTATTTCTATTAGTTACAATAATTATTATTTTTATACTGTACTCTATCAAAGTTTGGCGAGTAAGTTTATCACGAAGTAGAGTCTCCAAGTTTTCCTTTTTTATTTCTTTGGCAATTCTTTGCTCTAAGTCATACCTATCCCTACTATGTACCGGGCATTCTAGCAATAAATGGAAAATCGTTTCCACAGCATCAGGGTCACAGACGCATGCAGGACTCTCCTTACGCTTGAAACGATGCAAGTACTGGGAGAGCCCCCCATGTCCCGTTAATATCTGCGTCAGTAAGCCCGCCGGCCTCATGCTCTTGACTATTCTGTAGGCGTCAATAACATCTGGGAGGAACACTCTCGTTACGGAGGCTGTGTCGCCCGACTTGTACCTCCCGTTCCACTCGTCAAGGGAGTCCTTCCGGATTATCCGTTTGACGAATGAGATCGGAACCTGGTCGTAGTCGGGACTCCTCCGGCTCGAGAGTGCTGCCTCTTTCGCGAGCTGATCAGCGCGTTCATTGCCTCGAAGACCCGCATGCGCTTTCACCCAGAAGAAATTCACAGTTTTCCCCTGGTTGAAAGCCTTCTTCAGGTTTTCGCGCGTTTCTACTGCCAATGGATGCAGGGCATTGTAGTTGGTGATGGTCTCCAAAGCCGACCTTGAGTCACTATAAATGCAGTAATCCCTATCTGTGCACTTCAGGGCCTCTTTCGTGGCTCTGCATATAGCGAGGATCTCCGCTTGGTACACGGTGCAGTACGCGGCTAAGCTAAGCTTGATGGCCTTGGTCTCTATCTCACCATCCCATATGGATAGCGCCGCCCCGACTTTGCCCTCAAGCTTACTGCCGTCGGTGTAAATTTTCACCGCCTGCCCGTTGCTGTTATCAACTTGTTCCTGGGTAGTCAAGCTTTCTAAGATCAGCTCTACGTGCAGCGCCGGATGTGGAATCTCTGAAAATTCCATCACACGCTCGGCCTCCCTGTCTCCCAGCACTAGCCGGGACGACCCTCTCCTTGCCTCGTACAGGGCGGCTGCTTCCTGTATTCGCAGGTCGAGAGGCAGTATTCCGGCCAGTACTAGCGCCGAGTTCAGGGAGACCGTGCGGTAGGACTTACACAGTTTCTGTGCAAAGCCCCTCTGTACTGCATTCAGCGCTTTCTGCGTTCCTATTTTCCTGACTGCTGGTGCCCATGCGCTTGCGGCGTACAAGATGACCGGCTCCACCACTGCCGTATAAATGGTTCTGATGACCTCAGGGTGAAGTCCCCAGTTTACTTTCGCGGCTCTAGAGAGCTGTTTGTAAAGGTTTGCCGCCTTTCTACAGACTCTTGCAACGTGGGTGTTGAAGGTCATCCTGTCGTCCAGTGTCAGCCCCAAGATTTTGATCTCTCTCGACATTCCAATGTCAGTCCCCCCCATCCTCAGGAGTGGGGTATCGTACTTAAGCTTACGCGTCAGCACCATAGCACAGGTTTTGTGCGGTGCAAACTTCAGCTTGTTCCGGACTCCCCACTCCCGAACATAGGCGAGAGCGGCATTGGCCTGCCTCGAGACCTCCAAACCCGTATCTCCGCTGAAGACCATCACCACGTCATCCGCATACGCCTGACAATATACCCCCTCTTTTTCCAGGCCGTGCAATAGGGGGTCCAGGAGTACGTTCCAAAGTATCGGGCCGCCAATGGATCCCTGGACGCAACCTTTCTGGGTGTGTCTAGTGTGTTCCTCCCCGGCATACCTCAGCCTGATTTTTCTGCAATCGAGATAACTATCCAGTAGCCTCCTTAAATTGACCGGACACTTTTCCTCAGCCAGTCTGACTTTGATAGCTGGCCACCAGGCGCTATCGAAGGCCCCCTCTATATCCAGTGAGACTAGGGTTACGAGCTTTTTCTGCTCTATGTTCCCCTTGATATGGTTCACTAGGTTATAGAGGGCGTCCTCGGTGCTTCTCTGGGGCATAAAGCCATACTGGCGAGTACTAATCCGCGGTACTAGGTGCCACCTGATCCTTGCTACTACCATCTTCTCCAGAATCTTGCCCAAGACTGGTAGCAGGCCGATAGGCCTATAGGCCTTGGGATTCTGATAGTTAGGTTAGGTTAGGTTAGGTTAGGTTAGGTTAGGTTAGGTTAGGTTAGGTTAGGTTAGGTTAGGTTAGGTTAGGTTAGGTTAGGTTAGGTTAGGTTAGGTTAGGTTAGGTTAGGTTAGGTTAGGTTAGGTTAGGTTAGGTTAGGTTAGGTTAGGTTAGGTTAGGTTAGGTTAGGTTAGGTTAGGTTAGGTTAGGTTAGGTTAGGTTAGGTTAGGTTAGGTTAGGTTAGGTTAGGTTAGGTTAGGTTAGGTTAGGTTAGGTTAGGTTAGGTTAGGTTAGGTTAGGTTAGGTTAGGTTAGGTTAGGTTAGGTTAGGTTAGGTTAGGTTAGGTTAGGTTAGGTTAGGTTAGGTTAGGTTAGGTTAGGTTAGGTTAGGTTAGGTTAGGTTAGGTTAGGTTAGGTTAGGTTAGGTTAGGTTAGGTTAGGTTAGGTTAGGTTAGGTTAGGTTAGGTTAGGTTAGGTTAGGTTAGGTTAGGTTAGGTTAGGTTAGGTTAGGTTAGGTTAGGTTAGGTTAGGTTAGGTTAGGTTAGGTTAGGTTAGGTTAGGTTAGGTTAGGTTAGGTTAGGTTAGGTTAGGTTAGGTTAGGTTAGGTTAGGTTAGGTTAGGTTAGGTTAGGTTAGGTTAGGTTAGGTTAGGTTAGGTTAGGTTAGGTTAGGTTAGGTTAGGTTAGGTTAGGTTAGGTTAGGTTAGGTTAGGTTAGGTTAGGTTAGGTTAGGTTAGGTTAGGTTAGGTTAGGTTAGGTTAGGTTAGGTTAGGTTAGGTTAGGTTAGGTTAGGTTAGGTTAGGTTAGGTTAGGTTAGGTTAGGTTAGGTTAGGTTAGGTTAGGTTAGGTTAGGTTAGGTTAGGTTAGGTTAGGTTAGGTTAGGTTAGGTTAGGTTAGGTTAGGTTAGGTTAGGTTAGGTTAGGTTAGGTTAGGTTAGGTTAGGTTAGGTTAGGTTAGGTTAGGTTAGGTTAGGTTAGGTTAGGTTAGGTTAGGTTAGGTTAGGTTAGGTTAGGTTAGGTTAGGTTAGGTTAGGTTAGGTTAGGTTAGGTTAGGTTAGGTTAGGTTAGGTTAGGTTAGGTTAGGTTAGGTTAGGTTAGGTTAGGTTAGGTTAGGTTAGGTTAGGTTAGGTTAGGTTAGGTTAGGTTAGGTTAGGTTAGGTTAGGTTAGGTTAGGTTAGGTTAGGTTAGGTTAGGTTAGGTTAGGTTAGGTTAGGTTAGGTTAGGTTAGGTTAGGTTAGGTTAGGTTAGGTTAGGTTAGGTTAGGTTAGGTTAGGTTAGGTTAGGTTAGGTTAGGTTAGGTTAGGTTAGGTTAGGTTAGGTTAGGTTAGGTTAGGTTAGGTTAGGTTAGGTTAGGTTAGGTTAGGTTAGGTTAGGTTAGGTTAGGTTAGGTTAGGTTAGGTTAGGTTAGGTTAGGTTAGGTTAGGTTAGGTTAGGTTAGGTTAGGTTAGGTTAGGTTAGGTTAGGTTAGGTTAGGTTAGGTTAGGTTAGGTTAGGTTAGGTTAGGTTAGGTTAGGTTAGGTTAGGTTAGGTTAGGTTAGGTTAGGTTAGGTTAGGTTAGGTTAGGTTAGGTTAGGTTAGGTTAGGTTAGGTTAGGTTAGGTTAGGTTAGGTTAGGTTAGGTTAGGTTAGGTTAGGTTAGGTTAGGTTAGGTTAGGTTAGGTTAGGTTAGGTTAGGTTAGGTTAGGTTAGGTTAGGTTAGGTTAGGTTAGGTTAGGTTAGGTTAGGTTAGGTTAGGTTAGGTTAGGTTAGGTTAGGTTAGGTTAGGTTAGGTTAGGTTAGGTTAGGTTAGGTTAGGTTAGGTTAGGTTAGGTTAGGTTAGGTTAGGTTAGGTTAGGTTAGGTTAGGTTAGGTTAGGTTAGGTTAGGTTAGGTTAGGTTAGGTTAGGTTAGGTTAGGTTAGGTTAGGTTAGGTTAGGTTAGGTTAGGTTAGGTTAGGTTAGGTTAGGTTAGGTTAGGTTAGGTTAGGTTAGGTTAGGTTAGGTTAGGTTAGGTTAGGTTAGGTTAGGTTAGGTTAGGTTAGGTTAGGTTAGGTTAGGTTAGGTTAGGTTAGGTTAGGTTAGGTTAGGTTAGGTTAGGTTAGGTTAGGTTAGGTTAGGTTAGGTTAGGTTAGGTTAGGTTAGGTTAGGTTAGGTTAGGTTAGGTTAGGTTAGGTTAGGTTAGGTTAGGTTAGGTTAGGTTAGGTTAGGTTAGGTTAGGTTAGGTTAGGTTAGGTTAGGTTAGGTTAGGTTAGGTTAGGTTAGGTTAGGTTAGGTTAGGTTAGGTTAGGTTAGGTTAGGTTAGGTTAGGTTAGGTTAGGTTAGGTTAGGTTAGGTTAGGTTAGGTTAGGTTAGGTTAGGTTAGGTTAGGTTAGGTTAGGTTAGGTTAGGTTAGGTTAGGTTAGGTTAGGTTAGGTTAGGTTAGGTTAGGTTAGGTTAGGTTAGGTTAGGTTAGGTTAGGTTAGGTTAGGTTAGGTTAGGTTAGGTTAGGTTAGGTTAGGTTAGGTTAGGTTAGGTTAGGTTAGGTTAGGTTAGGTTAGGTTAGGTTAGGTTAGGTTAGGTTAGGTTAGGTTAGGTTAGGTTAGGTTAGGTTAGGTTAGGTTAGGTTAGGTTAGGTTAGGTTAGGTTAGGTTAGGTTAGGTTAGGTTAGGTTAGGTTAGGTTAGGTTAGGTTAGGTTAGGTTAGGTTAGGTTAGGTTAGGTTAGGTTAGGTTAGGTTAGGTTAGGTTAGGTTAGGTTAGGTTAGGTTAGGTTAGGTTAGGTTAGGTTAGGTTAGGTTAGGTTAGGTTAGGTTAGGTTAGGTTAGGTTAGGTTAGGTTAGGTTAGGTTAGGTTAGGTTAGGTTAGGTTAGGTTAGGTTAGGTTAGGTTAGGTTAGGTTAGGTTAGGTTAGGTTAGGTTAGGTTAGGTTAGGTTAGGTTAGGTTAGGTTAGGTTAGGTTAGGTTAGGTTAGGTTAGGTTAGGTTAGGTTAGGTTAGGTTAGGTTAGGTTAGGTTAGGTTAGGTTAGGTTAGGTTAGGTTAGGTTAGGTTAGGTTAGGTTAGGTTAGGTTAGGTTAGGTTAGGTTAGGTTAGGTTAGGTTAGGTTAGGTTAGGTTAGGTTAGGTTAGGTTAGGTTAGGTTAGGTTAGGTTAGGTTAGGTTAGGTTAGGTTAGGTTAGGTTAGGTTAGGTTAGGTTAGGTTAGGTTAGGTTAGGTTAGGTTAGGTTAGGTTAGGTTAGGTTAGGTTAGGTTAGGTTAGGTTAGGTTAGGTTAGGTTAGGTTAGGTTAGGTTAGGTTAGGTTAGGTTAGGTTAGGTTAGGTTAGGTTAGGTTAGGTTAGGTTAGGTTAGGTTAGGTTAGGTTAGGTTAGGTTAGGTTAGGTTAGGTTAGGTTAGGTTAGGTTAGGTTAGGTTAGGTTAGGTTAGGTTAGGTTAGGTTAGGTTAGGTTAGGTTAGGTTAGGTTAGGTTAGGTTAGGTTAGGTTAGGTTAGGTTAGGTTAGGTTAGGTTAGGTTAGGTTAGGTTAGGTTAGGTTAGGTTAGGTTAGGTTAGGTTAGGTTAGGTTAGGTTAGGTTAGGTTAGGTTAGGTTAGGTTAGGTTAGGTTAGGTTAGGTTAGGTTAGGTTAGGTTAGGTTAGGTTAGGTTAGGTTAGGTTAGGTTAGGTTAGGTTAGGTTAGGTTAGGTTAGGTTAGGTTAGGTTAGGTTAGGTTAGGTTAGGTTAGGTTAGGTTAGGTTAGGTTAGGTTAGGTTAGGTTAGGTTAGGTTAGGTTAGGTTAGGTTAGGTTAGGTTAGGTTAGGTTAGGTTAGGTTAGGTTAGGTTAGGTTAGGTTAGGTTAGGTTAGGTTAGGTTAGGTTAGGTTAGGTTAGGTTAGGTTAGGTTAGGTTAGGTTAGGTTAGGTTAGGTTAGGTTAGGTTAGGTTAGGTTAGGTTAGGTTAGGTTAGGTTAGGTTAGGTTAGGTTAGGTTAGGTTAGGTTAGGTTAGGTTAGGTTAGGTTAGGTTAGGTTAGGTTAGGTTAGGTTAGGTTAGGTTAGGTTAGGTTAGGTTAGGTTAGGTTAGGTTAGGTTAGGTTAGGTTAGGTTAGGTTAGGTTAGGTTAGGTTAGGTTAGGTTAGGTTAGGTTAGGTTAGGTTAGGTTAGGTTAGGTTAGGTTAGGTTAGGTTAGGTTAGGTTAGGTTAGGTTAGGTTAGGTTAGGTTAGGTTAGGTTAGGTTAGGTTAGGTTAGGTTAGGTTAGGTTAGGTTAGGTTAGGTTAGGTTAGGTTAGGTTAGGTTAGGTTAGGTTAGGTTAGGTTAGGTTAGGTTAGGTTAGGTTAGGTTAGGTTAGGTTAGGTTAGGTTAGGTTAGGTTAGGTTAGGTTAGGTTAGGTTAGGTTAGGTTAGGTTAGGTTAGGTTAGGTTAGGTTAGGTTAGGTTAGGTTAGGTTAGGTTAGGTTAGGTTAGGTTAGGTTAGGTTAGGTTAGGTTAGGTTAGGTTAGGTTAGGTTAGGTTAGGTTAGGTTAGGTTAGGTTAGGTTAGGTTAGGTTAGGTTAGGTTAGGTTAGGTTAGGTTAGGTTAGGTTAGGTTAGGTTAGGTTAGGTTAGGTTAGGTTAGGTTAGGTTAGGTTAGGTTAGGTTAGGTTAGGTTAGGTTAGGTTAGGTTAGGTTAGGTTAGGTTAGGTTAGGTTAGGTTAGGTTAGGTTAGGTTAGGTTAGGTTAGGTTAGGTTAGGTTAGGTTAGGTTAGGTTAGGTTAGGTTAGGTTAGGTTAGGTTAGGTTAGGTTAGGTTAGGTTAGGTTAGGTTAGGTTAGGTTAGGTTAGGTTAGGTTAGGTTAGGTTAGGTTAGGTTAGGTTAGGTTAGGTTAGGTTAGGTTAGGTTAGGTTAGGTTAGGTTAGGTTAGGTTAGGTTAGGTTAGGTTAGGTTAGGTTAGGTTAGGTTAGGTTAGGTTAGGTTAGGTTAGGTTAGGTTAGGTTAGGTTAGGTTAGGTTAGGTTAGGTTAGGTTAGGTTAGGTTAGGTTAGGTTAGGTTAGGTTAGGTTAGGTTAGGTTAGGTTAGGTTAGGTTAGGTTAGGTTAGGTTAGGTTAGGTTAGGTTAGGTTAGGTTAGGTTAGGTTAGGTTAGGTTAGGTTAGGTTAGGTTAGGTTAGGTTAGGTT